>OU342988.1:35000-635000 GCA_910592155.1 Ypsolopha scabrella
GGACGCAAGAGTGCGTGTGAGTTTCACGTCTATACCGTCCGACAGCCGACCGGCGTCCGCCACGGTCCCACGGCCACGAGGACCGCGGGGCTTCCGAGCGGGGCTTAGGTCGACGTCGAACGGGTCGCGATGTCTTACTAAGAGAGAAGTGCACGCCGTCCACGGGCGCAGACTGCGCCGGCCGTGCCGCCGACCGAGGCCGACGACATCGAACCGGCGCAGCCGCTCCGTGGAAAGACGATGAATCTCTCCGTTCGTTCATTCGAGTTTCGCAGGTTTACCCCTGAACGGTTTCACGTACTCTTGAACTCTCTCTTCAAAGTTCTTTTCAACTTTCCCTCACGGTACTTGTTCGCTATCGGTCTCGCGGTAATATTTAGCCTTAGATGGAGTTTACCACCCACTTAGGGCTGCACTCTCAAGCAACCCGACTCTGAGGAGAGTTCCTCTCGCCGCCGCCCTCCGTCGCTACGGGCCTGGCACCCTCTACGGGAAAACGGCCCCGTTCAAGACGAACTTGGACAGGAGTCGCGACGACGAGAAAGCGGAACCTCCCGAACACCACATGTCCCGCGGCCGTTACAACCGCGGGATTCAGTGCTGGGCTCTTTCCTGTTCGCTCGCCGCTACTAAGGAAATCCTGGTTAGTTTCTTTTCCTCCGCTTACTAATATGCTTAAATTCGGCGGGTAATCCTCCCTGATCTGAGGCCAACGTGTATAATTGAGAGGCAGACTCGATATCCGTCTGCGCGTAAGCGCGGTTCGGACGTCGAGTCCGCCTACGTGTGTACATTGTGTGCACATCAAAGCGCTGAACGCTCGCCTTTGAGGATGTGAAAACATCCAGCACCGACGAGTCGCCACTAGGCGATGATGACACAATGTCGATTTTTAAACTGACGAATTCATTCAAAAATTCGAACAGTCAATTGCAACATATTTATTTTGCAATAATTATGTGCAGTGTGGTATTGTATTTTATGCAGCCGGCCCTCAGACAGGAGTGGTCCTGGATGTGTCTCCACGGACCGCAATGTGCGTTCGAAATGTCGATGTTCAAATGTGTCCTGCAGTTCACACTATGACGCGCAGTTAACTGCGTTCTTCATCGACCCGCGAGCCAAGTGATCCACCGTCCAGGGTAATGATTTTGGCAATATCGATTTCACGCAGAAAATAAAATAATAAAAAAAATTTCGAATGAAATTCACCGCAGTTTATAGTTTTCAAGTCAATCGAACAGACGACTCGGGGTGCGGATTTGTACCCGTCTGCATCGTGTCAGTTCGACGGACTGTCTCTCGGCCGCCGTCTATAATATACGAGAGTACATAATAAACTACAGCCAGAGAGGATCTGTGGAAACAGAGCATTGTCATCGAACACTGTTCTACGACTATGTTATCTGTTGAGATCGTTTTTGTAAAATCATCTGGTAAAAGTTGATTTATACGTTAATGATCCTTCCGCAGGTTCCCCTACGGAAACCTTGTTACGACTTTTACTTCCTCTAAATGATCAAGTTTGGTCAACTTCCCAACAACGCCGACGGCCGTGAAGCCATCGCGTGTCGGTCCGAAGACCTCACTAAATCATTCAATCGGTAGTAGCGACGGGCGGTGTGTACAAAGGGCAGGGACGTAATCAACGCGAGCTTATGACTCGCGCTTACTAGGAATTCCTCGTTTATGGGGGATAATTGCAAACCCCAATCCCCAGCACGAAGGAGTTTCAGCGGGTTGCCCGGGCCTCTAGGCCAGGGAGAACATGCTGATTCCTTCAGTGTAGCGCGCGTGCGGCCCAGGACATCTAAGGGCATCACAGACCTGTTATTGCTCAATCTCGTGCGGCTCGAAGCCGCCGGTCCCTCTAAGAAGAATTTTAATACGTCGCCAGTGAGTTGCGCGGCCGAAACCACGCACACCTAAATGACGACGCCTATTTAGCAGGCTAGAGTCTCGTTCGTTACCGGAATTAACCAGACAAATCGCTCCACCAACTAAGAACGGCCATGCACCACCACCCACCGAATCAAGAAAGAGCTGTTAATCTGTCAATCCTTCCGGTGTCCGGGCCTGGTGAGATTTCCCGTGTTGAGTCAAATTAAGCCGCAGGCTCCACTCCTGGTGGTGCCCTTCCGTCAATTCCTTTAAGTTTCAGCTTTGCAACCATACTCCCCCCGGAGTCCAAAATCTTTGGTTTCCCGGAAGCTGCCCGCCGAGCCATTGTAGTAACGTCGGCGGATCGCTAGATGACATATTTACGGTTAGAACTAGGGCGGTATCTAATCGCCTTCGAACCTCTAACTTTCGTTCTTGATTGATGAAAACACCTTTGGCAAATGCTTTCGCTGATGTTCGTCTTGCGACGATCCAAGAATTTCACCTCTAACGTCGCAATACGAATGCCCCCAGTTATCCCTATTAATCATTACCTCGGAGTTCTGAAAACCAACAAAATAGAACCGAGATCATATTCTATTATTCCATGCACGAAATATTCAAGCAGCATTTTGAGCCCGCTTTGAGCACTCTAATTTGTTCAAAGTAAAATTGTCGGCCCATCTCGACACTCACTGAAGAGCACCGCGATAGGATTTTTGATATTGAGACACCGTTTGACCGGTGGCTCACCGACGATATGCTCCGCAAACGTGTCAGTATCACCGCGGATGCGGTGCACCGACAGCGCGGCGCACAAATGCAACTACGAGCTTTTTAACCGCAACAATTTTAGTATACGCTATTGGAGCTGGAATTACCGCGGCTGCTGGCACCAGACTTGCCCTCCAATCGTTCCTCGTTAAAATATTTAAAGTGTACTCATTCCGATTACGAGGCCTCGTAAGAGTCCCGTATCGTTATTTTTCGTCACTACCTCCCCGTGCCGGGAGTGGGTAATTTGCGCGCCTGCTGCCTTCCTTGGATGTGGTAGCCGTTTCTCAGGCTCCCTCTCCGGAATCGAACCCTGATTCCCCGTTACCCGTGACAACCATGGTAGTCGCAGAAACTACCATCGAAAGTTGATAAGGCAGACATTTGAAAGATGCGTCGTCGGTACTTGACCATACGATCGGCAAAAGTTATCCAGATTCATCAAAATGAACGACTTTGGACGCGAGGCCCTCCGTCGATTGGTTTTGATCTAATAAAAGCACTCATTCCATCACTGGTCAGAGTTCTGATTGCATGTATTAGCTCTAGAATTACCACAGTTATCCAAGTAACTGAGTAAGATCTAAGGAACCAAAACTGATATATTGAGCCATTCGCGGTATCGCCTTAATACGGCTTGCACTGAGACATGCATGGCTTAATCTTTGAGACAAGCATATAACTACTGGCAGGATCAACCAGGGAGCTGTCTTTATATAAATAATGAGAGAACTGTTCCGTGTGCGTCGCATGAGCGCGTCGCACGACGGTTGTCCGTTTCAAAATCATACAAAACACAACTTTGTTTTTATTATAAAGTTCTGTATAGCACAGAGGACGCTTTACACGCGCCATTTACGAACGTTCAACCGAGAGACGTCTTCGACTATATTAAAAGTCTGCTTACGAAACTCGAGAGAATTATCGATTTCACCCGGTGCTATAGAGACCAGACGGAGTACGCAAAAGCGGCATTCAACGCGCCTCTGGACACATTTCAATTTTCAATGTATCGGCGCCCGATGTGAACATTTTAGATGAGAGATTTTCTCGCACGCGGAGCGCACGAGTAGGAGCGAATTGAACGTTTACATACTAAGCGTGAACCTTTCAACTGGTGTACTCGATGTCTAGTCGACGGAAAAATTAGATTGTTTTATATGTATATAAATATTATATGTATATTAATTATAATAAAAAAGATATAATAATAATAATAATAATAATAATAATAATAATTATGAAATATTAAAATAAATTAAATTAAAAAATAACAAACAGTGATTAATTATAAATTAATTATAATAAATAATAATAATAATGAAATATTAAAATAAATTAAATTAAAAAATAACAAAAAGGGGATTAATTATGAAAAGATAATTTTAATTTTAAAATAAATCATGGTATACGAAAAAAATATATTATACATAAATAGTGACAAAAACAATTTTTCAATGTTATAGACAAACAACATACCGCAAAATAATAATAATAATAATAATAAATCTTGTGTATAATCTAGTTACCAGTGATACCATTAATTTCATCGTTTCATTCATTACTTACTCGGTCTCGTTCCAAGCGATAGCGCGAATGGCTCAATATATCAGTTTTGTTTTGGTACTATAAAATCAAAAAAAACCCTCATTTAGAATTGCATTCATGCACATAGATCGATCGAGAATCCATGTTATAGGCGGACGGTGTTTCTTTCCAAGCGATAGCGCGAATGGCTCAATATATCAGTTTTTGGCTCAATAAAGTCAAAGAAACCGCATTTAAAATTTCATTCATGCATTTCAACGTACAAATGAAACGTACATTATACGGACAGACAGTGAGGGAAATTCTAAAAAGTGCACTCTTATGCCTCAGTGCAATACTAATATAAATCAATATTACAATTAAAATGACACAGTAAAGGCGCTCAGTTATAATCTAGATACCACTACTTTCACTGTTTCATTACTTATTACTTCGTGTTCGGGCGCACGATCTTTCGTTCCAAGCGATAGCGCGAATGGCTCAATATATCAGTTTTTGACTCCATAAAGTCAGAGAAACCGTAATTAAAATGTCATTCATGCATGTCAACGTACAAATGAAACATACATTATACGGACAGACAGTGAGGGAAATTCTAAAAAGTGCACTCTTATGCCTCAGTGCAATACTAATATAAATCAATATTACAATTAAAATGACACAGTAAAGGCGCTCAGTTATAATCTAGATACCACTACTTCCACTGTTTCATTACTTATTACTTCGTGTTCGGCCGCACGATCTTTCGTTCCAAGCGATAGCGCGAATGGCTCAATATAACAGTTTCGTTACCATAAAATCAGAGAGAACCCCTCATTTAGAATTGCATTCATGCACATAGATCGATCGAGAATTCATGTTCGGGCGCACGGTGTTTCTTTCCAAGCGATAGCGCGAATGGCTCAATATATTATCAGTTTTTGGCTCAATAAGAAGGAAAAGGTGTCCTGAGAAAAAAAAATACATCTTAGTCTACCTACCTGTCTAAAATACTGAGAAAAACATCGGATACCTGTCTGGTATAGTTTAACACTTTTTTTCTTTTTCTTTTTCATTACTAATAAATGCTAGGTGACGCGGGTGGGAATCTCGTGAATCCATTCACGCGCGTCACTATTCGTGTATAGAAAATGAATATAAAGCCAGTTCAGAGCCACCCTTTTCGTGTATAGAGAAAAGACTCTGAGACGAAAACCCTATTCGTGTATAGGTCGCAGCACGACGCTGCTCTACCGAGCACAACACCCCGCCAGGAACGAAAGTCGTCTGTCTACAGACGGTTCCGAGCCCCGACATCGAACTTAAAATTTTCATTCATGCATGTCGACGTACAAATGAAACACGTTATACACGTGCATAAAATAAAGACTTATTGGAAGATAAACCAAGAGAAGAATTAGCAAGATCGTGTCTTTTTTTTTTTTTCTCAGTGTGGCTTAATGCTGTTACAGTAATTTTTTTAACTTATATAAAATTATACTGAACAATGTATTAAACTATAATAACTAAAGGATAAATTTTTTTTTTCTTTTTCATTTAAATGATCTACTGATGACCGGACCGGTGACCCGGATGGGAATCTCGTGAATCCATTCACGCGCGTCACTAATTAGATGACGAGGCATTTGGCTAACCTAAGAGAGCCATTGTTACTCCCGCCAGCGTTCACTCAAATTTCTTTACGTCGACATTCAGAGCAACCCTTTTCGTGTATAGAGAAAAGACGCAGAAAAAGAGAACGGTTCTTCCACACGAACACCCTATTCGTGTATAGAAAATGAATATAAAGACAGTTCTTCACGTCGACATTCAGAGCAACACTTTTCGTGTACATAGAAAAGACTCTGAGAAAAAACTCGGTCTCTACACGAACATCCTATTCGTGTATAGAAAATGAATATAAAGACAGTTCTTCACGTCGACATTCAGAGCCACACTTTTCGTGTATATAGAAAAGACTCTGAGAAAAAACTCGGTCTCTACACGAACATCCTATTCGTGTATAGAAAATGAATATAAAGACAGTTCTTCACGTCGACATTCAGAGCCACACTTTTCGTGTATAGAGAAAAGACGCAGAAAAAAAAAACTGTTCTTCCACACGAACACCCTATTCGTGTATAGAAAATCAATATAAAGACAGTTCTTGACGTCGACATTCAGAGCAACCCTTTTCGTGTATAGAGAAAAGACTCTGAAAAAAAACTCGTTCTCTACACGAACATCCTATTCGTGTATAGAAAATGAATATAAAGACAGTTCTTCACGTCGACATTCAGAGCCACACTTTTCGTGTATAGAGAAAAGACTCTTGAGAAATACGTCTACACTACTACTTCGTGTATAGAAAACGTACCTACAAAACAGTTTATGCATCACCTATGTATCACGAATCACCTGGCTGCGGGCTGAGTCTCAACAGGCCGCAGCACGACGCTGCTCTACCGAGCACAACACCCCGCCAGGAACGAAAGTCGTCTACAGACGATTCCGAGCCCCGACATCGAGCTGAGGTGAGTTCGGCCCGCGCACAGAGCCGTGGTGCGCAGTACACTGCGGCACCGCACGCAACGATCTCACACATTGTTTAGAGCCTCCCGTTAGGTTTGAACATTATGAAACAACACAGAGCCGAGCGAAGCGGATACTAAATAGGTGCCTAATGGATAGGTCGAAATGTATTCAAAAACACTAGGTTAGGTTAGGTTTGAACATTATGAAACAACTCAGAGCCGAGCGAAGCGGAGCGGAGCGAGGCGTCCCCGAGTAGGATACTAAATAGGTGCCTAATGGATAGGTCGAAATGTATTCAAAAACACTAGGTTAGGTTAGGTTTGAACATTATGAAACAACTCAGAGCCGAGCGAAGCGGAGCGGAGCGAGGCGTCCCCGAGTAGGATACTAAATAGGTGCATAATTGATAGGTCGAAATGTATTTAAAAACACTAGGTTAGGTTAGGTTTGAACATTATGAAACAACTCAGAGCCGAGCGAAGCGGAGCGGAGCGAGGCGTCCCCGAGTAGGATACTAAATAGGTGCATAATGGATAGGTCGAAATGTATTTAAAAACACTAGGTTAGGTTAGGTTTGAACATTATGAAACAACTCAGAGCCGAGCGAAGCGGAGCGGAGCGAGGCGTCCCCGAGTAGGATACTAAATAGGTGCATAATTGATAGGTCGAAATGTATTTAAAAACACTAGGTTAGGTTAGGTTTGAACATTATGAAACAACCCAGAGCCGAGCGAAGCGGAGCGGAGCGAGGCGTCCCCGAGTAGGATACTAAATAGGTGCATAATGGATAGATAGGTCGAAATGTATTTAAAAACACTAGGCTAGGCTAGGTTAGGTCAGGTTAGGTTTGAACATTATGAAACAACAACTCTGAATGAAACAAACTGATGGCTGGATTTCTACTTATGTTTGTTTATATCCAGCAGTCTTATAATAAGATTGATGATAATGATATCATAAAAAGTAAAGTCTACACTTTAAGAATTTTCAGAATATTACCATAGTATACATGATTTTCGACTACCTACTATTAATATCTGTATTATCAGATATTCCATTATCTACTTACTTAATTTTCGTATACCTGTTATTTCAATAACTGTATTATCAGACATCCAATTACTTGTTTACTTGTATGTTTCTATCCAACAAGACAAACTTTGAAAACCTTTTAATTTCACAATAATTTAGAACAGTAAACACGAGGCATTTGGCTAACTTGAGGGAGTCATTGTTACTCCCGCCAGCGCCACCCTATTCGTGTATAGAGAAAAGACGCAGAAAAAAAACTCTTCCTCTACACGACACTTCACACCCTATTCGTGTATAGAAAACGAATATAAAGCCAGTTCAGAGCCACCCTTTTCGTGTATAGAAAAAAGAGACAGAAAAAAAATTAACTTTAACAAACTAACGAACACCCTATTCGTGTATAGAAAATGAATAAAACAAAAACACGTACCTACAAAACAAACGAACAAGTTTATGCAGGTACGTATACAGACAGACACGTCCTCGGACGAATCACCTGGCTGCGGGCTGAGTCTCAACAGATCGCAGCATGACGCTGCTCTACCGAGCACAACACCCCGCCAGGAACGAAAGTCGTCTACAGACGATTCCGAGCCCCGACATCGAACTGAGGTGAGTTCGGCCCGCGCAGAGCCGTGGTGCGCAGTACACTGCAGCACCACACGCACCGATCTCTGCGGGCCGAATGGGCTTCGACGTCGCACCTTACATGAGCAAAGTGCGACTAGTAAAGTCACATTGTTTAGAGCCTCCCGACTCTCGGGGCTCCACAGTGAGCATATCCTTGCCGGATTCGGCTAGGCTGGCTACGGCCTTAGAGGCGTTCAGACATAATCCCGCGGATGGTAGCTTCGCACCACCGGCCGCTCGGCCGAGTGCATGAACCAAATGTCCGAAACTGCGGTTCCTCTCGTACTGAGCAGTATTACTATCGCAACGACGAGCCATCAGTAGGGTAAAACTAACCTGTCTCACGACGGTCTAAACCCAGCTCACGTTCCCTTTTGATGGGTGAACAATCCAACGCTTGGCGAATTTTGCTTCGCAATGATAGGAAGAGCCGATATCGAAGGATCAAAAAGCGACGTCGCTATGAACGCTTGGCCGCCACAAGCCAGTTATCCCTGTGGTAACTTTTCTGGCACCTCTTGCTAAAAACTCTTTATACTAAAGGATCGATAGGCCGTGCTTTCGCAGTCTCTATGCGTACTGAACATCTAGATCAAGCCAGCTTTTGCCCTTTTGCTCTACGCGAGGTTTCTGTCCTCGCTGAGCTGGCCTTAGGACACCTGCGTTATTCTTTGACAGATGTACCGCCCCAGTCAAACTCCCCGCCTGGCAGTGTCCTCGAACCGGATCACGCGGGAGTTTGTAGGCGGAGGGCGTTGCCGCCAACCCGCCACTCTGCACGCTTGGAACGAAACACCGTGCGCCCGAACACGAAGTGTTGGACGCACCGCTTCCGCCCAACCGAGTAAGTAATGAAACAATGAAAGTAGTGGTTTTTCAGCGACGATCGCGAACGATCTCCCACTTATGCTACACCTCTCATGTCTCCTTACAATGCCAGACTAGAGTCAAGCTCAACAGGGTCTTCTTTCCCCGCTGATTCTCCCAAGCCCGTTCCCTTGGCTGTGGTTTCGCTAGATAGTAGATAGGGACAAATACCCAATGTTCCTGTTGCCAGGAACAACCACCACCCATCCCCGTTTCCACCAAGTCTTGGTATCAAAGGGGGAAGCCGGGGGAACATGCGCAGAGGGCAGGCCTTATTCTTCTTTTGCCCGCCGGCACTTCTTGAGTCCCCCTACACTGGATACTATTTTATTGGCCTATGTCCCAGCCACCTCTCCCCCTTTCAGGGGGCGTGGCCTACTTCTAGCGCATCTTAGTAGATTAGACGACACAGGTTACGCCTTCGGCGCCGAGCAGCACATTTTCTCCATCTGTTGATTGATAAATTAATTAAGGCAGGCATCAGCCCACCTCCCACAGCTTGCGTTTGTTGTGCCAGGCACGCGCGAAATCCCGTAGCCGTCTGAAGTTCGCCTCCGAAGAGACGAGGTCGCCATAACCGACCGGGCCCTGTCCCGGACCCAGTATGCCCCTCAGCATCTTCCCACGTTCTTCGGCGTACAGAGGACAGTCCCACAGAACGTGGTGACGGTCCTTCTCCGCCAGACCGCACTCGCACAGCGACGTCTCACACAGCGCCATGTCCCGAAGTCGCCTGCGGAAACAGCCATGACCCATCAAGAGCTGTGAAACCTGATAGTCCGGTTCCAGCCACCAGTAGCTTAGCCGCGCCCGAACATCAGGGAAGAACTGGAAGAGCTCTCTGCCCCGCTCCTCATGCTGCCATCGGTCCTGCCATTGAGCAATGACTTCTGCCAATATAGTGCGCCTCCTTCCTCCTAATTCGGTCTTTGTTGCGTAAGGTCGTGCATCGTCGAATCTCGCGGCACGGATAACCTCGAGGTCGGCCGGCAGCACACCCGCCAGCACCGGTAGGGCTGGAGTACTGCTGGATCTGTATGCCTTAGTAAGCAGGATGAGAGCGGGCCGTTGAGTTCTCAATAATGAGGATCGCACCGTGTGGAAACTCACACGGTGGAACCAGACAGCTGCCGCGTAAGTGACGGTAGCTACGTACGTGCCTTTGTACAAGATCTTGAGCGCGCGGTACCTGACGCCCCAGTTCGATGCTGAGACGCGGCTCATCTTGCCAAAACAGTTTGCCGCGCGCTCACCAATCGATAGCGCATGTGGCGCAAAGGACAGGCTTGCGTCGAGAACCACCCCCAGGACCGTCGCCTGTGTCACGTTCTTGATAGAGTCCCCATCCATTTTAATGGTTGGGGGGCGCTGAAACTTTCCTCGAACTGTCATAGTTAGCGACTTTGTCGGGGAAAAAGATAGTCGGTTTCGTATGCCCCACTCAGCCACGCTAGCCAGCACGGTGGCGGCCGTACGTTCAATGGCTGCTCTGGACTGGGACTCTATCGAGACAGTGACATCGTCGGCATATGCTGTAAGCGCCGTGCCCTGTGGAAGTGGCAATCGCAACAGGTCGTCCATCATTACGTTCCACAGTGTAGGCCCAACTACAGATCCCTGTGGACATCCCATAGTGGACACCTTCCATTCCACCAGAGGACCCACGAACATGCCCACACGGCGATTCGTGAAGTAATCCACCAACATTTTATAGATGTTAGGGGGACATCCTCCACGCTTTGCCTTGAGCAGTATCATAGGCCACCAGGCGTTATCGAAGGCACCTGAGATGTCCAGAAAAATGAGCTGGACGTACTTTGCCGTTGACTGCTGTGCACGATGCATTATGGAGTTAAGCGCCGTAACTGTTGACCGACCTCGAGTAAATCCGTGCTGGCCGTCTGAAATACCCCGAGAGAACGGGGCACAGGCCAGCATAATGCGTTCCAGAATTTTGCCCAAGACCGAAAGAAGAGTTAATGGCCTATAGGCCTTCGGATCGGTCAGTGGCTTGCCATTCCCCTTTGGCAGGACGACCAATCTGCCAGACTTCCATACATCAGGGAATACTCCCTCAATCACACACCTTTCGTACATAAACGTCATCTCAGCGGCCGCCACGTCCCAGACTAATTTAATAATCTGGGCGGTGAGGCCGTCGAGACCCGGTGCCTTGTTGCTGAGAGATTTTATTATTTTTCCCAATGCCTCGCGCGTGACAGAAGGAGCATCGCGGCCAGATGGTACGCACGCAGCCATGAGTCGGATCTGGGTGTGATGCGCGTTGTCCCGGGAGACAGAGTCGTCAGGACACAGCGCACACAGCAGACCCCGCATGGCCGCGCGCGCATCACCGGCATAGCCTGTAACAAATGCGGTACCCGAGATAATGTTGGACGGCGGTCGATGACGGCCACTGGCCTCTCGATATGCTCTGCCCCAGGGGTCTGAATTACCTGAGTCGGATATGCCCCGAAAGTATGCAATTTCTGCAGACTCCATTTCTCTGCGATAAACGGCTCTGGCCAGATGGAACTCCGCCTTGCGACTAAGCTCTGTCAACCCACCTTTTTTACGGGCACGTTGCCAGGCTCGGCGCAGACGGTTGTGGTCGCTTCGGAGCCTATCCAACTCAGGTGACCACCACTCGAAGCCCTTGTCCCTGGAGGGACGGGATCTGCCGAAGGTTTCCTCAGCGGACCGTTCAATGATCGCTGTGAAAGCCGTGCAGATAGCGGATGCGGACTGGCGGAGGTCTAACCCCCCGACACTGTGGCTTACACTGGTCCGAAATCTGTCCCAATCACCACGACGAACCCGAAACCTCTTTGGCTCCTCAACTGGCTCTGCACGCGCCTGGCACGACCGGGATGAGAGAACGCTGAATGTGATGAGTTGGTGATCACTGAGGCTGACGGCCTCATGCACTGTCCAGTTGTCGACACGTACGCCACGCGAGGAAAGAGTGAGGTCCACATTGGACTCGCCGTTCGGTCCCTTGAACGTTGGTGGTTGGCCCTCCCTGTTGTGTAGCACCAGGTCACGACTGACGGGATAAATCGGGGATAAATACATTGTGTTTCGGCGTGATAGAACATTACTCACTTCACGTAAAAAAGATGGCGGTGGTGTTTTGGTCGCTGTGAAAAAGCAATTTAAGGTGATTCGTCGTACGGATTGGGAGTCTCCAGTGGTCGAGGAGATAGTCCTCCTGTTTCCTTCTCGTTCTGAAGGCTTCATGTTAAATGCTTGTTACATAACGGGCCAATCCAAAACTAGTATTTACGAAAGCCATTTCAACAAACTTTATGATATTGTTGCCGAAATTCCTGACTGGACTGTCCTTCTTATTGGCGATTATAATCTACCTGAAATAGTTTGGAACTACCAGGATGATAAAGGTACGATCACGGATCCATCTAACAATACTATACGCTCGCTTGATACCCTTATGAGGTTTCTGGACCTCACTCAATATAATAGATTATTAAATTGCAACAACCGCACTCTTGACCTAGTTCTTTGTAATAGTTCTTGTAATGTAGCATTATCTGATGCTCCTTTGTTACCGATTGATCGCCATCACCCTCCCTGTATCCTAGAAATCCCTTTTAACTTATCGTCTACTGATACACTACCCAGTACTGAAATTCCAAAGTATAACTTTTACAAGGCTAATTATGGTAACATAAATATAAAAATATTCGAGATAGATTGGCACTCAGAACTAGAGCATTTACCTATTGACAAAGCAGTTGATCGTTTTTATGATATGATTTATGAAATAATTAACGACGAAGTACCCTTGGTTAAAACAAACCCAGCACGCTTTCCAAAATGGTTTTCTAAGAAATTAATTACCAAACTGCGGGCAAAGGAAAAGAACTGGCTTAAATGGAAAACTTATCAGCGTCAGTCAGACTATCTTAAATTCTCGTCCATTCGTTCGGAGGTTAAAATATTATTACATGATTGTTGGGAGAACTATATTAAAAATGTGGAAAACTCTGCTCAAAAAAATATTAAATCATTTTGGAAATTTACCTCCTCATTAAAGAAGACAAACACCGGCTACCCTCCGTCAATGCAGTACGGAAGCAACTCTTCGGATAACCCCATTGGTATCTGTAATCTGTTTTCTCAATATTTCTCTTCTGTCTTTGAGCAAGCTGACAGCGATGCTTACGACCCGAAAACTAATAATTTTTCTGAAAACGGCTCTTCTGATCCCTTGTCCGACTTGAAATTTACTAAAGACGAAGTGGAGAAAGCTTTAGAAAAACTAGACGGTGGGAAGGGTCCTGGACCTGATAAACTAACTCCTCTCTTTCTGAAGGAAACTGCCTCCTCAATATGTGTACCTTTAACTATTTTATTTAACAAAAGTTCTTTAGAGGCAGCTATCCCGTCCAGATGGAAGATAGCATACATTACCCCAATACATAAATCAGGCACTAAAAATCAAGTCGAGCATTACCGCCCTATATCTTTATTGTCAATAATCCCGAAAATATTTGAAAGGCTAGTGCATGACAAAGACAAAAGACAAGACAAAAAATATATATTTCTCATAGCACTACATACATTGTTCCGTGATACCGTTAAATTATAAAAGTTTCAACAAAAGTGTAGGTAAACTAATAAAACAGTAAGAGTAAAACAGTATTAAAGTACACTAGATGTTCAGTTTAGTTTAATATACACATACGATAGAAGAAGTACTTGAGTATGGAATTAACACACTGAAAGTAATGGTTAGTAGCAGACCCCACACTAAGTCGGACTTGTCCTGGGGGTCTAGACCAAGGTTGCAAACAATATGGTTGTATTAATGGGACACAGTACACAGATTTTTACGCTTTTGCTCATTATTATATAAATTAGCAAAATTGAATTATTAATTACGTTAAGGACAATTACAATTTGGAAATGATTAGTTTGTATTTAATTTATATATAAACGTATGTATTAAGAAAAAACAAAATACTTAATAAATGGAAGTAAAAATATATACATTACAAATTTAAATATATATATATATATATCATTAGTACTATAAATATATACGCATGTATCATTTAAATGTATATCCAGGCAGAGTAAATACAATGAGTTATGGAGGTAAGATTACAAAATAAATAATCTTCTACTTTTCATTGTTGTATCTTTAGGACAGCTTCAGTGGAGACATAGTCAAGGGTGAGGAGCCATTTCGTGATTTTGTTTTTTGCCTCCCAACAAGTGCAGCTTTTCAGGTCACAGGTCTTACTGGCTTGTTTGTAGATGTAAGGGAAAGCAAATGATTTAAATCTTTGCGCAAAAGCCGTCTTCACAAGAGCAGTTTTAACGTTTAGATGATGTCGTCTTCGTCTAGTCCGATTTTGATCACCCGATTTTAGCTCCGCTCTGTGATGCAGGAGAGCTACCCGAAGTATATACAATTGCCTCACAGAAAGGACCTCCGCTTCCTTGTATGTTTCGTAAGTCGGGTGCCGGAATGGTTTCATAAGCATGACCTTGAGAACTGACCTTTGCGCCCTTTCAATAGGTAGTAGGGTGGTCTTTGCAGAACTGCCCCATGCCGTAATGCAATAGGATAAAACTGATTGGCAGAGTGACAGGTAAACGAGCCTCAGGACAGTTTTGTCAGCGCTATTCCGCAGAAGTTTCATGATACCAATAAGCCGTCTAACACGCCCAGCCACACATTGCACATGTTGTTTAAAGTTTAACTTTTCATCAAGCACAACACCAAGGTATTTTACAGATTCCACACGTTCTATACTTGTGCAAGAGCAGCTAACTGGGGTGCTTGTAGATAAGCTTAAGTCTTTACAAGTGTGGACCCTGATGCTATGTGACAAAAGGGGCTGAGAAGCAGCCGTCTTATGAAAACAAACATACTTTGTTTTTTCAACGTTAAGAGAGAGTAGATTATTCTGAAGCCAACTTGCTACAGACACAAGTCCACTCTCTGTTTTAGAGAATACATTATTCCAGGAGTCTCCCCTGAACAGCAAGGCGGTATCGTCTGCGTAACATATCACCTCAACATTCTCACCGGCAAAGTCCAGTTGTGTTATGCCGTTGATGTAGAGTATGAAGAGCGTGGGTCCGAGGATGCTGCCCTGTGGCACTCCGAAGGTAACACTTTCAAGGTCACTGGTAAAGTCTTCGTGTTTGACACATTGTTTTCTTTCGGTCAGATAACTTCGAAACCAGTCGAGGGCAGTCCCACGGATCCCATTAGACTCAAGTTTGCTCAGAAGTATTTCAATAGAGACCGTATCAAACGCTTTCGCCAAGTCAAGAAAAACGCCTACACAAGCCTGACCTGAATCGAGAGCAGCTGACACTTCAGATAGTAGCAAGGTGACAGCATCTTCAGTGGATTTGCCACGTCGGAAACCAAACTGTCGCGGGGATAGAAGGTTATGCGTTTCCAAGAAATCCACTAGGCGTTTATTAACAATTTTTTCCAATATTTTTGAGAATACTGCTAGTAACGATATTGGACGATAGTTAGATGGAATATCTTTAGCACCACTTTTATGTATTGGAACAACAATGGCTGTCTTCCAAACACTAGGGAATGTTCCGGTTACAAGGCTAAGGTTACAAATATGTGTGAGTGGTTTTAAGATTAGATTACAGATGTTTTTAACTAGTGTATTTCTCAGGCCGTCTAGTCCTGGAGCACTGTTTTTTAGTTTATATATTAGTGATTGGATTTCTAATTCATCAGTTGGCAACATGAAGAAAGAGCTCGGACTATTATTAACGTTTTGTTTCGAGTCACTACTTAGGTCCTTTTCAGATTTGTTTATACAGTTAAGAGTTTGTTGGGCTAAATTTTTACCGACATTGGAAAAGTATTTGTTGCAAATATTTAAAGATTCCTGCGGTGTTTTTTCAACCGTCAGTAGCTTCGAGGAGGCTTTAGACTTACTTTTTAAGTCACAAATGGATTTGATGACGTCCCATAATTTTTTCGAGTTATCTTTATTTTCTTCTAGTTCTTTTTGTTCATACTGGTTTTTAAGTCGTTTAAGCATATCGTTGCAGAAATTTCGGTATCTTTTGTAAGATAGCTGCAAAATCATATTATTTGGTTGTTTACGAGCCTGACTGTGCAATCTATCACGATTTTGTGTACAACGTATAAGCCCCGGAGTCATCCAAGGCTTAAGATTGAATTTTGAATGACTTATTACTACTTGTCTAGTGTTATTTTTAATTATTTTGTCTAGAATACCCATAAAACAATCAGCGGCTTCTGACGAATCAGTTTTATTTGTGATATTGGACCAGTCGTAATCAGTTAGGTCACTCGCAACTGCATTATAATCCGTTTTTAATACAGTTCTTTTACGCATCGTATTTGGTACTTTTAGAGGAAAACCCGTCATCACTAAGTCATGGTCAGTTAAAGAGGACTTACAGACGATCCCAACCGCGTTTGTATTTGATCCAACAAAAATATGGTCTAGGCAAGTTTTTAGTCTTGTAGGTTTCGTGATGCTTGGCTTAAGACCCATTTCCGCAGTTAAACAAAGGTAATTACTTGCCTGATCCAATCTCTGCTGAACTGGTTCGTCAGGTAAAATATTTATGTTAATATCTCCTGCTATAATAATGTCTGTTTTTTGTTTACGTAGTTTTATAATGGACTCGAGGGAGGACAAATAGTTGTCAGTGTTTTTAAAGGATGGAGAACGATAGATTGCGAAGATGGTGTGATGTTTAGGGAATTCAATCGCCAGACATTCTGCGTCTGAAATATTTGGCTCACTGACATTTACGTCCCAGTTGTCTTTAATATACACAATGACACCACCGGCATCATTATTTACTATTCTCGTAAAATGGTGGTTGTAACCGTCAATACTTCTCACCACCACGGACTCTCTTAGATGGCATTCGGTTAAAATTATGACGTCAAATTTAATATTCAGTCTGCTAAGGACGACTAAAAAACTGTCAAAGTTCTTTGAAACGCTTCTTACATTGAAATTTAAAATTTTAAAGTTATGATCATGATCTAAAACGCTTTTGCATTTTTCAGGAAAATCTAAGACATGACAAGGAACAGAAAGAGTATCATCAATGTCTTTGCCTAGTTCTATAATAAAATAATTTCTTTCTAGTGTGTTTCGTGATGCAGTATGATTTTTCCTTTGTCATGTCGTTTAGGAGGATTTGTGAGGATTGGAGCTGAGTTAATGATTTATGATATATGGTATAGGATAAATGTAAGAGATATAAAATAAATGATAAAGTTTATCCTGTCCTTGAACCTGTCTTTGATCATCGGCAACATGGGTTTGTGAAATCAAAATCGACCGTTAGCAATCTCCTCGTATACACTAATTACCTTTTTAACTCTATGGACAATGGAGTACCGGTGGATTCGATATATACTGATTTCCGTAAGGCGTTTGATAAGGTAGACCATAAGCTCCTTCTTCAAAAACTATATTATAATGGAATAAAAGGTAGTCTTTTGCGGTGGTTTGCCTCTTATCTTCAGTGTCGAAATCAGGCCATTATATTAAACGGGCATATTTCTTCCCCCTCTTGCGTGACGTCTGGTGTGCCTCAGGGCTCAATATTAGGGCCTTTGCTTTTTATTATCTTTATAAATGACATTGGCTCCTGCTTCCATTTCTCAGAAATCTTAATGTATGCTGACGATCTCAAAATTTACAAAAAGATTAACTCCATTGACGATTGTGAGAAACTTCAGGATGACCTGAGCAGACTGTCTACATACTGCACTAACAACAAATTACATTTAGCAGAAAATAAATGCAAAACCATTACATTTTCTAAGAACATCAATGTACATACATTCGTGTATATGATAGGCAACCACGAATTAGAACGTGTTTTTGATATCAAGGATTTAGGAGTCATATTTGACAGAAAGTTATTATTTGATTTACATGTAGAGTCCGTAGTAAACAAAGCATACCGTATGCTGGGCTTCATCTTGAGAACATCGAAATGCTTCAAGCAGGCGTCGACTTACATCACCCTTTATCAGACCCTTGTTCGACCTTATTTGGAATACGCTTCAGTTATCTGGAATCCTTTTCATAAGACTTATGAGAAAAAAGTAGAAATGATTCAAAAGCGTTTTCTGAGAGCACTAAACATCCGCATGAGACAGCCTAAATTGCCATATCTCAAACTTTCAAAGAAATATAACTGTCCTTCCCTTACCGCTCGACGACAATTCTGTGCTGCAATTATCCTCCGGAACATTTGCATCGGGATGTACAACTTCACAGACCTTCTAAATTCTATTGATTTCCGTGTGCCAACATTACCCTGTCGTAGTACTAGACCGAAGCATACATTTTTTCTGCGCAGAGTCCGAACAAACGCCGGTAGTAGGGCTCCAATATATAGAATGTGTAAATTATTTAATGAGAGACTTCTTGATACAGACTTATTCAATTTTTCATACAATCGATACAGAACCGAGTTGAAGAAAGCGCTCTTCAACAGTAGTGCCTAAAAAACTGTAACTTTTACTATTTTACTAACCCAAGTTGTGTGCATGTGCATGTTAGTTTTACGTTTAATGTTTAGGCTGTGTACATTTCAGATTGTTGTATGTTATTTGTAGTAAACTATTAGTTATATTCATATGTATCTCATGTTTGCGTCTATCTAAAAAATATTAATGTATTAGTGAGTATGTTAGGGAAACTGATATATTTATTTAATTACCTGTATCAGTTCTATCTTATAAAATATGTATCTTTTTCTGTTTTTACTCCTTGTTCCAATAAATAAATAAATAAGACTGAGAATGAGTCCCTCCATATTGGTGCGACGGTGCTCACAGTCGGGGCCGCGTCCGGTGTACTGTTGACGTTCGCAGAACCGCATCGGCGAGTGTGCGTTGGAGTCGACGCCTATGAGGACCTTGTTCCCGTGTAGCTCATCCAAAACACGTTCCAGGTGCGCAAGGTGAACACGTATGTCATCCTGATACTGGCAGTAGACCGAAACCACGTACAAGTCTACACTCTCTGCAGATAGGTGGGTGACTGCGCAATGCGACGTGGAAAGGTGGTGAAGTACTGTGGCGGCTACGTGCGGCGAGACGACGTAGAGTCCAGCGCGCGCAGGGGAGCCGCATTCCACCAGGTCAATCACTCCGGAGTACTGTTCCTGTAGTAGTACCACGTCGAGGCGCAGATCGCGTGCAATTGCTCGTAGCTCTGTGGTCGCGGGTCTACTGCCATTAAGATTTAGCTGGCCTACCAATAATGAAGACGGCTTATCCATAATTGGTTGAATTCATCTGCCTCTGGATAGCGTGCTGGTAGGCTGGGCAGTCGTTACTGGCAGTCTTGTGGCTCGTTGCATTTGGGCGCTTGAATTTGGTGCAGGTCGCGCAACGTGTACATGTTTCCGTACATGAATCCTTTTTGTGGCCATCTTGACCGCAGTTACCGCATGTGTACGCTAGTGCTCTGCAGTATCTTTCGGGGTGTCCGAATTGCTGGCACTTGGTGCAACAAGTGATGTCGAGGTAGTCGGTCACTTCGACTACCTGCCAGCCAATATACAGTCGCTCTTTGCCGATGAGAAGGTCTCTCAAGGCCGGACTGCAGGAAAGAACGACGACTGATGCTGTCCTGTTTGACCTCCAGCGCTTGAAGGCGATTTTGGCCTGACGTTTCAGCCTATCCAGAGGCCAGAGTTCTTCGTATGGCTGGTCTCGTATGTTCTGGTCGTGGATCTCCGTTAAGAGATCGTCCAGAGTCGGATCTCCGTCGACTGTACTCAGCGCAATCAATGGCTGCCGTTGTTTCGGTTCCGTTACTCGGAGGGTAGGGGGAACCGCGTTTCTTAGCCTGGTAGCAGCTTCGTCACTGGTTGTCTGGACAACCACGCCAGCGTTTGCTACTTTTCGCACCTTGGTCACCTGGACGTTTATCTTCGCCGGTTGGATCGCGTCTTTTAAAATTTTTTTCGTCTCATCCGCGGTCTTGATGTTGTTCGCTTCTTCTGCTGTGGGATAAAAGGCAAGAGCTGGTCCGCAATTAGTTGGTTTCGCCATCGGCGGGTCCTTCTTGCGTAACCTCAGTACCGAAGAATAGTCCAACTTGGTCGGTCCGTTAGTGGTAGTGAGCGCAGCTGTGGATTGTGGTGGCGGGGTATTTTGGAGTGTCTGCGCGCAGTGGAGTTCTGTTCTTACAGCACGCAGCTCTAGGTCCTTGGTCCGCGCATGCATTATGGCGATTGCTTCCATCACACCAGCGATATGGCTGCCAAAATTTAGGATCTGGGTTTTGTTCAGGCGCGAGTTTTGTTCCATGACATCTGCCATGAGTGCCTGGCAGTAGCCGGTAGCGCGTTCAAACACTGCGTCGTTCGAATCCCGGTGCGGATTGTCCTCTCGGATGACGTCGGTCTGAGTGACCGCAAACACCTCAGTCTCATCTAAGACATCGGTCAGGGCAGCGGTAGATGGACGGTCGCGTTGTAGATCCTCTTCACTCATCGGAGAAATCATGTGAGACGGCCTTTTCTCACCAGGGGGTAGTTGAGCGGGGGGAACGCCACTGTTGGCAAATGACACGGCTGGTGTGGCACTTCTGCCGCTGGGCGGGGTACGGGAAAGTTTGCCTGATTTTTGAAACGCCTCGTAAACAGAGGCGTCGGGCGGGTCCGACATGACGTGGTGCGGGCCTAGTCTGTTGAAAACAACTGCACCCCTTTCGTGTATAGAAAGGGAATAAAAGTAAAATTGGCACTGTAGTTCCAGCACCTAATGATAGGTGGCGCTGTACCAGTACTTCCGACACCTAAATGTAGATGGCGATGCACCAAAAGTTCAAATTTAATCCGCACAAGAGTACAGACACATCACGGTAGGTGGTGCTAAAAGAAGTTCAGCCACCAAACTATAGGTGGCAACACTATGCACGAAAAGGTCCAAAAAAGATATCACAAAATGTCAAAAGTACACGAGCATAAAATATTTCCACCCTATTCGTGTATAGAAAATTTGCACAAAGAAAACGAAAAATAAAAATAAAAGTCAAAACACGTAAAAACACAAATAATAAAAGTACAAAAGAGAACAAAAGAGTAAGCGTCCATGCGCAAAACTTAAACTAGTACTTATCTCTAAGCAATAAGCGTCCATTCGCGATGTCCATGTCCAATAAAATCCTTAGTGATACACAACACTGTACACTAAAACGTCACTGCACTAAAAATATGGTGTCACTGTCACAAATAAAAAAAAAAAAAAGGAAAAATCACTGAGTCACTGTCTCAAGCCCGCAAGTGCGAGCAAGACGGGGATGCACTAAACAAGATGGCCGCGGCGTCTTATGGGGCCGACCCCAAGTTAGAGCAGGAGGGACCGAGTTTCTTGAATTTTTGCGCACGAATAAAGAGGACAGTAGATACACACGAGTAGATAGGGACATAGGGACATTACCCTCCAAACCTTCCCATGGCCATACCAACTCTATGGTTTTTATGCCCAAACGCAGGGGGTATGCACGGCTCTCGGGATTTATGGTTACCCTGCTCTCTGCATTGCTTGAACCCCCTTACAAATTCTTTTTTTTTTGCCACAAAAAATGTCCCTAGCCCGTCTCCCCCACTCTGAAGGAGTGGGAGCGGGCGTTTCTTTCGCTAATGCCCCATTCTGGGCTTAACAATACAAATTATAAATAGCGCCACAGTAATAACTTGCTGGAACCTCGTTGCAGTCGATGACGATCCGCTCTCACAATATAAATATATATATATATATGTTTATTTTATTTATCAATTGATCCAAATTTGCGTCTTCTACTTAACCGCACTCCCATAGTCTTCGCTTGCGATGCCATGCGTGCGCGAATTTCTTGAGCAGCCGGAAGTTAGCCTCCGAGGAGACCAGGTCGCAGGGATGGCAAGGCCACGTCTCACCGCGCGTCAATCCAGCCAGCATACTAGTACGTTCATCCTCGTAAAGAGGACAATGCCACAGAACGTGGTCCCGGTCTTCAGATCCCGCGCCACACTCGCACTCACATACTTCACACAGTTTCATGTCATACAGTCTTTGTCTGAAGCATCCATGACCTGTCAAAATTTGCGAGGTCTCATAGTCCGGCTGAACCCAGTGAGCACTGAGTCGAGCCGCCACATCCGGGAAGAGGAGAAACAAGTCTCTCCCCTTCTCTTCAGAGGTCCAGCGGTCCTGCCATTGAGCGACGACGTCAGTCCGTATGTCTTTTTGTCGCTGCTGTAACTCTCTCGGGGTAGCGCCTTCCTTGGCCTCATATTCCCTCCCCGCGCGCACCACGTCGAGGTCGGCAGGCAGCACACCTGCCAAAACGGCAAGCGCCGGCGTACTGCACGAACGATACGCCTTAGTGAGCAGGACAAGAGATGGGCGCTGAGTGCGCAGTAAGGCGGTGCGCACCGTGTGGAAAGAAGCGCGCCGGTACCAGCAGGCGGCGGCATACGTCAGTGTAGCGACGTATGTACCGCGGTACACAAAGCGCAGCGCAGGGTAGCGCACCCCCCACCTACTGGCCGATACGCGCGCCATCTTGCCGAAGCACTTTGACGCGCGTTCCCCTATGGACTGCGCATGTGGAGCGAAGGAAAGGCCCGCGTCGAGCACCACACCCAGCACGGTTGCCTGCGTGACACTCCTGACAGAGACACCGCCCATCTTGATGGTCGGGGGGCGTTGGAACTTTCCACGGACAGTCATAGTTAACGACTTTGCCGGTGAGAAGGAGAGTCGGTTCCGTGCGCCCCAATCAGCCACACTAGCCAGCACGGTGGCGGCCGTGCGTTCGATGGCTGCACGGGACTGCGACTCTATCAGGAGAGTCACATCGTCTGCATAAGCAGTCAGCGCCGTACCCTGCGGCAGCGGTAGTCGCAGCAGGTCGTCCATAAGAACGTTCCACAGCGTCGGGCCTAATACCGAGCCCTGCGGACATCCCATAGTGGAGGTCTTCCACTCTACGAGGGTGCCGACAAACAAACCCACGCGGCGGTCGGTGAAATAGTCCACCAGCATCTTGTAGATGTTTGGTGGACAGCCCCCCCTTTTCGCCTTGAGTAGGACCATCGGCCACCACGCATTGTCGAAGGCTCCAGAGATGTCGAGAAATACTAGTTGGACGTATTTATACTTAGACTCAAGTGTGCGATGAATGATGGTGTTAAGTGCCGTAATAGTGGAGCGGCCACGCATGAAACCATGCTGATCACTTGAAATTTCGTTGGCAATGCTCGGCGCGCAAGATAGTAGCGCTCGTTCTAGTAGCTTGCCAAGCACTGGAAGAGACGTAATTGGGCGATACGCCTTTGGGTCAGTGAGTGGTTTGTCGTTGCCCTTAGGCAGGACAATAAGCTGACCATCCTTCCATACAGTTGGGAATACCCCTTCACGCACACATTTACAAATTACTGCATACAATTCCGCTTGAGCAGCCATCCATACATTCCCAATGATCCTTGCGCTAATACCATCCATACCTGGAGCTGTACGAGGCAGACTCCTCACAATTTTATTGAGAACTGGTAGAGTTGGAGGCGGTGAGTCATCACCAGACGGAGCGAACGTGGCCACGAGCCTTATCTGAGTGTGGTGGTCGCTATCCCCGATGCTTGAGTCATCGGGACACAGCGCACACAACAGCCGGCGCATGGCCTCGCGCGCGTCGCCCGCGTACCCAGACACAAATGCGGTACCGTTTATCACGTTTTGTTGTGGCCTAGTACGGCCACTTGCAGCGCGATATGCCAGACCCCAAGGGTCGATGTTTCCGGTGTCGGCAAGTTCCTTAAAGAAGGACAACTCAGCCATCTCCATCTCCAGCCTATATAGAGACCTCGCATCGTGAAATTCAAATCTACGCAATTCCTCAATCGTACCTCCTAACTTTCGAACTTTCTGCCATGCTCTTCTCTTGCGTCTATTATCGCTCTTCAAAAAATCTAGCCTTTCACTCCACCATTCATAGCCCTTATCTTTCCTCGCTTTCTTAACTCCCAAACACTCAGCTGCTGTCTTTATAATTATGCCTGTAAATTGTTCACATAACTTTGCAGCGGGTTGTCTGAAGTCGAGACCCCCCATACGCTGGTGGACTACCGAGCGGAAGCGCGCCCAATCAACCCCAGCGTCCCGGAACCGGAAGTAGATAGGGACAGTGGGAATCTCGTTAATCCATTCATGCGCGTCACTAATTAGATGACGAGGCATTTGGCTACCTTAAGAGAGTCATAGTTACTCCCGCCGTTTACCCGCGCTTGCTTGAATTTCTTCACGTTGACATTCAGAGCACTGGGCAGAAATCACATTGCGTCAACACCCGCGAGGGCCATCGCAATGCTTTGTTTTAATTAGACAGTCGGATTCCCCTTGTCCGTGCCAGTTCTGAGCTGACCGTTGAACGGCGGTCGTACAGAACCGCGCCGGTCGCGCACGAGACGAAACCAACGCGGCCGTGAGGCTCAGAGGATCCAAGGAACGCCGGAACGCGGGCCCAGAGTCCGCCCGCTGTTACACGAGCATCGACCAGGCCCGGCACCGGCCGCATCCGCTTCCCCTCCAAACCCGACACGCCCCGGTCCTCAGAGCCAATCCTTATTCCGAAGTTACGGATCCAATTTGCCGACTTCCCTTACCTACATTATTCTATCGACTAGAGGCTCTTCACCTTGGAGACCTGCTGCGGATATGGGTACGAACCGGCGCGACATCTCCACGTACATCCCTCACCTGAATTTTCAAGGTCCGCAGAGAGCATCCGGACACCGCCGCAAATGCGGTGCTCTTCGCGTTCCGAACCATATCTCCCTGCTATAGGATTCCATGGAACTCGCACACTCAGGCAGAAAAGAAAACTCTTCCCGGACCTCTCGGCGGCGTCTTCAGGCCACTTTGGGTTACCCCGTCGAACTCTCGTTGAAAACGAGGGAACGATTATTGAAACGGTTCCGCTGCCGGGTTCCGGAATAGGAACCGGATTCCCTTTCGCTCAATGGGTGTTGATTATCAAATTTGAATAAACACACCGCATCGACATAAGATTTCTCCTTGAGATTAGGATCGACTGACTCGCGAGCAACTACTGTTCACGCGAAACCCTTCTCCACGTCAGTCCTCCAGGGCCTCGCTGGAGTATTTGCTACTACCACCAAGATCTGCACCGACGGCGGCTCCAGGCGGGCTCACGCCCAGACCCTTCTGCGCTCACCGCCGCGCACGTCCTACTCGTTACAGCTTAATGACGTACAGTAAAGTACGCCTCACATGCCGGTAACGGTAGAGTATAGGCAAAACGCTTCAGCGCCATCCATTTTCAGGGCTGGTTGCTTCGGCAGGTGAGTTGTTACACACTCCTTAGCGGATTCCGACTTCCATGGCCACCGTCCTGCTGTCATGAGCGACCAACGCCTTTCATGGTGTCCCATGAGCGTTTTTTAGGCGCCTTAACACTACGTTTGGTTCATCCCACAGCGCCAGTTCTGCTTACCAAAATTGGCCCACTTGGCACCGTCATCAGATCTCCGGCTTCATCATTCGAGTAAGCCGGAGTTCTCACCCATTTAAAGTTTGAGAATAGGTTGAAGTCGTTTCGGCCCCAATGCCTCTAATCATTCGCTTTACCGGATGAGACTGTTGCACGTAATAAATTCACGATATATCTTAGATTTAAAACAGACAAGTTATCATTGTTATTAAAAGAGCGATTAAAAGTTAAAAGAATTATGAGTATGACCTATTGTATTTAAAATGCTATGATGTCATAATATTGTTTTTTGTGCCTATATCATTCTTCTCGGGTGTAGAGGATGTTAAAAATTTGTATAAAGCAGAACGCCATAGAGAAAAAGAGGTCGATTGCCAAAAAATGTCTTTGACTTGACTTTTGTGAAAATTGATTCCTATTTTTATTTTGGTAAATAAATAGTTCAAAAATCTGCTAATCGTTTTGGATAAATAAACCCTGCCATCCTTCATACTTCCAACGATCTAACGAACCTACCTACTTAACATCAAATACGGGAGTTGGTGGGAACCAACCAATTCCCAAAAATTAGGTTATATATGTAGTATATATATTTAGAGTCATGTTAGGTAGTTCATTCCAAGTTTCCCAAAAAAAAACTAAGGTTACAATCAAACGGTTCACAGAGTTGGGTTCTGCTGTAGACACTAGACGATCACTTGGCCAAAACATAGATCAAAACATTCCTATTAGCTGAGGTTTCTTTTTGGAGATAGGTAGGTAATAACTAAATACAGTTGGGGTTCTGTAGGACTGGGATTTATGTTAACCTGGACAGTAGGGCAGTAGGTTAGTTAGGAAGTGGGTTTGAAAGCGACCAGTACACCATGTGCCTTGTTTCATGAAAATAAACATTACATAACAATAAACAAAGCATCAAAAACCAAAATAAATGCTAAAATTTGATACTTTTGGCTTATTGAAATAAATCACTCAATTTCTTAAATAAAAAGCCCAAGCCTGATTGTGATTCCTTCATTTTCAATTGTGTAACAGAGTGTGTGGTTCTGTTTATTACCTCAAAAGCTTTCGGTAATGATAATATCTGTTCTCAGATGCTATTACTTATTCTTGATTCACTGTTACCTGTAATCACTGATATCCTCAATTTCTCCTTGGTTACCTGTACATTCCCTTCGCCCTGGAAACAGGCGCTTGTTATTCCTCTTCCGAAAACTTCTAATCCTGCCTCATTCTCCGACTATCGTCCTATCTCCATTCTTCCCATCCTTTCCAAAGTCCAAGAAACCATCGTGCACAACCAACTTTTCTCCTATCTGATTAAAAACAATCTTCTGAATCAGTTTCAATCTGGATTTCGACCTGGTCATAGTACGGTAACCGCACTTTTAAAAGTTACTGATGATATAAGGCTTGCCATCGACAACAAGAAACTGTCAATTTTAACGCTATTAGATTTTAGCAGTGCGTTTAACTGTGTTGACTTCGATGTTCTGCTAGGTATACTCCGCTCTCTTAACGTATCTCCACTTGTTACAGAATGGTTCGATACTTATCTTAGAGGTCGACTGCAGTGCATACGCTCGGACGAGATTACCTCGGAGTGGTGCCAACTATCTGCTGGTGTTCCTCAGGGTGGCGTCCTCTCACCTCTCCTATTCTCAATTTTTATTAATTCCATCTCATAAGTACTTTCTTGCAACTTTCTACCATCTTTATGCAGACGATTTACAGCTATATCGACACTTTGTAGTATCTGAAGTTGAAACTACAATTTCTCAAATAAATGAGGATATGGGTCATGTGCAGAAGTGGGCTGAATCTTATGGGCTCTTAGTGAACCTTAAAAAATCTCAGACGACAATCATTGGTAGTAGATACATGACCAACCTCCTGAACAAATCTACCCTGACACAGGTCTCCTATAACAGTATCCCCATTGCATACGCTGAAACTGTGAAAAACCTTGGTGTCATTTTTGACTGTAACTTATCGTGGACTGCTCACGTGAATGAAGTCAGTAGATGAGTTTTTGCCACTTTTTACTCCCTCAAGCGTCTCCAGCGATTTCTTCCCCATAGAACAAAGGTAACTATTTCACAAACCCTTCTATTGCCAATCATCGACTATGCGGATTTATTTATTTATTTATTTATTCATTTATTTAAGAAACAAACAGCCACATATACAAATTATTACAAGTGAAAATATTCAAATTAAGCCTAAAGTCTCCTTAATTTACAAAAATGTATATTTCTAATAAGAAGTGAAGTTAACTAAACATAAGTAAGTAATACACTAGTTACAAAATATGAGCAACAAATAATGTTAGTCAAAAACATCTATCTGCAAGAAATTTTTTTCATGGCAGATTTTTTAAAGGTGGAAAAAGATACACAAAACATGTCGACATCTGATAAATGGTCATTATATAATCGGCAAACACGCCTAACAAAACTATTTCTTGCATAGCACGTTTTACAAGAAGCAATACTAAACAAATTCTTTGTATGACATGCACGTTCACATTTGCGAGGTATTCTAAAGTTGATTTTTTGTAATAAATCCGGGGTATCTATCAAATTATTATTAATTATTTTGTAAAGCATACAAGCGTCAGTGTAGTCTCGCCTGTGGGATAGAAGTTGAACTTTGTGTCTATCAGCTGAGGTATAATAGTCAAGATAAGCATAACCTGTTCTGTAGTCGAGGGCCTTCACAAACTTTTTCTGTAATTTCTCAAGTCTATCAATATGAGTCATATAAAATGGGTGCCAAACTGAACAGGCAAACTCCAGTCTACTACGAACAAAACTATTGTACAGAATTTTATATGTTAACGGGTTTTTGAACGGCTTTCCAACTCTCAAAATAAAACCCAATTGTTTGTAAGATTTGCTGAGTATTGTATCAATGTGTGGCACAAAAGTAAGTTTAGAGTCCATGATCACACCGAGATCACGAATTTCTGTTACCCGTTTAAGATTAGTGTTACATAGTTTGTAATCGTAAAGAATCGTTTGCTTTTTCCTACTAAAACTAATTACACTACATTTGTCTGGATTTAAGAATAGGTTGTTTTGAACACAAAATCTTTCAAAATTAAGTAGGTCAAGTTGTAATTCATTACAATCACTAGGATTACGGATAATTCTAAATAATTTTGTGTCGTCCGCATAAAGCAAGGAGTTCGAATGTTGTATATTATTTGTTATATCATTTATATACAGTGTAAATAACAGGGGTCCCAAATGGGATCC
This sequence comes from Ypsolopha scabrella, assembly GCA_910592155.1. NCBI lineage: Eukaryota > Metazoa > Arthropoda > Insecta > Lepidoptera > Ypsolophidae > Ypsolopha > Ypsolopha scabrella. Next base: position 64,033 of record OU342988.1, read on the forward strand.
CTGAGGAACCCCTGAGCTAGTTAATTTATAATTAGAACAAAATCCACCAAGTACAACAGCTTGATTACGGTTTATAACATAAGATTTTATCCAACGCAAGAGGTCACCATGTATACCGAGCCGCCAGAGCTTAAGTAATAACATATTATGAGATATTTTATCAAATGCTTTGGCAAAATCGGTATACACGGCGTCCACCTGACATTTATTATCTAAGGCATCAAGAATAAATTCCGTAAAATTAAGGAGATTACTCTCCACACTACGACCCCTATAAAAACCATGCTGACTGGGAGTAATACAGCGACGCACAGCAGAAGATAACTGATCAGTCACTATTTTTTCAAGGATCTTTCCTAAGTGACACAGTTTAGAAATAGGTCTGTACTTTTCAATATCGCTGCTGACCTTGCCCTTGGGGATTGGTGTGATCCATGCTCGTTTCCAAATGTTAGGAACGTGTCCATCTCTCATTGACTTTGAGTATAAAATAGTGATGGGCAAGGTTAACGATAGTGCACACTTACTGATAAAAATAGGATGAATCCCATCTGGCCCTGCACCCTTACTAATATTTATTGATTTTAAATACTTTTGAACGATATTTTGAGTAATCTCAATATGAGACATACTTAATACGGCAACAGAGGAAGCTTGTAAGCTATCTAAATCTAAGGAGCTTTGATTGGATTTTTCAAAAACAGAGTTGAAGTACTCGTTAAATTGATTGCAGATACTGTCACCACCCGTAACTTGAATACCCTTGTAAGTCATTGTATCCGGAAAAGAATTACGTGGAAATATTGATTTAATATAACTCCAGAAAAATTTTGGATGGCTTTTTATTTTTTGTTCAGAGAATTTTATGTAATTATTGAAACATTCCTGTTCAAGTTTCCGAGCCCTCTTTCTTAAAATTTTAAAACTTTCATAATCTAACGGATTTTTATATATTTTCCAAAGCTTATGGTATTTTTGTTTTTCTTTTAAAACTTTTCGCAAAGGTAAACTATGCCAAATAGGATACGAGGGAGTAGACTTTCGTATACGGGAGGGGACAAACTTTGAGATCAAATTATTTAATATACTATAAAAAATTTCAATGCAATCTTCCATACACAAGTTCGAAAACAAAGTATACCAGTCTATTTTTGACAGTTCATTGTTTATTTCATCATAATTACCTAACTCAAATTTGTATCTGTAAGTGTCAATAGACTTAAAACGTTCAAAATTACTTAAAGCAATATCGATTAAAAGAGATTTATGATATGGATCTTCTCGCACAAGTGGACTATCACAACTATGTATATAACATTCGGAGCTTGACAATATTAAATCTAAGATATTACCAGATATATTGTCAAGGTAGTTGTATTGTTTTAAGTCAGAAAATGATAAAAATTCACTAAGAGATTGAACAGCAAAATTACCACTACATGTTAAAAGCAAATCACGAGCATCACTACTGGTAGTCCACTTAGCGTCAGATATATTAAAGTCGCCAGTAATTAAGAATAAATCATTCGGCAAATCGTTTATTAATTTCTCTGCTATATCAAAAAATGATAAAAGGGCTTCTTTATACATCGGCCCTTGGGGTAAGTATAAACATCCTATATTTAAAAAATGTGATTGCTTTTGATCAAGCGGCAACGAGACCCAAACGCAATCCGCGGCGGCGGCAGGCGGCACCGGCCAAGCGCGACGCAGCGGCCGCAGCCGGCTATGCACAGCCACGGCCACCCCGCCGCCCCGCTCGCAGCCGCTAGCCGCCGCCGAGCGGTCACAGCGATACACTAAATACCTAGCATCAAAAAATTCTGCGTCGTAAAAATCATCCGTCAGCCAACTTTCCGTGATACATATAAAATCATAATGGGATTGAATTACCTGGGAACAAAAACTTTGCGATTTTGTACGCAACCCCCGTACATTCTGGTAATACCCACTCAAAACTGTATTAGACATTGCAGATGGAAGAGAAAACAACATTCTTTATAATATACAGTGACGTATGCATGTCAAGATACAAAAAGAAGTATAACCTTAATAGGAAGTAATAATAATATGATTCCGTGTAGTCGAAATAAGTGCCTCGCAAACGCCAACCCACAATTACAAGATCAAAAACTATAACACTGGTTTTTCTTAAAACTGAACAATAACTGAAAATTACGAAAAAAAGTATAAAAATACAGCAATCAGCTGGAGTATTACATATTTTACAACACAAACTAAGTTTAACACTGACCATGATCATTAGAATCATTACCACCAAAAAGTAAAACAAGTTAAAAAGTCATTTTACATTCAAGAGGTCAGAATCATTATTTATATATATTATTTTTGAGCTATCATTCTTGCGCATCATAATCCTACAGTCCCTAATCCACAAATGGGCGTAATGCAATTGAGACTTCAGCTCACGAGCTTTCTTGAGCAACAGTTTGTTTGACGGAGTCAGGTGATCACAAACAAACAAATTGTGCGCGACTCCGGAGTGGCCGATGTCCGCGGCTGTAAGGCCTCGACGTGCGCGCACTGCCGCCAGCAGGTGATCCTTGGCTAGTCTTCTAGTAAACTTCACAATTATAGCAGGGGCTCTCGATTCCGCAGGGCTCGCATTGCCATCATGTTTGCTTTGAAAGCGACGTACGCGATGGATCGAGTCGACGTCCCTGTTATCCAACGCAAAGCCAACCTTATCGCAGATAACTTGCAGTATATTATTTAGGTTTTCACCCTTAACCGACGGTACTCCCGATATCTCGATATTATTCATTCTGCTGAATTGCTCTTGAGAATTATTTTCACTCTTGAGGGTAGCGATAGTTTCGTTCGCGGAGATTAGATCGGATTGTAGTTTAGTAATCATAGGTACTTTGTTTTCCAACAAAATCAAACGATCTTCGACGTCACTAAATCGCGTCTCCATTTCACTCAACTTTGTGTTTATGCTTATGACACCTGTCGACACATTCTGAATCTCTGATTTAACGGCATTTAACTCGGCGCGAAGTGCTTTCAGTTCTTGAAGTACTTGCAGCATATTAGAGTCTGAAGAACTGGAAGTCCCTCTGCAGGTCATGCAGCGCCAGGCAGCCTTTTTTTCAGCACCCATCTTACGATAGGTAGATTCGGCGACTCCAGCGCAAAGGAAATGGAAACACCCATCGCAATTTCCACACTGTACGAATTCGGTTACAGGTTCGTTGCACTTAATGCAAAGCATGTTTAGTTCGTAGAGTAAACAAAATTACTATATAAGAAATATACGCGCGTAAGAAAAAAGGGCGGTAGGTAGGAGGTTTTAATCGCACGGGTATTATCGCACTATCACAGAACCGATCGCTACCGCGCGCCAACGCTGACTGATTTATGCTTCCTAGATGCCAATGAAGAGTTGCTTAGCAAACTACAACGTCTTCAAAACCTGGGGATCCGGTTTATTTTCGGACTGCGTAAGTTTGACCACGTGTCTCATTATAGAGAGGAGCTGAAATGGCTTCCTATTCGTCAAAGACGAAATTTTCACATTTTATGTTGCTTCTTTAATATCCTTAGGGGCCCTAATACCCCTCCCTATTTGCGTGAACGCTTTAACTACCTTCTTTCCAATGACAAACAGAACAGACCACACACAGTATCTCTTTTAAAAACTCCATGTCATAACACGGGTGCTTTTAGAAATTCTTTCACGGTGATATCCATCGTGATTCGTGACTGTCCTACGATCAGCCTATTCAAGAAGAAGCTTAAATAGCATTATTAATTTTATTTTTAACATTATATATAGCTGCAATACGGTGACTGACTCACTCACTGATTGACATGGTTGTTTGGTTATAGGGGGGGGTTTTACGCTAATATGATGTAGGGGGGGGTGGTAGAGCATGTCATTCTGACTGGGGATAAAATCGAAAATTTTCATTTTTTTTAATTTTAGGGGGGGGTTCAGTCGTTTTCCCTAACCCTGTTTTGTATAGGATTCTTGTATGGGATGTGGATTTCTCGAGCTGGCGCAGCCAGCGAGTACAAAATTACTACCGGGGGGGTTGGCGGGCTGGCGCAGCCAGCTCGCCTACCCCCCCGGTAGGAATTTTGCCTATTGCTGGAAGGAATTCATACTGGCTACTCGGACGTTTTTTTACAACCCCCCCCAAATGTTTGGTACTATGTATGGGAGTCGACGTATTTGTATGGGACAAAATTCATACTGAATATTCGGTCGTTTTGGAAAATTCATACTGGATATTCGGTCGTATTTATCGAACCCCCCCGCATTTTTAGTAGTATCAATATGAGTTGACGTATTTGTATGGGACAAAATTCATACTGTATATTCGGTCGAAATTTTCGTAACCCCCCCCGCATTTTTAGTACTATCCATGAAAGTTGACGTATTCCTATGGGACAAAATTCATACTGTATATTCAGTCGAAATTTTCGTAACCCCCCCCGCATTTTTAGTACTATCCATGAAAGTTGACGTATTCCTATGGGACAAAATTCATACTGTATATTCGGTCGAAATCTTCGTAACCCCCCCCCCCCGCATTTTTAGTACTATCCATGAAAGTTGACGTATTCCTATGGGACAAAATTCATACTGTATATTCGGTCGAAATTTTCGTAACCCCCCCGCATTTTTAGTAGTATCAATATGAGTTGACGTATTTGTATGGGACAAAATTCATACTGGATATTCTGTCATTTTTATCGAACCCCCCCCCCACATTATTCGTAGTATCAATATGAGTTGACGTATTTGTATGGGACATAATTCATACTGTATATTCGGTCGAAATTTTCGTAACCCCCCCCGCATTTTTAGTACTATCCATGAAAGTTGACGTATTCCTATGGGACAAAATTCATACTGTACATTCAGTCGAAATTTTCGTAACCCCCCCCGCATTTTTAGTACTATCCATGAAAGTTGACGTATTCCTATGGGACAAAATTCATACTGTATATTCGGTCGAAATTTTCGTAACCCCCCCTCCCCCGCATTTTTAGTACTATCCATGAAAGTTGACGTATTCCTATGGGACAAAATTCATACTGTATATTCGGTCGAAATTTTCGGAACCCGCCCCCCCCAATTCTGGTACTATCCATGAAAGTTGACGTATTTGTATGGGACAAAATTCATTCTGTATATTCGGTCGTTTTTCGTAACCCCCCCGCATTTTTAGTACTTTCAATATGAGTTGACGTATTTGTATGGGACAAAATTCATACTGTATATTCGGTCGAAATTTTCGGAACCCCCCCTCCCCAATTCTGGTACTATCCATGAAAGTTGACGTATTTGTATGGGAAAAAATTCAAGTATGACATTTTCGGACCCCAAAATTTTCAGAACGCACCCCGGGGTCCGAAAAAAAAAAAATTTTTTAAAATGTTTATAATTTTTTTTTTCTTTTAGCCATATCTCCGCGACGGTTCGTCTCGGAACCCCCAAACTTGGACCCCGGGGGTCCGAAAAAAGATTTCTTTCATTTAAAAAAAATTTTATCCGAGGCGCGAAAATTTTTTTGTTTTGGCCATATCTCCATGACGGTTGGGCTTGGAACCCTCAAATTCAGACCCCTGGGGTCCAAAAAAAAATCTCTTTCTTTTCAAGGGGTCCATTCTTTTTCGGCCCATATCTCCCAAACCAATGAAGATAGACCCCTGTTCAGGGGGTCCGTTTGAAAGGGCTCGCCGAGATCTATCCGAATACCGAAAAAAAAAAATTTCGGCCACAGTTGGCCGAGTCGGCCACATCCGCGCAATTGGATTATCTCGAGAACGGTTGGAGCTACAGCTACGCGGTTTTCACCATAGTGAATGGCATCAAAACGGCCACAACTTGGCAAAAAAAATTTGACATTTTTGATATTTTATTTTTTTTTAATTTTTTTTTTCTCTAACTTCGGAATGGATGGTGGTAGCGCTTCCGGGTTTGCACTCGAATGATTAGTATCACGCGCTCTTCCCGACCGATGACAAATTTTGACATTTGACAACTGTCAAAACAATGTCAATCGCGTTTATTCAACCGATCGCCCTGAAACCCAGTTTCCACACGTTTTCAAGGTTGCTCTTTGTGTTGTTACAATAAGTTGACATACTTACTTTCCAGAACTATGACGAGGGTGCGCACCACAGGTGCGCGGCCGAGTCATCAAGTCAAACAACATGTGCCTACCGTTCACCGAGGGACGAGGTCGCGCACCGCAGGTGCGCGGGCGAGTCCAACTAAATGCCCAATGACTCTTTTTCACACATCTTCCAACCGATGACAGGTTTTGACACTCGACACACATCCCATCCTCTGTCAATCACGGATTTTCTACAGATTGCCAATACTTCACTGTAGTACAAGTCCAATACGTCACTGATTCAAAGAAAAAAAACGCAAATATATTCGGTCGTTTTTTGTAACCCCCCCCGCATTTTTAGTACTATCAATATAAGTTGACGTATTTGTATGGGACAAAATTCATACTGTATATTCGGTCGAAATTTTCGGAACCCGCCCCCCCCAATTCTGGTACTATCCATGAAAGTTGACGTATTTGTATGGGACAAAATTCATTCTGTATATTCGGTCGTTTTTCGTAACCCCCCAGCATTTTTAGTACTTTCAATATGAGTTGACGTATTTGTATGGGACAAAATTCATACTGTATATTCGGTCGAAATTTTCGGAACCCCCCCTCCCCAATTCTGGTACTATCCATGAAAGTTGACGTATTTGTATGGGAAAAAATTCAAGTATGACATTTTCGGACCCCAAAATTTTCAGAACGCACCCCGGGGTCCGAAAAAAAAAAAATTTTTTAAAATGTTTATAATTTTTTTTTTCTTTTAGCCATATCTCCGCGACGGTTCGTCTCGGAACCCCCAAACTTGGACCCCGGGGGTCCGAAAAAAGATTTCTTTCATTTAAAAAAAATTTTATCCGAGGCGCGAAAATTTTTTTGTTTTGGCCATATCTCCATGACGGTTGGGCTTGGAACCCTCAAATTCAGACCCCTGGGGTCCAAAAAAAAATCTCTTTCTTTTCAAGGGGTCCATTCTTTTTCGGCCCATATCTCCCAAACCAATGAAGATAGACCCCTGTTCAGGGGGTCCGTTTGAAAGGGCTCGCCGAGATCTATCCGAATACCGAAAAAAAAAAATTTCGGCCACAGTTGGCCGAGTCGGCCACATCCGCGCAATTGGATTATCTCGAGAACGGTTGGAGCTACAGCTACGCGGTTTTCACCATAGTGAATGGCATCAAAACGGCCACAACTTGGCAAAAAAAATTTGACATTTTTGATATTTTATTTTTTTTTAATTTTTTTTTTCTCTAACTTCGGAATGGATGGTGGTAGCGCTTCCGGGTTTGCACTCGAATGATTAGTATCACGCGCTCTTCCCGACCGATGACAAATTTTGACATTTGACAACTGTCAAAACAATGTCAATCGCGTTTATTCAACCGATCGCCCTGAAACCCAGTTTCCACACGTTTTCAAGGTTGCTCTTTGTGTTGTTACAATAAGTTGACATACTTACTTTCCAGAACTATGACGAGGGTGCGCACCACAGGTGCGCGGCCGAGTCATCAAGTCAAACAACATGTGCCTACCGTTCACCGAGGGACGAGGTCGCGCACCGCAGGTGCGCGGGCGAGTCCAACTAAATGCCCAATGACTCTTTTTCACACATCTTCCAACCGATGACAGGTTTTGACACTCGACACACATCCCATCCTCTGTCAATCACGGATTTTCTACAGATTGCCAATACTTCACTGTAGTACAAGTCCAATACGTCACTGATTCAAAGAAAAAAAACGCAAATATATTCGGTCGTTTTTTGTAACCCCCCCCGCATTTTTAGTACTATCAATATAAGTTGACGTATTTGTATGGGACAAAATTCATACTGTATATTCGGTCGAAATTTTCGGAACCCGCCCCCCCCAATTCTGGTACTATCCATGAAAGTTGACGTATTTGTATGGGACAAAATTCATTCTGTATATTCGGTCGTTTTTCGTAACCCCCCCGCATTTTTAGTACTTTCAATATGAGTTGACGTATTTGTATGGGACAAAATTCATACTGTATATTCGGTCGAAATTTTCGGAACCCCCCCTCCCCAATTCTGGTACTATCCATGAAAGTTGACGTATTTGTATGGGACAAAATTCGTACTGTATATTCGGTCGTTTTTGTTACCCCCCCGCATTTTTGGTAGTTTCAATATGAGTTGACGTATTTGTATGGGAAAAAATTCATACTGAATATTCGGGCGAGTATAACATTTTCGGACCCCAAAATTTTCGGAACCCACCCCGGGGTCCGAAAAAAAAAATTTATATTTTTAAAATGTTTGAAAAAAAAATTTTGTTTCGTCCATATCTCCGCGATGGTTCGTCTCGGAATCCCCAAACTTGGACCCCGGGGTTCCGAAAAAAGTTTTCTTTCATTTAAAAAAACTTTTATCCGAAGCGCGAAAAAATTTTTCTTTTGGCCATATTTCCGTGCCGGTTGGGCTTGGAACCCCCAAACTCGGACCCCTGGGGTCCAAAAAAAAATCTCTTTCTTTTCAAAGTGTCCATTCTTTTTGGCCCATATCTCCCAAACCAATGAAGATAGATCCCTGTTCAGGGGGTCCGATTAAAAGGGCTCGACGAGTTCTACCTTTTCAAAGTGTCCATTCTTTTTCGGCCCATATCTCCCAAACCAATGAAGATAGACCCCTGTTCAGGGGGTCCGTTTGAAAGGGCTCGCCGAGATCTACCCGAATATTAAAAAAAAAAATCGGCCAAAATCGGCCGAATCCGCGCAATTGCGAACGATTGGAGAATCGAATCGAGAACGGTTGGAGCTACAGCTACAAGGTTTTCACCATAGTGAATGGCATCAAAACGGCCACTACTTGGCAAAAAAAATTTTACATTTGACATTTTTGACATTTTTTGTCTTTTTTTTTTAAATTGCTTTAACTTCGGAACTGATGGTGGTAGCGCTTCCGGGTTTGAACTCGAATGATGAGTATCACGGGCTCTTCCCGACCGATGTCATTTTTTAACATTTTTGTCATTTTTTTTTAAATTACTATAACTTCGGTACGGATGGTGGTAGCGCTTCCGGGTTGAACTCGAATGACAAGTATTACGGACTCTTCCCGACCGATGACATTTTTTGACATTTTTGACAATTTTTTTTTAAATTGCTATAACTTCGGAACGGATGGTGGTAGCGCTTCCGGGTTTGAACTCGAATGATGAGTATCACGGGCTCTTCCCGACCGATGACATTTTTTGACATTTTTGTCATTTTTTTAATTACTATAACTTCGGAACGGATGGTGGTAGCGCTTCCGGGTTTGAACTCGAATAATAAGTATTACGGACTATTCCCGACCGATGACATTTTTTGTCATTTTTTTTTTAATTGATATAACTTCGGAACGGATGGTGGTAGCTCTTCCGGGTTTAGTCAGAACTATGACGAGGTTGCGCACCGCAGGTGCGCGGCCGAGTCATCAAGTCAAGCAGGACGTGCCTACGGTTCACCGAGGGACGAGGTCGCGCACCGCAGGTGCGCGGGCGAGTCCATAAACCTTTACAATTACTCTTTTTCACACATCTTCCAACCGCTGACAGGTTTTGACACTCGACACACATCCCATCCTCTGTAAATCACGGATTTTCTACCGATTGCCTTTAAATTCACTGTAGAACGAGTCCAATATGTCACAGACACAAAGAAAAAAACGCATATAAAAAAAAAACATAGGCACAACATATCTCGCGGGCTGCTTGCAGCCCGCGCACCACGCAAATGCTAGTTTATATATATTTTTCCCTTTAAAATATATATTTATTTATTATTTATGCAGTTATATACACTGTATGTATTTATGTTTATATTTGGTATATACTAAATTCTTGTTTTAAACATATATTTATGAATACTTTTGTTATGTAGGTTTATGCCCATGTTTATATTACAGTATTTAAGTATGTTTGTTCTTTTTATATTTAAGTAATTATTAATTAATTTATTATGTAACTATTTATTTAAAAGTTAGGTATATTTAAGGTAGTTTTAAGTTCATATTATCTCCACATTTTTATTTTTTATATCACTTGTTTCTTTATGTGTGCACATTTGATCACACACTTTTAGTTAATATTTCCTTAGCACCTAGGTTTTGCTGGCAGAAATCTCTCTCAGAGATAAGCTCGCTTATAGCACGTTTAATTTAAGACTGCTTGTACGTATAACTCTTCTGTGCAATAAAGAATATGAATATTATTTGTTTATGTTTGCCATTCCACACCAACGCGTCAAAAAAATTCGCTGCTATTTTTTGCTACCTTTTGGGTATAATGGTATGTTTTTCTAACAAATTCAAAACGGATTTTTGATTTAATGGTTGGAATCTAAAGCTAAGGAATGACTCTTGCATGCTATTAGAAAATTTGAAAATATTGTACCATTGTACCATACGTATCTCGATTCTAAGTAAGCATATTAAATAAACACAGGGGTCATATTTCTCAAGTTAATATCAACAATCTACAACATCAATCCATTGACACCGTAAGTCTGTAGATAGTTTATTAAGGTTTCATAGGATAAAAAACCATGAGTGTAGGTATTAAGTGGCCCGCCCGCAACGCGGTAATTAAGATAAGTGTTTCAGCGCACAATAGCGGCCATTAATATTAATGGCCGCGCCCATCAGTGGTTAATCTAAAATTAGAAAATCGCCTCATAGAAGAGGTATCTAGTTTTACCCTTTTAGCCATATCAATAGACACTCATATAAATTGGAAAAGTCACATCCAAAAAATTAAAACAAAGGTGTCTCAATTCATATATGCACTAGGTATTCCAAAGGCAAACACGAGCTATGAAACAGCACTGTCAGCATATTATGCGTATGCTGACGCGTGGCTGAGATACGGAGTGTTATTGTGGGGCAACAGTACCGACGTACATGACCTTTTCGTACTCCAGAAATAATGCCTGCGTATACTTGCAAATATACATAGTCCCAAAAGTTGCAGACCATATTTTATAGAGTATAAACTGTTAACACTACCAGCAATCGATATACTAGAAACAGCTTTATTTGTAACAAAACATACGCAAGTAAACGAGATAAACGACAGAAATACGCGTCGAAAAAACAAATTAGCTTAACCTAGACCTACCTAACCATGTTTCAGAATGGCCCTTACTATCGATCCATAATCATTTACAATAAATTACCGGACTACATCAAAGAAGAAGAATCATCAAACTCCTTACAGAAAAGCTCAAGCAATTACTAGTCACAAGTGCTTTTATTCTTTAAATGACTATTTGATGGACAAAAACCATGTAATTTCATAAAATTTTATTAATCTTTTCCCAATTTCGCTGATCTGGCATACACTTTTATTAACATTTTTAAATTCAATATCTACTAAATGAAAATTCTTGTAATATGTTTTCTCATAAAATGTAAATGTAATTACTGTGTTCTGACATGTAAAATCAAATATAAAATATGTATTTGATCTAACTATGTACCTATATACATTCAATTTAAACTAATAATGTTAATGCGCTCTGACAGGGTAACATGATTTAATAGTATACACCATTAATCACCTGTGTAATCTACATGTTTGCAAATAAATAAACATGAAATTTGAAACGTACCAGCGGTACTTGAACCAAACGGAATCACACATGACAATGGCAAGAGACCTAGCGGAATGAGGCTGATCTCGTAGTGCCTCATCAACACGTCACAGGACCCAAGGGCTGGTGCGTACCGAGGTACGACGCCGAGACCAAACACTAAGTCTGGCAATCTATCCATCCATCCATCAGCCCGTGTTCGTCCACTGCTGGATCCTTCCCAGATCTTGCCACCCATGTTGGTCCTCCGTCCTCCTCATCCAGCCGCCATCCACAACGTCCTTCAGGTCGTCGGTCCAGCGGGCACGAGGTCAGCCTTCACTACGCTTTGCTCTACGTGGTCTCCATTCTAAAGCCTTTCAGCCCCAATGGCCATCAGACAATACTGGCAACACAACGAGGAAATGTCGGTAGTGTCTTGGGATCTTGGGAACCATCCCACAGGGCAGCGGTCTGAACCAAATTTTTTACCTCAAAATGTTCATTTCAGACTTTTTTTTGTTTTATGTTAGATTTTCTAATTTATTTTGTATAGATTTTAAGTAATTTAATATTGAAGGTTTTTTTTAAATAAAACAATGTTTTCGTGGATGTAGCAGTCAATCGCAGATAGAAAGCTTCATGGACTAGCCCAGTTCGTGCCACATGTTGATCGGAAACAGGAATATGTCCTCGAGAACTTCCACTCCCTTGTCGATCACCTCCATCAAGTAGTGCGTGTAAGACTTCTTCTTTTCTGGAAAGAAAATACAAATTACATTTGAACTGAATCGCAAATCGCGAAGATGAGATTATCTGCGACAAAACTTAACAGATGCAATAATTATTTATAATTTTGTCATTGCACCAATTGAATTTTATGACAGATACCTACTCGTACAACTACTCAACTGTATTACTTTTTAAATTAGTGTAACCAATGTTACTGTTCATATAAGTGTCATGATTTTCAATAGATTTTGTAAAGATTGTCAACATTTTGTTTAGTATTTCGGTATTATTTTAAAACAGCAACACTACCGCTGTCACTTGGTTAACTTTCAAAAATCCACCAATCAGAGTTGAACACGATAAACCAATGAGAGAACGCTACAGCAATCGAGTTTTGGCGGAAAACCTGGGGAACGAGGCATCAAATCAGTCGGTTGGATATTCATTCCTGTTGGAGATTTTGAAGTAGACAGTAACTAGAATACAGTGTGCTTAGAGTGTACCTATCTGTATGAGTCTGTAAAATAAAGTTATTGGAGGTACCTGCAGTTGTTCATATTCTTCAAAGTTCAGAAGTGGCAACGTTTTCACGCCGAAAATATTATTGGAAAAAGTATCAAATAACACCTCTGCCCATTTGCCACGCCCTTGTTCGTATTTATTACATTTCAAAACTAAAATAATACTTACCAATTAAACTGGATTAACATTTGGTCTGGCACTCTGACAGTGTTAATATGGTACGTAGCTGAAAATCTTTTGGCCAGGTCTAGTCTCTGGTAATATATTTTCAGGCAACGTTTACTGCTGGTATTATCTTTAGTTAATTTTAAGCAGATATATTTGGATTCACGGTTAGTTACGCATTCCGTGATACTGTCAATCTGGTAATGATTCTAAAAACACCTTGATCAATTTGATAATGTTGTTCTACCATAACCAGCTAAAATATACATATTTTTCAATGTTTGATCGATGAAATAGTGGTATTATAGTGGATGAAATAGTAGAAGGGCGTGGCAGAAGCACGAGGTTTCATAAAAACCAATTACACAAACACGTGTCATGCGTACAAATTCTTCTTGTTTTAGTAATTTAACTACGTTCTGATATTGCTATAAAGAGGCGTTTTTTTTTGGTTCGACTGTTTCACTCAGTATAAAGGTACCTACTTATTTATTTTTTCTCATGAACAATCCTATTTTTCTTTGTGTTTATGACGTATATTGACAGAGAATGTTTAACAGTTTTGAGTGTCCATGTAAACATCCCTTGTTACTACTTCATGTGGTTACAATACTGTCATTCATAGTTGTCAAATTAAGATTTCGGCGCACATAATTGAGGTGAAAAAATGTTCGCTTAGGGATGTCGATTCTTTCTAAAAAAGAAAAGATCGATTCACAAATATCGATTCAAAATCGGAACAGAAATTCACACGATTAGCGTTAATTAATTTTATTTATATTAGTAATCTAGGCAGAAATTCATAAGCGTTAATTTTTCCTGAGTTTATTGTGAGTAAAGTTAGTTGTTTACCCATAAATAAAACATTAATAAAAATATTTTAAAGTTTTATTGCCCAAGTACCTTAAAATTCACATACATAACATTATTATTATGTCAATATTACGTAACAATATTTCTTAGTACTCAAACTTCCTATCTTCAAATGTAAGGCTCTACATAAATAATAATTTTGAATTCAAATACCTGCCGGGAACCAAATGAAAATAAGTACTCTCTTTATTTGTATGGATCGATTCAAAGAACGAATCGCTTCGAAAAAAATCGATCTAAATCGATTTTCTTGGCCCTGATTAATCGATTTAAAACCGACATCCCTATGCTCGGGTAAATCTTTATCTCCATAATAGTCTATGATTGCTAGTCGTACTTTCTGCTTTATTCTCCATTTTAAACCCAATATTTTCAATATGTTTTCAATACATTTATTTTAGGTTATATTTTTGAGGCTCGAATGAAAGAGTTAATTTGGGGTTTGGTACTTTTACTTTTACTTAGGTATATTGGACGGACTGTCTTGTTACGTTTTTTGTAGTCCTTTGTTGAATCAAGATTCCAAATACAAATGTTACACGAATACGTCTTAAGTGGCTGGATTTCCGGTCGGGGCAACTTCCGCTCCCGAGAATACGATCATTTGCAGTTTTTGTTGAAGTAATAATTGTACCTATAAATGGGGAATTCACTTGGATAATAATAAGTAATTTAAATTTATTCTTGAATGTTTTCTGTCATTTTTAAACGTAGTTGCTACAGGCTATGTCTGCCAAACGGGACTATGTACGTTCCAACTGTCGACCTATGTTTTGCAAGATGTAAGACCATTTACATGAGGATTTTTGTAACCAAATAAGATTCTTAGTTTTTATGTACGTTCCGTGTAGAAAACTAAAGCTAAGTATACACAAGATGCTATATATTTCCAACGGCAATCCGTCTGTAGCACCAAAACTAGTTTAGTAACAAAAGAGTTATGTGCGCTCCTCAAAAGAGGCTATGTCTGCCCAACGAAGCTATGTGTGTTTCGTTTGTACTGTTCTAAGCTAGCTAGGTCATAGAGGAGCTATGTACGCTCCTCAAAAGAGGCTATGTCTGCCCAACGAAGCTATGTGTGTTTCGTTTGTACTGTTCTAAGCTAGCTAGGTCATAGAGGAGCTATGTGCACTCCTCAAAAGAGGCTATGTATGCCCAATGAAGCTATGTGTGTTTCGTTTGTACTGTTCTAAGCTAGCTAGGTCATAGAGGAGCTATGTACGCTCCTCAAAAGAGGCTATGTCTGCCCAACGAAGCTATGTGTGTTTCGTTTGTACTGTTCTAAGCTAGCTAGGTCATAGAGGAGCTATGTACGCTCCTCAAAAGAGGCTATGTCTGCCCAACGAAGCTATGTGTGTTTCGTTTGTACTGTTCTAAGCTAGCTAGGTCATAGAGGAGCTATATGCGCTCCTCAAAAGAGGCTATGTATGCCCAACGAAGCTATGTGTGTTTCGTTTGTACTGTTCTAAGCTAGCTAGGTCATAGAGGAGCTATGTACGCTCCTCAAAAGAGGCTATGTCTGCCCAACCGACTATCATCTGGGAAAGGTTTATGCCGACTATCTTCTGTGAAAAGTTTATGTCAACTATCATCTGAAAAGGGTCATTACTTATTACCACTCCTCCCATCGCCTATCGCACTCTGAACAAGAAATTGGTAATACGAGGGTAAAGGAATTGTTAAGGCGACGCATTGGAAAAAGCATATGTGATGTACCAATTTATATACTAGATAAAGCATTTCATTGTAATTATTTTGCCCGAAGATTTAGTTGATTGATTAATTTTCATAGCAAAGAAAAAAATATTTAGAAAACCTCTTTTAAACCAGAGATTTCTATTTTACTGACAAACGGGAGTGAATCAAGTTTTTTATTTAAATTAGTCTAAATACACTTTATTAAATTACTTACAGTTGTCATTTTAAATGAAAAAATACTGTTTTGCCGCATACGACCTTACGGCATAAGCTAGTTCGTGAGCGCATATTTGTATGGAGTAAGTCCCCCTCACTCCACTCCCCTAAGGCGCCAATTTGAAATTAAAAGTTTACCAATGCCTCGCCTTAAGTGCGGGTCTGAATGAGCATTTTTGTTACAAACTACGATTCTTGGTGTTCGTTTCACACAAAAATTCTCAAAATTCAAATTCAAATAGTTCATTTTGTAAAATATAAGGTGGAATCGAAATACCTGCCACGGATGAAATAGGAGATACTATTATGTTTATAGATTACATTAGTGAAGAAATTTCGTACCCCGGAATAGTTAAATAAATTTGAGAAGGTAAAGTAATTAAATAAACATTTTCTTCATTCTGCATAACGTGGTTCACAAATTACGCTTGACGAGTCGTTTAGTCAATGATAACAATTGCTATCTCTTTCTAACCGTTCAATGAATGAAATTCATTTAATTGTATGAAACCGTTAGGTAGTAGTCGCAAAACTTCAATGAAGTTGTCAAAGGACGCCGCTCTATCCGAGCGAGCCACTCGTCAAATAGTCAAAGGGCAGACCGCCTGCCGCCACCCCGTCCCCCACTACCCCCTTCGTCGCACGCGCTTGTTTTTGTTTGTTGTTGTGCCCCCACCCCAGTTCGCTGTTTTCGCTGGTCGCAGAGGTGCGTATCTCGCGCGCATTCTTTAAAAATGCCTCCTAGACCACGATATTCAAATCAAGAATATCTTGAGATGGTATCGTGCTACCGCGAGTGTAACAACGTAACCGCGCATGCAGTAAACCTATACGAGCAGAGATTTGGTGTACGAGTGAGCCATCATACCATTCTGGACGCCGTATACAGATTTCGAGAGCATGGTCGCTTTGACCCGCCTCCGGTTGACGCAGGCAGGCCTCGATACTCAGCCGAATTTGAAGAGGAAGTGTTAGACTTTTTCCGGCGTCACCCTCTTGCTAGCACCAGGGACGCTGCTAGAGTGTTTGATGTAAGCCATTTCTACGTGCGGCAACTTCTTAATCGGGAAGGGCTCCATCCTTACCACTTCTTAAGAGTGCAAGAATTGCAGCCACAAGACTACGCGGCTCGACTCGCATTTTGTCATTGGATTAGAGAAGAACGTCGCAACATTATGTGGACCGACGAGTCCACTTTCACACGGGTTGGAATGTTCAATATCCACAATGCGCATTTTTGGACCGAGACGAATCCTCGTGTTGTTCGGCCTGACCACTTCCAGATACGATTTAGTGTTAACGTGTGGGCGGGCATACTCGGCAATAGAGTTCTTGGACCAGTTTTCTTGGACAGACTGAACGGGGAAACATATCTTCGCTTACTGCGAACCCGTGTAAGCAGAATGTTGGAACGTATTCCTCTTGAAGAAATAAGTGGACTGCACTTCCAACATGATGGAGCACCAGCTCATTTCGCTGTGAACGTACGTGACTATTTGAATGGTGTGTTATTTGAAGGCGGTGGCGAGAGGTGGATCGGCCGAGGAGGGCCAGTGCCGTGGCCTCCTCGCTCGCCTGATTTAACCCCATTAGACTTTTTTTTATGGGGTCGTGTAAAGGACCCTGTGTACGGCCAAACCGGACATGATATTAGAACTGTGCGAGAACTAAAAAGGCGCATCAAGCGCGCTTTTCAGCAAGTAAAAAGTGAAACTGACACCTTAAATAAAGTGCAAAGACATGTACGCAAGCGTGCCTACATTTTTGTGCAACGCGAAGGCGGACTTGTGCAACAGTTTTGTAGATAAATAATACTGTTGTAAATTATGCAAATAACTGTAGCTAAGGTGTAATTGGTGTAAATAAGGTACAATTGGTGTAAAAATGCAAAGACAGAACATAATGTTTTTGTGTAATGTGTACCTACGGCAAAACATAATCAGGAGACCCGGCTTTAAGTGTGATGAGAAGTTTACCATCTTATTACATCAGTTTTTATCTGCGGAATGAATTAGAGGAATGCAATAACTGGTAAGTGCACTTTTAAACTTTTGCCTGCGTATTATTGGGTACTGGTTGGCCAACAGATCCAGCCGTTTGGAAATTTAACAGTACCCTAATTAGTTAATTTACCGGTGTCTTAATGACCAATGACGAAGAGTAATTTGCAATGTATTTCGTATTTACATCTACTTTGCGTGTGAGCGTAAGCATATTGGAGAGGCATGCAATGGCACCTATTCTCGTGAAGCACTTTTAAATTTCGAGCTAAAAAAACCCAAGAATTTTCATAGCAAAATAGACCTTAACGCGGAGGGATGACAGTTAAATGAGCTTGTATTATTTTGGGTTTTCACAACTCTACATTTAAGTTTGTGCTACACAGAATAGGTACAAATATCTCTACCTGGTAGAGACGAACTGAGCAGCTGATTTCATTCATTGAACGGTTAGAAAGAGATAGCAATTGTTATCATTGCTAAACGACTCGTCAAGCGTAATTTGTGAACCACGTTATGCAGAATGAAGAAAATGTTTATTTAATTACTTTACCTTCTCAAATTTATTTAACTATTCCGGGGTACGAAATTTCTTCACTAATGTAATCTATAAACATAATAGTATCTCCTATTTCATCCGTGGCAGGTATTTCGATTCCACCTTATATATACATAAAATAAACATTTAACAGGTAAATAATATGTGAACAATATTAAGTGTCTATTCTTTCATTATTCCCGAGGAAATGGGGTCAGATGAGAAAGCTGCCAACGGTGACTGTGTGGAAGTGAACAAGTGCATGGTGAAAACATCACCGTCTGAAGGAAGGCGCCATCTTAAAATCCATAAAGAAGACCCTGACATCGACGTGGGCTGCAGCAGAGATCTGCCTGCGTGACCGATTCCAGTACCTGAGCTACCAACAGCTGCGGGTTTTACAGCAGGTGAGAAAGCATTATTATTGAAAATGTAGCATTGATTCTGGTTGGCTCAATAAATACACGTACTAGTAAGTCAATGTTAAAGTAACGATACACAATCAACTCTTAGTCCTAGTAAAAAAGCTTTTTTTTTTATTTTTCCTAATGTATGTACATACTAATAACTCAATAGTTTTTATATTGAACTAGCTTTTGCCCGCGGCTCCGCTCGCGTAGTTGCGTAATTGCGTAGCTTTTTACAAAAGAAAGAATTTTTGGAATCGGTTCAGTAGTTCCAAAGTTTACCTCAAACATACAAACAAACAAACAAACAAATCTTTAATAAAATATAGCCTATGTTACTCAACAATTGTGTAGCTTTTTAAAAAAGAAAGAATTTTTAGAATCGGTTCAGTAGTTCCAAAGTTTACCTCAAACATACAAACAAACAAATCTTTCCTCTTTCTATAATAGTGTAGATGTAGATAGTGTAGAAGTGAAGAAGTGTAGACGACATCATAGAATCAAGGTGATTTTCTGTATGACATAGTATGTCAGGATTTTCATGTTCTAAAAATATCTCTGTTGACACAATTTTGCCGAGAAAACCACCTTGTAGGTTTTGATGTACTGTGCGTCAAGCAAAGTGAGTCAAATTGGTACCAGTGTGTGAAGAGAGACGTGTCTCACAGTGTGAGATATATAAGATGTAAATGTGGAATAAATACCTCAGTTCTTTTTTAATTTAACAGAATGATTTTCAGCTCTATTCACTAAAACATGCCAGACTATAAACCTTTTTGGTCATAATAATGAAATATTTAATTAATCAAGCACTGGGGTACCCATATATAATATCTAAACAAGAAAACTTGTAAGTAATGGCAGGTGGGTTCATTTGAATACGAAGGTAGATAGCATTGATTGAGAAACAGTTGGCAAAAGGCAGAAAATATTGAAAAATTGTGGTTGAAAAACAGGGCCTAACCTGTCAGAAAAGCTATCAGTACTTGTTAGCCAAATATTTCTATAGAATCACCACTTTATATTCGGTATAATATCATTAAATAGCTCATCCGATACTGATAAAAACCACATCCGGACTCTATTCAATGAAATACTACTTTCACTCTACGACGAACTAAAATTCACCAGTGTAGGTTTTTTTTTTTTTTTTTTTTTTTTATTTATTAACTTTACATTAAATATTTAAATGGACCAGTGATGCTGTAAGATCACATGTGATCTATCCCAGCATCACAATACGTTATACAGAGAAATTAGCCAATAACCAGTGTGCTAACTAAAGTACAAAAACTTTAACACCTATTTAATTTACTCAAATAAACCAACATAAGCAATAAAATTATACAATAACCATAAAATTGTGCAAACTAAGGTACAAAATCTTTACATTTATTTAATTTACTCAAATAAACCAACCTATGCAATAAATTAGTATACAAAGAATTTAGCCAATAACTAGTGTGCTAACTAAGGTACTAAAAACTTAAGCGCTTGTCACTCAAATAAACCAACTTAAGCAATAAATTATACAAAGAATTTAGCCAATATCCAGTGCGCTAACTAAGGTACAAAAACTTTAACACTTATTTAATTTACCTAAATAAACCACCTTACGCAATAAAGATCAAGAGCATTAAAATAGGTATAACCACGAATCAGCGCTGCTAGGTACTCAGCGCTTATATAGGTACCTATGTATAGGTAGATATAGTTTATATTCCTTATGATGAAGCGGATCAACACTTTTATCTAACTAATTTGTTTATTTATAATTAGTGCAGGAACATCATAAGCCCAACTCATTCGTATTTGTGGTACAATTGATCATTATGAGAACATTGCTGGTTCCTCTGAAAAATTGAGCAAAAGTTTTGGAGAAGTCATCAAATGGCGAAACCGACGATAAGACATATTGCAAAATCTATTTCCGAAGTCATGATTAAAGTTAATTTAGAATTCATAACTGAAGGGGTACACTTAAGTTGCTTACAAATTGTATGATAACTTATTTACAATTTTTTTATAATTTCATTGTTTTGTAATATGTTATAGGTAAATGGAGATATTGTTGATATTGACTGTTCTTTTCTATGTACTTAAGTTATGTACTATTTATTTATTATTTAAAAAAATGTAATTTAAATTTAAAATGAAATGTGTCGAGGTGTAACTAAAATCAATTAATTTTTATATTTTTAAAAGAACCATTGTATTATAAATATAAATCTAGGATTATTTTCATTATGTATAGGTAGGTTTATATTTAGTTTTACTATAGTATAAACTTTATTACATTAATTTATAATATTTGAAAGTGTATAACACCTTATCTTGTTTAGCTAATAATGTATACGCTCCTAGTCCCTGAATATACGACGGACTGACTGATGCTTCGTGCACCAGGAGGTCGCACTTATATGGATGGCCGAATGTTATGATTTTCAATAGATTTTGTAAAGATTGTTAACATTTTGTTTAGTATTTCGGTATTATTTTGCCAACACTATTTAATCCTTAGGTTTAGTCTGTGCTTATGCCGCATGGCCATCATTGACTCGGAATGACGATAGACGCAATATAATCGATTATGTCGTGATTCGGAACGCACTACTATACTTACGTTTTGTTTTTTTACAATATGACGGTCATGGTTTTATTAAACAACAACAAAATACATGAAACCTACGTAAACTAATTTAAAAAACTAAATTATCTTACGAAATAAACTAAACAAACATACTACCTAGCAAGAATATAAAATATCGATAAATCATATTAGGAAGCGTTTCAGAACGTGAGATCATAGTGCGAAATTTCACTCGTTTATTGGAAAGAGACAGATCTATACAAGAGAAAATGAAAAAAAATATATAAAAAATATGAAGTATAAGCCTGTCAAAAAAAAGTGTTGAAATGTAAATGAAACTTTATTGGACTTTAAACATCCTACCGTCATTATCTTATGACCCCCCCCCCTCAATCACAACAATTGAAGTCATTCCATTAACTACCACAAAATACCTTTCCAATTTGGTTACTGATTGACCTAGCTATTTATTTTGTTACTGTCCCGAAAATATTTTTCCATTATTGATAGTTTTTTCAATTATTTTCTTAAAAATATATTAAATAAAAAAAACATTTTAACAATATATGAATACATATTTATCTCAAAACGGTAAAAACTCTATTGGCCCTATATTTTCTTTGGAATCAAAACATTAATTCAAGAAGTGCCACAATAGTAACAAAAGATTCATTTTGCCGTTAGTTACATAATTTAGCTTGACCTTTTTAAATATTTTTGTATGCATGATATAGTTTTGTTAGTAACTAATAATAAAAATATAAAATCATCGCTTAGTCTGCGGTTTTTCTCTGATTTTCACAGTGGCGCGCATAGAACTTTTTGCTGGAAAAGCAATGAGAAGGTCAAGTTTGACAATAAAAAATATGAAAAAAATGTAAATATCACTTTGAAAAATCATTATTTGTATGAGGCCAGGGTAGGTACTGCCTACCCTAGAATACATGATTCCAAACCAAAAATTTTTGGTCTGCACTTGGCTGGTATTTTTATAGTCTTTCTCTACAATAAATCGAATTCTACAAATTATTAATCATCTTCATAAATTTATCTCTGTACTATAACTTTATTTTTAGTCGAATATTTCAGGCTATTGTCAAAGATTTTGAGAAATGCTCAATTACGAAACTTGATACCTTCTCTCGTTTAGTGTGAATAAGAAAGTAATGGTCGAAACAGTGTTGTTAGTTTTTCCTTCTTTTAGCACCAACGAAGCACCGGATCGATGGATTTTTGTTGTGGATAGTTTATGGGCCGAAGAGTGAGAGGCTACTTTCCATCCCCGAAAAAAGCTAGTAAATATTTGTAATATTTTGGGGTTATAAGGATGACGTCAATTTTGGCCAGCCTCCCCCCTCCTGCCTCATACTACCATCATCATCCGCAGACCAGACCCCCCCCTAATTTCAAATGACGTAATATGTCGACGGCCCCCTATAAGATTTAAAATATTGCTAGCACCTAGTTCTGGCATATAAGTACTTATCTAACAACTCGTGAATTTAACTTGTTTTTAAGTACTCATGTACAAAATACTTTTCTTTGATATGTTTTAAATATTAATAATAATATAATATTATTATTAATATTTTAATTATTAATAATAAATAAATCTATATTAATATTATTATTATCTTTAGCAGAAGGTACGGTCTTTCATGAGTTCGAGGTGGAACATGAAAATCGAGCATCTGGCAGTCCCTGATTGACCATGTTCATATGCGGTCAAAGTGTTTAATGAACACCTTGAACTGAGATGGCGCCAGCACTGACCTTCTGTGAGCTCCTCGCCATGCTTCGGCATCGGCACGAAGATGTTGCTCGCCGCGCCGATGCCGCTCTGGCTACACGCAAACACCTTGAACTCATACACCTTGCCCGGGGTCAGGTTGTCCCACTGAACAAGTCAATAAAAGAATTATTATAACGTTATCAAAAATAATCAAGCAAAGCGTGACTCTTTAAATATAGAGTTAGCGGTACGGCTGATTTGACCTGCAGTGATTTCTTATTGGTCCCTTAGAGGATGGTTTTTGAGGGGTGGAGTGCAAAATACCAAATAAATGTTAAAATTGCTAATCTTAACAGATATTAACTATCATCGAGTCATTTTCACATAATTTTAGGTTTTAAAATTTGAATTTGTACTTATTTTGATCATCCAATCTAAAATTTTTGATATTTAGGAGTTTAAGCGCGATTTTTTGGTCAGAAGTTTTGAAAATTTTGAAGGTTAATACAGTAGCGATATTAGAATCAATTTCTGGAAACTTGATGGCGCTGAATCGCAATACGTTATCAGAAATACATTTTGAATAAAACCAGATGACGGGTACACACGACCAACAAATGCAAGTGTACTGACAAAGATAAAGTAATTTATTGGAGAAATATTATAGTCAGTAATATGGCACCAGATCCCCATTCACATGTTTTCCGTCTTCATTAAGAGTTTCACTGCAAAAGAAAATTAAGTTAAACAAAGCTGATGATTTTAGATTAGTAGAGCTAATGCCGGGCTCGACTGTGGAGGTACCACCATCTTACTCGGAAATCCTCCCGAAGTTATTCGGGGGAGAGTAAGAGGACAGCTCTCAGGCAAAACCAGGCGGCCCACCATTGCCTGGGACCGATGGATGGCGGTATGTCCATCCCCAATTGCCGGGCCTTATAAAAAACAGACTGGTGACGGGCAGCGGCGTCACTGGTGCAAGGGTTCCGGCACCGCGGTCACCAACCCACCTGCCCAGCGTGTGTGAGTATGGGCATTTCTTTCAGGAGGACCACCAAGAGTGGCGACATCCTGGAAAGGCCTATGTCCAGCAGTGGACGAAACAGGCTGATGGATGGATGGAGGGTATGGGGGAGAGCTGTGTCGAGCTGCTACTGACAAGTAGGATAGAGAGAGATAAGTACCTTGACACTAAGGGTATAGGGGGAGAGCCGTGTCGAACTGCTACTGACAAGTAGGATAGAGAGAGATAAGTACCTTGACACTGAGGGTATGGAGGAGAGCCGTGTCGAGCTGCTACTGACAAGTAGGATAGAGAGAGATAAGTACCTTGACACTAAGGGTATAGGGGTAGAGCCGTGTCGAACTGCTACTGACAAGTAGGATAGAGAGAGATAAGTACCTTGACACTGAGGGTATGGGGGAGAGCCGTGTCGAGCTGCTACTGACAAGTAGGATAGAGAGAGATAAGTACCTTGACACTGAGGGTATGGAGGAGAGCCGTGTCGAGCTGCTACTGACAAGTAGGATAGAGAGAGATAAGTACCTTGACACTAAGGGTATAGGGGTAGAGCCGTGTCGAACTGCTACTGACAAGTAGGATAGAGAGAGATAAGTACCTTGACACTGAGGGTATGGGGGAGAGCCGTGTCGAGCTGCTACTGACAAGTAAGATAGAGAGAGATAAGTACCTTGACACTAAGGGTATAGGGGAAAAGCCGTGTCGAGCTGCTACTGACAAGTAGGATAGAGAGAGATAAGTACCTTGACACTGAGGGTATGGGGGAGAACCGTGTCGAGCTGCTACTGACAAGTAGGATAGAGAGAGATAAGTACCTTGACACTAAGGGTATAGGGGGAGAGCCGTGTCGAACTGCTACTGACAAGTAGGATAGAGAGAGATAAGTACCTTGACACTAAGGGTATAGAGGGAGAGCCGTGTCGAACTGCTACTGACAAGTAGGATAGAGAGAGATAAGTACCTTGACACTGAGGGTATGGGGGAGAGCCGTGTCGAGCTGCTACTGACAAGTAGGATAGAGAGAGATAAGTACCTTGACACTGAGGGTATGGGGGAGAACCGTGTCGAGCTGCTACTGACAAGTAGGATAGAGAGAGATAAGTACCTTGACACTGAGGGTATGGGGGAGAACCGTGTCGAGCTGCTACTGACAAGTAGGATAGAGAGAGATAAGTACCTTGACACTAAGGGTATAGGGGGAGAGCCGTGTCGAACTGCTACTGACAAGTAGGATAGAGAGAGATAAGTACCTTGACACTAAGGGTATAGAGGGAGAGCCGTGTCGAACTGCTACTGACAAGTAGGATAGAGAGAGATAAGTACCTTGACACTGAGGGTATAGGGGGAGAGCCGTGTCGAACTGCTACTGACAAGTAGGATAGAGAGAGATAAGTACCTTGACACTAAGGGTATAGAGGGAGAGCCGTGTCGAACTGCTACTGACAAGTAGGATAGAGAGAGATAAGTACCTTGACACTGAGGGTATGGGGGAGAGCCGTGTCGAGCTGCTACTGACAAGTAGGATAGAGAGAGATAAGTACCTTGACACTGAGGGTATGGGGGAGAACCGTGTCGAGCTGCTACTGACAAGTAGGATAGAGAGAGATAAGTACCTTGACACTGAGGGTATGGGGGAGAACCGTGTCGAGCTGCTACTGACAAGTAGGATAGAGAGAGATAAGTACCTTGACACTGAGGGTATGGGGGAGAACCGTGTCGAGCTGCTACTGACAAGTAGGATAGAGAGAGATAAGTACCTTGACACTGAGGGTATGGGGGAGAACCGTGTCGAGCTGCTACTGACAAGTAGGATAGAGAGAGATAAGTACCTTGACACTAAGGGTATAGGGGGAGAGCCGTGTCGAACTGCTACTGACAAGTAGGATAGAGAGAGATAAGTACCTTGACACTAAGGGTATAGAGGGAGAGCCGTGTCGAACTGCTACTGACAAGTAGGATAGAGAGAGATAAGTACCTTGACACTGAGGGTATGGGGGAGAGCCGTGTCGAGCTGCTACTGACAAGTAGGATAGAGAGAGATAAGTACCTTGACACTGAGGGTATGGGGGAGAACCGTGTCGAGCTGCTACTGACAAGTAGGATAGAGAGAGATAAGTACCTTGACACTAAGGGTATAGGGGGAGAGCTGTGTCGAACTGCTACTGACAAGTAGGATAGAGAGAGATAAGTACCTTGACACTAAGGGTATAGGGGGAGAGCCGTGTCGAACTGCTACTGACAAGTAAGATAGAGAGAGATAAGTACCTTGACACTGAGGGTATGGGGGAGAGCCGTGTCGAGCTGCCACTGACAAGTAGGATAGAGAGAAATAAGTACCTTGACACTGAGGGTATGGGGGAGAGCCGTGTCGAGCTGCTTCTGACAAGTAGGATAGAGAGAGATAAGTACCTTGACACTAAGGGTATAGGGGGAGAGCCGTGTCGAGCTGCTACTGACAAGTAGGATAGAGAGAGATAAGTACCTTGACACTGAGGGTATGGGGGAGAGCCGTGTCGAGCTGCTACTGACAAGCAGGAGAGAGAGAGAAGTACCTTGACACTGAGGGTATGGGGAAGAGCCGTGTCGAGCTGCTACTGACAAGTAGGATAGAGAAAGATAAGTACCTTGACACTAAGGGTATGGGGGAGAGCCGTGTCGAGCTGCTACTGACAAGTAGGGTAGAGAGAGATAAGTACCTTGACACTACGGGTATAGGGGAAAAGCTGTGTCGAGCTGCTACTGACAAGTAGGATAGAGAGAGATAAGTACCTTGACACTAAGGGTATAGGGGGAGAGCCGTGTCGAGCTGCTACTGACAAGCAGGAGAGAGAGAGATAAGTACCTTGACACTAAGGGTATAGGGGGAGAGCCGTGTCGAGCTGCTACTGACAAGCAGGAGAGAGAGAGATAAGTACCTTGACACTGAGGGTATGGGGAAGAGCCGTGTCGAGCTGCTACTGACAAGTAGGATAGAGAAAGATAAGTACCTTGACACTAAGGGTATGGGGGAGCCGTGTCGAGCTGCTACTGACAAGTAGGGTAGAGAGAGATAAGTACCTTGACACTACGGGTATAGGGGAAAAGCCGTGTCGAGCTGCTACTGACAAGTAGGATAGAGAGAGATAAGTACCTTGACACTAAGGGTATAGGGGGAGAGCCGTTTCGCGATCGTCCAAGGGGTGGTGCTGCGCGGCCGAGGGTTTTTCAGGAATCCAGAAGTTAACGTCTTCGTGTCCCGAAACGCCAGTACGTAGAACCTGATCGGCTTCAATCCAATGGTCTTGGGCTCAGACCAGCTTAACACGACGGAATCATCATCCAAGTCCTTAAGCGCCAAATTCCCCGGCTTTGAAGGCTTTGCTGGCAGTAAAAAGCAAAATAAAAGAAATTGATAAAATTCTTGGATTTTCCTCAGTGACTTATAATGAAATTTTAATCGGTGGAACTGACGTTACAATTGTTTTACCAATATGTAGCGACACGTGTACGCCCATATTTACAAACTGCAGTTTCAGCAAACAGCTTTCAGTAACATCGACTTGCATCGATGTGTATCGATGTGATGACGAAAGCTCTCAACGCATTCATTGAGTCCAAACCGTCTGCTGACGTGTTCTTTGATAGCAAATGTCAATTAGTTTGTAAGTTTATTAGTTATTGCATGGCCATAAGTTAAGTTTAATTATGTAAACTAAACTTTTATATATTAATAAGTATAAAATAATTGCTGTAATTGGGTTCGCCCGTACTAATTATAATTAATAAATATCCTTCTTTCAAATATTTTAATAATCTGAATAAATTTATAATAGGTTAGTTTTTCACGTAAGCGTGGATGGCTGAATCCGAAACCATAGGGAATAGTGAAAAATGTTTAGGTGAATCTCGGAGCCAATTCTGATGAAAACCAACACTGCATTATTACTTTCTATGGAAAATAGACTTACTATAATGTAAATGTGAGTAAACTTATTAAGGGTAGGTTAGCGAAACTCCATCCGCCTTGTTTTGTACGTTCATGATGCTACCATATCGAATGAATCAATAAGTTATCGTGGGTTTTATTCCTGGTACCCTATAATGAAGCTCCCACCGTAAGCATTCATCCAACGCGCCGTACCACTGCTGCACGCCAAGTACAACCTACGGGTCTGTTATGTAACTCAGCGTCGATTGCCATCTATGGTTGCTATTCACCAGAAACAGATAAAAAATGAACTTCCAAAATAACCTTCACTGGGTATTGAACTATTTACGAATTGTGACGTCATTTCAAGTGCGAACGTATCCTTAGATAAGCGGGGTAGGTATGTTTTCGACGATAGGCACTCTGTTTACGGTTCGGCAACTGATTTTACGATACAGAATCAGGGGGCTGGATAATTATAAAACATCCACTACTTGACAGTATATAAATACAACAGATTCTACACGGCACCGTAGTCCGAAAAAAAATCCACTATCCTCAGTAACAAAAATCAAACTACGCCCCTATTATCAAAATATGGCACTGTGGTTATGACCGACAATGAGTTTAATCGTTTGATACAACCAATCATGTCGACATCTTTGTCTGGGGAAATGAGTCGCAAAAGTTTTGTCAAGTGTTTGTCCCGTTTTAACGGAGAACTAGGTCTATGTAAAAGAAATTGTTGCCACAATCACCATTGTTCTCGGCACGTCAGCGACAGATATGACCTACCCACTGCCACTTCAACTTACTGATCTTCTCGTTTCGGATTCTATCCATCAGAGATATTACAAGTATAGCCCGCTCCGTGGCTCGTTGAGTGACCTTATTTAATTAAACCTGTAGATCTAGCCCTTTTTAAGAGTCCACGTTTTAGTGCCCGTCATCACGGGAAGGACGCACTGGTTGAATATTTTAGCCTTTAAGCACTGTAGTTATTGATGACGTAAACGTATGACGCAACTTTCCGAATGAATAAAGAAACTACTTCCACTATTCATAAAGTTAGCAAATTTCATACCTCTGCAATTACAAACTTCGAGAAAAGAGATGACAAAGAAAAATTACCAAAACCGGTTAAAACAATCAAATGCAGGGTAGACCAAAGAAAATCATCAATTGATCCTGTTACTCTATCAGGACACTGTACTAGGGGGTATCAAAAAGTATTGAGAAATATACTCCTTGGTAATAAAAAAAATACTGGCAGACATAGCTCAGATATTTGTAATATTAATAAAGAAAAAATTCTTCGATTCTCTTTTGCTTTTTTTTCTGAATGTAGTCATTTTTTTGCTTTGTGTCGGAACGTGTTCTTGAAAATGGAGAAAAACGAAGCGCGAGCGGTTATTAATACCTCTGTTTAAAAAAGTTAACGACTGCGATTTGGAGGCAACATTGAGAGAGTCTGCTCCACCGTATTCCACTGTCGTAAGGTGGGCTTCTCAATTTTGAGTAGGGAGAACGAGCATGGAAGACGAACATCGTTGCGGCCGTCCATCGACGACAGTCACCCAAGAAAATATTGTGAAAGTCGAGGAAATTGTATTGAGCGATCGAAAAATTACCATCCGTTTCTTAGTTCAAGAAACGGGCATTTCATATGGAAGTATTCAATCCATATTGAAACAATCTTTGAATATGAGAGAAGTCTCCGCAAAATGGGTGCTGAGAATGTTAACCGACAGTCAGAAACAAAATCGACTTGACATTTTGAAGACATTGTTGGACAAGTTTCAAGCATTGAAACATGGGTCCATCATTTTGATCCCGAGACAAAACAGCAATCTTCGCAATGGAAACGGCCATCATCACCGACCCCGAAGAAGTTTCGTCACGTGGCATCGGCTGGCAAGGTTATGGCCTCAATATTTTGGGACTCAGAAGGGATATTGTTGATTAATTACCTGGAGCGTGGAACCACTATTACTGGCCAATATTATGCAGCTTTAATTCCCAAGTCGAGGAATGCCATCAAAGAGAAAAGGAGCGGGAAACTTCGAAGGGGCGTGCTGTTTCATCACGACAACGTACCCACACACAGCTCGGCGGTTGCGATGGCTGCCATTCGGTTGACCACCCCCCTTATTCACAAGATCTGGCGCCTAGCGATTCCCATCGGTTCCTCAAATTGAAATAATACTTTAGGGGAATGAGGTACGAAGACAAGAACGAGGTGAGCTTTTTGCAGGACCAAGACAAAAGTTTTTTTTTTAAAGGGATAACGCCTTGGAAAAGCGCTGGACTCGGTATGTAGAGAGACTCGGAGACTATGTATACAAATAAATTATTAAGTTATCAATAGTCATTTTATTCTATCTCATTCCTACTACTTTTTGATCCCTCCTGGTATGCGTACCAGAGGGGGAGCATGTAGCAAGTATGCGTACATATAGCTGCAATAAAATCATTTATTATATTATTATACTTACTGCAGAACGCAACTGAAAAGTAAAATTAAATAAACCAAAGTTACGGTAGATTGAATTATTTCGTTTTATCCAAAAAAGGAGATTCATAGCCGGGGCCGAATTAGAGTTTACAATAAAAATTTAAATTTAGGCCATAAATATACAATGCAAAACAATCAGTTGCCCTCAGACCCAGAATAGAACGTCGTGTAGATGTGACAATAAGAATGTGAAATACAATAGGTCAATACATGACGTCTCTTACGTCGAGAAAGAATGGCAAATAAAGGACGTCTCACAAAGTTATAATACTACCTAGGTAAGGACGAAAAGCTCATAATTACTTACAATGGTAGTGAATAGAGATACAGTAACTGTGCAAGAATGTACACAAAGAGCTCGCAGTTACTTACAAAATGGCAGTAAGTAGATACACAGTAACTGTGCTAGACTTTGAGAATTAATGCTCTAAGTTGCTACACTTACAATGCTTAGTGACTAGAGACACAGTAACTGTGCTAAAGATCAGACAAAGAGCTCATTAGAAAATTATAGTAACTATACACACTGTAACTAAGTTAGAGTCAGTGTTGCCAGAACGTTACTTTTGTAACGTTTTACGTTACTTTTTGACCCCTTTACGTTACATTCACGTTACATGGCTGAAAACGTAACTTTTACGTTACTTTAGGGAGTAATTTTCTAATTTTTAACAAATGCTTAAAAGTTGAATTTTAAATCAAGATGAAACGGGACGCAAGCAAGTGTCGTGTTCAGAGGAACTGTCATAAGTCAATATCTCTATGGTCTCGTGCATTTCCTAACGTTGGCAATTGAGCATTGAAGTAAACCAAAGCTAGAATTTAATATCTTTCACTATCGCACGGCTAGAATGAGCAAACAGAAAGAGCGAGATGAACGTGTACATATTTTTGCCACAATGAATGATGGAAATGACTGACTGACTGACAGATCGGCGAGGCGCGGCGTGGCAATTTTCTCCTTTCGGCCGCTTAAGTAACTGTATTTGGAACCGGTTACAAAAGAAGAAAATTTTCTCTTTTCTCGTAACAAGTTACAAAGTAGTAAATATTTCAGTGGACTTGTAAATATTTTTAAATTGTTACCATGAAAGAATTTCAGTCATATTTTATAGTACAGTTACCAAAAACGATCTTATGTTCTTATTTTGTAATAAAACTCGATTTCCTCCGTTTCTCATAAGTAGGTAGTACTTACGGAGAAAAATAATGGGAAAAAATAACAGTTACATACTCTACGGATCATACTGAACCACTTTCCCAAGAAACAAACCCGCGCTAACTATTAGTTTAGGAAATATTTGAGTTTCAAACATAAAAGCGTGAACTCTAACTAACGCACCGACACGTAAGGGTGTTTTTTGAAACAGCGTCTTCCGTAAAACAGCTATTACGATGCAGCGTTCTAAAATAGACCTTCTTCCTACGAAATAAAGTCTTTGAGTTACAGTTGAATATCTGCTTCTCTGAAGATTTGCGCGGGTAGTTTTCTTCAGAAAGTTGTTTAGTATGACCACTAGAGTATGTGGTTTCATTTAATCGTCGCACTTTATTTACACCCGGTATAGGTGTATACTCTATTCTCTTCTCTATTATCTTATAAATAATTTTGGTGTAGGTATAAATATTAAATAAATATGTAAGGACTAATAATATCTAAGCAGTGGCCAGTTGTTATTAAATTTTCATTCAGTTTATTTAAAGCCTAATTAATTTCTTCTTCAATGATCATATAAGTAAAAATAACTTTATTGTTTTTATGGCACTATTTTTTTGCAGGATTACACCCTACGAATAAAGTTAACCACTAAGAAAATGCTGAGATAGTTAGGGATATATGTAAATGTGAAAGTACTAAATAAAATTTAAACTGTGCATATTGTATTAAAATACGAAAATAATAAAAAAGCGTTACTTTTCTTGTGAAAATGTTACTTTTCGAACAGTCTTGGGTTACTTTTGTGGACATGGCACTGGCAACACTGGTTAGAGTACAGATAGAGAGCTCACAGTTACATACAAAATTACACTGACTAGACACTGTTACTTAGTTAGTACAGATAGAGAGCCCGCAGTTACTTACAATGACAGTGACTAGAGACTCAGTAACTGTGTTAAAGATTACACAAAGAGCTCGCAGTTGCTTACAAATGTACACTAACTAGACACACTGTAACTAAGTTTGTGTACAGATAGAGAGCTTGCAGTTACCTACTTACAATAACAGTGGCTAGAGACACAGTAACTGTGCTGGCGATCAGACTTACTTTGATTTACAAAGACTTACTTTGGTCAGACCTGACGCATATGGTCTCTATAATATCGTATTTTACAGCCATTACAATGTAAATCAAAGCCGTTAAAAACATTATCCTGAAAAAAAAAAAAAAATTAAGTTTTTCCTGACTGTCTGCATACATTTTTGAGATACTATGTATTTGTGGTGTTGGAAAGTTAGAAGAGAAGGAGATATGCGATACTTATGCCGAAAATTTTGTTATTAATAATAGTAATAATAAATTTGCGATCCTACTTCCATACAAAAACCAACGAAAGCACCATACACAAAGCAATAGTAAATTTACCCCAACCTGGAACACCCCTACAACTGAACAATAGCCAGTTCGAACCGAAACATAAAATAACTACAGACGAACAAAAACTAGAGAACTGGAAAAAGAAAGCATTACATGGCAGATTTCCACACCAGCTAGACCAAGAGCACATAGACCGAACCGCATCCTGTACCTGGCTTACGAAAAATAACATATTTGGCGAGACAGAAGGCTTTCTTATAGCAGTACAAGATCAGATTATCAAAACCAGAAACTACTCCAGGTACATCCTCAAAGAAACAATTGAAACAGATAATATATAAGTTATGTTGATAATATGTAGGTTATGTAATCTTGCCTCAGAAACTATAGACCACATTACTGGAGGCTGCAGCACACTTGCCAACAAAGAATACACCCACCCATATGATAA
Organism: Ypsolopha scabrella; assembly: GCA_910592155.1. Classification (NCBI taxonomy): domain Eukaryota; kingdom Metazoa; phylum Arthropoda; class Insecta; order Lepidoptera; family Ypsolophidae; genus Ypsolopha; species Ypsolopha scabrella. The sequence continues at coordinate 97,609 of OU342988.1, forward strand.
TGTCGCCAAACACATTCATCAACAACTCGCACTGAAATATAAACTACTACAAAGCTACACCCCCTACTACCAATACAAACCTAAAAAAGTAATAGAAAATAGTTCTGCAAAACTATACTGGGACCGAGACATTATAACACATCGTACTATCCTTAGCAATAGACCGGACATCACACTTACCTTGAAATCCACAAAGACTACGTACCTAATCGACATCTCCGTCCCCAACACACATAACTTAAAACAAAAACATACAGAAAAAATTCAAATAGTAGATTACACAACAAGTGAAAAAAAAGGGAATTTCTTTCGAGGCTCAAAGGTGGATCCCGAGAGAAGCGAAGAATCCTGAGAAGAATCGAGAGATCCAAGAGCCGAGATGGAATTTTTTTTTCACGAGTTATGTACTCTACTTTTCACCATTGACTATGATAAAATAAACAGTACCATATTAACTATTTGAATCAAATTTTATTGTACTTACAACCAATCGGTACATAGTAAATTAATAATAGAACAAAACATAAGAATGGCAGTTCTTTTTTTTTTTTTCTTCGTCTTTTTTCCAAGCTGCCAGGCAGTACATTTGGTAAGATATTTTTTTATATTGTGCATTGACGCTTGTTCCAAATTTAAAATGCTTTATTCGGGCATTTTTGTGGAACATAAAATGTAGTGATTGCAAGATTTATAGTTTATAGCTTCTCGGGTGATTATGTTTTAAGATGGCTGTATGGTCACAGATACCTTTGCCATGCCTTTGCCTATCCAAAAAGTTTAAAAAGTTTCTTGTTCTCACTCAGTGAGGAAAAGAGCGTTTTATTCACTGTTTTTGGTGAACCAACAACCCCTTTTCGAATAATAATGGTGAAAAATATATTCCCCTAGCAGATGGAATGAAACAAACGTGGAAACAAGAAACCGTCAAAATTGTCCCGATTATCATCTCTTCAACCGGTATCGTCCCTGAAACTCTAAAGAAAGCCCTAGAATTATTGGATCTACCTATAAAAACCTTCATACCCATGCAAAAATCAATAGTGATCGACACCTGCTCTATAGTCCGCCGCTTTCTTAACCCAACCTCACTCCCACTGCTCACCAATCATACAACGCCTCACATAAACACAACACATAGCATGCCGCCAAACACACAGGAAATGCAATAGTACACACATACACTGACACAACGGAACCAGGATACTTGGCATAAGCCCGTACCTAGTCCTAAAAAAACCGACCCCGGTCGAGAAAAAAAAAGACATAGTCGAAATAATAATAATATAATTTTATTTCAGACCAAGTCCATATTTTGTTAGTAACAGAAATGCTTAAAACTATATTAGTACACACATTAAAAATTTAAATATTCATTTTAAATTAAACATTGGAGCTCTGGACCCCATATGGTATGAAGTTCCAGTGCCGCACAACTGGACAATTCATCCGACCCAATATGGTGTTGAGAAGGCTGCTGGGACTGTCTCTCACGCGCCGCATCAGGGAGGCTACTCTTTTGCGTACTATCGACTCGAAGCTGTCAATACGAGCCTCGGTAAACATGCCTGATGCGCTGCAGAAGCGAGGCAGTCCCATCAACATTCTCAGTCCATTATTATATTGACGCGCAGAACACTGAGCTACTTGCGAGTACAACCAACCCACAGGCTGCACGTGTAAAATGTCTGGCAGTAAGCCTTGAAAAGGGTGATTTAAACTTCTCTTTTACATCGTGCAAACCTGCGGGCATGTTGGTCTGTATCGACAATGCTCTGCGCTCCCTCTCAACATCAAGATCATCAGAGAGGTCCTCGGTGTCCCAGGTATTTGAATTTAGTGACTCTGCTCAACTCACTATCTCCAAGTTTATTTGGAGGGACAAATTTGGGCAGTTTGTTACCCGCCTTGAATATGAGCAGTTCACTTTTCTTGCAGTTGTACCTCAGGCCATGGGACTCCGCGTACCCCTCACATACTCTTATTAAAGTCTCGAGAGCTCTCACCGAGGGGCTCAGCAGCACCATATCATCGGCGTAGCTGACGTTGTTAACAAATACACCATCAATTAAACATCCTACACCCGCCCTGCTGAGCTCCTCGATCAGACCGTTTATGTACCGTACCGTATATTGAAGAGACGTGGAGAGGTTAGGCCATCCTGCCTCACCCCGCACTCCAACCCATATCCTTTTGAGTATGAGCCAGCCCATCTCACACTGTTCATTTGGTTAAGGTACCAAAATTTTAAAATCTCGATATACTCTTTGGATGTGCTAGTGTCCCTCAGGAGTTTATCCCATAGAATTTTATATTGGACGAGGTCAAACGCCTTCGACAGGTCCAAAAAACCGACATATACTGGCGTTTTTCGCGTTACATAGTAATGGATAGTGTGCTTGAGGCGCAGTATCGCCGTTTCTGTTAAAAGTCCCGGCCTAAAACCAAACTGTCCTTCATGAAGGTATACCTATATATGCTTTGCAAGCTGGTGGTCTAGCAAACTATCCATCGCCTTCGCTATTATGGTTGCCAGAGATATTGGTCGGTAATTATTCCTGTCAGAAGCGTCCCCCGTCTTGTTTTTAATAATAGGTACAACAATGGTCTTCATAAACTCCTGAGGTAAGTATGCATGACCTATACAGAAATTAAATAACAGGACCAGCACCCTCGGTAGATGTACACCCGCGTACTGCAAGTGTTCGATACTGAGGCTATCGTGCCCCGGTGATTTACCTCGCCTCATATTTTTGATTACCACCACCACCACCTGACACAGTCCTAGCATCGAGCTTTTGCTGCTGCTGCACCGGTCCCAGAGGAGATTTGACTTGAAAATGTTCTTTGAACATTTCGGCAATTTGGCTAGGCTGACATTGACCCTCTACACTTGCGGGCACACACTTCCCAGCTTCCAGTTTCTTAGTGTGCTTCAAAAAGCCCCGGAAATCCTTCGCGTTATGGTAAGTTGCTAGTTTGTCCATTTTTATTTGATTTTCATTGTCCTGGCACCATTTTATCTTGGACTTAAAGCGCTTTCTAGCTTCACGCATTCTTTTGTAAACTTCACCAGTACTAGGTTTACCATTAACTATCCAAATCTGGAAACTGAGTCGTGCTTCTCGGTGAGTTTCCCTAACATATCTATTACAGCCTACAACATGTTTTTGCCTGCCTCGCTGTCGCACGTCATAGCTGGTTTCAGCAGCCTCTCTTAACACTATAACAATATCATGATACAATGTATTTTTAATTACCCTATGCTCTATTTTATTACATAAACGATCAGAACAGTGCCTAAATTCTGGTGGAAAGTCAATGTCTTTAAGATTACTACAGCACTCTTCAGCATACTTATTAATCTGTTCATTGTCCCTTTCAACCCATCGCACTTTATCACAAACATTTTACAAACAGAGTACAGTATTTTTGATGTTAAGTTACCTAGTTTACGTTGAACTTCGAGCGGAAGGTGGTCCGACCAATAAACATCGTAACGTACCTTGACATCAGACACACACTGCGAAGCTGCCTCCGTAGTTAGGGCATGATCAAGCCACCTTTTGCAGTTTGCATGGCTTTCACTTTTAAAAGTATACGTATCTGACGAAATTCCCAGCCAGTCTACGTCACTACACAACCAGCTCCGCCCTTTACAAAAGCTAGACATTTCCTTAAAAAACAATTCATTAGGATGTGCATTAAAGTCGCCCAAAATGAATGCTGATTCAACTTCACTACTTTCAATCACTGCGTTTATTTCACTCTGTACCTCCGTGAATTCCGTTAAGTTTTCCGCATTGTCTGTAGGCATATACACAGAGAAAATCAAAGAAAAACGATCAAAAATACGTTAATTGAAAATCCTGGTACTTGTATAAACAAAAACCCCTATTTGAGTACGTATTCACTTCAATGTTGCATTCCAGTAAAATATGTTTTCTATTTTTACTGATTGATAAATATTTCTCTAAGACTTAAATTCCATGGAACAATTGAGAAAAAATTGTCTCACTTGTTCCATTGCTAACTGTAGTTCCATTCCAATGGAAGTAGTGAGAAAAAAAAGTCTCACTAGTTCCATCATGGAACTGTCCAATGGAACAAGTGAGAATGATCCGCCACGCAAACCTTAATCGCAGTTAATCTAACATTATTACACGGAATCTATCAAAACCCTTATAATAAGCTGGTAATCCTATTTCTGGATCCCGCGTGACAAGCTTGACTTAGTTTGGGGTCCACTGTAAAACGCAGACACTTATTTTCTCTCTTTGTTTGTTAGCCTAAGGATTTTATCTTGTTTTATAACATGTTTTAGTGTAAGTTTTTTCAAGTAAATAAAGAATTTGTATTTGTATTTGTAATCACTGTTACGGACGAAAACACACCCTTCCACCACATAATTGCCACACCCCCGTAGGGTCGGCCTCTCAATAGACCAGCCGACGTGTCCACTGCTAATTTGCTGGTATACTCAAAAGCCTGGTCTATAGTTCCAATAAATTTCACATCGTGAGGCAACAACCACGTCTCCTGAAGAGCAATCACATGAGCCGTTCTGCATAGCTCCCGGACACCGTCGACAGATCTAGTAACAGACTTGCAATTGAAACTAACTAGCTGTGTTAAAGTTTGATTGCTACTTTTCATTAAATTGATTATTAGTTGCCACCGTTTTCTCTATTGTCAGCGAATTCCGTGAGTTATTCGCCCCAAAACCAATAAAACGCCGAAATGAAATGCCCTCAGGCCACAGGTTTTCATCTAAAAAGGTAGGAATCTTGTGCTTAGGAACAAACACTTTAAAAGCTTTATAATCCCTTTGGCGCTTCATTTTTATCTCAACCAGATTCACTAGTACATTAGCTTTAGTCTTAATGTATTTCGTAATGTCAGTACTAGTAACTTCCAAGCCAACATTGTTTATAAACAGTGGAATTTTCACGTCTGCCGCTTTAAGTTTACCAGTTGGGTCTTTGGCCTGACCTTTTGTTTCAACAAACTTATTTTTAAGCTTGTTTCTCTGTACCAATATCCAATTTCCATCCTGCTCCTTATCCCTAAATTCACCACCAGATCCCGCTATCTGAGAGAACAGTTACATTATTAGGTGCATTCTGTGTCATACACAACGGGTTTATCTCTAAACTTGCCGATTAATTGAAATAGGCGTTACCTTGCGGAAGTCCATCACTAAGTAAAGGATATATGAATATAATTTGCAATATTCCGCTAAGATTACGACAAGAATTGTTTAGCGGAATATTGCAAATTATATTCATATATCCTTTACTCTCTAAACTTGCCTTCAAACCATCATTAGTCACCCGGGGTGAGGCCCCTTGAGCGCATACCGTGGTTTCAGGCAATGTTTTCGCCAACGAAACCTGGGTGGCCTCCAGGCGCTCGCAATCTTCACAACTAGTTTGAACTATCTGTTGCGGGGAAGGAATAGCTGTTCCCGAACACGTTTTGTGCGGTAGCGAGACGGCTTTATTTTGTGACTGCGACCGTTGACTATGATGACTCATGTCAGCTGTATCTACCCTTTGTTCCGGAAAACTCGTAATATTTGGCGATAAATTATGCGACAAATTCATAATACCAATAGGCCCACTGTCAGCTTCGTAATTATTATACTGGTGTAAAGTATTGTAAGCGCCTCTTTTCGTATTGACAAAATATGTCGTCTCGAAATTATTTACCAGCGAAGCGTTCTTTAAATTATTAAGCTCTAATTTTACTTCATTAAGCTGCTCAACTGTCGCGTACCGCTCCTGCACAACTTGAAGTTGATCCTTTACTAAAATAATATCGACCGCTATTGAGGCAGCGGTCATTTCATGACCGCACCCGCAGGCGCTAATTTGATAGCGGTCATCAGATGACCGATTTGAACACCTTTTTTAGGCCCGCCGCACATGCACAATCGGGCTTTTTTTGGTCTGTGGTTTATTTTAAATGGTCACACTGGTAAAAATGCACAATGAAAACAGTCGGTTCAATGAAAATAGGTTGGAATTTAGAAAAAAGTCGGAATTATTTGTGGAGTGGTACCGCAAGATGGCGGAAAATGGTGTGTCAAGTGTTGTGCAGTGTCGTGTGTGGAAATTAAATATGTGTTAAAGTGTTACAACAAACGAGGAAAACATGCCGGGGTTAGTGTTTTATCGATTTCAAAAGATGTTTTAAAGATTTTTACCCGTACTTTTGATGTGTTTTAATAAAAATACTGCTGTATTTTAGACAATTTATCTAGGAATACAAAGGTATACAATATGTGTGGTATTTCTAAACAGGAAAGCCACAAAAACCAATAAACTAAACCGAGGCGCGCGGCCCGCAACACCTATATAAGCGTATCAAGTATAGATCGGTAGGCCCGCGCGCTTATCACGATACAGGTTAATAATCTTTTTGCATCCAAGTGGTCAAACGTAACCGGAGGTAGTTTTCGCAATTCTCGAGCAACGAAAATTGGCATCAACTCCGCTGCGGTGTTTCTTAATAAAAGAAATTATATCCTCAATAACTCGTTGCAATTAGCCTTCTGCTTTTCCTTTTCGAATTATCTTCTTCTGTGAGGTCTGAACCGATTGGTAAAGCAGATCTTTTGCAGCCACTAGGTCCTCCGGTAAAAAAGCAGTAACGCACAGTCGAATAATGCTTTCCTCATTCATTACATTCACCTGATTTTGAATAAAGGCAAGAACTTCACTTATCACGATATTACAATTATTGCATTTCCCTATATTTCCCGTAATTGTGACGCACGATGAGTCACAGGACTCGCAGTCACGACAAGCGAACGGTTCGGCGCGCGACACGATCGAGACTGATGCAAAAGTAATATTTATATTGAAATTCTGAATTAAGTGAATCTGAATGCTTTCAAAGACGTGGTAAAAGCTGATGACAGGCTCGACTGTGGAGGTACCACCATCTTAGTGGCAAACCTGCCGAAGTTGTTTGGGGGAGAGTAAGAGGACAGCTCGCAGACAGGCACAACCAGGTGGGCAACCATGCCTGGGACCGATAGACGGTAATATATCCATCCCCAATTGCCGGGACTTATATAAAACAGACAGGTGACGGGCAGCGGCCTCACTGGTGCGAGGGTTTCGGTACCGCGCTCACCAACCCTCCTTGAGTATGGGAATTTCTTCCAGGAGGACCACCATGAGTAGCGAAATCTTGGAAAGGTCTATGTCCAGCAGTGGACGACCCAGGCTGATGAATGGAATGCTTTCCATCAGGCGCAGCAGTGGCGGTGCTAGACCACACGTGGACGTCGGCGACATCAGGTTTGCGAGGCCTCTTCTATTTCACAGTCAGAAAGAAAACGTTAAATCACATTAGCTGAATTATAAACTAATGTATGAGTAAACGACTTTTATTATTGTTAATTAAATGATGACAAAAGTTCATCAATATTCAATCAATACTCAATATACGTATAATAATAATACTTATAATAAAACAGTAGAAATCATGTGTCTGTGCATTGAAGAAAAGTAATAGAAATAATAGAAAGAGGGTCACTAAAAATCAATGATTTTTAGAATTCTTTTCTGTCTGTCTGTTTGTTCCCGCACATCTCTAAAACCACTGAACGGATTTTCATGTAATTTTCACAGCTGTATAGAGCTTAATTTGGAATATAATAATGACTTTATTTAATTAAAATCGGATCTCGGAAAAAAAAGTAATCGCCATTTAAACGCTTTTGGAATTTACTTTTCTACTGGTAGTAATTAGAAGTTGGTACGGGATTTCCTAAACGGATACAGAGTTCGAGTTTGGACTTATTTGATTGGTGTTTATTAGCGCTTTGGTAAAACATGGTGACCGTTGCACATGCTCGTTAAAAAAATCATATTTTGTTGTTTTCCTCATTTCCACGTAAATCTCTACGACGCGGGCGGAGCCACGGGCAAAAGCTAGTTACAAATATAAAAATAAAAATAGGCGAACTTTTCGGATTTTAGCCTGAGTACATTTTTTCGGGATTATGTCATAGCCAAGACTAGCCGCTGGTATTTGTGCTACAATTGATAATGCAGATAGTCGGTCTTGGCCATGGATGTTTTGTCTATGGTCTTGGCTCATCGTGCTGCTCCAGTAAGTCTTAATCAATTTTAACTTACTGTAATGACTGGAACAGATTCTAATTTTATGTAAACATTTGGTTGGATATACTTCTTCTAGTTATTTTCTAAAACTGAACTCAAATTCAAATTCAATTCAAATTCAAATTGTTTATTTGTAAAATAGATACATAAAGTATACGTTTTACATGTCAAATCTAATCTGTATAAAAATAATATTTTATGATTAACAAATATGATACGGGAAATATATAAAAAAACTATATTTAAGTTGGGCTACAAAAGTAAAATGCATAAAATAAAGACTTATTGGAATACGAATATTATTATAACTACATAATGCAATTAATATATAAGTTGATAAATAAACTGAATAGACCCTAAATAAACATAATTCCTAGCCAAATATATACTAACATAAGTAAGAAATTAAAATATTGTATATACCTACATAATGCAATGAATAAATAAGTTAATAGATAAATAAACTATAAATAGATATAATGCCTAAATCCGCCCATTCGATTAATCTTGCTAAGAAGAAGGGCAAGAAACTTAGCAAGATCATGTCTTTTTTATCAGTATTTTTTTTCTGAATATGGCTTAATACTATTACAGTTTATAAAATAATACTAAACAATGTATTAAAAAAGGATAAAAATATAAAAGACAGAAGGAAATTGTGTCATGAGGAAAAAAATATATATCTTAGTCTACCTGTAATCTACGCGGAAATTAATTGTGATTACGTGAGTGTAAAAATAATTCCGAAATCAGTGTATAATGAAGTGTTGTGACGAAAAATGTGAAGTGTTGTGATGAAAAAATGGCGTTGAAAAGTAAATGTTGGGTGAAATTTACAACCAAAGTTGACGATATTCCGGCTTTTTCTGTAGCACAGGTATGTAATAAACACGAAAAAAATTAAATTTAATGTAGATTCTAAGGATATATAACATATTGGGGAATAATTATAGCAACCCGACCAAATCCGTCCATTTCTAACATCAAGTCGCTCGGAATTTCGTTTTGCGCAATGTATGGGGACGTTTCGGGGTCATGGAATTCGCTAGTTAGCGGACATGTAACTTGTAAAACTTTTTTGCGAGGCCCTCTTAGGCGCGAGGCCGTTGGCAGTCACCGACGTCGCGGCGCCGATGCCTAGCGCCGGCGCCGCCACTGATATTCATCTTATGTTATCTGATGTAGGTACTCTATATTTAGTGTTATCTACATACTCTGTATTCAATGTATCTGATTTACTGTGTATTCAATATGTTTTATACATGCTATTAAATTATACAACACTAAGTAAAAAGAAATAAAACCGGCCAAGTGCGTGTCGGACCACGCGCAGTGTAGAGTTTCGTAGTTCCCCAAGAAATTTTATAAGTTGGCCTACTAATACAGATCGCGCCAAATTTCTAGTCCGCTCGGAAGTTGTTCTCCCGAAGAACGGCCCATACATCGTCGTGTTTAGAGGGGACTAAATGTTTGGCGCGACCTGTACTCGTAAACCTGTAAAGCCTACATAGCTGTGAAAGTTTTTCTTTTAACTTCATTATATATACTACTTCTGTGAATTTTTTCACATATTTACAAGCAACCGTTTAGCCGGCAGGGGGGAACACTTGACTCTAACAAAAATTAGCACTTTAAAGCTTAATATTTCACCAACGGATCCCCAAATCGAAATATTATTTAACATTCCTAATTTACGTGTATGGGAGTTACCCTTAATATTTGTTTTTCCGCGATTTTATTTGACCATTTTGTTGGCATGATTAACTTTATATCCATGCCAAATTACAGCTTTCTATTACTAATAGTCTTTGAGCTAAGCCGCGGATAGACGGACTTGACGAAACTATAAGGGTTCCTTGTCGGACTACGGAACCCTAAGAAGTTAGATATCTATTTTAGTTTTCATTTATTTAAACATTAATTTCGACATTCGTCTAGCCCAGCTGAGCCGAGTTCGGAAAAGATAAGGCCGACGCACCAACCTTGTGTTATGTATTAGCCGTACCCAAGTCGTTGCACAATATTGTTGAGTAACATAGGCTTTACCTAATTTTAACACAACGATCCTGACACACCTCTTGCTAATATTAAGCTTGAAAAAGTGACTACAGCCAGGTTGAAGCGTAGACACATTAATACTATGGTTTGAGTAATGATTTTTCCCACATAAGAAAACTATATCAGTTTATTCCGACTACAGATTTACATCCGGATTTACATTCCGATCCGGACACACCTCTTGCTAATATTTAGCTTGCAAAAGTGATTACAGCCAGGTTTAAGTAATGATTTTTTCCCATGCGAGATAAATTTCATAATTTTAATATGATAAGCTATAGAGGCGGTCACATATAAAATAATTTTCATGAAAACCATAATTCAAAGTCAAATACTTAACTAATAATAAAAGTAATGAAGTTGTGTCTGTCCATACATCGAACATATTTTTGAATGAAATGTGTGCACTGAAGCAAAAACCACAGTTTTTTGAATATTTGCCTGTGTGTATGTATGCACTTTTCATTTTAACTCGAGAACCACTCAACGGATTTGGATGCGGTTTTCAGGGCTCCCTACGTCAATATAAAAAAACGGAGCCCTTATAGGATCAGTTTGTTGTCCGTCTGTCCGTCCGCCTGTCTGTCAAGACCCTTTATCTCGGGAACGCGTGGAGGTAACAAGTTGAAATTAAAACCATATCATAGTTTAAAAATGTTTTTACACTGTACCATATACTCAAATCTACAGTCCCTTCAAGCTGTGAAAATATCAAACTTCCAAGTTAACGTAAAAAAAAGACTCGGCCGTTTATGCCGCAAAAAAGTACAAGTGTTTGTTGGTTACTCTTTCATGCTGAAACAGCTGGACGGATTCTGATGAAAAGAATGGATATAGCTTATACCCTAACTTAACACATAGGCTACCTTTTATCCCGAAAATAAGCATATCGTTAAAGCGGGCACAAGCTAGTAATAGGTATTATAAATTAATAAAAGATCATTTTTGTTAAGTTCTTGGTATTTTAGTTTAAGTTCTCATTAACTGTTGTGCCCCTATGGCGTGTCATACATAGACATAGATGACATTTCAATAAATAATTTAATCTACCGGGTGTGAACTGTGACTTGCATTTCACAGTTCATAGTCGGGAACACCTCTGATACACCCTCGGGGATTCATGTCGTCACGATATGTTTTTTTATATGTTGAATTTAATATTAAAACTAGCACTCGGAAATAAGGAGAACAAAGTAGAATGTGGTAAAAAAAATATTTATTTAAAATTCACCTCCTATATCGTCCGTACCAGGAACTTCGTCAACAACTGAAAGTAAATTCAACGCAGAACAACAATATATTATAGAAATGTCAAGGCCTTCCCCTGCATCAACACAATACCGAGTCTTCTGTCTTCTGCAGAAAAGGAAGATTCCCGATTAGGTGATTTGTCACTTGACGAATGAGTTCCGAATTCAAAAAAGCTTGGCAAAGAAAGAAACTATGTAACTCTGGTCTGGTAAGCAGTTCACTTCAGTTTAAAAAATAAAAATCAGAAAGAAAGCTGTAACCTTCTTGTTGTTAGGAAAACATAAATCAGGATGAGCTGGGTAACATTTTTGATTCGTGCGCCCTTAATTTAGTGGTGGGGGGGAGTAACAAACATCAGTATTTAATTTTGATAAAATTTGAGGTTATGTTGACATAATTTCAACGGAGTGGGGAGTAAGACGTGCGATAAGGTTCCAATAAAATACTCACATGGTAAGTCCCATTTTGCACAAAGATACAATATAGATAGGTGTCGGTGCTCGTCGTCGCTAGAGGGGCCCACTACTCGACTCACGCCGCCACCGGACACGTGCTCCACTGAGCTCTACCACCCGCAGCCGGAGTGAGTCTACACTATTGTGCGGTTCGGAGAACTGCCGGCCGACACAAACAAGCGTGTGAACGCGACATTCCGGGAATATTCAACGTTACTGATTACGTTCATGCAGACATCTTCCTACTTCCATGTGGTAATCAATAGTAATGTAATGGATAGGTATACAGTACGAGTACATAAGGCCTATACCTATTATAAACATAGGCGAGCAATGAAATCGGACAAAGTCTGAAGCATAGCAATGGCGGCTGGTGACAAGTGTGTGAGGGAACTAACAATGGAAAGAGACTTACACGCATGTAGACTTACTATGGGTGCTTCAGCTTTTGGTAAGCGCAACTCCATCAGTACAGTTTTTGTTAAATTTAAAAATATTATATTCTTCAATATATAAGGTCCTACAATTCAAAGTGAAAAAAATTTAAGAGATGATTGAGTATCCCTAATAGACCACTTTCCAACGAAAATATTTTTTTTCGCGCGAACTTTTTTCTTGACTCTTCCATAGAAATTGAGTCAGCTGATTGCACCACTTTGTACTGAAAAGTGGAAAAATTATTTTATCAAAAAGAATTTTTTTCTTCTTTATTGTGATCAGTTAAAGATACATGGTGTACCCTAAAATTATTTTCACTTATTATTGTAGGACCTTATATAGGAAATCATATAATTTTAAGAGTGATGCATGTAAAATAAAAATGAAGCTTTCCATACTAACAACAAACAACGTTGCATTAAAAAATAATAAATCCATCTTTACTTGCTTTCTGTCATTGTAATATTAACATACCCTCGGAAATTATTTGACATTTATCGCACGCATGAAACATGTAAGAAAGAAAGAAAGAAAATAAATTTATTCGGTAACACACAAAATGAAAAAAACAAAAATTAAAAAAGAAAAGTTACATAAAATAAACTTAAGACTACTAAAAACTAAATCTAAATAAAAGTGTTTGGTGCTACCAAAATGGTCGCAACTCAGCATGATGCTGTGTTGACATGGTATACCTACGAAGTAAACATTGTTGTGTGATATTATAAACTTATATTTATGTTATATAGCCCTAGATAATGCTTATAAACGAAACCGGTCGGGTGTATTGAAGTTTAATTATAATTCTGAAGACAATCACAAGTGTCCTATTTAACAAAGTGCCGCTTATCACAACCACCAACATTTAAAATAAATACATTTAAATGTACATTTAAACATTTAAAATTAAGAAAAAAATCTTTGTCAAAAAATGTTGATCCTTCCAAACGGTGTTCCGCAACATAGTTCTCATTATCCCTTCTAAGTGAGATTGCAAAAGTACCCACTTGTTATTTATCTCTCCATAAACGATTAAAAATTGCGTTGTGGCCCAAATTAATTCTAGACTTCTCCACCACAAAGGGCGAACAGTTGACGATGCGGTATCCCTGTCAGAAACGACAAATTGTATTCCATAAAGTAACTGAGGACACTCGATAGCGTTTCTCATAATCTTATATAATAAAACTTGGTCAAGGATCCATCGTCGGTGTTCAAGAGAAACAAAGTGGAAATATGTACTTCAACCGATTTTCGTACGAAGTTAAAACTAAACTGTAAAGAATAGAAAAGGATACTATGTACCTACCAGGGAGAAATGATCTTCAAAAGAGTAAGGGATTTGAAATTTTTGCAGGTCCGCCACAAAAGGCCTAGCATTTTGAAAGCTTTTTTATAATGTGCTTACTAATTTTTGCAAGAAACTTAAAAAACATAAAATAATGATTATTATTAAAAATAAAATATTTTATGAGGAAAGAAAGATAATTTGCTATCAATAAATATGATAGGGTTCTACATGAAATTCTATTTAAAAAGGGGTACGGAATAGGAGTACGCGGTACAGCTTTGAGCTGGTTTGTCTCCTACCTTACTAACCGCGTTCAGTACGTAGAAGTGGAATATTACAATTTCATCACCGGTGAAATCAGTAGCATAAGGTCCATCAAAGCTTACCTAACCCAGTCGATTCCCCAAGGAAGCGTACTTGGTTGTTTGATTTTTTTGATATATATCAATGATTTGCCTGAAATAATAAATATTCCATGCTCTTTATTCGCAGACGACATTTCCCTAGTATTGCCTTGCCATAATAGTGAACATCTAGTGGAACTTTTAGATTCTAATCTATCAAAATTAAGTAACTGGCTCATTGACCACAATTTAGAAATTAATTTTAGTAAAACAAAACTTATGCAATTCAGAACTTACCAAAACAACAGAACTTGTAAATTCATATTGCCTCCTTGGAATTACAATAGATAGCAACTTGAACTGGAAATGTCACGTCAATAAAGTAGCAAGTAAATTATCCAGTTTTATATATGCTTTATCAGAGCTCAAAAGAACCTCGGATCTCAAAAGTGCAATGTGCGCCTACTTTGCTTACGCACAGGCCTGGCTTACGTATGGTATCCTCCTCTGGGGTAATAGTACGCAAGCTAAGCAACTATTCATTCTCCAAAAGAAGTGTATTCGAATTCTCGCCAACATTGACTCAATGACCAGTTGCAGAACCTATTTTATTAAATCTTACAGTAACTTCATTATATATTTCTGATTTTGTAAAAAATAACTTACGCCTATTTCCTCAATATTCACGCCCTGAAAATTCAAGACCACGCAAAAGATTAGCAACCTGTTCATCAAAATTGCAGCTAGTACATTCTGGTCCCCACCATATGGCGGCAAAGATTTTTAACTCTATACCCGACTCAATAAAATCCTTAGAAAAACTAATTTATTTAAAAATGCACTTAATGATTACTTATCAAAAAAAGTTACTACTCGCTACAAGAGTTTTTTAATGTAATGACCATGCCAAAAATGGCCGATTAAAAAAGAATTTTATTTTTGTCTGAGTATACAATCTTATTGATATTTTTGTTCCCAAGATGTTGTTTATTTATAATATATAAACGATTGTTTTCTTGTTTCTAAGCAGAGTCTACTCTTAACAAATAAGCAATTTAGTTGTAAGACTTGTTGTTACATATGTGCTAATGTTGTACCTATACTTAATTCAGCAGCGCCCTTGCAGGGTTCTTGTTTGATACTTTTATTATTTAAGACACCTTTTGTAGAACAAGAAAGCTGAATAAAATTATCTTATCTTATCTTATCTCAACTCCTAGTTCTCGAATTGACACCACCAACTTCTAAGACTTCTGAGTTAATTTTGTAGTTCATCTTTAAAGGTGAGTGTTTACGAGTGAAAGTGATTTGTTTGCATTTTCTTATGTTAAAATACATTTTGCATATGCAAACGTTATGAACATAAAATTCGGGTCTTATCTAATTCATATAAAGTAAAAATATGTGCTTTTATAGAGAACTTTATTAAAATTATTGTTTATTATTATACACAAGCAGCTATAAAAAAATTGTCAAGTTTATTTTTAAAGCAGTTCACTAAGGTAGCACTTATAATTATAATATAATATATCTTTGGCAACTGTATTTGCAAAGGTGCTTGACAGCCTCCTGAATACACAGCTCAAAAAGCATTTTATAGCGCATGATAATCAGTTCGGTTTTTACAACGGATTATCGACAAATAATGGCCCCTTTTCCACTTACCGGAAATCCACCGGCACCGACACCGGTGTAAGCCACCCTGCCTCACTCCGCATTCCAAGCCATACGGCTCAGATAACGCGCCTCCCCATCGGACGCCATTGACCTGATTTCCATACCAATACTTTATTAGAGCCAATACTTTATCATGCGGTGTGTTGATCTTTTCAAGTTTTTGCCATAGAATTTTATAGGAAACCAGGTCAAAAGCCTTCGACAGGTCAAGGAAACATGCATTTACAGGCGTTTTGCGCTCGGTGTAATATTTAACAGCCTGCTTGAGACACAGTATGGCATTGGCCAATTCATACATTTTTACCACCTTAGTTATTATTATTATAACAGTGTCAGGCAGTTCATTCCACTCGTGAACTACACGGTTAGGAAGGAAATGTCTACGTGGGTTGCTTGCACATGTCGACGTGTTAATTTTAAGATGGTGACCTCTCAGATGAAGATTTTGGTTCATCTTGAAGAGTTCCCCCAGCTCGGGAACGTCATAGTGTCCAGCGAGCACTTTGTGTGTTTTGATGAGGTCCCCACGTTGTCGTAATGGCTCAAGTAGCATGTAATTATAATAGTATAATGTAAGATTAATCACGTTTCGACGCTTTTGTTGGCTGTAGTGGCCACAAGCAGAGTTTTATGTTTATACTTACTGTTAAATCGAAATTTAAAATTTCTTTTATTTGTAAATAAAACAGGTAATATGAGTTAACGAAAAATAAAAAGCATTATTAATAGGTATCATTATATTAAGAATAAAAATCATATAGTATATAGTTTCATCTCAATTCGAACTGTTTCTGAATATCGGCGCGCGCTTGGTCAGCACCGAGAACGACTCGACGCCGCCAGCGCCACAGTGTGACGTCACGCGTCCAGGGCGCGCGCATGTTTGCGTCACTGTACGTGTGTAGCCACGCGCAGCGGCCCGCACGCACACAGCGACACGCGCCTGCTCCTGCGCACGCCGACGTCGCGCCGTCAGGACTGACGCTCACGAGCGAGTCCACGGACTGCAGCGCTCGCTGTGAAGTCACTGGGGACACACGGCAACCAATCAACTACTACAGAACGTACTGTTGAACTTCATATAACCAATAGTAGTTTATGCTAAAAGTGCGTCCGCGAGAGTTTTAAACGTTACGAGTAAGTTATTGCCCCTACCCACACGTATCATACCACGTTTTTCAATTCATAGTGTGAGTAAATAAAAGAAACAAATAATAAATACTGCAAATGAACTTTTGGCGCGCATTTTTTTTCTCTGCACGCAATTTTCTAACGGAAATAAACTGCATTCACAATTTAGCAATGCGTTCGTAGGCTGCTTTCAGTCTGATCGTCGGGCGACACTCTTATAATATTATCTAATACACTAGACCGGCTTTCGGCTTGAAACGCCATCAAAAATTCCGTACCCATTCGAATTTTATCAAAGACAATATGGATGTCAAAAATATAAAATTAAAAAGTAGAAGATTGACAAGTTTTTGTTTACATGTTCCGTGTAGGGATGTTCCGATTCCCACAAGGTATTGATACTGACCCATATAAGTAGTAGTCAAATAATTGTTCGTTACTACTCATATGAGTACCTCTAAAGTACTTACTCATATCGACACTTTTAGATTTTTTATGGGACAGTTAAAATAGTTTTTTTTCTACTTTTTTTGTTACAAGTCTAAAATAAATGCAAAATTAGACTCCGTTATTTTGTCGCAATGACGTCACAAAATGTTAGATAGGGGACAAAATTGGTACACCTTGGAATTTGCGGTGTTTTGGATGTTTTTTTTTTTATAAATCTTGCTGTGGTCTGTTTATTTAACTGGCCGTTGAAGCTTTATCATCACAACCATGAAGATATTTTTAAATTGTTTTTGTTTACTTTTATATCTATATTTTGAAATATTGATCATAGACGATGCGATAACCATGGATAAAGAATTTATTTGCAACTACAAATCACACTGACATGACAATGTATGATATCATCTAATATCCATTAAAATAAATTTGAAAATACCAAGATTCGAGCTTTTATTATTAAAAAAATGCGTGAATAGTAAGTACGCAAAAACAGGAAATGTACGGAATCTACACTACAATTGCAATATTTACCAAATTAATATTATTATTACATTTACTATACATACTATATTACTATGTTTACTTTATAGGCTGAAATTAAATTAACCGACCAAATTTAAACTGGAGACCTGGTTAGTGAATTCGAAAAATATATTTACTTATACCCTTACTGGTTGGACTAGTTTAAGAAGAATTCCTAGTCTAGGGTAAGGAAGCAAAAATAAATATTTATCGAATTGCACCAAAAGGGTAATTGAAGCTTGTTTCTGTTCACTAACCGAGTCTCCAGTATGAATTTGGTCGGTTAATTTAATTTCACCTTGTATACTTATATTTATAATATAATATTTACCAAAATTGGTATAATTTTGGGTGTTTGGATTATCAAGGCCTTACTGTATATAAAAGGACAAATAAATAACACACCAAATGATATGTTTCAGGCGATGTCCGTACCATACTTCAAATTGGGACTTTATTTCCATGCATTTTGTACGAAATTTGAATGACGCCCGCGCGCTCGATGCGCGCCGCGCCGTTTCTGTGTGGCTTGCACCTACCATAGTTAAAAAACCGCTCAAGTGTGAGTCGGACTCGCCCACCGAGGGTTCCGTACAAATTAATAAAGTTTAAAAAATCTACAAAAAGATTTGGTCACCCCTATAATTATGACTGCGCATACCGTTGCTTAACTTCGATGATTTTGTATGATATCCATCCATCCATCAGCCTGTTTCGTTCACTGCTGGACATAGGCCTTTCCAGGATTTCGCAACTCTTGGCGGCCTCCTGGAAGAAATGCCCATACTCACACACGCTGGGCAGGCGGGTTGGTGATCGCGGTGCCGAAACTCTTGCACCAGTGACGCCGCTGCCCGTCACCAGTCTATTTTATATAAGGCCCGGCAATTGGGGATGGTTAAACCGCCATCCATCGGTCCCAGGTAGTGGTGGGCCGCCTGGTTTTGCCTGAGAGCTGTTCTCTTACTCTCCCCCGAATAACTTCGGGAGGATTTGCGAGTAAGATGGTGGTACCTCCACAGTCGAGCTCGGCATCAGCTCTACCACCTAACTGATATAATTATAAATATATATTTTTAAGGTTTTTTTCCATACTTGTCGTATTAGATGGTATTACTTGCCAAATTTCATAGTTCTAGGTCAACGAGAAATACCATATGAATTTTGATTCCCTTGAGAGTGTCGAAATACACGTTTTTGCGGCATAAATGACCGTATGTTTATAAGTTTGATTTTTTTTACAGCTGCAAGGGACAATAGACTTGAGTACATCGTCTTAATTGTCCTTACCTAGGCGTCGCAAACGGCTTACGATTTGACCGTCTGGTGGAAGGGCGAGGGACAGAAAGTGAATCAGGTGAGTCCATTATGCTGTTTGATATTTTGTATAGTACCGTCATATCTATTAATGTCCTACGATCCTCAAGAGAGGACAACTTAAAATGCTTTAACCGATCATTGTAACTACATCGATAGGGGCAAAGACGATCCTTATATGCGAGGAACTTTGTAAATTTACGCTGTACTCTTTCAAGTCTATCAATATGAACTCTATAGGAAGGGCTCCAAACAGAAGAGGCGTATTCTAGGTGGCTTCGGATAAGTGCATTGAAGAGACAAATCATAGTGTCAGAACGGGTAAAATCTTTACATGTCCTTTTAATGAAACCAAGAAACTTAAATGCTTTATTAACTACAGAATCTGTATGGTCTCTAAATGTTAATTTTCCGTCTATAAGGATACCAAGGTCCCGCACAGTGCTGACCTCCTGTAAAGGAGGACCATCAATTGAATACGTTGAAGGTAGGATACATTTTTTTCTAGTGAATTTAATATGGAGGCACTTATTCACATTCAAAATCATCTTATTGCGACGACACCAGGAATGAACAGCATCTATGTCCTGATAATAGATGCATTAAAGTAATATTTATGTAAAGTGCTCTAAAAATATCTGCCCCGGCTGCAATGGGTGAGTGTATTGTGTATATAGATTAAAATTGTAACGATATTTTATTGATCTGACAACATACATTTTTTCATACAAAATATGTGCGTATAAGTTAGAATTGATTTACTTTTATAAAACCGTCCCGTAGTAACCCAAAACACTTTGAAAGAGATAAGTAGAAATTGTTTTCATTGAAGAAACAACACATCGCGCGTAGTTTGTGAACCACGTTATCCAGAATGAAGTAAGTGTTTATTATTTTCTCAAATTTATTCCGGGGCACAAAATTTCTTCACTTTTATAATTTATATAGACAATACTTAAGCTGAAGGGGTGGTTTGTCACACTTAAAGATGATACACTGGTGGAAACACTTATTTAGTCCGATATAGTAAAGTGGTATAAATAGTGTACGTCTGTTCACAGCGCAGTGATAGAGAAAACTGAAGGCATTCGCGTGGCGTTCGTAGAACGAAGCCTGTTGCAATTTACTACGTAAGAGAAACGTGACTCTACAATGCTGTCTTCCATTGCAGCCGTGGCAGATATTTTTATTTAGACCACCTTATATAAGGTCCTACAATTCAAAGTGAAAAAAAATTTACAGATCATAGAGTATCTCTAATAGACCACATTCAACCAAAAAAAAATGTTTTTTTTACCTCTCCATAGAAATTTAGTCAGCTGATTGAACTACTTTGTACTGGGTAGCGAAAAAAATATTTGAGCAAAAAAATTTTCTTCTGGAATTTGATCAGTTAACGATACATGATCTACCCTAGAATTATTTTCACTTATTATTGTAAGACCTTATATAATATATTTTGGACATGTAAGCTTTGCCTTGGGATATGAGATTTGAGGGTAGTTGTTTGTGTGTGACGGTGTGTTTGAGGGTGATACATCATTTTGACTTTTTTAACGTTAAACTGGCGCGGCAGGCGTGTTATTCTTTGCGTTTAATAGTCAATATTTCTTGCCTTTGCCAGCTTTTGCTTGGATCCAGCTGGGATTTTTGAAATTAACTCGCACTGACAACTAAGCTTAGACCGCACTAGGTGGAACCGCGGAACTGCGACGGAGCGACGCCGACAGTGCATGGCGGCGCGAAAAAATATACTTTTCAATGCAATTGCTCGTAAAGTTCTGTTTTATATGCATCTAATATGTTGTCAACAAAGATTTATAATGGCATTATATATCTTTGGTTGTCAAAGTCAACTTTACCGCACGAGTGTTTTATTTTTATTAATTGTTTCAATTTTATTTTTTTAGTTTTGTTCGTTGCATTGCAGTTCTATCCAGTGCGCAATTTTAATGAAATCGAACATTTAAGGAGAGTGTTGGAATAATACAAGAATTAATAATTACTCGATAGGTGCTGAAAATCGGATTAACTGCTACTTACCTGTATTGTTCGGCTTCGAAGATCTGAATGTGTGCGACATCATGAAGTACCGCGATGTATCGCGTGACTCTTCACTGACATCAGCTGAGTTCAGCTCGTTCTTGAATGTCTCGACGCCTCGGGGAGGGGCAAATGTCTCTTCGAAGAAATCGTACGAATCAAACTGAACACAATCAAAGAATTTTTGTTCCGCTTTCTTTACAGTCTGTGGAAAGATAACACAAGAGAATTTACTTTTAAAAATGGATTAAAATAATAATTATCAACAGCCCTTACGGAATTAATCTCGTAGTTAATATGTAAAAAATAATATACGAACGGTGGTACTCGTTTCTTTAGGATTCCATACCCAAAGGGTAACAAACGAGACCCTATTACTAAAACTCCGCTGTCCGTCTGCCTGTCCGTCTGTCACCAGGCTGTATCTCATGAACCGTGATAGAAAGATAGTTGAAATTTTCACACATGATCTATTTCTGTTGCCGCTATAACAACAAGTACTGAAAAACAGAATAAAATAAATCTTAAAGGGGGCTCCGATACAACAGAAGTGATTTTTTTGCCGTCGTTATAGATAATGGTACGGAACCCTTCATGTGCGAGTCCGTCTTGGCCGGTTTTTTTTACGACACTGCACCAAAACGTTGAGAGTTCAAATTTATAGATGTTGTGATATTATGAAATAGTACGTCGATGACATTTTAGTCACAAACTGACCGTTCAAAATACAAACAATTTAATCAATTATCCGGCGGACAACATTTTGTTCAGTACTATCAGTTTCACAACTGCCTAAAATCGCAAGTATTAATCATTCAGAACACCTACAGCTTCGACATCGAAGGTTACTCGTTAAATTTAATATTTTTCAATGCAAGTGCTCGTAAAGTTCTGTTTTATATGCGTCTAATCTGTTGTCAAAGTCAACTTTACCGCACAAGTGTCTTATTCTTTATTTTTTTTTATTTTGTTCCCCTACATAGTGGGAAGGCAAATGGAACTTAATTCATACAGCCATCCATCCTTCCATCAGCCCGTGTTCGTCCACTGCTGGACATAGGCCTTTCCCAAATTTCGCCACTCATTTCGGTCCTCCATCCTCCTCATCCAGCCGCCCCCCGCAACGCCCTTCAGGTCGTCGGTCCAGCGGCCACGAGGTCGGCCTACACTACGCTTTGCTGTACGTGGTCTCCATTCTAAGCCCTATATTCATACAACCATGTCTTAGGTATATTTTATTTTTTCAATTTATCGAAAACAGTTGCCAGTATTTTCCTCTGTACCATATATAGTGACAGAAATGAGCTGGTTTCAGTTTGATGCATGTATAAAAAACGTTTGTAAAAAGTTGGTAACTTGCGTGCAACGAAAAAGAAAACGAACAAGTGGTCTAAACTACCGTTTCTTGGTAAAATATCGCAAAAATGTTCTCGCTTACTCAAAGATAGAAATCCTGCTTTTTACACCAACAAGACATTAAAAAGACTTCTATGTAACAATAAGGACAAGACTGATATCCGCCAAAAGAACGGTATTTATGAGCTCACTTGTGCCAACTGTAATACAAAATATATCGGTCAAACTGGAAGATCCTTCGAAACAAGAGTAGGGGAACATTCCAGAAGCTGGCGCTTGAACAAAACTAACTCTAACTTTGCAGAGCACCTAATTAATGAAAATCATACTTTTGATGCCAAACTAAATTTTGAAGCCTTACATGTTTGTGGTAAAGGAAGAAAACTATCTGCTTTAGAGGCTCTAGAAATAAATAAACTAATTCACTTTAATTCAACTGATATTTTAAACCAACAACTTGACATAAATAACTCCTCATTACTGCAATATTTTAAATAGTTTTTAAGTTTATTGACTTTATCAGTTCTCATTCAACAGACATTTTTAAATAACCTATGTTTATTTTTATTATATTTAATTTTACTATAGTCCTGACATTCTTTATTGTTTTAATATTATCCATTTAGATTTGTTCATATTGAGTTTCTGCACTGTTCTTGTGACATACAATTTAATTTTTCATGGTTTTCTCTTCTACCATAATGTGTTTATTTTTTACTTATGACATCCCCATCACCAAACCATCACAATTCCAACTGTTTGTACAACGCTGGTATTACAATACGTTTTCGTAATAATTTGTAAACATCACTTCACAACGTTGTCTCAACTACCTTCCATTGTTTATCGGCCATATTTTATTTGGTATTCCCCCTGAGAATGCTGAATAGCGAAACCGGTTGAGTATAATATTTAATATAAGTATATTGTGGATAAGTACGTGAGTTATAAATAAACATAATATCTAATAAATTGATTGGGGGCCACTACTTACTGACTTCGTTCTTGTCTAGAGGCCTCCACACCTTAAAATACAGCCCTCCAAATCGCTCCTCGTATAAACTATTGCCTCCTTTACGCACTTGTAGCATAAACTACTATTAGGCAATATCTGATGAACCAATAAACTGACCAACGTTAACGATTCCGTATCTTTCTGTTCAGCAAAATAAACAACTCACAGACTACGTAATTCTTGCTCAGCTCTGTTGGTCATAGCGTAATGAAATTATACATAGCTTATAACCTCTTTCACGAAGTGTGCCCCCCCCCCCCACCCCTCCCGCAGAAGTATGGGTGTCATTGATGTGAAAATGCTTTATCCAATTTTAAGAGTGATTTGTTTTGTTTCTAGTTTTTTGGTGTCGTCTAGGTATGGAGGGTTATTTGTATTTATCTTATTAAGATTACATGATACTTCTTTTTCTCACTTAACAAAAGCTGTTATCGAACATCATCGTGCGACCTTGGAGGAGAAAACCAACTGCAGTGGAGCCGCGTACTAATTTCTATGCAAAAAGTTTGTAATTTTCGGTGGGGGACGAGGCAGCGTCGCGATGCACGCACACTACAAAATACTCAAACACTAGCTTAAACTATACGCACACAATCACATTCACACACAGGAACATCTATCGTTTTTATATAACCGGTATGACCGCGGGGCTTATACCTTTGGCGGAGGGGTTCGCCTGTTGGTGGCCCGTCCAGTTGGTTTGTTCGTCCGAGACTTGAACGACCGACGAGAAGAACACATTTCGCGCGGCTGACCAATTTTTCGAACCCCGACTGCGCACGGCATTATTACCAGTATAAAATACGTCGTTTAAGCACCATCAGCAACTAGTGTTGTAACTCGTTTATCTCCCGGGATCCCCAGTTCAGCATAGCCAAACAGAAGAAACGAGATCACTTCAAAGGTTAGTTCCCCCTTGAATCCTAATTCCTACCGACCCCACGAGCCCTGCATCAATGTGACGGCGGTCACATGTACTTTTTGATGGCTTCATGAGTTGGATCCCGGCTCCGCTCCGCTCCGCTCCGCTACAAAGAGTGTTGACTGGCCCTCTATGCTACTCTACTAAGCTGCAAGGCGTTATCTCAACTGGACATAGCTTTGAGATATTAAGCTTTTTAGGGTTCCGTAGTCCGACAAGGAACCCTTATAGTTTCGCCATGTCCGTCTGTCTGTCTGTTTAGCGCAGAGACTATTAGTACTAGAAAGCTATATTTGGCATGGATATAAATATTAATCAGGCCAACAAAATGGTAAAATAAAATAATGTTTTTTTTTTAAATAGTAATAAACGTAAACTGGGGATGAATTTTTTTCTCGTCTATCCCATAGTGTGGGGTATCGTTGGATAGGCCGTTTAAAAACATTGTGGGTGTGTGAAAACCATTTTTCGATTTAGAGATCCGTTGGTGAAATATTAAGCTTTAAATTGAAAATTTTAGTTAGAGTGGGGCGTCCCCCCCCCCCCTGCCAACTAAACGGTTGTTTATAGAAATGCAAAAAAAACACAGAGGTAGAGTATATATAATGAATTTAAAAGGAAAACTACCACAGCTAAGTAGGCTTTACAGGTTTACGAGTACAGGTCGCGCCAAACTTTTGGCCCCCTATAATGTATGGGACCAGAAGTTTGGCGCGGTCTGTATTAGTAGACCAACTTATATGTACCGGGCAACTACGGAACCCTACATTGCGCGTGGCCCGACACGCACTTGGCCGGTTTTTTGGAATGAAAATGAGGATGATTTTTTTTTTTGTGGTACCGCCTTTTAGCTTAGTAGGGCAGTAATATGTCATGTAATAAGTGTAGAAAAGAAAAGACGTATGAAGTCTCGAACCCGTATGACATCCGTCCAGTTCCCGTCCCCGGAGGGCACCAGCATCTGGTCCAGGTCGAGCACGAGGAGCCAGGCGCTAGTCCGCAGCGCGCTGTACAGACACTGGGAGTAGGGCAGGCGCTGCGGGGGTGAGGTGGCGGCGCGCGCGGGGAGGGCTCCCTGCAGGTACGAGGGTTCCACGACGCCGCGCTGCCAGTAGTAGTTCAGCACTGCGAGCGTGCTCTCATGGACCTGCAGCCAATTGTAAATCAATGTAGACACCAACCCGCTTGCCCAGCGTGTGTGAGTATGGGCATCTCCCCCAGGAGGACCAAGAGTGCTGAAGGCCTATATCCAGCAGTGGAAAAACCAGGTAGATGGATTGTATTCACAAGTAGCAATAAGTTTCTCATTTTCAGCACCGTCAAGGACGGGCGAAGATAACTAACTTCACACTCGCCAACACAGTTGGCGTGAATTACATCAACATACGAGTAGAAACGTAATTTAGCATTATATTCAGGCAATCAAATTGTTTGGCAAAGCCATAAACTAATAACTTACACGCCTAGTTCGTGACGTTACAACCGCCCCGCGCGAAAGGACAGATAGCCGGCCATGCGCTCGCTTGATCCGGTTCTGTAGACGGCCGAAGGAGAAACAAACCGTCCGTGCAAACTCGTGTATGTGTGCCGGCTCGCACGCACCGCGCTGAATAGATTGTGGCCATAATGTTACAGATCAGCTCATTTTCTACCAGACCTGCATAGCTCTTCAAGCACTTGTACAACTATCCAGACATCGTCAAGGTCAGTTCTCCACAATCCAATTCCACGTAGGTCCAAATCCTCTAACATCCCATTTCCAACCCCTTCCAGCTCTTCCTGCCCTACATTAGCGTGACTATGGCGAGAGATATCGTGGAACACCCGTTTAGACGAAGTTTCTTTCGCTACTAATATGTCTTATGTCTCCTGACGCGCACATCACACGTGTTTACTGCATAAATATACTTACACATAGACATACGCTTGTAAACACATACACTATAAAGTGTCGTGACAGTCGAAGTTCTTTCGGTCCAGCTCTTACTCGCCAGTAGTCTGGAGTGTACCGCGCGATAAAGAACTTCGTTCCAATTACCTTCTCGTAGTAGACGTAGACCTTGTGTCCGCCCAGCAGCAGCACCAGCTCGAGCCACTCGACCAGGCGCAGGGAGACGTCCTCGCCGCCTGGCGGCAGCACCAGGCACACCGCCACCAGACTGTCGCCCGCCCTGCTCACCTTCTCGTAGTACACGTAGACCTTGTGTCCGCCCAGCAGCAGCACCAGCTCGAGCCACTCGACCAGGCGCAGAGAGACGTCCTCGCCGCCCGGCGGCAGCACCAGGCACACCACCACCAGACTGTCGCCCGCCCTGCTCACCTTCTCGTAGTAGACGTAGACCTTGTGTCCGCCCAGCAGCAGCACCAGCTCGAGCCACTCGACCAGGCGCAGGGAGACGTCCTCGCCGCCCGGCGGCAGCACCAGGCACACCGCCACCAAGCTGTCGCCCGACCTGTTCACAGTTAAATATTAAAACAGTTAAATATTCACCCGCGGCTCCGCCCGGGTTTATTAAATATCTGCCCCGTTTTTGACTTACGCGGTCTTTTATCAACATCCCATAAAGCCTATTATGTTGGTGTTTACCAGAGTCACTACGATGATAATAAAGAAAATCCGTGAGTGGTTCTTGGGTTAAAACGAAACATATATACATACAGATAAAAATTCCAAAAATTGTAGTTTTGGGTTCAGTACAATACTAATGGCAACAGAAAGCTACCTATTAGGTAGAGATGACTTGGTTTTGTTCGGCAGTCCAGCAGCATTGGCGGGCACATTCTGAAAAATATCATGTGCATTACATTCGAGAAATGGAAAGAATGGCAGTTGCCGTACGAGGTGAGTTAGCAGCCTGAGGCTTGCATACCTTTGCCTGTCCCAGAGTGCAATAAAATGTTGAAAAAAACGGTTGGCCTGGCTGTATTGGCATTAATGCCCTTGATCTCTATTTTTACATCGAAGCGGATCAAAATGGATTGGAAAATGAATTTCCATAAATTTATTTTCCCCAAGGGCAAAAAAGAGTCCCAATAAAAAAACATAATATAATAAAAAAAACAAAATGCCCATAAAAACTCATAGGTTTTCAAAATTAGTAGAATTTTTTTTTGGTTGATTCCCCGTACTTGCTCCCGAACCGGGAAGAAAAGGAATGCTAAGTTAAGATTTTGTTTTGATCACAACTAAAGATTTAAAAGTCACACAGTACAAAACAAAGTTAGAAAGAAGTTATTAGTTATAGGAATGAACAAAGTGTTAGTTTAAAAGTTTAAATGAATATAATAAGTTCAATAATGTTGTTTAATATATCAAGTTCATGCACACATTACAAAAAGTCCATCAATTTCACTCAGAGTTCATAAAGTCCATAAACTAGTTATACAGTCCATTCACAGTTCACACTAAGCTTGGGTGGCCATTGACGCAGGAGTTGTAGTTCAAAGTCATCAGTAGCTCTTCGCAGTCCTGCGGCTCGTCTCCGCCACCACCAACGCCTGCGCCCCCGTCCTCTTCCTCTCAGTTTACTCATAAGTCGTTTGTATTTACTTTCCACCGAAAACGTGATCCTCTTCATCATCCTTATGAGCTCGCTGGTTCACCACTACCACGTGCGCTAGATTTTGTTAAGCACCTTGGGGTGTTATTTACTGCTGACTTGAAGTACTCCTACTATATTGATGAGTTGAGTAAGAAAGCGAGGAAGGCACTTGGATTGGTATTAAGGGTATCTATGGATTTTAAAGACCCTCGTACGCTTAGTACATTGTTTAATGCTTACGTTAGGAGTAGACTAGAGTTCAGTTTGACTATCTGGGCTCGAAGCTAAACATGTACTTACCATCGAAATAGTCCAGAAACTATTCCTTCGTAATATTTATAAACGAAGCTTTAAGTATTATCCTTTCTTATACCCAACAATGTTTTTGTTGGGCACGTTAGGGTATAACAGCTTAGAGTTAAGAAGGGGCTCCACAATGACTATGTTTGTGGTAAAAATTCTTAGGGGTTTGATTCATGTTCCGTCGTTGCTGGCACTGATATGTCTGTGGGTGCCGGTTCAGTGCGAGCGCGCGCGCAGTCACAGACTGTTCGAGCTTCCGGGGGCTCGCACCAACCTCGCAGCTAAGGCCCCTCTCAGCCGCGTGCTTCGCTTGCTCAACGGTATAGCCAGAGATCAACCAGAGATGGATATTTTTTCTGCATCCCTAGTCCACATCCACACACGTGTGGTAAAGTACTTAGAGAAGTGATTGTCTACTTTTTGGTATATTTTAAGTGTACATGTGCATTATTAGCTAATATATCTGTATATATTTTTTTTTCTCAGGTTAAATAAATTTGTTAATAATTTGTCTACGCATTGGATTTGTGTCTGTAATGTATTTCAAGTGTGTGTTAAATAAATAAATAATAATAATCATGCTCTCAGTTAGTTGCCCAGTGTTTCGCAGGATAATCGGGTTCTTCGTGTTGTAGGCCAAGGCAGAGTTCTCGTGACGTCCTGCCACCCTTAGTACGGCCCTGCTGTCTAAAAAAGAAATTGATTTATATAAACCACTGCTCTTTGATACAAATCCATTTTGCTTAAGTTGCTTCATTTCAACGGTTAAGAACCCGCTCCGTATTTTTCGTCTGTTTGATGCAAAGCATTTTATTAATATTTTTTCTTGTAAGTGCCGCGATGTTTTTGTAAAAATCAGGGACATACACCAGTCCATATTGGACATCTAAATCTAAAACACATCTCGGTTTTTTAGTTACTTCTATAACATGGGTTTTCCAATTCATATTATTGTCAATTGTTAATCCAAGGTATTTATATTTAATGACAAACTCTTAATCTTGACACTTACAACTCGACTGATTTTTATGTAAACAATCGTAGCTATGACCGAGAATTTTTATACCATTTCGGTCTTTAACATTGTATGTGCATACATTTTGTTTTGTTTAGATTTAGAATAATGCCGTTATCATGCATCCATTTTGTTATGTTGTCAAACACCGCCACCTAGCGTCAACTCCGCACGGCGACACTTATTCCGAACGTCAGTCAGCAGTGTGACCATATGTGGCAGGTTCCTGCCTTTTTGGCAGTATTAGTCCAGTAATTTAATCTCTGGCAGATTATGTTCACGTTTTATGAAACCGGCAGTTTTTGGCAGTATTTCACGAAATTAAAATATATTTCCCACATCAGGGGAAAATTTACCCAATTTTGAAATGGCAACCTTGACCATTAGAGATTCACTTTACTTATCTATTGCCTCAGCCAGACTATGCTCCTCGTGTTGCTCCTCGCTTTGCTCCTCGCGCTGCCGTGTTGTTGCCCTACCCAGCCACACGCTGCTCTATTCGCCTCACTCCTCGCCACACTCCTCGCCACACTCCTCGCCACACTCTTCTCCATGCGCCGCATTTCATCTTTCGCCTTCAAGCGGTAAACATCGACGATATATTTAAGTTGGGCTGGTAAAATTATACCTACATATATTCATCAAATAAATAAATACAGAAATAAGAATATAATTTAAAAAATATATTGTAGATACCTACTAAGGTGGTAGAGCTAATGCCGGGCTCGACTGTGGAGGTACCACCATCTTACTCGGAAATCCTCCCGAAGTTATTCGGGGGAGAGTAAGAGGACAGCTCTCAGGCAAAACCAGGCGGCCCACCATTGCCTGGGACCGATGGATGGCGGTATATCCATCCCCAATTGCCGGCCCTTATATAAAACAGACTGGTGACGGGCAGCGGCGTCACTGGTGCAAGGGGTTCGGCACCGCGCTCACCAACCCGCCTGCCCAGCGTGTGTGAGTATGGGCATTTCTTCCAGGAGGACCGCCAAGAGTGGCGAAATCCTGGAAAGGCCTATGTCCAGCAGTGGACGAAACAGGCTCATGGATGGATGGATTGTAGATTCCTACTTAGTGCAATGAATAAAATAAGTTGATAGATAAATAAACTATAAAAAGATATAATGCCTAAATCCCGTAAGTTTTAATAGGTACCTAGCATTTTGTTACAATCGTGACTTGTGTTTCAATTTATGGTTTTTATTATTGCTGGCTCAGCACCTAAATAATAAATTTTAGTATATTTTCAATTGACCATTCGTCGGCCGACATCGATGGCAGCATGACTGAAAACATACAAAAATCTCGCACGTGCTTTCTGTAAGAGCGCTCGACGCGTACTGACAACAGCTCGAGTATGTGGCTGGCTACTCGTCTTCATATTGGCGGTCCTTTGAATCGCGCACAAAAACTGACAATAAAGGGAGGGATGAGCATGACGAGGAGAAGCGCGAGCGGCAGGACGATTAACGCAGCCACACGATGTCCCTGCCCACTTCCCTCACTATTTCCCTCGCTCATCGTCGAGTGTGTGGCTGATTTTGTTGATTGTGGCTGTGTGCTATTTTATTTCTTGAAAAGAGCATTGAAAAATTTGGAATACAAAAACATTTTGAATCAAGTTGTAGACACTAGTGCGAAATATGTAACTTTACGCACGCAAAACAGGCACGTAATCTATCATATTTTGTGCAGGTTTTAATAGAGCTTAGCACACCAGCCAGTCTGGTTATTAACTTCTTGTTCTAACCTGTACTCTAAACACATTGGAGGCATTCTCGCACCGCGTGGTGACTAGTGACACGGCTTGCACCACCTCAGCAACGCGGTGCTGCGCAGCGGTCAATGCACACGTGAACACTTCCAGCACGTCCAGTGACCTGCTGCGTGCAGCCACGACAGCGCTGGCAGAGACGATGTGTGGACTGCCTTCATCTAGGTACCTACAACATAGGGACTATTCACGAAGGAAGAGATACTATAAAACCGGTCAAGTGGGAGTAGGACTCGCACCTGAGGGTTCCGTACTCAAATAAGTTAATAGACTTTAGTACATTATGATACAAGAAAGCTGCGTTGGACATTACAGTCTAGGCGGGATTGCATAATGGAGCCAAGAGTGTAATTTCTAATACTCAGGCGTTTCATACAACGTTTTTCAACACAATTGCGAGAAAAAATTATAAAATTTCACTGTATAATTTTTCCAAATAATCGAAACCACGGCTATAAATTGACTTTTCTTTGAAAAATGGTGGTGGAAATTTTGTTTTTGCGCGTATGGAAATAGAGGCACTGACGCATCCGCCAAACAGCCAAATATTAAATATTAACAAACTTAATATTTTTGAATTTACAACAAAAATTTTAGTTAATTTGTTGAAAAAAAAAAAGACGAAATTAAATGAATGATAAATGATTACATAACTGAGACAGTTTATTTATTCGCAAAAACTTTACTATTTCTCAAGACATCAAAACTCTTTTATATAAAAAAAAAACGTATTGTAAAAAACACTAGTGCGATAATGTAAAGTAAAAAGCACGCGTGTTTAATATGCTGCATTATGACCCTAAAAACGCTGCAATAAGGGCCACTTTATAAGCAAGTGTGTTGAAAAAATTATTGAAATAAAAATAACAAACTTGTGAAATGTATGAAACGAAACTGCAAATTTAAGTTAGTCGAGAATTGTTCGTTAAGTTGTAAAGCCTACTTAGCTGTGATAATTTTCCTTTTAACTTCGTTATATAAGGTGACTTAATTTATACAGCCAAATTCTTACTGAAGACTCGGTAAGTGCTCAGTAAAAAATGTTAAAACCTGAGCTGTTTCACGGACGACGCTCTCTCTAAACTCGCCCGTATGTCGGTGCGTTAGGGTTCACGCATTTTTGTTTGGAACTCAAATATGTCCTAAACTAAGGGTGTCCGCGGGTATGACTCTTGCGAGAAGTGGTTCAGTAGGGTCGGTAGAATATGTGGTTTCATTTAATGGTAGCAGTCTATTTACACCCGGTATATACCACGACCGTGAATTTTTTCACAAATCCAAAAGCAACCGTTTAGCTGGCAGGGCGGGACACTTGACTCTAAAAATTTGCAATTTATAACTTAATATTTCGCAAACGGATATCTGAATCGAAAAATAGTTTCCACAAACCCACAATATTTTCGAAAGACGTATCCAACGACATGAGAAACTATGGGGTAAACGTAAAAAAAAAAATCATCTCCACTTTACGTGAAGGGGAGGTAAAATAAAATAAAAAATTTCACACTTTTTTGTTCCACTTTATTGGCGTGATTAATATGTATGTATACCCATGCTAAATAACAACTTTCTAGGACTAATAGTCTCTGAGCTAAGCCGCGGACAAACAAGTAAAACAAACTTTTGTTCAAAAGTTTATCTATGGCAGAGACGTACTCTCCAAAGGGCCATTCAGGCGATCGCCCCGGGCGGCCCTGTCTCGAGGGGTGGCCGGCCCTTCAGTTTCGTTATGTAGTTATAGAGGTGCCACCAACTGAAGAATCGCCCGCGCGGCATGAGGTAGATGGGGACAGCACGGTATCCATCATTTGGTTGGCTTGTTTGTTAATGCTAAGGAGGAAATGTTACGGGCTGTAGGAATGCTGGAAGCTGGGTCTGTTCAACGTGATGTCGCTGAATCAATAGGGACCAACCAAAACGTCATTTCAAGATTATGGACACGCTATCGTGTCACAGGTGAAGTAGCGGAGAGCCATCGGGGGCCAAGTCGCATCACTACCCCCAGACAAGACCAATTTTTGCAAATTGCTGCAACAGCTCAACCAAATGTAACGGCGACTCAATTGGTCCAAAGGCTGCAGGTGGAACACCAAGTGCTTGTGAGTGACCAAACTGTAAAGAGACCACTGCATGAAGCCAATCTACGCTCTCGTAGACCACTCCGAGTCCCAGCCTTACGGAGAGGCAATCGTGGACTACGATTGGAATGGGTTCGGAACTACGTGGACTGGGGCCGTGAGCAATGGTCCAATGTTCTGTTCACGGATAAATCCAGGTACGGCTTTCATCCAGATTCACGAAGCACGCGTGTTTGGAGAGTTGCTGGGCGATAGAGCTGACTCCAGTACCCCCAGGAAGTCCACCCATACCAAGGAGGAACAATTACGGTTTGGGCAGTAATTCGCCTTGGAGGATGGATGGACCTCGTTTGGGTGTGGGGCAATATGACGGCAGAAATATATCGCCAACAGGTGCTGGGGCCCATAATCTTGCCCCACAGTGCCCGGGCACATACGGCGAGAACGGTAGCAGCTTGGTTGCAGGATCATAATGTAAGGGCCTTAGAATGGCCTGCGCAATCACCAGACCTAAATCCCATTGAGCACGCATAAAAGCTCTGAGGGAAGCCCCCGAAAATCTAGCTTCAGAAGACCAACTTTTTTCGCACCTCAGGAGGACCTGGGACAATATTCCGCAGCAAGACATTGACAACCTTGTTCTGAGCATGCCAAATCGTTGCCGATGTGTTATGAACGTCATGGGCGCTTTCACAGACTACTAACTCCAAGTTCGTAAACACCAATTAAATAATTTTTTCTTTTTTTTCCGTTTTTTCTGACAAAATAGAAGTTAATTCAAATACGGTTTTAGTCTATGTGACATTTTTTTTCCATAAAATCCTGAAATTTTAATCTAAGTAAACGTTTATTTAAAAAATGGTAGAGTATTAAATAACGTTTCTTTTAATATATGGATGTCGTATAAAATTATTTACACATTAATAGTAATTCGCTTTTTTAAAAATATCCCTAGACCGTGTTGATGTGGTAATAAAATAAATAAATATAGAAATAATAGGAAGTAACAAATAAGGCAAGTGCGCGCGGCGAGATCCGCCAGTGCACTGAGAGATGTGGTTTGAGCTCCCTGCCGCGCGCCCCTGCGCTTCACCCCCGAAACACCTGAACATTGCTCCGCCCCCATCTCCTACCTCTTGCCGTGCGGGCGATCCTTCAGTTGTGTGGTTCCACTGACAACTCACCCGTACGCACTAGGGTTGGAATCAGTACAGTATTACATAGTTGAACGAGTGAGCGAAGCGGGCAAGTTCTCCGAGTCTACTAGAACAATCCGGCGTTTGTATGTATGTATATATGTATGTTTGTTCGACGTTAACTCGAGTGGCAGGCGAGTAAATAGGGGAAATAGAATTGTTAAGTTCAAACATGAGCCAAATCGGTCAAGCACGAATCGGGCGAGCGCGAGTTCACAGTTCGGGGCGAACTACTAGTAAAATTAGGGTCCCGTACTCAGAGGGTTCTGAATTGTTTGACAGGCGCTACCATATTAGCGCCTTATTTGTTGTCGTCTTATTGCTGCTCTACGAGCCTTTGTGCGTGAGTTGAAATTCAAATTCAGAATTCCCTCGTTGAGTGGACAACACTCACCATAGTTGACAGTAAATCTGTGGGAACTTGTAGTTGGAGTGGGCCAGCACTCGCACCACCGGCTCCTGCCGACCGTCCCAGTACGCGGCGTATACACTAACGGCTCCGACCTGCAGCTGCACGCGCTGACTAAAGCCGCGGAAGTAATGGACCTCGTGCAGGTGGGGGAAGACAGCGCAGGCGTTCAGTCTGTAGACGTCAGGCTGCCGGTTCCTGAGGTGCCAGTAGTGGAGGGGGATGGTGTCTGCGGGCTGCGCGGGGGCGGGGAGGGGCGTGTAGCGGGGGCGCGGGGGGAGCAGAGTTGTGGAGGTCACGAGGACGAGGCAGAGGGCGGCGAGTCGAGCGCACCACGTCGCTGGGCGGCGCCGTATCTGAAATATTTTGCGAGTAAAATTTAACTTTTTTTTTTATATCAGAATCTATACATTACCACCAAATTGAAGGAAAAAAATGAATTTTTGAAGGGGAAGATTTTTAGAGAAAAATTTAGCTGCAATGAAAAAAATTGCAAAGTGAAGGGACGTCCGAACCCCCTCCCCCCCCCCCCCCCATTGGGAACGAGCGAGCAGTCGAGCACCGCGTGCCACGCGGAACGGCCGCCCGTCGCTCGTCAGTCGCCTTAAAACCTGAGCCCACACTCCATCATCTCGAGTAGGAAGAGACATCTTCCAGCGCAGATCGTCGGCTCAACTCACCGCAAGTTTGCGGCCATTTTGGACACAAAGGAAGCGTTCAAGGTCAGTATGCCCACATTCCACTTTTTTTTTTGTCCTACCTCCATCTTCCTCTCCATCCAGTTTCCCCATCACCCCTTTTCCCTCTCCTAAGCCCTGCATTTGTCACTTTCGTGGCAATAAAACCTATTATTTAAACGTAGAATGTTTTAATGCCCCGGATTGAATTTATATTGAATTTTATTCACCAAAAACAGCATTATCTAACCTTTTCTTGATTCGCCGCACTACTCGGACGCGCACTTTTTCAAATATGTTTATCTCTTTCGTTATGCGATGGACCTATTGCGCCTTAATAAAACTTGTTCGGCTCCCTTCGGTCACAGTGCAAAGATACATTACCTTGTATTTTCCTTAATAATTAATAAAAAAATATTACTTAATAAGCGTTTATTTACCAAAAGAAAAATATTACACAGATACATACATGTTTGAATGATGTTATACTAAGTGAAATTAAACCAACCGACCAAATTCATACTGAAGACTCGGTTAGTCATCAAGAACAAGGTTTAAACACCCTCCAGGTGAATTTTTTTTTGCCATACTATGCTTGCACTAGGAATTGTAGCTATTTAAACGAGTTCAACAAATAAGGGAGAAAAAAAAATTTCGAAATTGAAAAATGAAAATGAAAAAATATATTTATTGATTTAAAATTACATATTACACTATTAATTGGAACTCTGGCCATTAAGGTAGGCAGGAACCTGCCTGAGATTTAACGACCAGCGCTCTTCACATAAATTGACACATTTTCTGAATTTGTTGTTGTGTACCGGCAAAATTGGTCAAAAGGATTACTGAACCTAGTTCCTGATCACTAAACGAGTCTCCAGTATGAATTTGGTCACTTGATTTAATTTCACCTTATATAGAGAAGAATTCTTCAGTATAATGATTAACAGCAGTGGTCTCCTAAACTAACGCAGAAGAACTCACCGAAACCCTTACCTACTTAAAAAGGAAGATTGCTTCAAAATCTGTCCTAAAATTTAAATTAATTTATAGATTAGTTAGGGAGCATGCACATATTATTATTATTATAAACATAGTAATATAAAAAATCGCACTTTGACATTGTATTTACTTACCGTAGAAATGAAGATTCGGATAATATTCCGAGTTCGCGTCATTGTTGTTAGTTATCTATCACCGGCTGCGGCGCGCTGTAATTAATCCACTAATCTACTCACACAATCTCATCAGAACAACACACGCGTACCGACATTAAAGTAAAGTCGCTTTTACACCATTCAAACCTTCGTGATTTGTAAATTATTTAAAAACCCTTACTTGTCATCGTATCTACCCTCTAACTGTACGTCATTGCCCGACTGGTGGGATTTGAATCAGGGTATTAAGATTGAGAATCCGGCATCCTACCCACTGAGCTAGCGCCGCTCAATCCGAGATCCTACCCACTGAGCTAGCGCCACTCAATCCAAGATCCTACCCACTGAGCTAGCGCCGCTCAATCCAAGATCCTACCCACTGAGCTAGCGCCGCTCAATCCGAGATCCTACCCACTGAGCTAGCGCCGCTCAATCCGAGATCCTACCCACTGAGCTAGCGCCGCTCAATCCGAGATCCTACCCACTGAGCTAGCGCCGCTCAATCCGAGATCCTACCTACTGAGCTAGCGCCGCTCAATCCAACATCCTACCCACTGAGCTAGCGCCGCTCAATCCGAGATCCTACCCACTGAGCTAGCGCCGCTCAATCCGAGATCCTACCCACTGAGCTAGCGCCGCTCAATCCGAGATCCTACCCACTGAGCTAGCGCCGCTCAATCCGACATCCTACCTACTGAGCTGATGCCGCTCTACCTACTAAAAGTACTAGTAAATAAACTTCAAGCTGGAATAAAATTCTGTACAAAAGCGAAACGGCAGAAGAGTGAGGCTTATTTACACATCAAAAGGCTCAATATATTGTATTTTCCTATTTTTTATTTAATTATTTTACTTATTTAATGTATCCTAACGTGCGATAAGTGTATTTACGTACCTACATTGCAAAAATAAAGTATTCATTTCGTTTCGGTGATCTCATCATCACCTTTGAGGATTTAAGTATGCAAGTAAGTAATTTAAGTGTAAATACACCTTAATCACTACTTAATTGAAATGTGTTAATTAACACGATATGCGCGATATTAATAACATAATGTACATAAGTTGAAGGAGACCAGGGTCGATAGGGTTTGCTTCGTTTTTTAACCCAAATTAAATCCATAAAATTCTGTAAGTACAGGTTAAACCGCACACTAGTCAAAGATTTGTTTGTATGTTTGAGGTAATCTCTGGAACTACTGAACCGATTCTAAAGATTCTTTTGTAAAAAGCTACACTATCGCTGAGTAACATAGGCTATGTATTTTATTTTAATAAAAATATCTATTTTATATTTGGAGTTGATGCTCGTGATTGTTGGCACTTGGTGGAACTTTTGAAACATTTTTTGTTTGATAAACACTTGTACTTGTCCACTTATTTATATTAATTTCCCTTACCGGTTTCGCTGATAAAGCATTATCAAAGGTTTGTTTGGTTGTTTACGTACAATATAAAAAATATTTTATATTTGCCTTTACTTAATTAGGTATAAGAAAATTGTATAGATTAAGTTTATGTTACAAATGAAAAAATTCATGTTTGCTAAGTTTCTAGCCCTTCTTCTTAGCAATACTAATCGAATGGTGCGGATGGTTAGGCATTATAGGTATATATAATATGTTTATTCCTGTATTTCTTTATTTTATGCAGGTTTATAACTTTATATTACGTTTTAGTAGCCCAACCTTAATATTTTTTGGATGTATTTCCCGTATTTATTTATCAACTTGTTTGTTCGTTGCATCATTTATATATAATGTTTTTATTCCTAGATTTCTCTATTTTATAATTAAATTTTTGTAGCCCAACCTAAATATTTTTTGTATGTATTTCCCTTATTAGTATAAACATATTATTTTTTTATATTTTTTTATTGTCAAGAAATGTATTGTAAAGATTGACTTTGACCTGTAGAAAGTATACTTAATTTATCTATTTTACAAAATAAATATTTTGATTTGATTGATTTGATAAGTTTTCAGTTTGAAAATTCAATATTTGTGAATCAAGTCCGGAGATAGACCGCTACTTGGCTACTTTATCGGCGTACGTTGACCACATGGTTAGTTTTACGTGAAAAAACCGATGTATCAGTTTAATCTGACAAGAGATTTTCATCTACAACGATCCTAACACAACTTTTGCTAATATTAAGCTTGAAAAAGTTATTACAGCCAGATTAATACTATGATGTATAGTAATGATTTTACAAAATAAATATTTTGATTTGATTGATTTGATAAGTTTTCAGTTTGAAAATTCAATATTTGTGAATCAAGTCCGGAGATAGACCGCTACTTGGCTACTTTATCGGCATACGTTGACCACATGGTTAGTTTTACGTGAAAAAACCGATGTATCAGTTTAATCTGACAAGAGATTTTCATCTACAACGATCCTAACACAACTTTTGCTAATATTAAGCTTGAAAAAGTTATTACAGCCAGATTAATACTATGATGTATAGTAATGATTTTACAAAATAAATATTTTGATTTGATTGATTTGATAAGTTTTCAGTTTGAAAATTCAATATTTGTGAATCAAGTCCGGAGATAGACCGCTACTTGGCTACTTTATCGGCGTACGTTGACCACATGGTTAGTTTTACGTGAAAAAACCGATGTATCAGTTTAATCTGACAAGAGATTTTCATCTACAACGATCCTAACACAACTTTTGCTAATATTAAGCTTGAAAAAGTTATTACAGCCAGATTAATACTATGATGTATAGTAATGATTTTTTCCCATACTGGAAAACTCACAGACATTTAATTATTATACGTCTGTCCGAAAACTAAATCAGTTTAATCTGACAAGAGATTTTCATCTACAACGATCCTAACACAACTTTTGCTAATATTAAGCTTGAAAAAGTTATTACAGCCAGGTTTAAGCATAGACAAATTAATACTATTGTTTGAGTAATGATTTTTTCCCATACTGGAAAACTCACAGACATTTAATTATTATACGTCTGTCTGAAAACTAAATCAGTTTAATCTGACTAGAGATTTACATCTACAACGATCCGGACACACCTCTTGCTAATATTGAGCTTGAAAATGTTATTACAGCCGGGTTTAAGTAATGATTTTTTCTCATACGGGAAAACTGTATCAGTTTAATCTGACTACAGATTTCCATCTACAACGATCTTCAGACATCTTTTGCAAAAACGGCCCTGAGAGTATTGTATAAGTAGCAGCTTTTGCCCGCGGCTCCGCCCGCATGTTATTCGGTTTAATGACATGCTTTTTTCCGGGATAAAAAGTAGCCCATCTTTTAAGTTAGGGTATAAGCTATATCCATTCTGAATTTCATCTAAATCCGTTCAGCCGTTTTACACATACAAACACAAACTTTCGCATTTATAATATTAGTGTGATGTGATGAACGCAACCATAATCAAGATTCCAAACTCCTGTTTGATGTCCACGTCAACAACATCATTACCAAGGCCTCCAAAGCTCTGGGCTTTGTCATACGATCTTGTTCCAAATTTAGCAACATAAAAACCATAAAGACGTTCTATTGCACATATGTACGTAGTGTCTTAGAATATGCCTCTCAAGTTTGGAATTCGCGTTACGGTGTCCACATCAATAGAATTGAATCCATTAAGAAACGATTTCTCAGATACCTCCAATTTAAAGCAAAAATTGTACTTGATAATTATGATCTGAGATGTTCTAAATTCCATATTTTGCCATTGCATGTACGTAGAAATATAGCTGATCTCACATATTTAGCAGGTATCGCTAATGGCACGGTTGATTGTTCTGAACTGCTTGAGCATATTGGAATGGCAATACCAGTTAGAGCCAATCCAAGACGAGGTTTTAGGTTGTGCACTGCTCCGGCACGTACAAATTACAGGCAGAATAGCTTTTTTATACGTGCGAGCAGATCGTTAAACTCACTGGAGGATGCAGTGACGTACGATCTGTTCAATTCTAGTTGCTCCAAGGTGCGTCAACTGATGACGGTCCAGCATTTTAACAGGGTACACAACAACAAATAGTTTTATATGTACATCTATATTTTATATGTCTTACTTTTGTCGACGTCTTTTTCCATCTAATGCTGGTACTTTCTTTTTTTAATGTATAAAACCACTTTTTTATTAACTGTAAAAATATCTACATACTTTATTGTTCATTTAAGCGATCAGGATTGTTTACTTCTGACTTGTTCGTATTGTATAATTTTGTAAATTATCTGTATTTACTACCTTCTTCTATCCAACACTGTTTTTTGATTATGTATTATGTTCACTTATAGGCGAAAACTTCTTAAGGCTATTGTTACTTTTTTTTGTATCGTTAATATCGTTTTATAGAACAGCTGTTTGTTTTCCTTAAATAAATAAATAATATCGAAATGTAGCCAGAATGTGGTTGTACTGCTCACTCACTTGGATCTCTCTCTCTCTCTATAGCTCGTGTTGTGCTAAGATGGACCCTAAGCTCTTTGCGTTTACATTGTAATTGAAGTTTTACGTATTTAAATAATCATTACTCTAGGCTGGTTGCAACGATGAGTTTTTGAACGGGTTTGGCCGCGTTGCTACACTCTATATTGTGTTCTAACTGTCACTTTGACGTGCCTATATGAACCATGCGAACCGGCTTAGTTCAAGAACTTATCTGAGCTGCTCGGAGTTGATGTTGAAAAATTCGACACTGTTGTAGCAGCGACATTTCGACTTTGTTTTACTACGAACTTCATAAACATTAACAAAAAAAAACTGGGGTAATTTCCAGACATTAGCGGAAAATTCACACATTACGTTGTACATTTACATAAATACATACCATACATCTTGAACATGCTTCCTGCTGTACGCTGATGACCTCAAGTTTATAGTCAACGTAAGTCAGATGACTGATTGTGGCCTGTCAGAGTTCTTGTCACGAGACGTTAGAGTTCTTGTCAAGTCCCCTTTCAAAACACTTATTGTTAACGCATAAATATGAAAGTGACTTAATCCGTGGGATTTTATCTATGGAGTGTACGTACAGTCGTTTACCACGTAAAATAAGGTAATGTCACTTTTCTCGTGAAAATGTTACTTTTTGAGCCGACTCGCGCGTGTTACATTTGAACTTAATATAAATACATTACCTTACTATGACGACACCTATTCTACATCTACCGCCGCCACTGCGCAGCTCTTTACCTATGCCTGCTTGTGAACCGCGCTTGTGAACCGAACGTGAGCGATCACTACGCTGTTCACGGGAAAATAGTCCGACATCGTCCGACCGCGGCTCCCGTGACTCGACTGATAAGAGACAATAGCCACATGAACCGAGTGAACTTCGCCGCCTCGATCTTAAGTGTCGACTGGCAGGATGTATGGGCGCGAAAGGGTTCATCACTCGAGGATTTAGCAACATCCGTAATTAATATTATTAGGAATAAATATGACATTTGCTTTCCTTATAAGAAAAAAACTATTAAAAGGGATGACTCGTGGATTTCTTCAGACACACTAAATTTAAAGTGCCTTCTATTTGACATAATTCAGCTGGGAAAAAAATTTCCTATTGACGATGGGTTGAGTACACTTGAACATAAATATAAATTAATTTTAACGCAACAAAGAGCATCTTACTACACAAACATGATTTATAAAAACAACAACAAGGCAAAAACAATGTGGAAAGTGGTTAATAAAGAGAGAGGAAAGAGTAACCGTCTTTGTATTGACTTTACGGATGTTGCTAAGGACTCGAACGGACAGAACTTTAAATGTGGAGTAGATGTGGTTGAGGCTATGAATGCTCGGTTTGTAGATGCTGCATCGGCGTGTGGTGCGCCGGCGGCCAACGTACCGGCCGCGTGTGCCGCGCTGGCCGCCGCGCGACCCGCTGCCGACCGCTCTCTCCGTCTCCGTCTCTTTACACCTGACGAGGTCCACCGCATCATCACGTCTCGTATCGCTCTCAAGCCCACGCGAGACGTCTACGTTATCTCGATAGAAACCTTGTACCTTGCTTCAGCGGAACTATCTCCCATACTGGCCGAGTTATTTAATAGCTGTATTCGGTCAGGAACATACCCAGGGTCGCTTAAGCAAAGCAAGATTGCCCCGCTTTTCAAGGGAAAAGGTAAGAGAGAAAATATCGATGATTATAGACCTGTTGAGGTGGTTCCGACGGTATCCAAGGTGATGGAGAACGGGATCAGCACCCGGCTCACCGAGTACCTGGCATCGACGGAAGCGCTGTCGGACCGGCAGTACGCGTACCGCGCGGGTCGGTCCACGACT
Organism: Ypsolopha scabrella; assembly: GCA_910592155.1. Classification (NCBI taxonomy): domain Eukaryota; kingdom Metazoa; phylum Arthropoda; class Insecta; order Lepidoptera; family Ypsolophidae; genus Ypsolopha; species Ypsolopha scabrella. Next base: position 140,450 of record OU342988.1, read on the forward strand.
GCGCTTGCGCGCGAGGTTGTCCGCCGCGTGCTCGAAGCTCGGGAACACAAGCTGCACGTTGCGGTGCTGTGCTGTGATCTTTCCAAAGCCTTCGATGTAGCCGATCATCGGATATTATCTGATAAAATTCGGCACTACGGCATCGAAGACAAGTCCCACGACCTGCTCACCGATTTCCTGCGAAATAGATCGCAAGTGGTAGTAGGTGGTGGTGGTAAGATAAGATCGCAGCCGTTGACGACGTTTATGGGCGTGACACAGGGCTCGTCTGTATCCAATATTCTCTTCACACTCATACTGAATGATTTACCGGAAGCCATACAGACCAGCCATATGCATGTATGCAGACGATGTCGCTGGAGTCGTACGAGCCCCAAACGTAATACAGCTCGAAAAACGTCTAAACGAAACGGCATCGCAGCTGGCACAGTGGTTCAAAACGAATGGCCTTGTCCTTAATCTCAAAAAAACCAACTTCCTTCATTTCGACCTATCAGGACAGCCCCCAAAGGATCTTAACGTCTTTGTTGACGGCGTTAAAATTGAGCAAGTGAGGACAACGGCCTTTCTAGGCTTTGAGCTAGACCGCAGCCTCACATGGGCATCGCACATTGACAAGCTGTGTGCGCGGCTGGGCAGCGCATGTTTCGCTCTGCGGCGGCTGTCTTATACAGTACCACGCGATGCAGTTCGGACGTGTTACTTTGCGACCGTACACTCACTCTTTCAATACGGCACCGAGCTATGGGGACGCGCCGCAGACTGGGAGCGCGTCTTCCGTATGCAAAAACGGGCCGTCGGAGCGATCGTGCAGGTGTCGCAACGTACGTCAGCCAAGCCCTACTTTATAGAGCAGAATATTATGACGCTGCCCTCAATTGTGATTTTCCAGATTGCGGTCTATGCGCGTGCGAACCTACACTTGTCCTCACGAAAAGTCCTCACGATCAACTCATATCATGGCTCCGTCAGTGTACAACAAACTCCCGGCTGAAGTTACAGCCGCAACCACTTTGCAGTCGTTTAAATCCAGGCTGAAACATTGGCTTCTCGAGCGGACGTTTTACAGTGTGGACGAGCTGCTGATAGATTAATTATAACTATTATTAGAATAGGAACTTTTTACTTTGCGACGTAAATATTGTAATTGACATGTTTCAACTTTTTGACATTCAAATTTTATTTATTATTGAGATACTATGTATACTTTTTTCTTTATTGTGTTGTGTCCTGACGTATAATGACAATTATGAATAAAAATGTCGTATGTCTTATTACCTATTATTACTTATAGCATTTGAATATCTGCCACTGGCAACACTACGTTTAAGTAAATGGTATGGCGAAATACATACCTAAAAGCCCGCCCGGTATACCATGGGACCATGGTACAACAAAAATAAACAGATATTATAACAGAAATTTAGTTACCACAATAAACCGTATGAGGTTTGGTCACTGCAGAACTTCCTCTCATGTAAAAAGACTTAGTTAACATAATAAAAGATTTGGACTACCTATACAAACGCCGACTGGAGTCACATAATCAACTGCCCAAACTTTGGAATTCACAGCCTAGTGCGCGCCAGATAAGTCTGTGCGTGGCCAAAATCATAAATCGTTGTCGTCAATAATTGTTGTTATGTCAGGTGTACCTAGTGAGTGTGTAGAATGCCTATCATTTTTATTAGTTTTCAGGGGTCAAGTTTGGCAATCATTATGCCAAAGGTCAAGTAGTAAAACGTTAGTAACGCCACCAGTCGCGCGCATTCTTATCTGGCGCGCTCTTGTGTCAGAACTAGAAAAATTTGTGATAACGGCGATGTTCCCACGCGCTTTCAAAACTTATTATATAGGTATAGCTGAACCAAAATTCTATATGACTCTCTTTAAATATATTAAAAATACCGTGGATAAATTATAAAAATTATTAATTTTATTTTATATAACTTCAGTGATTATTGTTTGTATTTGTGACTATCTTAGGGGATGTATTAGATATGGAGCGCGTGTATCTAACTGGGAACTGTACCCACGGGTGAGAACGTTGCATCGTTTCGCCCCCAAGCGCTAGTAGTCGTATAAGATTAATAACAGTGCGAGCGTCCGTTGTGAGTTCTCCGGGGTGAATTTGCTATTTCACTTGACAAAATGGTAAAATGTGCCGTAAAACCGCGTAAAAACGATACTCGAAAACACACTGAACAGAATTCCAAGATCACATTTCACCGGTATGCAAATTTATTACACTTTTAAGAAAGGGACGTGGGACGCGATGATGACTGTATTACCCGCACTGCCCCGCAACCATGCTTCGATTAACGACTCTGATAGTGATGTAGCGCGTTCGATAGAGGAATCGATATGATTATATTATAATTACTTTTTTATAACATAAACCAACGCGTTTTTTATATTTTGCTCCTTTTTCTTTGCAATTTTGGTAGTATATCTTACGTAAGATTTACGGATAAGGGAGTTTATCCAAGTCTTATTTTTTTAAGGAAAGGGGGGTGTCAGATGGGTAACTCTAAATATAACTTTTTAAATTTTAGTAGCCCAAACTTAATATTTCTTGTATGTTTTTCCCGAATTTATTTATCAACTCATTTGTTCATTGCATCATTTATATATAATATTTTTATTCCTAGATTTCTCTATTTTATGCAGGTGTATAATAACATTTTAGTAGCCCAACTTAAATATTTTTTGTACGTCTTTCCCTTATTAGTATATATTTTTTTTATATTTTAAAGATATTTAATGTAAAGATTAACTTTGACTTGTTGAAAGTATACTTTATGTATCTATTTTACAAAATAATTATTTTTATTCGATTTGATTTGAAAGTGGTTAAAATTGTCTTACGTAATAAACGAACAGCGCCTAAGGTCATGGGGTCAGAGGTTCGTGGGTTGGGAAGTATTAGGGTCACGGGATCGAGAAGTCTTGGTTCAGAGTAGATGTTGGGGACAGGAGGCTTGGGTAAAAGGGCAGGCTGGGAAATAAAACAATTATAAAATATTTTTTTTCTTTTTTCGTATTCCAATAAAAGTGTGTGAAATTTTAAGTGTGTGAAATTTACCAGTTTTCTTTTCTTCAAAATTTCGTGTTACCATTACCAGCCAGATACGATTTATCTTTCCGTTTTTATTTTGGATTAGACAAACAAAAGAGTTCTTCATCTGAACTACTCATGACATTCATTGCACTTGCGCTGGTTTGAATTTAAGCAAAGTTAACAGCTCGTCTCATTACCACATTATCAACTCGCTTGATAAGATTGCGTCGTGGTGCAGCTCGGTATATTACCTAATGTGCTTTGACAGTTTTGCCATGCGATCCGTTAAGACCCAGCGCCACTGTAATCTGCGCTTATGGTCAATAATACCTACCTAACACATAATGGTCAGATTAAAAAAAACACTGACACACAATAGGTGCCATGCACAATTGGCCTATTCTTGTTTTCACCAATATTTATGATTCGAAAACCATTTCGAGGAATAGCTTTCCTGAACTGTTTCTAGTGGACAGATTTTAAAATAAGCGTTCATAACATTTATTAAATGAAAAAAAAAGGCGATGACATTAACTTGATCTTCAGTGACGTCATCATCACACATTTCCATTTTCATTGAACGCATCTTATGACGTATTTTTTCTTAAACGCTTTCGAAATACTATAAATTGTAAATGTTACCAAATTTATCAAAAACCCTGTTTTAATGGGTATTTTACCAATAATTATCAGAATTCGAGAACTAACAACAAATAATAATAATCACTATCAAGAAATAATCAGAGTTTAGGGTCAACTTTGAAACCTATTTATATAATAATTACTCATAAAATTATTATTAATTACTAATAATTATTTATATTAGACAGAGGTCTATTATATTAGACAGAATCGAAGTTTTGAAAAAAGAAATACCGAGGTCGAAATTTTAAAATTGTGTGTGTCACTTTGACTGATTGGTTTCCGTCTCAAAACGAGTGGGTTTCTATCGGAGTGATGCGAATAGTGATCCAACCTAATGTGATGACGTCGTTTCCTGTAAATACTAAAATACTTATAAAATACTTATTTTAAAGCACAAAAATATATATTATTCAAATTAAATTCCTAAAGTGGTCTATTTACTCCAAAAAACAGACAAAAATAACACACTGATATTTAAAAAATAGGCGAATTGCGCTTGCAGCGCTCAATTGCCATCCCTATTCGTCACATATACCCGTAAAAGTGCACACACGAAAGGGGGTAAAACTAGACCCAATTTTATCGACAAAAAATGGAAATAATTAGTCTGGCATTTTTGTTTTTTTATACGTGGGACGCACTATAAGTTTCCGGAATGAATATGAAAAAATACTATTAAAGGTACAAAATTAATTTATTGTTTTTCAAAATAATCTCCCTTGGCGTCTATGCACTTTTTCATTCGATCAAACCAGTTTTGAAAACTTTTGTGCCACTCCCCTGTGGTGACCTCTGAAACGTGTTTTTCATACTCCTCGACAGCCTCTTCTGGTGATGAAAATCGTTGACCGCGTAATTGGTTCTTAATTTTTGGGAACAGAAAAAAGTCACAAGGTGCCAGGTCGGGACTGTATGCAGGATGACTCATGAGTTCTACATTTTTCGTCTTCAAAAAGTCGTTTGTCTGTCTGGCAGGGCCGGAGAACTAGCATTGTCATGGTGCAGGATGATACGGCGTTTACGGTTATTTTTACGGAGTTCGTCAATAACTTCCGGCAAACAAATGGTCGTGTACCAGTCACTATTCACGGTACGACGATTCTCTAAAGCAACAGTAGCCACGTGTCCAGTTTTATTAAAAAAAGAAGCAATCATCCGCTTAGATGCACTTTTCACGCGCGCCACTTTGGTTGGTTTCGGCTCATCTTGAAAGACCCATACGTTCGATTGCTGCTTTGTTTTGGGATCGTAGCAATAAATCCATGTTTCGTCACCTATTACTATGTCCCACACCAAATTTGACGCACCTTCGTTGAATCTGGTAAGCATGGCACTGCACCAAGTGACGCGGTCCGTTTTTTGAGCCTCGGTCAAGTTGTGTGGGATCCACCGCGAGCACAGCTTTCTCACACCCAAATGTTTGTGTAGGATTGATTGTATTTGACTCATGCCTATTTCTAAGGATGCGCGAATTTCATGGTAGGTCACATGCCTGTCTGTTTCAATCATACGGCGCACAGCATCGATGTTTTTGTTGGTCACAGCGGTGGACGGCCGACCATCGCGAGATTCGTCACTGAGATTGATACGACCACGCTTGAATTCTGCAAACCAGCTATAAACAGTCGTCTTGCATGGTGCTTCATTGCCAAAAGCTGTTTCAAGCCGAGCGATGCTCTGTTGAGCTGTCAAATTACACTTAAAATCGTAGAAAATCATAATACTAAAATTTTCCCGAGTTAAATCCATGTTGATGCAGACACACAATTTTTTAAATGGCGCCACAAGGTAAAAACAAAAGACAGTCAGATGAAACAAACTGCATTCTACAGCCAAAGAGTTCTATTTTCAAATGTTGCAATAAATTTTTATATATTGTTTATGTAAGTGGCCAGTTCCGGAAACTTTTAGTGTTACCTATGTACTAATTTATTTTTTCGAAGTACTTGTGGTAGACCCTGTTTGAAAAAATAATCGTATCTTTTGAAATACCAAGTGTATCTCACCGAAACAAAATTATTAATGATTAGGAATAATAGACACACAAGATCAAATAATTAAAAAAGCCATACAGTTACACGTTTAATTAAAAAACTGGTTTTTGTAAAAAAAACATCAAGTTTTTGTTTCGAATTTTTCAGTTAATACTAAATTTCTCGAAAAAACTTCCCCTTTAAGCAAATTTATTATTGCTTATTTTGACTCTACATTTAATTACACGTAAAATAAAAAAAATAGTGGACTTCTATCTTCAAAAGAACTCTTGCTATGAACGAACAAAACTAGTCAATACGCGTTTTTTAGGAATTACAGATTTGGATTAAAGTCATTAATTTTCCTTACTTTTTACTTGATTTTAAGCTAAGAAGAAAAAAAATAGGAAATTAAACTTTGCATAAATAAGACGAATCAAACATTTATTTACGAAGAAGTTTACAAAGATTACAATGATAAATAAATAAACCCAAGATGTACTTAATCTAACAATGATTTCACCTAACGCATCAAATGTTCGAAGTGATCGCCTCTTTGTTGCAGACACATTGCTGCACGAACAGCTATTTGTTGTGTATCTCTGCTAATCATGCCTGGGTCATCATTAATATCTCTGGCACAATTGGTAATCAGATCTTGTAGCTCGGCCTCAGAGTTTATCTGGTTGCTATAAACGCGCTGTTTCATGACTCCCCACAAAAAATAATCTAAAGGCGTCATGTCGGGAGAACGAGCAGGCCAACCCACCGGCCCATGGTTGCCAATCCACCTGTTTCCATATGCTTCGTTTAAAAAATTTCTTACGATGAATGCACTATGGGCGGGACATCCGTCCATTTGCACAAACATGTCCCTTCGAATATCAAGTGGCACGTCTTCTAGCAAAAGAGGTAAATCTTCACTCAATAAACTTAAAAAGGTTATGCTATTTAATGTAGCTGCCAGTATAACTGGGCCAATGAGCTTGTCACCAATAAGGGCTGCCCATACATTGATTGAAAATTGCATCTGAGAGTTGGTCGATCTCTTCAGGTGTGGATTTTCATGTCTCCACTCGTGCAAATTCCTGCAGTTTGTGATCCCATCTCTCGTGAATCTAGCTTCATCCATCCATAGAATCTTTTTAGAAAATTCCGGATCGTTAAAAATTTTTCTTTGAATAAAAATACTCATTACGCACCTGGCACGAAAGTCGATGTCATCATGCAGACGCTGAACTCTTTGGTAGTGGTAAGGATGCAGTCCTTCCTTCTTTAAAATGCGCCACACTGATGTTTTAGAAATGCCATGACGCAAAGCCAAACGTCTAACACTGGTTGTTGGCTCAGCAAATACATTGTTCAACACGGCTTCTTCAATAGCCACGTCAACTATGATGACTCGCTCGCGTTGAGGAGGAGCCAATCCTAGTCCAATGTTAGCAAATCTTCTGTGAATTTCTTGGAAGTTTCTTGTCGATGGAACTGGAACTCTGTTTGGGTATGTAGCAATGTAAGCTGCACGGGCAGCACTTGCGACCCCATGTGACATGCCATAAAAGTAATGCATATCAGCAATTTGTCTTGAGGTGAAGTCGCGCAAACGTGGCATTTTTAACGCAATGAATGAGCAGAAAACACAATAATACATCAGCAGCGACGAAAGTTTCGAAGCAACTACCTGACTTGGACCTTGCCGTTCGTTAGCTGGTATCAACCCCTTCCCTCTACCTCGCCGCCCCTGCACACTAACAATACCCAACAAAAAGATTTCTTGGAAAAAATGTGCCGTTACGACACAGAATACCGTTATAATTGACGTTGCGCTCGGAATGACTAGTTTTGTTCGCTCATAGCAAGAGTTCTTTTCAAGATATAAGTCCACTATTTTTTTAATTTTACGTGTAATTAAATTTAGAATCAAAATAAGCAATAATAAATTGGCTTAAAGGGGAAGTTTTTTCGAGAAATTTGGTAATAACTGAAAAATTCGAATCAAAAACTTATTGTTTTTTTTACAAAAACCTGTTTTTTAATTAAACGTGTAAATGTATGGCTTTTTTAATTATTTGATCTTGTATGTCTATTATTCCTAATCAATAATAATTTTTTTCGGCGAGATACACTTGGTATTTCAAAAGATACGATTATTTTTTCAAACAGGGTCTACCACAAGTACTTTGAAAAAATAAATTAGTATTAAAAAAAAAAAATGCCTGACTAATTTTTTCCATTTTTTTGTCTTTAAAATTGGGTCTAGTTTCACCCCCTTTTGGGTGTGCACTTTTACGGGGGACACACTGTATATCAATGTAAGTAGCTATTTTTATAGATGACCTGCTTATGCTGCGAATTGGGTGTGTAAAAGCCCAGTTTGCTGGCTTGCACCAAATTTTTCTCCAACGTTATCTACACAACTCAACAATTTCGAAATGTGCTCAACCTAACATAGTGGTGGCAGGGCCCCGACTTAAAGTTAAAACTTGCTCCTATGGAAAATGTAAGTATGAAATAAAAAACGCTGCACACGCGACGACGAAAATACGGGAAATCTAAGAATGTCCATCACATATTGTACGCTTGTCTCCCAGAGGGGGGGTAAGACTGAGAATGCAGATTTCCATCTGCTACGATCCTGACCTGACACAACTCTTCCAGATCCATCAATCTAATCATAATCATGCAAGCTTTTCTACTTTGGGTACCTATAGAAATCAAAAATTGCTTAGAGGAAGAGGCCCAACAATAATTAATGTAGTCTAAATGCTCTAAGATTTCAAGTGAAATCACGAAAATAAAAAATACTGTTTTTCAACTATCAAAACAAACGAAGTAAATAAATAGGGATGTATGTACATTATATATAGTATGTCATCGACTCGATATAACTCGAGGTTCTCGTCGAGACCTGGTATTATCGATAATATGACATTGAAATTTCGATGTTTTTAAATGTACGACGAATGATGTAGCGATATGGTTGAAAATTATAACAAAATGCATTTTTGAAAATACAACGGGCATAAAAGACCACGGAGTGGAAATTTTAAAGAGCTGTTTTACGCATGTGTTGTAGTTAGGTACTAAATATACTTTACATATCTCTTGCTCTGTAAGTACACCCTTACACCTCTGAATGCCGGGGTGTATGACTATCATTACAGCATAGGTTTTGGAATTTGAAAAAAGAACTGTCATACTCATACTGCACGAAGATCATTTTTAAAAAGTTAATATTTTTTTTCTCGGTATCGATTAATTACTCGAATCGGAATCTAGACAATTTATTTTATAAAGATTTTATTTTAAATATGGAACTATTTGTTTCCACATCGTATGTTAGATGGAATCGATTTAAAAATCAAACTGGCTGTGCGTGAAAAAAAAAAAGGCAGTCTACTAGTAGGCGCGAAAGCATCGCGAAAGTAATTAATTTTCTTGTTTGAGTTCTTTTTCAAAAGTTTTAAACATGTCTAGTGACGAAGACATAGATCTAACGCCCGATTTTATTAAAGAAGGGGCAAAAACAGTTGTCGAAAATATATTACCGCTGAACTCGAAAGAAAGATATGTAAAGGCATACGACGAATTTATGAAATGGCGGTCAGAAAAAAAAGTGAAATCTCTTTCTGAAAGTGTTTTTATATCACATTTTGATGAATTATCTAAGAGGCTACAACCTTCCAGTTTATGGTGCTTTTATTCCATGCTAAAATCTACAATGATGACAAAACATGACGTGAATTTGAAAGATTTTTCTAAACTTACTGCTTTCTTGAAAAGGCAGTCTGACGGCTTTAAAAGCAAGAAATCGAAGGTATTTACTGCAGAAGAAGTACAGAAATTCTTAAATGAAGCTCCGGATGAAATTTATTTAGCAATAAAGGTACCTACGTATTTACTTGCCCTTTTTAATAAGTTAACAAAATATTTCACAAAAATACTATGCGAATTGGGTGCCTTTAATACAACTTATGTCTTTTTTACAGGTTGTTCTAATTTTTGGGATATCGGGAGCCTGCAGAACCGTGGAATTGACAAACTTGACAATAGAAAATGTAGAAAAACATAACAAATTACTACTCATAAAACTGCCTAACACGAAAACTAAAATTGACCGGTCATTTGTTGTGCATGAAGAATTTGCAAATTATGTTGAAAAATATCAAGCTCTTCGGCCTGAAAACGTGGATACAAATCGTTTTTTTCTTAATTACAGTAAAGAAAAATGCCACAGACAAGTAATAGGAAAAAACAAATTTACAGGCATGCCAAAGCAAATAGCCACATATTTAAAACTGAGTAACGTAGAGTTATACACCGGGCATTGCTTTCGCAGAACATCAGCGACTCTATTGGCTGATTCGGGAGCCAACCTCACTCTGTTAAAAAGGCACGGCGGCTGGAAGTCCAGCAAAGTGGCCGAAGGTTATATCGAAAATTCGGTGGCAAACAAAAGCAAAATTACTTCTAAAATAACAGAAAATATAAACTTGAAATCACCACGTCAAAGCACATCATCTGAGCCATTTTTTAATGAAGAAAATAGTACCAGTCAACTGCCGCCATTTACGATGCAAGAACCTCAAGTCACTCAAACTCAAGTCTTATCATCACAAACTCATATTCAAACTATAAATATTCCTAAAAAGAACGTGACCATATCTTTTACAAATTGTAATAATTTTACTATTAATTTTATTTAAATACACATTTTTTTCTTCTTAATAAATGTTCATTGAAACCTGCTGTCTTGTTGTTTACTTACCTCACAATCGATATGTAAAGCAGAGTATTTATCTCGGGCGTAAGCATCAATTGCATACTCGGGTTAATTAGCGCCTTCGCTTCGCTCAGGCGCCAAAAACCTCGTATGCAATTGATGTCATACAGCCCTTGGTTAATAATCTACTATAAATAACGCTTTATGTTATTAAACGCAGTATTTAACAAACATTTTACGGCGTTATTTATTAAGCCTATTTCATAAGTTTATTTGATAAGCTACAAATCTTTATTACACCGCTTACACCAATAAATGTTGTTTTTGGTACTCCATGACAAATGTAAATTATGCTTTTCCTGCACAATAACTTTAAAAGCATGCTTAATAATTAAATATATTCAAAATTGGTTTCCAAGTAAAGGTTGATAAATTCATAATTGAAGCATGATGGTGGTTCTTAATTTTTATTAAAAAATAATAAAAAATGTGACTTGTTTTATTTCTTACCTTGATTTCGATATTTCTTTAATAAATGACCCGAAAAAGAAAAATAAAAGGCAGGTGCCAAGACCACCGCTCCATGTCGTACTTAGCGCAAAGGATTTCCCTAGCCATCCAACGCGGGAACGCGGCTAGCGTAATGGGGACCTTTGCGCTGGGTACGATGAGGGTGGACTTTTTGATAGTTAGGGTTTTATTTCTAAGTTAATTTTATTTTTATAGCATAGGTTTTTCTTTTACTTTTAGGATTTTAGTTTATTATATTTTGTTTAATTGTAAATAATAAATTAATTACTTTTTGGATTATATAAGAACGATAAACAAAATATTTTTGAGATAATGAGTCACTCATTCTGTTGGATTATTGATGTATTAATATCTGGTATTGTTTCTTTAAAAAATAATGACCCGAACACTTTTTAAATTATATCGATACATTTATTACTTACCATATTAAAATGTTTTAATGAAAAAAAAACGAAATGTCGATATTCAAAATGTATGATTATTCCATCACTATGCCATCTGATGACATTTAAGTTCGGTGTTGCTATAAATAATGGAACATCTATCATTTCTTTAAGTTCGGTGTTGCTATAAATAATGGAACATCTATCCACACACCATATATTGGATGGCTGTGCATCATCATTCATGGAACGCAGAAGCAATGTCTCTTTGACAGATCATTATCGCCACAAAACTTTTAAAAGTACAAGAATTAAAAGTACAGACTTAAGACTAGACAAGACTTGTTACAGTTTTTTCTAGTTCCGGCTTTAAAAGACAATGTATCCAGAGCCTTTAAACCATACTCACCATTAAAAAAAAACTTCAAAGTCAATATGGTGTGTGTTGTGTATGTACATAGTTTTTAAACGCACACATGGTTATCTGCATGGAAAATATCCTCAGCCTAAATCTTCCATGAAATAAAATTTTACGTACCTACATAATTATTATATTATTAGTAATTTATTGTCAATGGAGTCTCTCCCGGGTAATCCGGAGATGACGGAACACTTCGTAGAAATATCCGTTGTCGCTGAAACTGGTATGTTAAACAACGTTACCAATAGATTAGAGTGTAGTTATGGGATGCCGAAAATCTAATAACTCGTCGTAAATAACTAGTATCGTTTATTGCACGGACATCACAAGCATTGTTTAAAAATATGTATTTACTTTAAATTAAAAGCCCTTGATGATACTTACCTATATAGCAACACCGGTTTGGGAGTATAATATTAAATATAATTTGTCGGAAAGTACAAGTGTTTTTCATCACAACAACAAATAACTTTACTCTATTGTGCACCCATAACGACACTCTGACCCTAATATGATAGAGTAAGTGACCTATTATAGAAATGAGGCAACTAGATAAGCTTGGTTTAGTATGGCCTGTTATACCAGAATATACTTCCCCAGTAAACCAGAACATACCTGCACTAAGATGACAGAATGAGAGACATATACTTCATACAGGTTGCCGATAGATAAAACTACAGGTAGCAATAGTATACAAAACAAAAGAATTTACTTGATGCAAGCAACAAGCTACAGCGGTATGATGCAAGGGGCTCTATTTTGAGGATCTCGAATTTTTAGCAGGATAGGCCTTATGTGCTGTCTGTTGTAGCTTGAAACCTACTTTACCATTCTACTATTGGTATTATTCTTATTGGGATAAAACACCAAAATGTCAGCTCCTAACGTAAAACACAGCTTTCAGAGCTTACCACGTCTGCACCTTAAACAATCCGTCCATCCATCAGCATGTTTCGTTCACTGCTGGACATAGGCCTTTCCAAAATTTTGCCACTCTTGGTGGTCCTCGTAGAAAAAATGCTCATACTCACACACGCTGGGTAGGTGAGCTCGATGCCGAAACCCTTAAACAATACCACAAATTAGTTTACCTTTTTGGATTATTTGATATTAAAACTTGATGATATTTATGTTCTATATTCCTTAAGGTACCTACATAGGCAGGACACCATTTTAGTACAAACTTGTTTCTCTGTTGTTTTTCGTTATAGACTAAGTACTTATAGTCTCTGAGTCAAGCCGCGGACAGACGGACGGACGGATAAGTGGTAATGTATTTAAAATAAAAATATAGCAGACAATATATTTCCATCACTAATGCTCTGAAAGTAAGTTGTATATAACTCGAAACGCGGGAGGTAAATTTGATTTACCAAACTAGGGAGGTAAGTAAATTTGAAAATCAAATGAGTTACCTCCCTTGTATCCATCCACCCATCCACCTGCCTGTTTCGTCCACTGCTAGACATAGGCCTTTCCAGGATTTCGCCAATCTGGGTGGTCCTCCTGGAAGAAATGGGCAGGCGGGTCGGTGAGTGCGGTGCCGAAACCCTTGCACCAGTGACGCCGCTGCCCATCACCAGTCTGTTTAATATAAACCCCGGCAATTGGGGATGGATAAAACGCCATCCATCGGTCCCAGGCAATGGTGGGCCGCCTGGTTTTGCCTGAGAGCTGTTCTCTTACTCTCCCCCGAATAACTCCGGGAGGATTTGCGAGTAAGATGGTGGTACCTCCACAGTCGAGCCCGGCATCAGCTCTACCACTTTACCTCCCTTGTATAACAATCTACTATTCTTCTTTTCTAGATATAAAGCAGGAACTACTCGTTATAGAGTTTGATGATGCAGTAGAACAATTGGCAACAGATGAAAAAAAAGAAGAGTTTCAAATGAAGCAAGATCCTGACAAGAAGGAGATTAAATATGTTGTAAGTAAAAATATTTGTCATTTTCATTCTGCACTGCTTGTTTCGTTCAATAAGTAAACATACCTGCATAAACATGATTGGGCTGATCAATGTACCCAAATTGCCAGTTCTTTTAAAAAGCAACTTCAACGAGTAGCTTTTCTGTTAAATACAAGAATATTAGATAAAAAGATCACTAAGTACCCTTGGAGTCTAATAATGTTTAGTAATTAATGTAATTTTTATTAAAACTAGGGTGTCACTCACTATACCTATAGATAGACAACACTGTTTTTCCAAAGTAAATCCGGGACAAACTCGTTTGTGGAGTTGCCATAAATAAATAAAAAACCGGGCAAGTGCGAGTCGAACTCGCCAACCGAGGGTTCCGTACAAAGTAGTAAAACTTTAAAAAAATCTACAAAAAGATTTGGTCACCCGTACAATACCGCGCACACCGTTGCTTAACCTCGATGATTTTGTCATGATTTAATTACAAATATATAGATTTAGATTTTTTCCTATACATGTAGTATTAGACGGTATTACTTGCCAAATTTCATAGTTCTACGTCAACGAGAAATACCCTACAAATTTTGATTCCTTTAAAAGTGTCGTAATATACGTTTTTGCGGCATAAACGGCCTTATACGAGAAATACCCTACAAATTTTGATTCCTTTAAGAGTGTCGAAATATACGTTTTTGCGGCATAAACGGCCGTATCTTGTTTTCACGTTAACTTAGAAGTCTGATATTTTCACAGCTTCAAGGGACTGTAGATTTGAGTATATAGTTTTAATTTCAACTCGATACTTACACCCATTCCCGAGATAAAGGGTCTTGACAGACAGACGGACGGCCGGACAGACGGACAACAAAGTGATCCTATAAGGGCTCCGTTTTTTCCTCTTGAGGTACGGAACCCTGGCCTTTACCCAAGTGAGGAGTCTAACCATTACAACAACTTTACATGGGCTTTACCCAAGTGAAGAGTCTAACCATTACAACAACTTTACATGGCCTTTACCCAAGTGAGGAGTTTAACTATTACAACAGTTTTGGAAAGGACCGAACAAATGCCACCATTTTACTATAAAATTTGATAACCCATTTCTCTGTTTTTTTTTTCCTTATAGACTAAAGTTTGAGACCTCTATAGTTTAATACAGGCATTTACAAAGTCAGTAAAGCCGATCCTGAAGGCATTAATTTTAGTTTTATTGCTGTCAAAACAAAATTTTCTTAATTCCAAATTAGTGTTAACAACAGAAGCTTACTTTGGAAAAATTTAAGTTTTGACAGCACTAAAACTAAAATTAAAGCATTCAGAATCGACTGTACTATCTGGCTAAAATGTAAAATTGTGGTATAGGTACAATTTAAGTAATAAAAAAAATTGTATATATAGGTAAATCTGTCCAGCTTGATATCTTTAAAGAGAATACAAATTTAAAATTTTTTTACATTGGTGCCTTTTAAAATATCAGTACCAGATGATAGAGGTCTTAAACTTTGGTCTATAACGAAAAACAACTGAGAAAAGGATTACCTAAAATGGTAGGAAGAACGTTGTACATTATTGCAGTTATGACTGAAGGAGCCTCGGCACCCAATTTAATCTCAGTTCTTTTTTCGGCGAATCTGACAATCCTGCACTGCCTTTGTATTGAACCGGCCCCTTTTTCACATTTATGTTTTTGGTGGGATATATTGTTACAGAACACGCAAGACTATCTCGACATCAGCGAGACGGCGCTCAGTGACCCGAACAGAGCAGCACCCGATGTGACCACATCGCCAGGTAACATCTTCATCTAGGGACATTCGCACTCTCGACATTTCTCCAGCCGTTATCTCCTGGTTTCTCCGGCGAGACGGTGCTCAGTGACCCGAACAGAGCAGCACCCGATGTGACCACATCGCCAGGTAACATCTTCATCTAGGGACATTCGCACTCTCGACATTTCTCCAGCCGTTATCTCCTGGTTTCTCCGGCGAGACGGTGCTCAGTGACCCGAACAGAGCAGCACCCGATGTGACCACATCGCCAGGTAACATCTTCATCTAGGGACATTCGCACTCTCGACATTTCTCCAGCCTTTATCTCCTGGTTTCTCCGGCGAGACGGTGCTCAGTGACCCGAACAGAGCAGCACCCGATGTGACCACATCGCCAGGTAACATCTTCATCGAGGGACATTCGCACTCTCGACATTTCTCCAGCCGTTATCTCCTGGTTTCTCCGGCGAGACGGTGCTCAGTGACCCGAACAGAGCAGCACCCGATGTGACCACATCGCCAGGTAACATCTTCATCTAGGGACATTCGCACTCTCGACATTTCTCCAGCCGTTATCTCCTGGTTTCTCCGGCGAGACGGTGCTCAGTGACCCGAACAGAGCAGCACCCGATGTGACCACATCGCCAGGTAACATCTTCATCTAGGAACATTCGCACTCTCGACATTTCTCCAGCCGTTATCTCCTGGTTTCTCCGGCAAGACGGTGCTCAGTGATCCGAACAGAGCAGCACCCGATGTGACCACATCGCCAGGTAACATCTTCACCTAGGGACATTCGCACTCTCGACATTTCTCCAGCCGTTATCTCCTGGTTTCTCCGGCGAGACGGCGCTCAGTGAGCCGAACAGAGCAGCACCCGATGTGACCACATCGCCAGGTAACATCTTCATCTAGGAACATTCGCACTCTCGACATTTCTCCAGCCGTTATCTCCTGGTTTCTCCGGCGAAACGGCGCTCAGTGACCCGAACAGATCAGCACCCGATGTGACCACATCGCCAGGTAACATCTTCATCTAGGGACATTCGCACTCTCGACATTTCTCCAGCCGTTATCTCCTGGTTTCTCCGGCGAGACGGTGCTCAGTGACCCGAACAGAGCAGCACCCGATGTGACCACATCGCCAGGTAACATCTTCATCCAGGGACATTCGCACTCTCGACAATTCTCCAGCCGTTATCTCCTGGTTTCTCCGGCGAGACGGTGCTCAGTGATCCGAACAGAGCAGCACCCGATTTGACATCATTAACATCATAACTCTTTTAATTCTCGGGAGTTAATGCTCGTGATTGTTGGCACTTGGTGGAACTTTTGAAACATTTTTTGTTTGATAAACACTTGTACTTGTCCACTTATTTATATTAATTTCCCTTACCGGTTTCGCTATTAAAGCATTATCAAAGGTTTGTTTGGTTGTTTACGTACAATATATGCCAAGCGATTCATAAGCTCCGCTAAAAGACAGTTCACCAGACGTGCAGCTCATCTGTACAATATAATAAACAAGGAACTAGACATATATCCCAAAACACTTCACGATTGCAAGAAAATTATTCCTTCATGGTTAGAAACAAAATCATATGATGAGATAGAAGCTATAATAGAGAAATAATGAAGGCTACAACTACATTTTATGCAGTACTCACACTTACACACACACACTCACACATACACACACGCGCCCTCTCACACACGCACGCACACATGCACACACGCGCCCTCTCACACACGCACGCACACATACACACAGATGCACCACAAGCCATACACGTACATGGCTAAATTAAACTTAATGCTGAAATTGAATTTAAACTTAAATATAATTACCTTAATGTATTTCCTGTGTGTAGTTTTAAGCAAAATGTTATTTTTAGGTATAATTAGTTTTCTAAAGAGGAGCGGTGCCTCCCAACTCAAGCCTTTCAAGCTTACAAGGAGACACCAGCCACTATTTATGTTAGTTTAACCTATTTAAACGAAATAGAACATTTTTTTTTTTTTTTTTTTATCAATCAAAAAATGTTTCAAAAGTTCCACCAAGTGCCAACAATCACGAGCATCAACTCCCGAGAATTAAAAGAGTTATGATGTTAATGATGTCAAATCGGGTGCTGCTCTGTTCGGATCACAGAGCACCGTCTCGCCTATATTAATTTCCCTTACCGGTTTCGCTATTAAAGCATTATCAAAGGTTTGTTTGGTTGTTTACGTACAATATATGCCAAGCGATTCATATATTGTACGTAAAGAACCAAACAAACCTTTGATAATGCTTTAACAGCGAAACCGGTAAGGGAAATTATTCATATTCATATTCATATTCTTTATTGCACAGAAAAGTTATACGTACAAGCAGTCATAAATTAAACGTGCTATAGGCGAGCTTATCTCTGAGAGAGATTTCTGCCAGCAAAACCTAGGTGCTAAGGAAATATTAACTAAAAGTGTGTGATCAAATGTGCACACATAAAGAAACAAGTGATATAAAAAATAAAAATGTGGAGATAATATGAACTTAAAACTACCATAAATATACCTAACTTTTAAATAAATACTTACATAATAAATTAATTAATAATTACTTAAATATAAAAAGAACAAACGTACTTAAATACTGTAATATAAACATGGGCATAAACCTACATAACAAAAGTATTCACAAATATATGTTTAAAACAAGAATTTAGTATATACCAAATATAAACATAAATACATACAGTGTATATACCTGCATAAATAATAAATAAATATATATTTTAAAGGGAAAAATATTAAATTAATATAAATAAGTGGACAAGTACAAGTGTTTATCAAACAAAAAATCTTTTAATTCTCATTATGGATAAAATAATCGTAGATCGCAGTCCAGATCGTGGCTCCGATCCATCTTAGTTCATCTCTATCTCTATACATATAAAATACAACATCTCTCTGTCTGCTTGTTCGCTTATAACTTGAGAACCACTCAATGGATTTTGATGCAGTTTTCACTGAAAGATAAAGCATTTCTTCGGTAAGGTTTAAAGCTATGTATCATCACGCTATGACAAAGGGGAGCAGCGCAATGATAATTTTAGTGAGACATACGGAAGGATCGCCGCGCCGTAGCGTAGTCGATCGTTGCGGGTTCAAACCCGGACTGGTAAAATTTGATTTCACTTCTTTTTTTTTTTAGAAAAATTATTTCCTTTTGTAAAAAAAAATATCAAAGCTGAAATTATATATCTTGACTGAGCAAAGACCAATAACTACAATATTTTTATTTTCAAGTCCTTATAAAACGCCATCTCTGGGAAGCTATCCTAGATAACTATGATATACTATGATTTAAGTAGTGATTTTTTCCCATACGGGAAAACTATATTAGTTTAACCTGACTAAAGATTTCCATCTACAACGATCCTGACGCACCTCTTGCTAATATTAAGCTTGAAAAAGTAACTACAGCCAGGTTTATGCATAGATACATTAAATACTATGGTTTAAGTAATGATTTGTTCCCATACGGGAAAACTATATCAGTTTAATCTGACTACAGATTTACATCTACAACGACCCGGACACACCTCTTGCTAATATTTAGCTTAAAAAGTGGTTAAAGCCAGGTTTATGTATTGATTTTTTCCCATACGAGAAAACTGTATCAGTTTAATCTGACTACAGATTTCCATCTACAACGATCCTGACACACTTCTTGGCACTTTGCTAAAACGTCGTAACCAGGGTCTGATGATTGGACTGGAAGATGGGTACGGGATCTCCTCAACGGACAACAGCAAACCCTTCGAGTTTGGATTATTTGATTTGTCTTTATTAGCACTTTGGTAAAACATGGTGACCACCCAACAAACACACTAGTGTAAAATGCAGCTTTACTTAAAGCTTCAAAGTCTATAAGAGAGTCAGAATTAGGCACGAGTTCTATAACAGCTAAAATTACAGTTTATGACCACAGCGGAAACCTGAGGTATTTTTGTGACACCTTATGGCACCGTTAATTGCGCAATAGTTAGATTCGTAGCTTTTTTTGCCACTTTTGGTCGCATAAGGATTAGCATGGCATTTTTGACCACCATTGCCTGCATTGTAGTTATAATTGCACCTTTATTGGCACTTTCAGTTGCATTACGGTCCCGCGTGGCACACTTTGCCACGCTCTCCTGCATATGATAGGAAATTGTGACTAATTTACTTCTTACAGTTTCTGTTATGCATTAGAGGTAAAATTAGCTCCTCAGCTCGTTAAATTCTTTTTTGTAGATCTACTGTGCAGCCTGCAGTGCTTAATGATAGAAAATAATGGCTTTTCAATAAAACGGAGAACGCTGTAAACTTGGCCCCACTTTTTGTTTACCTATTGGTTGTTATTATATTATATTTATTGTCGATTTTATTTTCTTGAAAATTAATATTTACAAATTTCGTTTTATTTGACTATTAATTATAAGTTACAAGTTTACAACCTAGTCAACCTACAGGTGCATTGCCCTCGAAGTTGATTTTCAGATCCTAAGTAGTTAAGTATAACAGAAGAATTTATTACCCTAATACTACTATTTTTTCAAGCAAGGGTTTCTAGCAGTGTTTTGCAGATCCCTAAATTATATTTATGTGTATGTGGTGCAACGCAGGTCCAAGCTTTATATCATATCAAATTCGCACTCTAGGTTATAATATTCACTCTATTGGAGGTTGAAGTTCTAGAATAAAGAATTTAGCAGCATATATGGAACTAGGAGCTTCTGAACACTGATTTTTCTCAATTATTATTGCAAAAGGAGGCTACAGTAGTGAAAATTAGAAACCAAAGCTGTTGAAAGCAATACTGACGCCATTTTCTGAGACAATTTCTTTATTTTTTTCATATATTTCTGTTTATTTGTACACACAGCACAGTTTAGTATGATCAATGATCAAGAACATCAAACATCAATTTTTTTGCTACAGTCGTGCTGCAGGACGGCTGTGTAACCAGCGCAGATGCCAGGGTCTAATTGTTTTTTGTATTACAATTATTTTTATATTTTACTTAGATAAAGATATGCAGTATCTGTATCTATGCTATTTCTATTTGGTCTAATAAACTATTTGTATTGTATTTGTATATTTGGAAGACCTATGTCCAGCAGTGGACGATGACAGGCTGATGGATGTGTCGTGACCAGATCGTAGAATTGAACATTTCATGAAATGATCTGGTCCCTACAGATGGATGGAATTTGTTATTATTTGATGATTGTAACATAATTTTTGATTGAAAAACACTTGTACTTGTCCACTCATTTATATTGATAATGCTACATAGGTAACACTAAAAGTTTCCGGAACTGGCCACTTACAAAAACAGTATTTAAAAATTTATTGCAACATTTGAAAATAGAACTCTTTGGCTGTAGAATGCAGTTTGTTTCATCTGACTGTCTTTTGTTTTTACCTTGTGGCGCCATTTAAAAAATTGTGTGTCTGCATCAACATGGATTTAACTCGGGAAAATTTTCGTAGTATGATTTTCTACGATTTTAAGTGTAATTTGACAGCTCAACAGAGCATCGCTCGGCTTGAAACAGCTTTTGGCAATGAAGCACCATGCAAGACGACTGTTTATAGCTGGTTTGCAGAATTCAAGCGTGGTCGTATTAATCTCAGTGACGAATCTCGCGATGGTCGGCCGTCCACCGCTGTGACCAACAAAAACATCGATGCTGTGCGCCGTATGATTGAAACAGACAGGCATGTGACCTACCATGAAATTCGCGCATCCTTAGAAATAGGCATGAGTCAAATACAATCAATCCTACACAAACATTTGGGTGTGAGAAAGCTGTGCTCGCGGTGGATCCCACACAACTTGACCGAGGCTCAAAAAACGGACCGCGTCACTTGGTGCAGTGCCATGCTTACCAGATTCAACGAAGGTGCGTCAAATTTAGTGTGGGACATAGTAACAGGTGACGAAACATGGATTTATTGCTACGATCCCAAAACAAAGCAGCAATCGAGCGTATGGGTCTTTCAAGATGAGCCGAAACCAACCAAAGTGGCGCGCGTGAAAAGTGCATATAAGCGGATGATTGCTTCTTTTTTTAATAAAACTGGACACGTGGCTACTGTTGCTTTTGAGAATCGTCGTACCGTGAATAGTGACTGGTACACGACCATTTGTTTGCCGGAAGTTATTGACGAACTCCGTAAAAATAACCATAAACGCCATATCATCCTGCACCACGACAATGCTAGTTCTCACACGGCCAGACAGACAAACGACTTTTTGAAGACGAAAAATGTAGAACTCATGAGTCATCCTGCATACAGTCCCGACCTGGCACCTTGTGACTTTTTTCTGTTTCCAAAAATTAAGAACCAATTACGCGGTCAATGATTTTCATCACCAGAAGAGGCTGTCGAGGAGTATGAAAAACACGTTTCAGAGGTCACCACAGGGAAGTGGCACAAAAGTTTTCAAAACTGGTTTGATCGAATGAAAAAGTGCATAGACGCCAAGGGAGATTATTTTGAAAAACAATAAATTAATTTTGTACCTTTAATAGTATTTTTTCATATTCATTCCGGAAACTTATAGTGCGTCCCACGTATAACAGCGAAACCGGTAAGGGAAATAATATAAATAAGTGGACAAGTACAAGTGTTTTTCAATCAAAAATGTATCAAAAGTTCCACCAAGTGCCAACAATCACAAGCATCAACTCCATTGTAACATAATATATTAATAATTAGCTGTAATCATGATTTGTGGATAGAGCAACAGGCTAAGATCTGAAGTGACCTTCAAGCAGTTTGGTCTAAGGTCATGATATAAATCTAGTCCTAAAATGAAAAAATTGCCCACTGGGGGCCACAAAAAAAAATTAGTACAGCCTGTCTTTTTATACTTGAGGTAATAGTAAACAAACATCACTCGATCACATATCACGACATTCCGAACGAATCACGCCACGTAGATTACCACAATAAGTTATAGACACTAGTTTAAACACTCACTCGTAATTACCGCTGAAAAATGCTTCATATTGTCCTTTTAAATAAACATTTTATGACAAAATCGTATTCTGATGAAATTAATGCACAGATTATCAGAACGACACATCGGTTTGACGTTTCATTTTAGGGATGGGATGGGACTCAGTTAAGGTTTATAAGTGTATTTTAAATAGTGAACCCTTGATTTATTTCATTACGATAATAATAATGGTCAAATAGGTTCGACTTTTGAAACGGTACGTGTACATATCGGACTTGATATTTTTATCGTAGATAGTATTCATGACAAAATTTCAGTTTACGGAATATTTTAGTGATAAAAAATATACATTTTACACCATTTCCTATGAAGAAAGACTTATCTAATCCATCGACACATCACTTGTTGAAATCCATTCACTTGGTCGGGCTAGACGAGGTTTTAAAGTAACTAACAAACATACATACTTAATTATTATTTACATAGTTACAAATCGAGCCTGTGAAATTCAGTACCCTTTATAAATCATTATTTTTAAAACCCAGTCAATAAGAATTCAATCAATTCATTAATAAAACTTTTAATAGTTCATTCAGTGACACCCATCCCTATGAAATGTCAAATTTCATTGGTCCGCCATGTTTGTTTACTACTTAGCTCAAGTGTGAAAAGACGGACATTACCTGGTAGTGCCGCGTTACTGCAGTTGACTTAGAAACTTGAAATTCCTTTCTCATTTAGGTCTTAAGCACATGTCTAGGAATGAAATCTGAAAATTACCGATGTAATTTAATTACCGAAGAAGATATTAAAGAGATTTAGACCCTTTGTATACATGGAGTCTAATAGATCGTACATAAGTGTGAAGTTAGTTTGGACGTTTAGAACTGCTCGTAGATTAGAATACCTTTGTATTTTACACGCTATGTACGGAACCCGCAGGGCACGAGTCCGACTCACACTTGACCAGTTTTTCATTTCAGGTGCAAGCGGACAAGGAGGTTTCAAAAAGGAAAATGACGGAGAGGAGCCGTACTCGATAGAAAAGCCACACAAATGCGAGCTTTGTGACTACCGCTGTACACAGTTCGGTAGTTTAAATTATCACATGAGAACACATTCTGCTACTGCAGAGAACGGTGCTTTAAAGAGTCGCATGCCAACGCACTCCATAGAAAAGCCATACAAATGCGAGATTTGTGATTACAGCGCTGTGCGGATTCGTACTTTAAAGAGTCACATGAAAATACACTTATCAGGAAAGCTACACAAATGCGACGTTTGTGATTACCAGGCCGCAAAGTCAGGTACTTTAAAGGTTCATATCGCCGTTATGCAGGCAGAACCAAGTAACTTACTAAAAAGTCAAAATGAGATATCGCGGTTACAAAGTTCAGTATGTTAATAATGACCTTTTGAAAACCCTATTAATATTAAAAGTATATACTATCGGTACATTAATTCATGTGCTATAAGTAAGTGCATTTACAGTTCCAAAAAACTGGTGTTTTGTAATAAAATTTGACGAAAACTGTGACGAGGTCTCCCATTTACTTGTTTTTACCTGGGGAGAGAAAAATCTCTATAATTGAAAAACTAAAAGGCTGATAATAATACCAACGAAATTACTTATTGCTTTTATTTATTAAATGCTAATTAAGTCATGAAAATACATAAAAAGTACTTCTTTAATATACTACCAAGTAGAAATGTGTTAAGATACTTGGTTTTACCTCGAGACAATTTTGAGATCTAAAATTTTAAATATGTTGTTCAAAGTATTTGGCATGAAAATTAAACAATTGTGAAACCTTACAATAAATTGAAAGACATAAAAATCATCCAAAACACTCAGGACAGGAAAATACTTTATCCTGAAAAAATCTACCAATTCTTTTTAAAAGAAAGTAACATAACAAACAAACAATTTTTGTTCAAAGAATTATAACGTCACAATAGAAAAGTGTAGCCTAAATTAGGTAGGTACCAACATTTTTTTTTATTTGCAACTTTAAATTAGTCTGCTTACCTACATTAAAAGTAAAAAATAATGACGTCAATTATAATTCAAATGATAACAGATATAAATTCAATGTCATCAAAATTTGTTACATGCTCACTAAGTGAATGCGAAATGAAAAATAAGTTTATAAAAGGTTAATTTAATCTTCCTCAGAATCATCTGGATCAGATAATGTTGGCTCCGGTAGTTTATCTTTTTCGTTATCATCAGCCTTTAGCGACTGATACCACGCGTGGTATTCTTCTGGGATAACGCCTTTGTTGCAAAGAATTAATAGGTCCTTCTTCTTTGCCAAACTAATTGTTAGTGGAGCATCATAAAGTTGTGCAAGTTTATCAGGGATCACTGGGCTCCGTGTACTCACAGTAGAGGTAGATGCAGTCAATTTCCTTCTTTTTGTTCGAGTGCCATATTCGTGTTCTACCACCTGAGTCTGTGGTTCTGTTTGGGTACGTAACGTATCAATTGTACGAAAATTTTCGCTCATATCGTAGTTGTATAAGATCTTCATTTCTCCTTTTATAAATCTCAGTCTCTTAATCTTAAGCCATTGAACTTTTCTCCCATCTGTATCTTTTGTTGTGTTGTGTAAGATTTTTTCAGCAAGATCCTTAAGGTCTTTGAAATCTTGGTACTTGAACTCCTTGACATGATAAGGCTGTTTCTTGATTGTCTTTTTGCCCTTTTTGTAGGATCCTTTTGCTCTCGCTCGTTTAAATACATTTATCCATTCATTAATGGAATAAATTGCGGTGTTTTGTTTTGCAGATTCTATGCTACTATGCATTGAATCTGCCTCCATATAAGTATGGCCGGACTCTAAGAACTTTTGTTCTATTATATTTAGTTGGCCAATTTTTTGAACAGCCCACAACAACAGAGCGGCGACGTATTTATTTCTATTTTGGCCACCACACGTATCAGAAAAGAGACTGACTTCATTCACATTGGGCAGGAGACAATTTGATAGATAATACAATAAAATACTACCTATTTCAGCACTACCCTTTTTCCCATTTAGTTCTGTCCATGTGCAACAATACGCTTCATTAGGTTCAGCACTCTCATAAATGGTCAAATTGTAGACAGTTAATTTCCGTGTATAATAAAGCAATCCTACGTCACCACATGGTATTTGTAAGATTGCTTGCAAATCAAATGTAACAGAGACAAAATTTTCTTCGTTTTGTGCTCTGCTTTTGTCTTTTGACTTCTCATTGTTGCAGATTTCTTTTCTCTGAATATGCTCGTCGTACTCTTTTTTTAATAGATCATTACGAATATCATTTGAATTCGAATATTTCGTACACAACAAGCACTGATCTTTTTTAGGTATAAAAAAGCCCAAATTATACTCCTGGCCAAAAACTCGGCGATAAATCGTTTCAGATACAGGTTCAACGTTTTTCTTCTCGCACAATTCAGCGTAAAGACTGTACATTTTTCCAATTGACAGTGTCTTATCTAGGTACCTCCTCTTTATGTCCTTGCGGACATAGTGGCTCTCCATCGTTGGAAAAGATTCAATATGCTTACGCACCTCTGCCATTTTTTCCGGAGTAGTCTTATTCGGAGGTTCGTGTCGCCCTCGTTGATCGTGTTCAAGACCAAATTGTCCAGACAAATCTCGTTTTTTAACAGCATCTGAAACTACAGATTGTGCAATGCAAAGTGTTGCACAAAAGAATTTTTGGCATACTTGTACTTTTTCATCGTTCAAGAAAAAAAAACACTGAGTCGAAAATGTTCTTGTTGTTTCTCTTTTTCTTTCAACGAGAATAGTTTTCGGCTTTTTTATATCTATATTTGCCAATATGAAGTTCTTTTTGCCAACAAATTCAAGACTCCAATATTTCCTACAAAGACTTATTCTGCACTCTTCAGAAAAATTGTCAGTGCAATGAAATTTACACTTTGAACAGTTAATAGCCTTTGGTACTTTCGGATTCCTTATTTTTTTTCCAGTCTCATAAGGCAATCCCTCAGCACGTCTACTTTTTGCCACATTGACCTTCCACGTTCCAGGTTGAGGATTCCGCCAACGATTCAACGATTTAGTTTTCTTACATGCCGTGTCAAAAATCTCCATTAAAATAACGGTTGCAATAAAAGACGATTCGCATAAGTCATTATCACCAGAAAATTCGTCCGACCCTTCATCCGTCTCATTTCTATTCTCTTTGTCATTATATTTTCTATTCTTAGCTTTCCCGTCCTGATTGTGCTTGTTCTTGTCTGTCTCTGCGTGTGGAGATGTTGTTTCCAATTCTTCATCCTTCTTATTACCCGTCTTCTTGCACTTCTCTTTGTCCTTCTTAGCTTTCCGGTTATGATTGTTCTTATCCTCATTTGTCTCTCCGTGTGGAGATTTCATGTGCGATTCTTCATCCTTCTTCTTATCCGTCTTCTTGGTCTTCTCTTTGCCTTTCTTATTATTTTTCTCTTTATTTTTAACCTCGTCCCCATCCATGAGTTCGCACGTATTGTTGTCATATTCTTTGTGCTTCTCCTGGTCCATTTTGGTCTCCATTTTCATTGTTTCGTCATTGTTGCCGTTCACATTGCTTTTCTTATTTCCCTTGCTTTTCTTTTTCATCGTTTTATTTTCATTGGTAACAGTTGAAATAGGAAAAGTTGGTTTCAGCGATTCTGATATTATATCGTCTAGTGTCATGAGATCATCATCTGAAATTTCCCTAATTTTTTTTTCTGAACTTTTTGCTGGACTCATTTGTGACAAATATAACTCATAAGCTTGTGAAATAATATTATCATCTAATTCAGCATCGTTGAAAGTGCTGTCGGTACCTGAAATATTAACAGTAGCATTTAAATTGGTATTTTATTTTACTCTACTCCCAACAAAGTATATACTTTGAATTAAAACCATAAAATGTTTATCTAGACTACGAAACCCTTCACTGTGAGTGGTTAGACACGTATTTCGCCGGTTGTTTACACTTATCTGGTAATAACCTAACCTCAAAATTAAAAACAGTTCATACATTTACTTGAATGAAGATCTACATATCCAGGATAGATAGACTACGGAACCCTTTGCATTGCGTGGTTCGACACGTATTTCACCGGTTATTTACACTTAACTGGTCATAACCTAACCTCAAAGTTAAAAACAGTTGATACTTACTTGAATGAAGATCCACATCTCCAGGATCGACTGACAATCGTTTTATATCATCTGCACTCATTTTCAGAGCAAGTTACTTTTATTTTTTTATCCAAAAACTAGGTCGCAGCACGCGGCGTGACGAAAAGTACTTGTCAAGCGCAGAAGCCGAATACCAAATGCGCGTGCGTAAATACTTATAATTGGTTTTACCTGCAGGCACTTACCAGCAACACGATATGAAATTCCGTCAGCTAAAATACAGTTCCTTGATTAACTTACTTTTGTGTTCAGACTTGTAAACGTTTGGTTTAAATTTATCTTCTGTAAAAACCAAGTAAGTATTCGTACAACTTTTTAGCTGGAGTAATTTTCGTTTCTTACGATTTTATCCGCTGAAAACTGCTTTTACCAGATCGGTGTTGACTAAAAACGCCATATTAACTTGCTAACAAAAAACGTTAAATCGTTATATTTGCTTTTAATTTGAGACAATTAGTGGGATCAATGACTTATGTCCAGGTAACATAAACTAGCTGGAGAGAGTTTATAAAATTGCACTATTTATTCGGTTTTCAAATTAGTATCTTTCCAACGGAGCGTTTTGAAAGAAAATTGGTTCTACCAGCCGATAGAGCTTAAAAAGCCGAATCCAACCATGGTCTTAACTCGGTTTTCAAATTATCTCGAGATAATTGGTTCTGCCTGCATAACGGCGATATGAGAACACACTCAAAAGAAAAACCATACAAATGCGATGTTTGTGACAACAGCTTTGCATACACCAATCAATTAATGAGTCACATGAGAACACACTTGGGAGAAGAGTGGCATAAATGCGAGGTTTGTGACTACCGCACCGCACTATCATGTAATTTGAAGATGCATATGAGAACACACTCGAAAGAAAAGCCTTACAAATGCGAGGTTTGTGACAACAGCTTTGCACAGAGCAATCATTTAAAGCTTCATATGAGATTACACACAGGGGAACAGCCATACAAATGTGAGATTTGTGATTACCGCTCTGCACGAATCGGTAACTTAAATAGGCACATGTTTAAACACGCCACAGATAAGTAACTCGTACAATGGGGAGGTTTGAATTACAAATGTGCAACCATCTGCAACGTGAAGCGGGAGAACGCCAGAACCCCGCTGTAACCTGCCAACACAAACTACAAGCAACAAGTAGCGAAGCACTATGGCGTGTTCCATAGCGTCGCTACTTTGTGCAGCGCTATACTTTCTCTCAGTTCGACATTTTTGTAATCCAATCATAGCGAGCGTTTCGAGAACAGCATGGAGCGTATTCATTTATCGATTTAAGACATCTTGGTCATAAAAATTGTGTACCTAATCTTTATAAGTACATAATTATATCAATTTAATAAACCAAGTTTTCTGGTAAATGTGTTCTTATTATGGCTATCATTTTTACCTCTCGCCGCCATACAAACGCATTCTTGTGATGAGTGCTACACTAATGCACAGAATCTATCGAAATTTGGCCATTATAGTCTAATAACCAATATCTAGTTCTAAGTAAAGTCGGCATGTCGGTAAACAGTGTCAATTCAAACATACGACAATCTTCAGGTCCGAATTTTTGACCCTAAAATACGTCATTTTCACATGTTCTTTTAAGACACTGAAAATGCAATATCTACATTAAAAAGTTTACTTAGGACTTCAATTTCTATCTAACTTTTGTAATCAAGAAGAATTTAGTAACTAGCTTATACAGGGTTTCATTGAAAACGTAAATACGAAAACCAAAATTCACGTACGCAAATCGAACAAACAAATGAACTCTTCTATCGTTGGAGGGGTAGGCAATCGTTGCGGGGGGACAGCCCAGCCGGAGAGGTCTGGTGGGTGCACGCTCGATCGGAAACATTATTACTTATTTGTTCTTTTTAGTTAGCAGATTCAATACAGCTAAAACGGTCACGTGATTATAGTTTGTTAGCGGAGTACAAGTGACATTTGCTTCAAAACCCAATAAGAAAATGGGTAAGTACATATTTTTTCTCCCTGATATTTTGATACTTTTATTTAGAGATTTTATTTTTATTCTAGAGGCCCCCCCACTCCTGCTAAACGATACTAAATCTTTACCCAAAAAATCAACAGAGATGATGCGTTTATCGAAGAAAAAATGGAAGGTCCATTAAAAATATTTACATGCAATGTCTTCTTCCGAAAAGTAAAAATTTGCTTCAAAACCCAATAAGAAAATGGGTAAGTACATATTTTTTCTCCCTGATATTTTGATACTTTTATTTAGAGATTTTATTTTTATTCTAGAGGCCCCCCCCACTCCTGCTAAACGATACTAAATCTTTACCCAAAAAATCAACAGAGATGATGCGTTTATCGAAGAAAAAATGGAAGGTCCATTGAAAATATTTACATGCAATGTCTTCTTCCGAAAAGTAATATTTTTTATAGTCCCTTCGCTGGGAACGTGGTTAGGTGTTTTTGGGGAGTATTAAGTTTGATAATAGCTGGGGACCCTTCGGATAGTGACCGAAGCATGAAACTTGGTACAGGTGTAGCCTAGGTCAAAATGAGCAGATTGAGGCCTGGCCCTGGCAGTCCCGGACTTGAGGTGGGGGGAACAGGGGGGCCGAGTACGCTCCTGCCGCTCCGTAAACAAAACGCATCGTTATTTCACACAAGGGCGTGTTTGATAACATTTTCATATGAATTAAGGATGAGGAATTCAAATTTAATTTCATTGTAATGCCCTTCCATACAAAAAAATCGAAATTTTAGCTAAGAACTGAAAATGGTGGTAAACCACGCAGATATTACGCAAAGAATAGTTACTTTTTAAGATTAAAAAAATAGTTAGAGAAAGCCTCGATATTGTTGTTTATGAATATCCTACTAATATTATAAATGCGAAAGTTTATGCGTGTGTGTGTATGTTTGTTACTCTTTCACGCTGAAACGGCTGAACGGACTTGGATGAAATTTAGAATGGATATAGCTTATACTCTAAGTTAACACATAGGCTGCTTTTTATCCCGGAAAAATGCATGGTTCCTGTAGGGATTCCTGTAGGTCATTGAAAAATCAGGTGTCTAATTAGCGCGGACATTTTCGTTTGTGGTAAAATAGGACAAGGCTTTGTTATTTCATACATCAGGTGTCTAATTAGCGCGGTCTTTAATTGTTTGTGGTGAAAGTAGACAAGGCTGTTATCTCATCACACTTCACACTAATATTATAAATGCGAAAGTTTGTGTGTGTGTGTATGTTTGTTACTCTTTCACGCTGAAACGGCTGGACGGATTTGGATGAAATTTAGAATGGATATAGCTTATACCTCAACTTAACACATAGGTTACTTTTTATCCAGGAAAAAAGCATGTCGTTGAACCGAACAACACGCGGGCGGAGCCGCGGGCAAAAGCTAGTATTATATATATCGTCTATTACTACACAAGAATTACAAAAAAAAATTACTACGAACGGCCGGCAGTGAGCGAGCAATCCGCTCCATAAACAAAAGATCATTGATAAGAATTAAGTTGATAGTTGAGATTGTCGGCACTTAGTGGAACATTGTTGTGATGAAAAGACACTTGTACTTTTCCACAGATAATATTTAATACTACACTACCCAACCGGTTTTACTATAATTAAAAAGCCCCTGATGATGCTTATATAGTGAAACCGGTTGGGTAGTGTAGTATTAAATATTATCTGTGGAAAAGTACAAGTGTTTTTTCATCACAACAACGATAAGAATTAACGCAAACGCGTCATTGATAAGAATTAAGACCTTTTTTTTAGGACCAGCCAAGGCAAATGTGCTCCCCTTGTTCCACATTATTTTAGTAGCCCAACCTAAATATCTTTTGTATGTATTTCCCTTATTAGTATATATATACATATATATTTTTATTCTAAAGATATTTAATGTAAAGATTAACTATGACTTGTAGAAAGTATACTTTATGTATCTATTTTACAAAATAAATATTTTGATTTTGATTTGATTTCTTGATATTATTATTCAAACGTCAGGTTTATTGGTTTGTTGGTTTATTTTAGCACCCTCGACCCCCGCAGCAATGTTTACCCCTGTCGCTGCGTTCGTCTCGCGCGATCTCACGCGACGTGATCTACGTATGTGCATGATATCATTTTATTTGGGACAATTTACGACGTATAATTTTATTTGCTAATTTCATCGCTTGGAATATTGTTATTTTGAGTGCATGATAAATCAGAAACTCGATCAGAAACAAATTCTCAATAAAATGAGTCTCAAGCGGGATTTGAACCTGTATCTCTGCGTATCGAGGATTTGTAGATGCATTTAAATATCAACAAATTTTCAATGTTTTTACGTGTTGTTCTGTAAACGCCATGGCCAGGATAAGAGCAAAGTTACAGTAGCATTCTTATTTTATTCGTTATTTTATACAAATATGGAATTAATTACGCAATGGTTCTCTGTAATGTAATTATGTATTCGCAATTAAATAAATAAATAAATTGACTTCCAGAAAAATAAAGATTTATATTGTCCGGTAAATGTTATACAAATTTTCCAATTCTCGCAATAGAGACCAACCAGTCAGTATGAGTAATGACCGATTACAACAATTTACATGTCTGTGTAGATATGAAAGATTGTTCGATAAAATTTTGATTATGAGCAGTGCGGTGCATAGAGTTTGTTGACAGGGTGGGTATAAAATATAAAAAATCTTTGTTTGAATTATTATTATTTTTATAATTTAAATTTAATTAGAAAAAACACACAATTTCTCAACTTTTGTACATATACATTGGCCGGAACAACTTTCACAGTAAATACTCACCATTTTATAGAATAACAAAATAGAATTTGAAAATTTTTAGCATAATAAACAAATAAAAATACCTAAATGACAAAAAAAAGGTGGTAGACCTGGAGCCGGGCTTGACTGTGGAGGTACCACCATCTTACTCGCAAACTTCCCGAAGTTATTCAGGGGAGAGAAAGAGCACAGCTTTCAAATAGGCACAATCAGGTGGCCCTGCCAGTAATCAGGTATACCTGGGGTGGGACCGATTGATGGCGGCATACCAGCCTAATGGCCGGCGGGCCTGATGCAGACTGGTGACGGGTAGCGATGTCAATGGTGCGCGCTCACTAACCCGCCTACCCAGCAGCATTATAAGGCCAGGAAATTGGGGATGGATATACCGCCATCCATCGGTCCCAGGCAATGGTGGGCCGCCTGGTCTTGCCTGAGAGCTGTTCTCTTACTCTCCCCCGAATAACTTCGGGAGGAAGTACTTGTGTCTTAAATTTATATCATTACGGAATAGAAAATCAGAAAAGTAAATCTGGACGTGAGGAGCTCTGAACCGGGATTCGTACCCGGGACCTCTCGATTGCCGAGCGATTCCTCTACCAACTGAGCTATCCAGTTCTCAACACGACCTGCGAATTTACGCATCTGCTTTGACATAACGCAACGATATGTATAGATACTCACTTAATAGTAAGCATCTCGGCGCCTAGAGGGCGCCGTCTATTCAAGACGAGTCTGAGACTATAGTATCTTTCAGCTAAGTAGTCCCGGCTGACACATCTAAAGAAAGTAAGGGTGTATGTTCATTGTAAATTACCGATATGCATGATACAACTACGAGTATGGTTTTTCAGTTCCAAATAATACTTTTAAAGTCTTAATCCAATACAGAACATTTCAAAATTGTTTTATTATTACAATCAATTTATTGCGTTCACTAATCCTTAGGTTTTTAAATAACATATTGATATATCATTTTATTTCACCGTTTGTTTTTCATAGTGACGAGACGAAGAATCGTTCAATTAATCGGTAAGCAGCCGATCAATCGATATGGCGAGTAAACGTTTATGACAAAACGACGCATAAGTAACGAGACTCATTTAAAAATAAAATAAAAAGATGTTTATTTGTCTTCGATTGAAACAGTATAAAAAAAAAACTTTACAAAATAGTGACAAGATTAAAATTTAATTAGAAAAAATAGACATACTTAGAAAAGATTAAATGAAAACAAAAAGGCTTAAGATTCGGCATGTAGCTGTTGGACATGCAAACAGCTGCCGATTTTCAAACTTAACCTAAAAGGGACGAAGAACACAATAAATCATTTTAATAATAAAATAATAAACCAACACAACTCTGAAATTGGAAATAAACAATATTAAAAAGATGTCATTATAATAAATAGATGTCAATTAACAGTAGCAATAACAAAAAGTGTAATAAATTAAAATTTAATAAAACGTAAATAACAGAATTAATTAATTAAAGGGATCCCACTATCCTTGGACTGCTTCAAAAGCAACCACCTACGACATTGCTTGCGGAATGTTAGTAATGTTCTAGCGTCGCGAATAGGCGGTGGAATGACGTTTCAGCATTTACAGGCAGCAATCTTGAAGCAGCCCTTGGTTCTGGCTAGGGAGTGTTTTGGGAACAAAAGTACAGGTCTACGTGCACCTTTGGACCAATTTAATTTTTCATACAAGTAACTAGGGCTTTTAGTTTTAATAAGATTGTGCAAAAAGCATGCAAATTTTAACGCCCTAGTACTTTTCATAGTTAATAATCCCTTAGCCAGAATATGTGAAGTAATATGATCCCTTTTGGATATATATTACATACATTCTGGACACGTTGAATGGCTTTAGCAGTTTTTTGAAAGAGACAGGGCCCATAAACAATATCGCAATGGCTGAGATGGGACAGGACCAGACTATTACAAAGCTTGTAGCCTTACTTCGGCGTTGAGAAATGGTCTTATTTTATAAAGTGACTTGAGTGCTCCGAAACACTTACCTATTTTCTGTTGGACGTGCTTCTCAAAACGTAAGTTCTCATCAATCGATAATCCTAGATTTCTGACGCTTTCTTTTACGGGTATTCTCGAACCTTCTAACAAGACTGTTGGATCAAGGGCCTTTATTAACTTAACCTGATGATCAGTGCCACAAATGATAGCCGTACTTAGGATTAAGAACCAAGCTGTGTGTTTTAGACCAAGAACTAACTGATTCCAAGTCGTTGTTAAGTTTAGACGTAATTTCATGAATATTATTACATGTTATAGGAATAGGTATATACAGCTGTGTGTCATCAGCATATAAGTGGTATCGTGAATTATTAAATATTTCTGCTATACTAGAAGTATAAATGGAATAAAGTAATGGTCCCAATATTGTCCCTTGGATCACACCACGACTGACAGGAAGAGGTTCTGAAACTACAGTTTCACCTTTGTTATTCAAACAGTGAACGACTTGGCTTCGATTGGAGAAATAAGACGTAAACCATTTACACACGGAATCTGAGCAACCGATAACTTTTATTTTTGACAGGAGAGTGGGAATACATACACAATCAAAGGCTCGACGAAGTCTAACAGTACCAAGAGAGAGCCTTGGCCTTCATCTGCTGCAGTCAACGTGTCATCAACGACATGCGACAGAGCTGAAATTGTACTATGGCCCTTACGAAATCCAGACTGAAGCTTTGGTAGCAAGTCATTTACTTCCAAGAAATTATTTATTTGCATTTGAACGCATTTCTCCACAATTTTTGAAACCGCTGATAAAATACTGATGGGTCTTAGGTCATCATGATCCTCAGCCTTTGTCTTTTTAGGAATAGGTATAATAATTGCACACTTCCAAGACTGGGAGAATACACCCTAAGCCATGGACCTATTGATTATGCTAGTTAACGCAATGCTGGAGTAAGGTAGGGTCACCAGAATCATTTTCATAGAGATGCCATCGCACCCAGTGGAGCTAGACGTTGAACTCTTAACAATTTTCGAAACCGTTGACTCTGTTACCCCTACGAAATCAAAAGTAGAATTAGGAAAAACTGAATTATTTAATCTATTTGTGGCATTTACTGGTAAGCTAGGTGATGTAAGAACGCTACTAATAAAAATGGCTATTAAGCTTATTTGGATCAGCAAGGTGATCAGGAATGGCTTGCACTGAAGCTGGTTTTATTACACGGTTAATACCCCGACACATGACTGACGGTTTTTTGACATTTTTGTTTACAAACTGTGTGAAATAAGCGCGTTTTTCAGACCTCAGTGCAGAATTTACGGTATTTCGCATTTCCTGGTAGTACTTGAAATCAGATTCTGAACCCGATGATTTAGCTTTAGTACACGCTTAGTCACGTAAACTTCGCATTAATTTAAGCATTTCTGTCATTCATGGAGTAGGTGGTTGCTTGAAAATACGCGTGCGCACCGGCGCAAATATGTCTAAAATAAAGAAATTAAATGGCTTTACCATTTCCTCAAAATCGTCACATTTTTCAATAAGTTCCCAAGGTGTAAATTGGGCAGCGTTACAAATAGCATCCGCGTTATCCCTCAAAGGACGATAGCGCATAGTGCGTGGTACTGGTTTGTCAAACGTAAAAGGAAACTTCATGATTATAAGTCCATGGTCGCTTAAATCGTCATTGTGTCTAACTACTATCGAAGTCGGTATAGAGTGTAATCTTGCGAAGACTACGTCAATTAGTGTCCGACTTTGCTGCTTTATCCTAGTGATTCTACCAGTGTACGAAAACAAGGTGGCAAAATGACGTTTCTACCTTTATACAGAAAATTCACGTTGAAATCACCCATTAGAAAGACATCTCCATATTGAGGCGTAAATAAGGATAACCATTCATTCAAACAATACGGCCAAAGGATAGGTGCGATTAGCAGTACCGATATGAGCATTTTACGCTTATTTATCGTAATCTGTAACCAAAGTTGTTCGAGTGGACCCGCGGGATGCTTGAGTCGACGATACCGCACACCGCTTCTCACATACGCACCTACCCCCCCGCACCTGCTACCGCGAGGGATCTGCACCAACTCATAGCCAGGAATAGCGTACGCTCGCAGGTCAGTGTACGTCGTTATCTAAGTCTCGTTAAGACAAAGAACATCAAATTTAAATGTTCTGAAGGTCTCAATAAATTCGTCTCTGCCTGTACCCAGTGACTCAGCATTTAAAAAACAAAGTTAACTGTTTCATTTTATTTTTACAAAGCTCGGCTAATATTTTACAAAATAATTGCTAAACGAAAAGTAATAGTTACCGTAAAATTAAAAAAATTAAAGCCATTTCTCATGATATAAACTAAAACCAAAATTGGAGTCAAACTGTTACTGTATATAAGCCGTAAATAAGTCCAACGACGAGAGGAATTCTGAACAATTAAAGGCCGATACAAATCGAAAATAATTTATTTCGGATAAATATCCATATTTTAAACATTAAAATTATAAGACAAACAATACAAAAATTAAGTTACACATTCAATACAATTAAATTACACATTCAATATAAAAATTAAATTAAATTAAATTAAATATCCATAGACAAGTCAACGCATTAGCCCGTATAAAGAATTGGGATGTTTAATACGCTGAACCCAATGCTCCATAATAGGACCCTCCGTATTTTCAGCAATCACCCTCAGAATGCTGTTGTCACTGCCTCGAACTCTGCTCAGAAGTGAGACTGTTTTTTTGCGCAATATTGCCTGAAAACAGTCAGTACGCGCCTCGGCGAACATTCCGGACGCGCTGCAGCGCCACGGCAGTCCCAACAACATCCTGAACGCGTTATTGTATTGTACCCGCAGAGCGCTGATGGACTTTTGTGTGTAGTTTATCCACAAGTTACTTGTATATAAGGATGTTATACATAATACAGTTGCGCAAACTCACATTTGAATAAGCGCGTCAGGTGAGTCATACTCGTAGGCGTATACTGAGCCATATCATCCTTTCGTAACATTATTATATCAAATAAAGGGTAAGAACAAAATGCAAATACGCGTCTTCTGAAGTTATACTCGTACATTGTTATTAACGTGTAATATCTTGTTTGTAATTGTAAAAAAATAATCTTGTAACAAATGATAAAAATGTTGATAGTGTTCCGAAATGAAACATAATTTAGAGGGCATGCAATAAACCAGAAATTAAACAGATAATAGTACAACTTATGAACTAGAGAGATAGAAGATCGTTTTTTGACTTTAAAAGAACAGCGCTCATATGAGCGCTCAAATAGACATTATTATCTTAACATGTTAACTATGCACAGCTTGTTTCCAGGACACTTGTTGCCTACTAGATATGAAAATTGTTTGGATCATTTCATTGTAAAACTAGATAATAATAAAAAGAAATCAGCTCCAATTGCTGTTATAGACAGTACTATCACAGATCATCATATGATTTTTCTGAAATTGTCACAAATAGCACATAAAGACACAAGCTCAAAAACTAAAATAAAAATTGACTTTGATAAAGCATTAATTAGCTTGAATGAAAATAATCTTACAGATTTATTATCATATGACGACCCCATCACCTTAACCGAACATTCCATATACATATTAAGAAAAAGCTTGTTAGAAAACACTATAACAATACTTATTCCAAGAAATAATCGCATTATCAAGCCATGGATAACTCTGGGCATTTTGCGTTGCATTCAAAATAGAAATAATATGCAGAGAAAATTACGCTTTGACTCTGGAAATGAAATATTAAAAATTACTTACAGGAGATATCGCAACTACTGCAACAACCTCATTAAAAAACTAAAACGTAAATATGACAGAGAACAATTAACTAAAGCTAACAAAACTCCCAAAACTTTATGGAAAGCAATAAACAACATAACTCATCGTAAACATAATAAAACAAAACACTCAGAATTATTAAATATAAAAACATCCCAACACGAGTCAGTTAATTTAGTAAATAATTATTTTGCTAATGTTGGCAAAACATTAGCCGAAGATATTACTTCTGATGATATATCGGAACCAATTAATGCTACCCTAGAACAACCAAGCTCACGAGTTTCATCTTTTGTCCTATCAGAAACTGATACTAGGGAGGTATTGGTGGTTTTGATGAGTATTAAGTCTGAAAGCGCTCCCGGAAGGGATGATATATCTACCAAATTTCTTAAAATCGCAAGTGGCTTTGTCATTCCAATCATCTCCCATTTGACTAATTTGTGCTTCAGAAAGGGCATTTTCCCAGCAGCTCTTAAACAAGCAGTTATTACACCGGTGCACAAGGGAGGGGACAAAGACAATCCCAGTGACTATAGGCCCATTTCTGTTCTGCGTGCTTTATCCCAAATTATAGAAAAATTAATAAATTCTCGACTGATAAATTACTTGAACAAATTCCAAATAATACTCAAATCACAATATGGGTTTAGACAAGGACTATCAACAGAAGATGCCGTAGCAGCATTAACTTCTGTAATCGTGGATCATGTAGACAAAGGTAATGTAGCGTGTAACACCTTCATATTTACTGTCACTACGATATTTGAAGCATTCAATAAACCACCTTCGAACCAAACAGTTGTTTATATTCAACGTTCACTACATGGCGACCCGCCAGGGCTGTCTTTGGGCAAAACTGTGCGGGGGCCCAAAGACAGGTTTCAAAGCATACCAAGAAAAAAAATATTAATATGTGAAAATTTTTGGTGGTGACTCAAAGTGAATTAAATTTAGGCGTTAGATATAATCTAAGGAAGAACTTCAGTGAAAAAAGTTTATGCGTTAATAAGGAAGAAATATACGTGAACGAGAATAATGCAGTCAGATTTATTTCCAAGTTAACTGACCACTGCAAAAATGTATTACGACGCTGCGTACAGTGCGGAGGTGCTAGGGTTTTCCCGGCACGCACCATATCCTGTCGATTAAATCTATGAAGCACTATGAAGTGAGGATGAAGAAGCCTGAGAAGGAACAATGGTGAAGTGGCCCTATATAGAACAGTTTTGTTATTTTTCATAGGTATGTTTATTTTTTTTTATTGGGTAGATTGTGCATTTAATCATTATATTATAGGTAATCCAGTTGAAATTTAAAACCATTTTAAGCCCTCAATATAAATTTCTTTAAGAACTAATCCAATCTAATGATATTTTTACTTATACCTTAAATTTAATCAATTCATTTTGGTATTATTCATATAATAGTTATTTTTGGGCAGCGTAATTTTCACGTAAGAGGGTATGTAATGGATGAAAATCGTCTAACATTTATGTTTTAAACTAATACGTTAAAATATTCGTATTTTTTTTTATTGGGAAAATATAGTATGATTTTTCTTGAATTCAATAGAATTTTTTTTTCTCTTCATTCTTTTGTTAAGATGAAAATGTTTATATTTCAATTTAATTATTGTTTATTTTTCTTATTTTATTGTATCAATTTTGGGTGTATACTTACTATGATGTTTTATTTAGATTTTATTTGTAAGCGTTTGTTGACGATATAATACCGTAAAATTTATTTCAAAGATAGTTTTTATAAAAGCTTAATAATATATCTGTTAATCTTTGAAAGGTTCAATATTTGAAAGGTACATGTTAACTGAAATCAAATTAAAGCCAATATAAAGTAGAAAAATATTCTTGCGGAAATAATTTTTTTTGTTTACTGATTTCAAATATTGGTTAACAAAGATAGTAATTATTAACAATTTAAATCAAGATATTTCGAGATATTTGAAAGACAATTTCTTTATTTTCATTTAGCCCAATATAGATAATTTGGACTTTGGCTCGGTGAGAGTTTACGTCATGCCGCATAAGTCGAGTATTATATTACACAAGATAAAGGTAAGTAATCAAGTTGAGGAATTTGTTATAAATTTCAGTCCCCATACTATATGTTTAGTTTTTGAATACATTTTTTTTCTCGCTCTGTACAAAAGTAAGTACATATATAAATTACCATTTAAAAAAAAAAAAAAGGTACATAATACAGTTTCATTGGAAAAATAAATTGTTGGTTACGTATTTACATTAGTTTATTAAAAGAATTGATCAAGCAGACAGTGTATATTTTGCCCTTAAATAATTTGCAAGTAGAGTATAGATTGATAACTTGCAAAAGATACAAGTAACTCGAAACGATAAGTACTCATAATAACACAACTTACAATAACAATTCTCGATACGTAATTAGATCAGCCGCATACCGTAAAAATGCTGACAATGATGATGACCAGTGACGTTTTGTGCATTCAACTTGGTTTTCTAAATTATTTGAGTAATGAAACGTTTAGTTTTAGGTACGAACAAATTTTATAGATCACGCTTTCTTGTCAAAATTACGGATTAAGTTTAGTACATAACATAGGTATATTATTCCAGTCCAGTAGGTACAATCGAGTACACTAGTTCCAGAAATTAAAGTTTCATTTTCAATTTGAGTAAACAAGAACTTAGTAAATTTAGGGTTCCGTATATACATATAACCAATAATGAAAAGTCTTCATTCATTATATACTTTTTGATTGTAGCTGGACGTGTTCTCTAAAATTCAAACTTTGAACAATTTTTTTTTATCTATACCTACTATACTTTTTTTTTACGATGGACTTCATTAAATTTTAAAGTACAAGTTCATTTTTATAAAGTTCTAGATTGTTCTTAATTGCGTACCCAATACTTTTATCACATTCCTTCAGAAATGACAAAGAAAAATTAACCGTCCATCAAGGTTTTGTTAGTGATTGTACACTTAAGAAGATGTTCCGGATTTGTTTTTGAACTATAAAGATAATTTTTATATACCGTTTTTATTGGAAATATATGTTTTGTTAAAATAATGGATTGATAATAGGTAACTTATCAACGGAATATTGGTCGAAGAACGGAATAATTTTAATCTAGTAAAAAATACATGACAGGTTCTTTTATTATGTTATTTCAAAGTGAAATTTTATGGTGATTAAATTAAATACTAAACACCAAAGAAAAATATTGGTAAACATTTTAAAGTCGTATAATAAAAATTAAGCGTAATTTATCTCTCAACTAGTAAAAAAAAAAAAAAAGAATTTGATTTGTATAAAATTTATATTTTGCAGACAGGTACAAATTTTAATTTGATGGTATAGTGAATATTATAAAACACTCTAATCAGAAGATAATGGATTAGTGAATCATATTTATGAAAATAGCAAACTAGGTTTTTATGCTAATTATAAGGAAAGCTGAATAAGCGTATTAAAAATCTTTTCGCCACTAATCGTAGGTCGATTAGGTACGTTTTTTCGAAAGTTGTGGAAAATAGTAAATATGTATATTTTAGGAATTTTTGTAAAAGAGATTGTGTGTGAAATAAAGAAGCGAGTGTGTTTAGGTTTATGCAAAGGCTTTTGAATAGGGAATGCTTTGGTTCCTAAGGTTTACACAAACAATTGGACTGATCACCCAAAAGTTATGGTAAATCTTAAAAACTTTGGTATTCAATTAGTATGTGTTTTAAGATTTGGTTTTGAATGTGTGACATTCAGAGCGTGTTTAGCGAGACTAATACGAATACGTATGATACATCAAAGTCATCGAGGTACACCAGGGTACAAAGGGTGCACGTCCTTCTGCCTAATCATAGTGTGAACGAGTTTTCCTCAATGAAGTAGTTGGAGAGACTATAGAGTAGAGTAGTCAAGTCTTAAATGATGCCCCTTTTTAATACTGTCAAATATTGTGCACAACGCGTGGTGGACTAATTCAACGCGAAGAACAGGCGTGGTGGTAATAATAATAATAATAATAATAAATCATTTATTTCGGACAGGATCCATAAAGTGTTAGTAATACAATATAACTTATAAACTAGTGTTAGTAAGAGATCAGGCGAGTAAAAGTTGTATTAGAATTAAATTGACTTGTGGAGCTCTATCCACTTTTTAAGAAGGGGCGAGTCCCACCTGTCAGATAATACCTTCAGGACACTATTGGGGCTGGCCCGAGTTCGACTGAGCAACGACGCACAGCGCTTTCGCATGATTGCCGCGAAACCATCTGTGTGTGCTTCCGCGAACATGACAGAGGCGCTGCAATATCGCGGTAACCCCAACAGCATCCTGAAAGCATTATTATACTGGACACGCAGGTCGCTGTATGCCCGCTGCGTGTAGTCCACCCAAAGACTGCACGTGTAAAAGGACTGGCAATATGCTTTGAAGAGCGTCACCTTTACCTGATTCGTACACCGTGCAAATCTGCGGGCAAGCATATTACATCGGACAGCCAGCGACCTGCGCTCCCTCTCTATATCCATACAATCACTGAGGTCCTCTCGAACCCAGTGCCCCAAGTATTTGAAGTGCTTGACCCTGGACAACGAGGTACCGCTGAGTTTGACTTCAGGCACAATAGGATAAGTTTTAGACCCTGCCTTGAATACTAAAAACTCGCTCTTTTTTGCATTGTACTTAAGGCCATGCGCCTCAACATACGATTGGCATATGGAAAGAAGCCTCCTCAACGCGCCTACCGATGGACTGAGCAGCACCATATCGTCAGCGTAGCTTATGTTATTGACGCTGACTCCGTCTACATGACAGCCGACGTTGGTGCCGCTGAGCTCATCGAGTAGCTTATTGATATACAGGTTAAAAAGACGGGGAGAGGATAACCCACCCTGCCTGACCCCGCATTCCAACCCATATTCATCCGAGAAGGCTCCTCCCCACATAACTTTGTTTTTCTGGTTGTTATACCAATGTTTAAACAGACATATTATCTCGTCTGGTACAGTGGTCTCTCTTCTTAGTTTGTCCCATAACACATCATACGATACAAGATCAAATGCTTTAGAGAGATCTAAAAAGCATGCAAACACTGGGGTATTCCTGGCTGTATAGTACTCGACAGTCCGCTTGAGACAAAAGATAGCATTCTCCGTGGAGAGACCTGAACGAAATCCGAACTGCGCATCATTAAGAAAAATATGCTTATTCAAATGTTTATCAAGCAGACTGTCCAGAACCTTAGCGATTACAGAAGCTAGAGATATTGGTCTATAGTTGGCCAAGTCAGAAGTGTCTCCCGTTTTGTTTTTAATAATTGGGACTACCACTGTACGCATTAACTTTTCAGGTAGGTATGAATGGCCAAGACACAGCGTATAAAACATGGCAAGCACTCTGGGTAGATGAACTCCTGCGTACTTCAAGTGCTCAATGCTGAGGCTGTCGTGACCAGGACTCTTCCCTCTGACCATGCCTTTGATGACAGTTTCTACATCTTTTGCACTGATAGTGACGCTACGTTCCCTCACA
Source organism: Ypsolopha scabrella (assembly GCA_910592155.1). Lineage (NCBI taxonomy): Eukaryota > Metazoa > Arthropoda > Insecta > Lepidoptera > Ypsolophidae > Ypsolopha > Ypsolopha scabrella. Next base: position 184,190 of record OU342988.1, read on the forward strand.
ACAGCCTCATCATGAGTCCCCAGAGACGAAGGCCCCAGTGAAGATCGAACTCTAAAATGCTCTTTAAACAGGTTAGCAATGTCAGTGGGCTCGTGTACTCCGGCTACACTCACAGGGAGGGCAGGTCTCTGAATCAGCTTGTTTGTATTTTTCCAGAATTTACTAAAATTTTTATTATGATGGTGCTCAGCAATGATGTCCATTTTTATCTGCCGTTCGTTATTTTGGCACCACTTTAGTTTGGATTTAAAGACTTTTCTTGTTTCGCACATGCGGTCGTAAAACAAGCCATTTTTTGGTTTGCCGTACCACAACCAAGTCTGAAAACATAGACGAGCCTCACCGTGAGCGCTACGGACATGTTTATTCCAACCGGTTACATGATTGCGTTTCCTTACAGATTTATCAACATAAGAAGACTCAGCCGCTTCAGAAAGAATAGATATTATGTTGTCATACATATTGTTCAATAAAATTCGATGATCCAAGTTATTACACATTATATCACAACATGAGTTAAATGTTTGATCGAAGTCAATTGACCTTAACCTAGAGTTACACAGTTCATGATACTTATTAATCTGGCTCAAGTCACGCTCACCCCATTTTACCTTGTCACACGTAACTGTCGGTATTAATATTTTAGGTTTTATGATGTTAATATTACATTCGACTTGGAGAGGCATGTGGTCAGACCAATAAGTATCATATAAAACAGAGATATTCACAATAGACTGTTTCGCCGCATCAGTCACTACACTATGATCTAGCCATCGCCGGCTCCCGTGTGCGTCACTCACAAACGTGAACGTATCATCCGGTAGTATCTCCCTGTCTACACACGACCACGAGTGTTCGTTACAAAAGTCTAATAACTCATCGGAAAACGACTCACCGGGATGTGCATTGAAGTCCCCAAGGATGTACACACATTCCACGTCCTGGCTGTCAACAATGGCATTTAACTCGCCTAGGCACTCCGTAAATTCAACTAAGTTCTCACTCTTATCAGTAGGCATGTATACTGAGAAAATAAGCAACGATCTACCGCTTATGTCTACCTTTATCGCAGCTAAACGCGCACGCATTATTATATAAGCATGGTGGGAATTATACATGCCAATTATTATGAGTCGACTCCTTATTAAAAGTACCCTGCATAAATAAATAAATAAAGTAATATAAGACCGGCGCCGGCCCACCAAAGAGTGGAATAAGTGTACCTCTTCTTTTCCTCAAGTGATGGAAAAATTAAGTAAGTAAATGGTTACGAATAATTACGAATGGTAAAAATAATGAGATGACTTTGATGACAGAAAATATTTAAGAGAGTTTATAATGGAAGAACAAGTTTAAAATAAATTGAAGTCTAATATTTTGAAGAATTATAAGTAAGTTTGAAATGAAATAAGATTTAAGGGATGAAAAAGATGATCATCTGGAAATATAAAGTTTAAAAGTATAGATATTAGTTTGAATACGAAAAATGCTGTCGGTGTGATTTTATTAAATTACTTGAAATATAATAAATAAAGATGAAATAAAATAAAATAAATCTATGAATAATAAATAAACAAATGGAAAATATCATAATATAATTTTGATTAAGATGGAAATAAGTAAATAAATGCAATACGTATGTATAATGTGGAATATTATAGTAATAATATAATTTGCTAGAAACGAATTACAACATGAATATGAAATAACTAAGTAATTAAAAATTATAAGCAATAAACTAAAATATAAAATAATTCAGATTAAAGAAAAAAAAAAAAAACGTCTACAGATAAAAAAAAACACTGCGAGAATTCCAAAAAAAAAAAAAAAAAAACAAATTTAGTGCTGTTATTTTTTTTTTATTAAATGCTGTCTGAGATTTAAAAAAAAAATTGAGTATTTGATATATGAAAGAAAAATTCGTAGTAAACATGTGTATTTTCAATATTCTGAAGTACTTGTTTCTTGTGACAAACATACAAAATATATATCGTCAACAAAGCGCATATAATAAGTAGATAAATAAGTATAGTTAAAGTAAGGTTATTCAGAATTAGAGTGTAATCTTTTTGTATTGATAACTGTTTACTCTGAAATTCAAGCTGAATGTGTCTGATTTAGTTTACAATAGTATGCCTTATTAACATGTTCTGTAACAGCATGTATTTTAATTGACTAAAGTGGGTTAATTTCTTGAACCGATGAAAAGTATTCCTATTTTTATTTTCAATTCTTTATTAGCTTTGGTCGAATATTGTTTATACATAATATCTATATAGTTTTTGGTGATGATTCAGTATCAGCATAGTTTTGAAAAGCTATTAATTATTTATCTTTTTTTTTTTAAATAACTTTTTAGGTGTTTGTCTTATATACAAATTCAAGTTTTACTTAATCCACTAAATTATACTGTGATATTTATAAAGTTATTTTCTTTTTGCATCATGTCGAAGTGAATTAAGATTTTTATTTTTGTTAATTCCAAATATTGTTGTAAAAACGTTTTGTTCTGTCCCACACTGAAACAAATAGGTTCCTATCAAGAGGCTTATTTGTCAATTTTGGCTATAGTAACTTACTTCTTGGTTGTTTCCAATGGTTTTATGATCAAGTGAATAAGTTTAGTTAGTACAGGAAACTGACATCTTGTTACGCTCATATGGAGTTAAGGTAGTTGTTTACGGTTAACCAAGATTTTGTTCAATTTAAATAGTTTTTTTTTCAGTGCACCAGTTATTATGTTTTCAAATCTAAACAACAGTGAATCATCTGGCAAAACATAAATGTATTTTTGATTTAAGTATCTGTAATCAATTAATAAAATATCCAATTTAAGCTCCCAAAGGTTTAAACATTTGAATTTTACAAAATATGTTTGTTTTTTTTTAATTGTATTATTATTTTAATAATTTGGATTTGGTATCACTCTCTGGAATCAATAAATAATTTAGAATTACTTCATTGTTATAATCTGTAATATGTTTTAACAGTTTTGTGTACTTAATTATTGTGTTTATTTAAACAGGCTCAATTTTTTTTGTGTGTATTTATGTCTCAAAAAAAAAAAAAGAACATATTTACGTTTTTTTTTTTTTCAAAATTGCTGGGGAGGTGTAGCTTGTAACACCTTCATATTTACTGTCACTACGATATTTGAAGCATTCAATAAACCACCTTCGAACCAAACAGTTGTTTATATTCAACGTTCACTACGTTCACAACGTGTCTTACTGTTTTTTCTGGATTTAAAAAAAGCCTTCGATACCGCGTCTGTCCCCATCCTTGTGCGCAGATTAGAGAATATTGGCATAAGAGGTGTTCCACTTGCACTTTTTAGAGATTATCTGCTGGATCGTAAACAAAGCGTTAAAATTGGAAAATATGTCAGTGACAATTCAAAAATTACCTTTGGTGTCCCACAGAGGAGTGTGTTGGGCCCAACATTATTTTTAACTTACGTCAATAACCTATGTGATATGAAGATTGATGGAGGGGATATATTTTCCTATGCAGATGATACTGCTGTTGTTTTTGCTGGTAATTCATGGGACGCTGTACGTATCTCTGCCGAAAAGGGGCTTGCTGAAATTGCTCGCTGGCTAAAATCAAATATACTTACATTAAATATGACTAAGACTAACTACATATGTTTTACCAAATATAACAGTACACAGCCAGCAAACGACTTTCAAATAAAAATTCATAAATGTAATAATATCCCTAATTCTAATTGTTTATGTAGCATAATAAGTCAAGTCTCAAAAACAAAGTACCTAGGGATTATGGTTGACCAGCGTTTATCTTGGCATTCTCACATAGAACTGGTTATTAGCAGAATCAGAAAACTGATATGGATATTCAAAACGTTAAGACATGTCACGACAATGACTCTACTAAACCAAATATACATTACCTTAGCCCAGTCAGTCCTGGTATATTGTATTCCAGTATGGGGAGGGACAACTAAAGAAAAATTTCTTGAATTAGAGAGGGCACAAAGGTCGCTATTGAAAGTGATGTATTTTAAACCATTCAGATTCCCCACTGAAAACCTATACAATTTCTGTGATTTACTTACAATTAGAAAACTTTATATTTTACACGCTGTTTTAAAACTGCATAAAACTCTAACATATGATCCCTGTATTCTTAACAAAAGAAGGAAAGATGTTGTGGCCCCGGTACTTTCTGTTAAATCTGTTTATGCTAGCAGACAATATTTCAAACAATCAGCGTATCTGTATAACTTAATCAATAAACACATAAATATATACCCAATGAATTACTATAGAATAGAATAGAATAGAATGACGTTTATTTCGATCGATTAAGATCATAATTATTAATACACATATACACAAAAAAATCAATTATCAATTAGTACAATAAAATATATATAAAATTAAAACAATATTTTGGCTGCTGTCAGCACATGAATCATGCTGCAATGATTCAGGTACTGACAGTCAAACCGTTCCGCAAATGCGTTCAGGATACAGTTGCGGCTGGCCCGCACCCTGCGCAACAGGGATGTGCACCGCCCGCGCATCGTTGCATAAAAGCAATCCACATGCGCGTCCGCGAACATCCCCGACGCACTACAGAAGCGAGGCAGCCCCAAAATCATCCTAAACGCATTGTTGTATTGGACTCGTAGCGCGCTGTACTGTCTTTGCGTATAACTCACCCACAGACTGCTCGTGTAGAAGGACGTACAAAATGCCCTGAACAGGGTGATTTTGACGTTTATTGAGCAGCGAGCAAATCTGCGGGCTATCATATTAGCACGAACAGACAACGCCCTACGCTCCCTCTCTATATCTGCATCGTCTCTCAGGTCCGAGGTTACAACATGTCCAAGGTATTTAAACTGATTGACTCTATTAAGAGGATACCCGTAGAGTTTAATAGCTGGTATATTATGTAGATGTCTTCCTCGGGCCTGAAAGACCATGCATTCGCTTTTTTTCACGTTATACAACAGCCCGTGATTGTCAGCGTACTCTTCGCAAATGCCAAGCAGCTTTGATAAACCGCTCACAGAGGCGCTCAGCAGCACCATGTCATCAGCATAACTAATATTGTTAATGCTAATTCCTCCAATATGACAGCCAACATGTGTGCTGCTGAGCCTCTCAATCAGCGCATTCACATAGAGGTTGAAGAGCTTAGGTGAGGTTAGCCCTCCTTGCCTCACTCCACACTCCAACCTGTATGGGATTGAATAGGCCCCCGACCATCGAACGACATTGTCCTGATTCTGATACCAATATTTAAAAATGCTTATTAGTTCCTCGGGCATTGAAGTTTGGTGAAGTTTTTTCCAAAGAATATCATAACAAACCAGGTCAAACGCCTTCGATAAGTCGAGGAAACAAGCAAAAATAGGCGTATTTCTATCAGTATAGTACTTGACAGTTTGCTTTAAACACAATACAGCTGTTTCTGTGGAGAGACCTGACTTAAAACCGAATTGGTTGTCATGTATTTGTAGATATTTATCAAGCTGAGTGTTAAGCAAACCGTCAAGAACCTTCGAGATAATAGTGGCTAATGAGATAGGCCTATAATTGCTCCCGTCACTAATATCGCCAGTCCTGCTCTTCACAATCGGCACCACCACAGTCCTCATCATCTGCGCAGGTAAGTACGAGTGCCCCACACACAGGGAGTAGAACATCGCCAGCACTCTGGGCAGACCATTACCTGCATATTTAAGGTGTTCAATGCTCAGGTCATCGTGGCCCGGTGACTTGCCCCGCGACATAGATTTAATAACCTGCCTTACATCTTTTGCCGTAAATCGGGCACTATTCTCCCGGCCACCACACCCAGCACCGCACAAAGACTGTGATGGCCCCAAAGGTGACGTTACAGTGAAGTGCTCCCTGAACATCTCGGCTATGCCTGTCAGATCGTTGATACCGTTGACACTCACAGGCAAGCCCGGCTTACTATTAAGTTTATTGGTTGACTTCCAAACTATGAAACTATGAATGTAAAAAGTCTGTAACAAAATAGTTACAAACAAACAGTTATGAGCAAATTGAGACCTTATTGCAAATCCCCGAATAAACTTTATATATTTACTACATCTAAATACCTACTTATTCATCCAAAATTATTACACAGTCTTGCAATCACTCTTACACACTTTTGACACCCACGCTATGCAATCCCGCACAAACACACACACACACACACACACACGCACGTACATATCCTCACCCCCTAGTGGTTAAATTTAAATCTGATTCCAAGACCTCGGTCGTAGGACTAGGGTTTTTCACAATCATAAACATTACACTCACACATACCTTAATTTTACACATTAGTAACATTTAGTGAAACCTACATTTTAACTTAATTTTATTTTCATTTAAAAATTATATTTGCCATGCTTAACTTTAATCATGTAGTTACGAGTATGTTAGTTATGGAAGAGCGGAGCCTCCTAAGACAGGTATTTTTTACTTAAAAGGGGACTCCAAAACCTTGTTAACAATGTATGATTAAGTTATGGAAAATAAATTATCTTGTATTTTGTAGCTTGTGAATCTTTCTAATAAAAATCTTACAAATATTCGTACAAGTGAATTCGATGTTTTTGTTATTTCTTGCCTCACGAAATATATCCTTGTAATAAGAATCCTTGTTCTTTCGAAGATGGTGTGTTTTTTACCCAAAAAACCCATTTCTGTGGGTTTACGACGCTTTCTAATAGCGCGAAGTGCAGCATTTTTGAGTTCCAGCTGTGAAAACTTTATCAAGATGGTCCTGGGCTTTGATTTTGATTGAGGCTCAACGCGGCCAACCCACTTGACAAATAAATAAATCCAAGTAAACTGTAGAATACCACGAAGAAATTAACTTCGAAAAGTTCAAGGAGTGGTTTCGTAATTTGTTAGACAATTTAACGGAACCTTCAACAATAATCATGGATAATGCATCCTATCATTCGGTTCAACTGTATAAGCCACCAACTTCTGCTAACAATAAAACACAAATAATGAAGTGGCTCAACGATAATAACATCGTAGCACATGCAGATATCGACGTTGAAAAAGGAAATGCTGCATTTGGTTGGCATTAACAAGCCTCCCAGGCCAACCTACGTATTGGACGAAATGGCTAAAGAAGCAGGACATAAAGTTATACGTCTTCCACCCTATCACTGTCAGTATAATGCAATCGACAACATTACAAATAAATAATTGGTGCAAAACTGAAAACCATTTCGAGATATGGGCTTTCTGAGCATCATATTTAAGTCGTGATTAAATAAAGAGATATTTAAAAAAAAACTAAAAATTGGTTAACACAGGATTTTAAAAACGATTTCCTTTCCTTTCAAGTTCAGTTTGTTTAAAAAAAAACTGACATGCCATGTGACAGCAGACACTGCTATCACTGCTACAAGAGGCATGTGAATTTGTTACCACTGGTAGTTGGGAACGTGTAGTGGATTGGACTGATTGGGACAGAGATGTACGAGTGGATACTTTCTTGGATCAACAATTCAATAATTAAGTTAATAAAGGCCCTTAATCCAACAGTCTTGTTAGAAGGTTCGAGAATACCCGTAAAAAAAAGCGTCAGAAATCTAGGATTATCGATTGATGAGATCTTAGGTTTTGAGAAGCATGTCCAACAGAAAATAGGTAAGTGTTTCGGAGCACTCAAGTCACTTTATAAAATAAGACCATTTCTCAACGCCGAAGTAAGGCTACAAGCTTTGTAATAGTCTGGTCCTGTCCCATCTCAGCCATTGCGATATTGTTTATGGGCCCTGTCTCTTTCAAAAAACTGCTAAAGCCATTCAACGTGTCCAGAATGCATGTATGCGCTTTTGTTATTATACATCCAAAAGGGATCATATTACACCACATATTCTGTCTAAGGGATTATTAACTATGAAAAGTACTAGGGCGTTAAAATTTGCATGCTTTTTGCACAATCTTATTAAAACTAAAAGCCCTAGTTACTTGTATGAAAAATTAAATTGGTCCAAAGGTGCACGTAGACCTGTACTTTTGTTCCCAAAACACTCCCTAGCCAGAACCAAGGGCTGCTTCAAGATTGCTGCCTGTAAATGCTGGAACGTCATTCCACGCCTATTCGCGACGCTAGAACATTACTAACATTCCGCAAGCAACGTCGTAGGTTGCTTTTGAAGCAGTCCAAGGATAGTGGGATCCCTTTAATTAATTCTTTAACTCATTAGTGTTTTATAATTGTTATTTACGTTTTATTAAATTTCAATTTATTTTACCTTTTTGTTATTGCTACTGTTAATTGACATCTATTTATTATAATGACATATTTTTAATATTGTTTATTTCCAATTTCAGAGTTGTGTTGGTTTATTATTTTATTATTAAAATGATTTATTGTGTTCTTCGTCCCTTTTAGGTTAAGTTTGAAAATCGGCAGCTGTTTGCATGTCCAACAGCTACATGCCGAAACTTAAGCCTTTTTGTCTTCATCTAATCTTTTCTAAGTACTAGGTATGTCTATTTTTTCTAATTTAATTTTAATCTTGTCACTATTTTGTAAAGTTATTTTTTTTGTATACTGTTTTAATTGAAGACAAATAAACATCTTTTTATTTTATTTTAATCAATACGGGTGATTCTTCAGATAATGAGGATGAAAAAATCGTTTCTGGAAGCGAAGACCAATAAAAATCAACATTGAAATATTATTCAACTGCACATTCTTTTGTTTTATTCATTTACTTACACTTAGCCATAACTGCTCCTGATGGAAAGCATCAACAAGATCTAAGATGACGCGTGCTCGCCCAGAAACTGGGACAGTGACGGCAGGCTAGGTGTTAATTTTCAGAGACTTCCGCAAAAATCGACAGAAGTCAGGGGAGGGGGGGCACTTTGATACACAAAAATTAAATCTCTTTTCTGAGGACCATAAAGCATTATATTTAAATATTTGTTTTGATGTGTGCATTGGCTGATATGTCAGCTTACATTTTGGCTACGCAAAAACCGCAAAAATTGGCGACGTATAGAGATAATGTGATTTTAAGAAAATAAAATGTTTGTATCATTCTGCCCCACCAGTGGGGCACTTTGATACATGGGGTGGGGCAGTTTGATACGTATTTTAGATCCATATGAAATGCAAATTTAAACTGACTAAAAACCCAATATAAACTGTATTATTACTTAAAATTAAGAAATAAAACAATTTTATTGATTGAGATCGCAAAACACTTTTTATTAAGAGTGCACATTAGCCATAATCAGTCTATTAAGTTACTTAAGAAATATAATCACAAAAAAAACATTATTGTTATCATAGAACAAGACTAATTCTCTGTTATTTTCTTAATTATATAATCAGTTATCTACTTACTAAGTAATCAGACTTTAACATTGAATGTTGTTAATGAAAATATAATATTAGAACCTCCTATCAAAATGAACAATAGTTTTCTTAAAAAATTAAACAAACATCAAAAATTTAACAAAAATAATCATAAAAACTCTCATATAAATTACAAAACAATCTACTGGATTTTATATCGAGTTAAACCTACCGAAAATGAATAAAACGACGATGTTCGAGATGTGCCTTTGGAGAAAGTTGGTTTTGGTAATTGCAAAATTACATCTCTAACATCCACACTTGCTTTGTCTTCCACAATTGGAAATATGAACTTATAAGACCCTGTTTTTTTTCTGAGATATGATACTTCATATTCTGTCACATTATACTTAAATACGACTTTGGCAACGTAGTGAATCACAGTTTTCTTCTTCTCAAACTTAATTAGTAGGAAATCTCCAATATTTATGTGTTCAGGATTAACTGGTTCTTCATTAATTACCTCTTCTTCTGATTCCGATGGCATTTCAATGTCTTCACTATCACTCGTCATCACGACTTCATCTAGACTAGAATCGGAATCTATTTCTGCAGGCAAAGAAGTTACTCTCTTTTTCTTTTTTGGCTCAGTTAACCCCAACAGATTTTTCGCTGTTTTCAATTCTTTTGCATGCTGTTTTGCTTTTTGTAATTCTCTTTTCCTGTCCTTTTCATTACGTAAGCTTTCTAATCTATTTTTTTCTGGTGTGTCAGTGTATATTCTTGATCGTCCCTTTTCTCTTCCTTTTCTTTTTAAGACACTGTCAGTAATCGCCTTTTTTGGATAAGGTCTAACTACGTCAGGAGTAAGCATAGCCTGTGATGAAGAAACATGTAGAGAATCGTCAACATCAGACACTGAAATTGGGTCGGTATATGGAAAGTAACTAACTCTCCGCGTTCTGCAGAAACTATTTATCCCACCTGTCTTTGTTTTCTTCCAGCAATAACTTTAGGAGTAGAAAGAACTGTGCTTATGCCTGTTTCGTCTAAGTTTATTATTCGATCGGGTGTAAAATTGTACTGTCTCATTATGCGTTCATAATTATCATGAAATTGAGCTACAGCAGCTTTATTAAAAGCAAAGCTTCTTGCTGCGCTTGTGTTTTCTGGTTTTCGTAGACTCAATTCTGGGTTTCTCTTCCTGAAGCCAGCTGCCCAATCTTTTCCAGCGCATTCGTTTTTTTTCCAGGGTTTTGGATAATTACACCCTGAGGATTCTGCGAACTCGTATGCCAAAGTCAAAAGCTGTCTCAATGTAAGGCCGTAGTGCATTTTACTGCAATTCAATAAATATTGAGTCAATGCCTTTTCTTGTTCGATTGAAAAAACTTGTGCAACGGTATACTTGGAACCATAGATGTTTGATGAAGTAGCTGTAGCAGTGTGTGATGATAAAGCTGCAGTAGTAGTGTGTGCTGAAGATGACGCTATTTGTGCCATCTCCATAGATGGTGCTATTTGTGGTGAAGATGGACCTGCTTGTGATAAAGAAGATTCTGCTTGTAATGAAGAGGATGCTTCATTTGTAGATAATATTCTGGTAGCTTCAAATGATTTTCTGGCTTTTTCTATGCGATGTTGTAGGGTCGCAGTTTTGATGCGATATTTGTCGGCTGCTTTGCGTATAGATAAAGTCTTTGACAATACTTCACGTATTGCGTGTTCAATGTTTTCTTCATTGATATTTTTTCTATCAGTTTTGGGTTTGTACGTTTTCATTTTCTGAAAAAAAGAAAATAAACAATAAAATAAACTATTATTTTTGACGGGGCACTTTAATACACTAGAGGGGCAGATTGATACGTATCATTGTACCCCGCACATTACCGTATCAAAGTGCCCCAACGGACTTTTTCCACAAACAATTAATTTTATCTAATATATAATAATAATGCAATCAAAAACATTTTAAAATACAATAATAACTATATTTACTTACCTGCAGTAACAAATAATAACAAAAACAACTGAAAGAATCGTCCTGAGACACAATTACATTTCACGTTTTTTTTTGTAGGCAGCGGCGCACGCCACTTTCGACACGTTAGTGACCGTTGAGGTCCAATGGCAAACTGGCGGCGAACGGTGTCACAACTGTCATTCTTGTGAATGCCCTTGAGCATTCTAGTGATGTGCCGGACTGTGTAGCGTTTATCGGTTTTGAGATATAGATACTGTACCAATGTGCCCCGTGAATCAATGTGCCCCCCCTCCCCCTAACGTCTACAGCGAGTACACGATGAGTCACATGGTTTCATCATGAGGATAATGACTAGCCACGGCCAAAGCCTCCACCGAGGCCTAGATCCGATGGCCTTAAGATCCCCAATATTATAGAGACATTGTTAGGACACCTTTTTATAAAACCTTATCGCCTTTTACGACATCCATGTGAAGATTTAGAGTGACAATATTCTTTTTAGATAACGTTGCCACACGCCACATAATTATGTAATTTTTAAGACTGTGTTCTTTCTGAGTCACTGTTAGCGTGATCTTAAGTTAGATCTTTGAACTTCATGTCTCAATAGTTTCCAATATTAGTAATGTTTTGATTCGATTCTAATCTGTTTGTAATAATAATCGGAAATCGATAGAATATAGTGTCGATTCAAAGTGTCTCTTCACTAAAGCTCAGTTCTGAGAAGTGCCAGCCGGGACTTCTTATATGAAAGATACCTACTATATTATTCCCCTACCGTCACCTGTAACAGCATCGGGTAGTTAAGAATACACATTACTCTTATGTAATATACTATACAACCAGTCATTATGCATAATAACAAAAGCAACATTTAACTTTACCCGTGACAGGCAAATTTTTACTTCCCCCGTAACAAGTTTTACTGCTTATATTAGTTGGATGACGTTTTGAATGTAAAGCAAAAATATTTTTCTAGATGATTTTTATATAACAAATATTTTGCTTACATGAAAATCTTACCTGTCATGTTGAAAATTCCCATGTGTTTCTTCTGTGGCACCATTTCTACGAGGAAAAAATATAACGCGACTTTCGCTTGTGTAACCACATTTATACTGGAGACTCGGTAAGTAGTCAGGAGCAAGGTTCAATCTCAGAAAAATTTACTCAAAAATGACGATTGTCTATTTTCGCGATATTTCAGTAGTCACGCTTGTTATTCATTTAGCTACCTACAACATTCTTGGCAGAAAGATAGATAAAGCGTGTACAGAGACTAAAATAACAGTAAGTATAAAATAACCGCGAAATACCAATAGCAAATAAAATACACGTAATAAAAAACCTAAAAAGATGATAAACAGTCCAGTTACAAATTGTTAGAGCAATGCGTCCGAAATACGAATGATGATTGTTTCTTTTCTGTGATTTATTACCCACTAGCTTTTGCCCGCGGCTCCGCCCGCGTGTTATTCGGTTTAACAACATGCTTTTTTCTGGGATAAAAAGGTTGGGGTATAAGCTATACCCATTCTAAATTTCATCCAAATCCGTCCAGCCGTTTCAGCGTGAAAGAGTAACAAACACACACACACACACACAAACTTTCGCATTTATAATATCAGTGTGAAGTGTGATGAGATTGAGATAACATAGCCTTGTCTTATTTCACCACAAACGATTATAGACCGCGCTAATTAGACACCTGATGTATGAAATAACAAAGCCTTGTCTTATTTTACCACAAACGAAAGGTACCGCGCTAATTAAACACCTGATTTTTCAATGACATTGATCTATCCTACAGGAACTATGCATTTTTCCTGGATAAAAAGTAACCTATGTGTTAAGTTGGGGTATAAGCTATATCCATTCTAAATTTCATCCAAATCCGTCCAGCCGTTTCAGCTTGAAAGAGTAACAAACATACACACCACAAACTTTTGCATTTATAATATTAGTGTGAAGTGTGATGAGATAACAGCCTTGTCTACTTTCACCACAAACAATTAAAGACCGCGCTAATTAGACACCTGATGTATGAAATAACAAAGCCTTGTCTTATTTTACCACAAACGAAAGGTACCGCGCTAATTAAACACCTGATTTTTCAATGATATTGATCTATCCTACAGGAACCATGCATTTTTCCGGGATAAAAAGTAGCCTATGTGTTAAGTTAGGGTATAAGCTATATCCATTCTAAATTTCATCCAAATCCGTTCAGCCGTTTTAACATGAAAGAGTAACAAACATACACACACACACCCTCACGCACAAACTTTCGCATTTAAAATATTAGTAGGATTACTTAGAATATATTTTACCTAAAATAAATAACACATGCTGTGAAAAACGACACACGTCCTGCCTTGACAACGTTCCGCTCGGGACTAATTCGTCGGTGGGAGGAGTGCCGGCCGCAATTTGGGTTTTTTTAATTTTAATAAAATCACTTATTTCTTTTCTCAAAAAGTAGCTTGGGATTGAACTAGAGAATTGAAAACCCCATCATTTGATATATTTTTTAGATAAAATAACGATCTCACAGTGTATAAAACTGTTTATTTGTGAATTGACCTCATGTTTAACAAATAATGTGATGCAGTAAAGTTATAATAATTACAAAATTAGTCTGGGATTAAATTACATATAATAATGAAGTAGCACATATATTTTATTCAGATTTTTTATCTTAATATTACCCGTTCAAAAACTGATTTGAAAACACGCGACTTTGGTTACATCTCAAATGCTTGCAGTCTTCGATCATCAATATTTTTTTTTTATTTTTTTTTTTTTATTAAGGAACTTACACTATCATTACAGGCTGGACCTAATTCAATAGTGAAGTAACACATCATATACTACATCATAATTACTATACAACATACACATCCAATACCAAAAACTTACCTACATATATTTTCATCTTACACAATAACAAAAAAAAAGAAAAAAGAAACAAGGACAAAGAGCCATAAAAAGCAATTAATTAACCACAAACCTAATAGTAACATAAAATTTGCAAAGTTATCCTTGTGAATTCACCCAGAGAACACGTGAAAACGTCCGTCTTTTCTGAAATTTTATTCAGCAACTTAATAGCTCTAGTTAGCGGCGCTATAAAACTAGATGACGGGTCAGCACGTAAAAAGCGGCCCGACAAATAACAGATAACAGCCCACTTGCAGAGTGAGCTCTTATTTGAATTTAGTTCGTTAGTGCCGGCGCCAACGTTGAAACGTATAACGATGCCTCAATGTGCTCTAAAAACTGCCGTAATAACCATAGAAATAAAGGTAGTGGTGATGGAATATCGTACTTTCGGTAAGTAAATATCAATAGTTTCTATTTTTCATCATTTCATCTGTAAATGGCATGGTACTTTTAATAAAATGTTTCTAAGCCAACGCATGCGCCAACTTCACAAACATTGGCTCCAATTTGCTCAGAAGATTGTGTTTCTAAAGAATGAATTCAAAATGTACTTTAAATACGAAATATTACAGTTGGATTTTCAATAAACCGTTCCGGACTCGACCGTCTCTTGCCATCTTGTGTGACGTAATGTTAGATGTGCATACTTACACGAACAATACTGCACCTTGTCGTAAGTGCTTAAAGTTTAAAATAAGTTGAATTCACAAAAAGTTTAGGACGTTTTCGCATAAATAGTAGTTTGAGAGATATAACTATAAAGGTATAGACAGCCGGTGCCAACATATTGCTTTGTTTTTGTTCGTGCCCCGTCATCTTGTTGTATATTGATGATCGAAGCTTGCAGTCCAGTTTTGTTTTTGCAATGGAGCAATCAATTCAATACAAGAGAATCGTGCGAATAGTTTCGTGCTATGATTTTAAAAGGCACTTAACATTAACGGAATCTGACAATCCTCTCTACAGCCTGACCCGGCCTGTGTGACTTTTCCTTTTTCCCCACTGTAAATACTCGTATAATGATGCTTGGCCGGACTTTCATGAACTCGGTCGAGACAGTACAAGAATTTAATCGGGTTTCTTCGACCATCCGCAAAACGCGTTTTTTTTATGTTTTCAGGACTGGGATTTTGAAAATGTGGCGATATGAAGACCTTGGAGGAGTTAGTTTTGAGAAACATTAAAGTTATTTTTTGAATATACAACTAAAAACTTTCGTAGCAACCTACGTATATTGTAGTCAACAATAACAATACGTGGTAAAGCCAGTATTCAATAATATCTTCTTATTCAATAATTATCTTAATAAGCCCGTGTTCGTCCACTGCTGGACATAGATGCCTTTCCCAAATTTCGCCACTCATGTCGGTCCTCCGTCCTCCTCATCCAGTCGCCAACCGCAACGTCCTTCAGGTCGTCGGTCCAGGGGGCACGAGGTCAATATTCAACATCTACTAAATTATATATCCGGAAAGCACAGATGTTAACACAAAGTTACACAATAATTAGTTGTCGACAGGTGCGACATCGCTGTGTGCCCGGGGGTCAAACTTTCAACTTCCTCGCGTATATATTATGTATATTTCTTTCATGAAGTCTCAGATTTGAAACGGCTGCGTATTTATTATTACATTTCGAACACGCAAACGGCTTTTCTCCGGTATGAGTCCGAACATGAACGGTGAGGTCATGTTTATATAAAAACATTTTTTTACAAAAACTACATTGATGTCTCTTTTTCCCCGTGTGTATTAGTAAATGTCGCTTCAGATGGCACCGAGAGGAATATTGTTTTTTACATACTTCGCATTCAAATATTGCTAAATTAAGGACAAGGTCACTTTTTTTCTTTTCTTCCTTGTGTATCTTATGTGCACGCTTATTATGGTCTGTTAAGCTATGCTTTCGGCGATACCGTTTGGGACACAATTTACAAACATAGTTTTTTTTCCCCGCATGGCCCCCATCCATATGTACTCTCAAAGATTTTTTATGTGCGTATTTTTTCTTGCAAATATCACAATCAAAAGTTGGTCTTTGATGAACTCTCTTGTGGAACGCTAGGAGCTTCATCGTGCTGAAGTCTTGAAAGCAAGTTTCACAACGGAATGTTTCTCTTTTTATGTTGAGCTTCTTCTGAGTGTGCACTGCTTGGTGACGTTTTAAAATATAAGCGTTGTAATACTCCTTGCCACATATACCGCATGTGTAAACCACAACATCGTCTCTAGTTTTGCTGAGCATTCCAAGTCTTTCTGAAAAATATTACAACGAAATAAAAAATATTGACACAGGATATAGGTACAGATAGCGCACGAGTTCATGTCCATCCTGAGGAATGCGGTAGTACTGTGACCTAATTAATTATGGTCATGTCGATAATTACTACCGATTTTGTCAACAGCTGTCAATTTGGTTTATTGTAACTCAAGGTAATTTAGCAAATTATGGAGTAAAATAAATGTGATAAGTACTTGTTTATTGCTAATGAAAAAAAAAATTTAATGCAATTTAATCACTATTAGATGCAAAGCCAACCGCCAGAGCAGAGTCGCAATCAGTATTTTCGCCGTCGCTGACTTCAATTACGAATTTGTTGATCGTATTTTCCTTTAGTCCATCTTTTCAATAGCGACTAATTTTCGGTATCGATAACCGCGCGTCACAACCATCAAGGACAACACTCGACTGCAGACTAATGCGGCGAGGTGGGTGAAGGCGGGGTGAGCTGTCCCCGCGCGTCGCCTCTGGCCCCGATGGACATGAACTCGCGCGCTATCTGTAAGTACAATATATTACTACAAAAGTCCGAATATTAGTAAATCCCAGGATTTTCCAGTTAAACCTAAGATTTACTAAATGATGATGTTAAAAGTCCGAATTGTTCTTTAATAATCGTTTATTTCGGGTTGTTCACCGTCAGTCACTTAGTTAGTCTAAGGCTGAGATTCAGAGTGCATTTTGAGTCCGAACTCAATCTTACAAACGTCAAAAAGTGACGTGATCTCATACTAGAGTGACGTTTGTAAGATTGAGTTCGGACTCAAAATGCACTCTGAATCTCAGCCTTAGGAAAACCTTAGGTAAAAACCGCAAAGTCAAAGACTGCTTGTATATCCGCGGCTCTACCCTACAGAACTATATTATTTGTCTATGGCAAGTGCAATCTGTCAAAACTATTTGAGGTCATGTGTAGTGTAACATGTCCACGCAGTAAAGTACAAAGACAAAAGTGTGAATTTCATAGGTTCAAATTAAATATAAACTGGTAAATATGAACTTTAAAGAAAATCAAAATACATTCTTTCAACATTCTAAAACATGAGGACGTGTGTTTTTAAATTTTTAATTTATGTTTTCTTTAGGTTATAAAACATTTTTTTCAACTGCCATATTTGACTTTGTATGCTTTCTCGTCAAAAACACTGTTGTTCACATCGGGCTTCGTATATAGATTCTAAGTAGGTTCAGCTTGTATATGGTGATGGTTTTGTGAGGGATGATGATATTGCTTCTGACTTCGACCCTAACTACAAACCTTCCTCTAGCCAAGAACCTAAAAGAAAATATCTTATCATACCCGACTCCGAATCTGATAGTTCTGACGATGATAGTATGGCTTTACAAAATTCCCAGGCTCCATCTACATACAAATCACAGGGTAAAAAATGAAAAAAAGACTACCAAGTTATTTGGAAAAATTATAAAATGCCAGCAACTTGCAATGCAATACAATGCAAGTTTCTGTTGAAAGGAAACACAGATTTAACGGATACAGTTAGATTCACCAGCAGATATTTTAAAGATTTTGTTCACGGATGATATGACTGACTAAATTGTTTAGAAATCTAACATTTAATCTGTTCAAGATAATATCAACAAGCCAGCAATCGAAACATTCATTGGAATTGGGATTTCACTTGAACACAATCGAAGCCATATATGACCCCACATTATTTTACAATGCATACGAAGCCATACATGGCTTCATACTGTTATTTCTAATATAAAAGATATATATTTTTTTTTACAAATTGTATCGAATATTTTGGGATAATAGATCAACATTTTGAAACAAGAATGTTTTTATTGCATCTCCTTGATAATTCATGCAGTAAGGGATAAAATAACGGCATTTAAAATATTTCCCTAGCATTTCAAATGAATTTCTGAATATTTAAAAATAGGCCACGCCCCCTTCAGATGTTTGCAGAATTACGCGTGCCACGTCACCGGTGCCCCTGCCGCTCGTTCGCTCTATCGCCTGCTATGTGAAAGTGTCTTGCGCGCTGTAGATTTTCAAGTTTTAGCAAAATGTATTCTCAAAAAACCGGTCAAGTGCGAGTCAGACTCGCATACCTAGGGTTCCGTAATTCGGCGGTTTTGATGGGAATGTATATTTGGTAGTAATTAGTTTTGGTAGTACTAATATATATTTCTTTTCGCATACATAATCTTAATATTTGTAGCATAAAAAAAGAAAAACACAAATATTTTTATACCGTACTCGAAATAAAACTCGTGGATGAATAATTAAGTATTGTCACATTGTTATCGTCAATTTCTCAGCAGCTATATTTTTCCTGTAATCTTTACGTAATTACCATATTTTTTCATATTTTTCAGTTAATTTGTTTTGGAGATAAGGGGGGGACACGAACTCCAACGAATCAGCTCCTTAAAACCTTGAATTTGATGCCCATATTGTATTATTATGAAAAAAAAACAATTATTATTTTTTATTTCTCGTTTGTTTTCAGCTTTTTTGTAATCGCTATAGTTTTTCTGTAATTGGCCAGTTACGGTTATTGGCCATTTTTGGAAATAAGTGTGGGGGACACCTGCATTTTTGTGTTTTTTAAAGCTTTCTCGAAATCGGTGCGAGTGAATACAGTGAAAGTACATATATTTTTATAGTCAGCTCTTAATATCTATAATTTGATAACCATATTGTATTTTTAGGTTTTCTTTTTTCTCTTTTGTATTGGGAATATTTTGAGCAATTTAAATTTTTTAAATATTTTTTGCACCGTATTATGTAGGCAAGTGAATGCTATTTTTGTAACAAATTTTAAGTCTTTATCTTTAACTGTGCTTATTGTTAATGAGGCTGTGACATATGGATGGACGAAAAACGGAGTCTCAACATAAAGGTTCCTTTTGTACGTTTTAGGTACTACGGAACCCTAAAAAGGACATACAAATATTGTACAGTGTCTCAATAACACAACAATCACTACAACAAATAAAGTGTTTGTTACAATGCCGCGGGGTAGTTGGTGTAAGTTTCAGCACTGATGTAGCTACTGTTCGATGCAATATAACCAGTAATCATTATAGAATCTAACTTGTGCAAGTTATCGGATTGAACACCGTTAAAACCCTACTCAATTATGAATTATACCACTCGAAAACACTTGAAACGACGGATTCTCTGCGTGTAACAGACCACACTGAGGCATACGTGAAGTCACAACCTTCCTGACCTGACGGAACCGTGTGAAGTAGTGAGTGCGGCGCGATGTTTTCATATTGTAATAACTCCAGAAACACGTATCGTATTCAGTTGAAATAAAAACTAATGTTTCAGTAGCAGTACACGCAATTACGGTGTAATGTCCAAATTGTAATATTTTTGTTATGGTAACTTATTCATTTTGATTGGTGGAAACGCAAGCGCTTGGTTGTGCCGCGCTTGGACATGGTTGGCAGAGTTACGAACGACTTCCGATTGAAAGGAGAATTTTTCTGTACACTTTTGTTTGGTGCGCGAAGAAACTTGTCTGTTCCTACTGTGAGACTTTATTGTAATTTCATCAGTTCCGATGCTGATAATATCGCCTCTTATCTAGTGCATCGCGTCGTGTTGCAAGTGTGTAACATTAGATAACCAATACAGACATTGTGAACCATCTGGCTGTGCTATTATTTACGAGGTCGCATATCAACGACTACGTGGCATGCGACTCTGGCAATGCACATCCTGACACCGCTTCCATTACCCGAATTCCTCATTGTCGCGAACTCCTTTTATAATACTTTTACTCTATTATTTCTGTATTTTTAAATACGTATTCTTCCTTCTGTCATTGTTTGTCATGGTCTTGTACATATTAAATGGTTTTCTCTATTCAAGTTTCTTTTAGTTTTTAACAAATACAGTCCACCATTTCATCCGTTTCATTTTGGTCCTTTTCCCTACATATCCAGTTGGGTACACTGGACATTTTAATTTTTTTCATTTTGTCATCGTGTCAAATTCATCTGACGTTGATAAAGGCATTTCCGCAGTAGGATGCGAACAACATGCCCCTGTTCCTCCAACCCCAGGCCGTCCGGCCCCACCG
Source organism: Ypsolopha scabrella (assembly GCA_910592155.1). Classification (NCBI taxonomy): domain Eukaryota; kingdom Metazoa; phylum Arthropoda; class Insecta; order Lepidoptera; family Ypsolophidae; genus Ypsolopha; species Ypsolopha scabrella. The sequence continues at coordinate 204,791 of OU342988.1, forward strand.
GCGATTGCCACACGGACAACTGCATCCTTTATTTAAAAGACATGATCTTCCCAAGTTGCTCGCCCTTCTCCTTAGCAAGACTAATCGAATGGGCGGAGTTAGGCATGTATTTATATATGTGACGTACTAGTATTCAGTATATGAGTAGTGGGTAGCTGTTATCGTAATAATAATATAATGTACAGGGTGTAAATGCAAAGTCAAGAATCCTTTTAGGGTATGAAAGTATACACGATTCTGATGTCATTACGACAAAAAAAATATACCTTGAGTTTTCACCAAAAATTCCGTAATTTTTCTAAGCTATGGCTTAGCAGCAGCTCACCGGTCTCCCCACACACCTAATTGCACCCCGCAACCCGCACCCTTCATCCGAGTGGCCAGCGACCAGTGAGGGTGTCCACGCGATTAGTGTATTTTGAGTAAAGAAAATCGTATTATTATGGGTTACTGGTACTTTATTTAGAGATCCCAGTATTTAAAATAATATCTTTACCGATCATACTGACACACCCTTAAAGGATTCTTGACTTTACTTTTACACCCGGTATACATTATTGTATAAATTAAATCTTTAATTTAATTCATGTTTGTGTATTATCTTATTAAGAAAACCGATTTCATTTATTGTATTTTCCTCCTTTAAATTTAATATTTTAATAATTTAATATATCCTAACGTGCGATAAGTGTATTTATGTACCTACATTGCAAACATAATGTATTAATTTCATTTCATTGCCGTGTTCGCTGTTTTTGTTTTTAAAACCAAATAAATAAATAAAACGAAAGATATTAAAGAACTTACCGTTCTCGTGACTAGCCATGTGCCGATGTAAATATAGGTCGCACGCAAACTTATCGCTACAGATCTCACATTCAACTTACCGTTCTCGTGACTAGCCATGTGCCGATGTAAATATAGGTCGCACGCAAACTTATCGCTACAGATCTCACATTCAACTTACCGTTCTCGTGACTAGCCATGTGCCGATGTAAATATAAGTCGCACGCAACCTTATCGTTACAGATCTCACATTCAACTTACCGTTCTCGTGACTAGCCATGTGCCGATGTAAATATAGGTCGCACGCAACCTTATCGTTACAGATCTCACATTCAACTTACCGTTCTCGTGACTAGCCATGTGCCGATGTAAATATAGGTCGCACGCAAACTTATCGCTACAGATCTCACATTCAACTTACCGTTCTCGTGACTAGCCATGTGCCGATGTAAATATAAGTCGCACGCAACCTTATCGTTACAGATCTCACATTCAACTTACCGTTCTCGTGACTAGCCATGTGCCGATGTAAATATAGGTCGCACGCAACCTTATCGTTACAGATCTCACATTCAACTTACCGTTCTCGTGACTAGCCATGTGCCGATGTAAATATAGGTCGCACGCAAACTTATCGCTACAGATCTCACATTCAACTTACCGTTCTCGTGACTAGCCATGTGCCGATGTAAATATAAGTCGCACGCAACCTTATCGTTACAGATCTCACATTCAACTTACCGTTCTCGTGACTAGCCATGTGCCGATGTAAATATAGGTCGCACGCAACCTTATCGTTACAGATCTCACATTCAACTTACCGTTCTCGTGACTAGCCATGTGCCGATGTAAATATAGGTCGCACGCAAACTTATCGCTACAGATCTCACATTCAACTTACCGTTCTCGTGACTAGCCATGTGCCGATGTAAATATAAGTCGCACGCAACCTTATCGTTACAGATCTCACATTCAACTTACCGTTCTCGTGACTAGCCATGTGCCGATGTAAATATAGGTCGCACGCAACCTTATCGTTACAGATCTCACATTCAACTTACCGTTCTCGTGACTAGCCATGTGCCGATGTAAATATAGGTCGCACGCAAACTTATCGCTACAGATCTCACATTCAACTTACCGTTCTCGTGACTAGCCATGTGCCGATGTAAATATAAGTCGCACGCAACCTTATCGTTACAGATCTCACATTCAACTTACCGTTCTCGTGACTAGCCATGTGCCGATGTAAATATAGGTCGCACGCAAACTTATCGCTACAGATCTCACATTCAACTTACCGTTCTCGTGACTAGCCATGTGCCGATGTAAATATAAGTCGCACGCAACCTTATCGTTACAGATCTCACATTCAACTTACCGTTCTCGTGACTAGCCATGTGCTGATGTAAATATAAGTCGCACGCAACCTTATCGTTACAGATCTCACATTCAACTTACCGTTCTCGTGACTAGCCATGTGCCGATGTAAATATAAGTCGCACGCAACCTTATCGTTACAGATCTCACATTCAACTTACCGTTCTCGTGACTAGCCATGTGCCGATGTAAATATAGGTCGCACGCAAACTTATCGCCACAGATCTCACATTCAAATTTCTTTTCCAAGTGGATGTACGCAATATGGTTATCGCGATCTGTCTCTCTACCAAACTTTAATGGACAAAAGTGGCATTTCATAGTTCCATGGTATCTACGTATATGCCGCCGTATTCCAAGTTTCTGTGAAAATTTTTTCTTACACATGTCACATTCAAATATCTTTTCTAAGTGAATCGCAATATGTCTATTACGATTTTTCACTCCACCAAATTTATTAGGACAAAAGTGGCATTTTATAATGTTATGGACTTGAGTAATATGCTTGCGCATTGCTTTTTTGTGTTCAAATGTTTTTTTACAAATGTCACAAGCAAATTCTTTTTTATGCATTTGTTTATCTCTTGCGAAGGCGGGCACATGTTGCTCGATACCGGACTCTTCCAATATTTTGAGGTTAGTGTTTATTCTTTCTTTATTTTGCAGTTCTGTTAAAGACGCTTCTGAAAAAGAACAATAAAACATGTTAGGGGGTGACTTTTTACCTCGGTACAAAATGCACATCATTATATTGTTTTCCATACTTTTGAATAATAAGTATGCAATAAATGCATTGTGAAAGGTAATTTGTAGGCCGACCTCGCGCCCGCTGGACCGACGACCTGAAGGACGTTGCGGGGGTCGGCTGGATGAGGAAGACGGAGGACCGACATGAGTGGCGAAATTTGGGAAAGGCCTATGTCCAGTAGTGGACGAACACGGGCTGATGGATGGATGGATGAAAAGTAATTTGCGGAAATAGTTTAATAATAATGAAGTCTTCACATGAAAATAATGTACTTTAATGTATTACATTTTGGTTGAAAAACACTTGTACTTGTCCACTCATTTATATTATTTCCCTTACCGGTTTCGCCGTTAAAGCATTATCAAAGGTATTTTGTTTTTCTTTTCTTTTTTTTTATAAGTATTTTTCAATCAAATATGTATCAAAAGTTCCACCAAGTGCCAACAATCACGAGCATCAACTCTATTACATTTTGCTTGCATTATAATAACAAACTTTATAGCGTGTTTACAGTTGTAATGTAATGCAGTCAAAATATAACGCATAAAATGGAATAATTTCCGTTTGCGCTAATTGCTATAAAACACATTTATTGCATACTTTTTATTCAAAAGTAAGGAAAATAATATTATGATGTGCATTTTGCACCGAGATCCTCTGTTACCACCTTAAGTCAAAATTAAGCATGATTAATAAAACAACTTTTGGTCCGCGGCTCCGCCCGCGTTTATTGAATCTGCCCCGTTTTGCAAATCTACAAACTATAAACAAAACAAAAATATATATTTAAAAAAGCTAGATGCCTAATAATTTGTTCAAAAATACTTTATTATCATCGTACCTTGGTCAACGTATAGGCTACATATAAAATAAAAGAACGCCCAAGCTGAAAACGAGGCAAAGATCATTTCAAATGAACACGAGCAAAGCGCCGTGGATGTAGTTGTACACTTCGGTATGATAGCGGTCGGAGATCGAAGGTGACCGACAACCTGCACAATCAGTTTGTCGCCGACATGATGGCCTTTGGAACCAATCAATCAATCAATCAATTTATTTATTGCATTAAATTACATGTTAGTTTTAGATGTTATATGTACATAATTATGGTTCAATGTAATTTTACCCATAGGGTGTAACAATATTCTTAATTTATTAATAAAATATAACTAAGTATAATAATAATCAAATCTTTGCTATTTCCATGCATACAACTTATTTTAATATATCGTTCATTTGAAGTATACTTATAGTTAATTAAATACATTTATTCATGCAATGGTTAATAATATAACGGTTTTACATTTTTATGGTGTAGATTCAAGAAATTCTTTGAAACTGTATGGACAAACCGTGATCAAGTACTGTTTTAATTGAATGAAAAACTTATTTCCTGTCATAGACTTAATTTCATCAGGCAAATGATTGTAAGCCTTGATGGCTGCCAGTTTTGTAGTACGAGTATAAGTAACAGTTCTACTAGGAGGCACATTCAAGTCATATTTGAAGCGTTCGTTGAGTCGGTCACTAATACCTGGAGTTCTCAGTGGGAATTTTTCTGGGTAGCGCCTTACTAATTTACAGAGCTCAATAATGTATAAAGCCGTGATGGTGTGTATTCCGAGTTCAACAAAAGAAGTTCGGCAAGTTTCCCTGCTCGATTTATGTCCGTCCAAAATGCGTATACATCTCTTTTGAAGAACGAAGATTTTTTGAACGTCTACACTACCACCCCATTCTGCTATTCCATACAAAACTCTCGAATGAAAAAAGGCAAAATATGACTGAAGTGTTGCTTTTTTTGTAGCTAACTTCGACAAACCTCTTAGAGCATAGCAAAAACTGCTTAGTTTATTTACTAATACCTCTATGTGCTTTTTCCAATTCATGTGATCATCAACATGGACACCTAAGAATTTCGCATTTTGCACACAATTAATTAGTCTATCATCGATTTTCATTTCAAGTTTTAACTCTTCCGTGTTGTAATTTCTGAAGCATATTAATTTAGTTTTAGTGACGTTTGTATTGAGATTGATGTGTTTTAACCAATGAATTAACAATTTGACAGATTCAACTATATTATTAAAATGATGACATCTATCGTGTCTTTTAAATTTAAAAAACACAGATATATCGTCTGCAAACATTATAGTTTTTTCCTTTACTTCACGAGGGAGCTCGTTGACGTACAAAAGGAAAAGTATGGGCCCCAGTATACTTCCCTGTGGTACTCCCTTATGTATTTTTGAGACTTTTGACTCACCGTTTATTAGGGTATTCGATTTATTGAGAATTGGCAGAATGACACTTTGACTTCTATCTTCTAAATAAGACCTAAACCAAGCGTTAGCAATCCCTCTGATTCCGTACCGATCTAAAATTTCAAGCAAAATATTATGATTTACGTAATCAAAGGCCTTGGAGAGATCAAGTAGAACCGTTCCAACAATTTCTTTGTCATCCATAGCCTTTGTCACAAACTCTGTCATATCAAATATAGCATCTGTTGCAGAGGCTCCTTTTCGAAAACCAAATTGTTCTTTAGACAGAATATTACGGTATGTAAGGAATTTACGTAATCTGTTTGCCATTATTTTTTCAAAAATCTTCGACAAGGTTATGAGTAGTGATATGGGGCGATAATTGTTAACATTCAATTTGTCGTCTTTTTTATGTATCGGTTTTATGTGAGCCTTCTTTAGTTTAGTCGGAAATATACCTTCAGTTAAAGACAAGTTAATTAGGTAAAGTAAGGGATCAGCGATAGCTTCTATAATAAACTTTAAAACATCGATTGGAATATTATCGTAACCACAACTTTTTTTATTTTTTATTGATTTTATGGTTTCGTACAACTCGTCCATAGTAACCGGCATAAGAAACATTGAATGTGGAGCGAAGGGTGGTAAGACATTTTTTTTATTATTATTATTTGGTTTCGTAATCTTTTGGATTTCATCAGTGCTTGTAAAAAAATTGTTAAATAAATCTGGAGCTTCAGAGTCAGATTTTATTTTGTTTTGTCCATCTGACAAACCAACGTAACTGTTTACCTCTAATGAACCTGTACCTTTAATGTTGTTGTTTATTAATTTCCAAGTTGACCTAATTTTATCCTGAGAATTTGTAATTTTTCGTTCGTTGTACACTTTTTTAGCGTAGGAAATTACCTTACTTAATACACTACAGTATGACTTGTAATGTTCTAGTAGAACACCATTTTTGGATCTCTTAGTCTCCACAAACATTTCTCTTTTTTTCTTACATGAATTCTTAATTCCTGGTGTGATCCATCTTGAATCGCTTTTAACGTATCTATCATCTCTAACTCTGATCTGGGGACAGTGGTCATCGAACGCCTTAACAAGAACTTTGTGGAAGATATTAAAGCCATTTTCGCAATTTGTGGCAGTGTAAACTTCATTCCAAGACAGAGAGAGTAAGTAGTTTCTAAGAGATTCAAGATTTTTCTGTTTTAAATTTTTAACTAGTCGAAAAAATACTGATTTCTTTTTTAACGGAAGGTTAAAGGTCGCATATTGGAGAGTGTGGTCCGAGAGGCCGACTTCTACTACCAGAGCATCATCAAGTTCAGTATTGGATAATATATTGTCAATACATGTACGACTATGACTTGTTATACGAGTAGGTTCATATATGTATCTCTTTATATTGTGGGACTGCAAAAGGGATATGAAATCTTTTGATTCTGAATTGTTAGCCAATAGGTTTACATTGAAATCGCCACAGATAATAATTTTCCGCTCTTTGTGTTTTTGTACAAAATTTAATGCTAAGTCCAGATTTTTTATAAAATTATCATTTGTTACCTGTTTAGGTCTATAGATACATAGAAAGTAAGTTTCGTTTAGGTTTAAGGCACAAATTTCAAATATGTATGGAATCGTTATTTTTTTAATTTTTGGCAATTCTTTAAACTCAATGTTTTTTCGGACAAAAATACAGACCCCTCCTTTACTATCTCTATTTTTGCGACAAAAACTTGCGGCTAATTTAAAATTTGGAATATTAATACGTACTAAATCCTCTTCTACTCTATGATGTTCGGTTATACATAAAACATCAACGTTCATACCTTCTGGACTATTTAGCCAAACCTCAAGCTGGAGTAACTTAGTTTGGTTAAGACTTTGAATGTTTATATGGCTTACTTTGCTTGTGTTATTCTGACCGTCGTTTACTACGCTTTCGAAATGATTTCTTTCACTATGTGAAAACCCTTATTGTCATGACCATGATGCACGGATTTTTCTTGTTTTTTAAAATAGTAAGGCAAGGTTCCTTTCTTGGGAATTTTTGTTTCTGTAGGTTTCATTAAATCTATGGTTGGGACTGTTGCACATTTCTTTATTTCTAATTGAAGTTTACGTTGTATTTGAAATAAGTACGGTATTGTACCTTTTTTGTAAGTTTTTGCCGGGGTATTTATTGTTGTTTTTTTTTTTACTTAAGATGCGTAAGAACTGCTTCTCATAATCTATGCTATCTATCTCTAAATTTAGTTTATCACATACAGCTTTTTGATCATTCGCATTTGTTTCAATGAATTTCGTATCCTTATAGTAATTACACAACATTTTAGCGTAGCGATTTTGTATGTCCGGATTTATGTAATAATTATCAGCTACTTTAACAACATATACTTTATAATTCTGAAGTTTGTTTAACGCATTACATAACTCAAATACAAATTGATACGGGTTTCTGTCATTGGAGCCTAGAATAAGGATCACGATATCATTACTGTCTAAATTTTTTATCAAATCATCACAACTGCTTAAGATATCTAAAGAAGTGGCTTCAGTTTTACTATAGGCACTGACAGCGTATTTGTCGTTCCATTTTTCTTTTCTGCTGTTAATCAAACTTTGTGCTAGCCCTTTACACTTTTGGTCTCCTAGAATATGAATTTTTTGTGATTTCTCAGATGTTGCACTGTTTGTTTTCACGCATTTCTTGATCATCAAAGGTGATTCCATCCGAATTGATGCCGTTTTTCGGGATTCTGGTGATTTATGAACCTCTTTGCTTTTCATCTCAGGATTCGAATGTAGTAGAAGATCACCCACTGAATCTTGGTTATTCGTTGATAATACTTGTTGTTGGATACCATTTCCATTGCTACAAGTTTGCACGTTAGTTTCCTTTGTTACTATGTTCTCTATTCCGGTGATACTATCTCTAGTACAAGTTTTTGGTGTACAGAAAGTTTTTCTTATTGGGGTGGAGCTGCATGGTGTTTGCTGTTTGGTTAATTTAACGAGGACATCAATTTTTTTGTTCATCTCTATTATTTGTTCTTTCAATTCGAAATTATCGTTGTTGAGGTTGATAATTTCTTCATGAGCGCTTTCTAACTCGACTTCAACCTTGTTTAATTGATCTCTTAATTCATTAAATGTTGATACATTTAAGTGTTCTGTGGGGGGCAAGCTCCTTGTTGTTACATCGAGCAAGGAAGAGCTTTCGTCAACATTTAGCTCAGAAAGATTATCCAGTGAATGAGACTTACGTGTCTTACTATTTTCTTTATTCTGTCTGCGTGAAACATTTTTCATTGCATTATCATTATTAGTATTTATGTCAATTGGAAAACCTTTAGACTGTGCATTACTAGAAGTCTCATAGTTCCGTTGGCCGGTATTTTTCCTCTGTGTTACTTTCGTGCACGATGTACATTGCCAGTGCTTTTTCAATTTGAACATGTTGCCCATGTAATGCGCAGTTGTTATATTAGCGCATTTATAGTGATAAGTATCTTTGCATGCTAAACACTGAACTTTTTCCTTTGACGTAATCGGACTATTACATATTTTGCACTTGCTCGTCATCGTGTATTTTTCTCATAAACAGTAATATGGACACTAGAGAGGGCCTCTTAGATAATAATCGCAATATTCCCAATTTTTGCGGTCCAAATACAAGCTGATTTCAAATTACACGTGGCCAATCCGCCTTTTTGTATTTTATTTTGACCGTGTATTTATGTCATGTAGATGTGGCTTCACTTTTAAATATCTTGACGACAATTATTTATGGCGAATAAAAATGGAAAAAGATTTTCCCGGGCGGGGTTTGAACCTGTGGTTGATGCGGCAGGCGGTTTAAGCAGCAAAAGTTTTAACCGCTAAGGCCAAACAGTTCTTAGAGTTTGTGGCAAAATAGTGATATGTATCCTTTGATAGTGTGCGTTCATAAATTGCACGGCAGTTTGTTATTTATTTTGCTAAGCAAAGACACAAAGGAAGTCCAAAGGTCAGAAAACACTAGACACACAACCGAAATGAGTTGGAATGGAGACTCGAATGGACCTCGTCCCCGCTGGACCGACAACCTGAAGGAGGTTGCGGGTGGGGCGGCTGGATGAGGAGGACGGAGGACTGCCAAGAGTGGCGAAATATTGCAAAGGCTTCTGTCCAGCATTGAACGAACACAGGCTGACGGAAGGATGAATGGAATGATAGCAATTACAACTGGTGTGTTTTCAGCAGCGAAAGTGTTTAACTATTTAGGAATTTATGTATATAGGGGTGCTACGCGTTGACGTGGTTATTTCTTCAATAAAGAACGCGGTAGCTCCACGATAATTGTTTATTATATAAATGCGGATGTAAGCGCGAATGCAAGCTAATATGATAGTGATGCATAAGTATGAAAGTAACACAATAATTTATGTATATATGGGTGCTACGCGTTGACGTGGTTATTTCGTCAATAAAGAACGCGGTAGCTCCACGATAATTGTTTATTATATAAATGCGGATGTAAGTGCGAATGCGAACTAATATGATAGTGATGCATAAGTATGAAAGTAACACAATAATTTATGTATATAGGGGTGCTACGCGTTGACGTGGTTATTTCTTCAATAAAGAACGCGGTAGCTCCACGATAATTGTTTATTATATAAATGCGGATGTAAGCGCGAATGCAAGCTAATATGATAGTGATGCATAAGTATGAAAGTAACACAATAATTTATGTATATATGGGTGCTACGCGTTGACATGGTTATTTCTTCAATAAAGAACGCGGTAGCTCCACGATAATTGTTTATTATATAAATGCGGATGTAAGTGCGAATGCGAACTAATATGATAGTGATGCATAAGTATGAAAGTAACACAATAATTTATGTATATATGGGTGCTACGCGTTGACGTGGTTATTTCTTCAATAAAGAACGCGGTAGCTCCACGATAATTGTTTATTATATAAATGCGGATGTAGGCGCGAATGCAAGCTAATATGATAGTGATGCATAAGTATGAAAGTAACACAATCATTTTTGTATATAGGGGTGCTACGCGTTGACGTGGTTATTTCTTCAATAAAGAACGCGGTAGCTCCACGATAATTGTTTATTATATAAATGCGGATGTAAGCGCGAATGCAAGCTAATATGATAGTGATGCATAAGTATGAAAGTAACACAATAATTTATGTATATATGGGTGCTACGCGTTGACGTGGTTATTTCTTCAATAAAGAACGCGGTATCTCCACGATAATTGTTTAAAATTATATAAATGCGGATGTAAGCGCGAATGCAAGCTAATATGATAGTGATGCATAAGTATGAAAGTAACACAATAATTTATGTATATATGGGTGCTACGCGTTGACGTGGTTATTTCTTCAATAAAGAACGCGGTATCTCCACGATAATTGTTTATTATATAAATGCGGATGTAAGCGCGAATGCAAGCTAATATGATAGTGATGCATAAGTATGAAAGTAACACAATAATTTATGTATATATGGGTGCTACGCGTTGACGTGGTTATTTCTTCAATAAAGAACGCGGTAGCTCCACGATAATTATTAATTATTTTTAACATTATATATAGCTGCAATACGGTGACTGACTCACTCACTGATTGACATGGTTGTTTGGTTATAGGGGGGGATTTTACGCTAATATGATGTAGGGGGGGGTGGTAGAGCATGTCATTCTGACTGGGGATAAAATCGAAAATTTTCATTTTTTTTAATTTTAGGGGGGGGTTCAGTCGTTTTCCCTAACCCTGTTTTGTATAGGATTCTTGTATGGGATTTGGATTTCTCGAGCTGGCGCAGCCAGCGAGTACAAAATTACTACCGGGGGGGTTGGCGGGCTGGCGCAGCCAGCTCGCCTACCCCCCCGGTAGGAATTTTGCCTATTGCTGGAAGGAATTCATACTGGCTACTCGGACGTTTTTTTACAACCCCCCCCCAAATGTTTGGTACTATGTATGGGAGTCGACGTATTTGTATGGGACAAAATTCATACTGAATATTCGGTCGTTTTGGAAAATTCATACTGGATATTCGGTCATTTTGATCGAACCCCCCCCCCCCCCCGCATTTTTAGTAGTATCAATATGAGTTGACGTATTTGTATGGGACAAAATTCATACTGTATATTCGATCGAAATTTTCGTAACCCCCCCCGCATTATTAGTACTATCCATGAAAGTTGACGTATTCCTATGGGACAAAATTCATACTGTATATTCAGTCGAAATTTTCGTAACCCCCCCCGCATTTTTAGTACTATCCATGAAAGTTGACGTATTCCTATGGGACAAAATTCATACTGTATATTCGGTCGAAATCTTCGTAACCCCCCCCCCCCGCGCATTTTTAGTACTATCCATGAAAGTTGACGTATTCCTATGGGACAAAATTCATACTGTATATTCGGTCGAAATTTTCGTAACCCCCCCGCATTTTTAGTAGTATCAATATGAGTTGACGTATTTGTATGGGACAAAATTCATACTGGATATTCTGTCATTTTTATCGAACCCCCCCCCCCCACATTATTCGTAGTATCAATATGAGTTGACGTATTTGTATGGGACATAATTCATACTGTATATTCGGTCGAAATTTTCGTAACCCCCCCCGCATTTTTAGTACTATCCATGAAAGTTGACGTATTCCTATGGGACAAAATTCATACTGTACATTCAGTCGAAATTTTCGTAACCCCCCCCCCCGCATTTTTAGTACTATCCATGAAAGTTGACGTATTCCTATGGGACAAAATTCATACTGTATATTCGGTCGAAATTTTCGTAACCCCCCCTCCCCCGCATTTTTAGTACTATCCATGAAAGTTGACGTATTCCTATGGGACAAAATTCATACTGTATATTCGGTCGAAATTTTCGTAACCCCCCCCCGCATTTTTAGTACTATCCATGAAAGTTGCCGTATTTGTATGGGAAAAAATTCAAGTATGACATTTTCGGACCCCAAAATTTTCAGAACGCACCCCGGGGTCCGAAAAAAAAAAAATTTTTTAAATGTTTATAATTTTTTTTTTCTTTTAGCCATATCTCCGCGACGGTTCGTCTCGGAACCCCCAAACTTGGACCCCGGGGGTCCGAAAAAAGATTTCTTTCATTTAAAAAAAATTTTATCCGAGGCGCGAAAATTTTTTTGTTTTGGCCATATCTCCATGACGGTTGGGCTTGGAACCCTCAAACTCGGACCCCTGGGGTCCAAAAAAAAATCTCTTTCTTTTCAAGGGGTCCATTCTTTTTCGGCCCATATCTCCCAAACCAATGAAGATAGACCCCTGTTCAGGGGGTCCGTTTGAAAGGGCTCGCCGAGATCTATCCGAATACCGAAAAAAAAAAATTTCGGCCACAGTTGGCCGAGTCGGCCACATCCGCGCAATTGGATTATCTCGAGAACGGTTGGAGCTACAGCTACGCGGTTTTCACCATAGTGAATGGCATCAAAACGGCCACAACTTGGCAAAAAAAATTTGACATTTTTGATATTTTATTTTTTTTTAATTTTTTTTTTCTCTAACTTCGGAATGGATGGTGGTAGCGCTTCCGGGTTTGCACTCGAATGATTAGTATCACGCGCTCTTCCCGACCGATGACAAATTTTGACATTTGACAACTGTCAAAACAATGTCAATCGCGTTTATTCAACCGATCGCCCTGAAACCCAGTTTCCACACGTTTTCAAGGTTGCTCTTTGTGTTGTTACAATAAGTTGACATACTTACTTTCCAGAACTATGACGAGGGTGCGCACCACAGGTGCGCGGCCGAGTCATCAAGTCAAACAACATGTGCCTACCGTTCACCGAGGGACGAGGTCGCGCACCGCAGGTGCGCGGGCGAGTCCAACTAAATGCCCAATGACTCTTTTTCACACATCTTCCAACCGATGACAGGTTTTGACACTCGACACACATCCCATCCTCTGTCAATCACGGATTTTCTACAGATTGCCAATACTTCACTGTAGTACAAGTCCAATACGTCACTGATTCAAAGAAAAAAAACGCAAATATATTCGGTCGTTTTTTGTAACCCCCCCCGCATTTTTAGTACTATCAATATAAGTTGACGTATTTGTATGGGACAAAATTCATACTGTATATTCGGTCGAAATTTTCGGAACCCGCCCCCCCCAATTCTGGTACTATCCATGAAAGTTGACGTATTTGTATGGGACAAAATTCATTCTGTATATTCGGTCGTTTTTCGTAACCCCCCCGCATTTTTAGTACTTTCAATATGAGTTGACGTATTTGTATGGGACAAAATTCATACTGTATATTCGGTCGAAATTTTCGGAACCCCCCCTCCCCAATTCTGGTACTATCCATGAAAGTTGACGTATTTGTATGGGACAAAATTCGTACTGTATATTCGGTCGTTTTTGTTACCCCCCCGCATTTTTGGTAGTTTCAATATGAGTTGACGTATTTGTATGGGAAAAAATTCATACTGAATATTCGGGCGAGTATAACATTTTCGGACCCCAAAATTTTCGGAACCCACCCCGGGGTCCGAAAAAAAAAATTTATATTTTTAAAATGTTTGAAAAAAAATTTTGTTTCGTCCATATCTCCGCGATGGTTCGTCTCGGAATCCCCAAACTTGGACCCCGGGGTTCCGAAAAAAGTTTTCTTTCATTTAAAAAAACTTTTATCCGAAGCGCGAAAAAATTTTTCTTTTGGCCATATTTCCGTGCTGGTTGGGCTTGGAACCCCCAAACTCGGACCCCTGGGGTCCAAAAAAAAATCTCTTTCTTTTCAAAGTGTCCATTCTTTTTGGCCCATATCTCCCAAACCAATGAAGATAGATCCCTGTTCAGGGGGTCCGATTAAAAGGGCTCGACGAGTTCTACCTTTTCAAAGTGTCCATTCTTTTTCGGCCCATATCTCCCAAACCAATGAAGATAGACCCCTGTTCAGGGGGTCCGTTTGAAAGGGCTCGCCGAGATCTACCCGAATATTTAAAAAAAAATTCGGCCAAAATCGGCCGAATCCGCGCAATTGCATTATCTCGAGAACGGTTGGAGCTACAGCTACAAGGTTTTCACCATAGTGAATGGCATCAAAACGGCCACTACTTGGCAAAAAAAAATTTTACATTTGACATTTTTGACATTTTTTGTCTTTTTTTTTTAAATTGCTTTAACTTCGGAACTGATGGTGGTAGCGCTTCCGGGTTTGAACTCGAATGATGAGTATCACGGGCTCTTCCCGACCGATGTCATTTTTTAACATTTTTGTCATTTTTTTTTAAATTACTATAACTTCGGTACGGATGGTGGTAGCGCTTCCGGGTTGAACTCGAATGACAAGTATTACGGACTCTTCCCGACCGATGACATTTTTTGACATTTTTGACAATTTTTTTTTAAATTGCTATAACTTCGGAACGGATGGTGGTAGCGCTTCCGGGTTTGAACTCGAATGATGAGTATCACGGGCTCTTCCCGACCGATGACATTTTTTGACATTTTTGTCATTTTTTTTAATTACTATAACTTCGGAACGGATGGTGGTAGCGCTTCCGGGTTTGAACTCGAATAATAAGTATTACGGACTATTCCCGACCGATGACATTTTTTGACATTTTTTTTTTAATTGATTAAACTTCGGAACGGATGGTGGTAGCTCTTCCGGGTTTAGTCAGAACTATGACGAGGTTGCGCACCGCAGGTGCGCGGCCGAGTCATCAAGTCAAGCAGGACGTGCCTACGGTTCACCGAGGGACGAGGTCGCGCACCGCAGGTGCGCGGGCGAGTCCATAAACCTTTACAATTACTCTTTTTCACACATCTTCCAACCGCTGACAGGTTTTGACACTCGACACACATCCCATCCTCTGTAAATCACGGATTTTCTACCGATTGCCTTTAAATTCACTGTAGAACGAGTCCAATATGTCACAGACACAAAGAAAAAAACGCATATAAAAAAAAAACATAGGCACAACATATCTCGCGGGCTGCTTGCAGCCCGCGCACCACGCAAATGCTAGTTGTTTATTATATAAATGCGGATGTAAGTGCGAATGCGAACTAATATGATAGTGATGCATAAGTATGAAAGTAACACAATAATTTATGTATATATGGGTGCTACGCGTTGACGTGGTTATTTCTTCAATAAAGAACGCGGTAGCTCCACGATAATTGTTTATTATATAAATGCGGATGTAGGCGCGAATGCAAGCTAATATGATAGTGATGCATAAGTATGAAAGTAACACAATCATTTTTGTATATAGGGGTGCTACGCGTTGACGTGGTTATTTCTTCAATAAAGAACGCGGTAGCTCCACGATAATTGTTTATTATATAAATGCGGATGTAAGCGCGAATGCAAGCTAATATGATAGTGATGCATAAGTATGAAAGTAACACAATAATTTATGTATATATGGGTGCTACGCGTTGACGTGGTTATTTCTTCAATAAAGAACGCGGTATCTCCACGATAATTGTTTAAAATTATATAAATGCGGATGTAAGCGCGAATGCAAGCTAATATGATAGTGATGCATAAGTATGAAAGTAACACAATAATTTATGTATATATGGGTGCTACGCGTTGACGTGGTTATTTCTTCAATAAAGAACGCGGTATCTCCACGATAATTGTTTATTATATAAATGCGGATGTAAGCGCGAATGCAAGCTAATATGATAGTGATGCATAAGTATGAAAGTAACACAATAATTTATGTATATATGGGTGCTACGCGTTGACATGGTTATTTCTTCAATAAAGAACGCGGTATCTCCACGATAATTGTTTATTATATAAATGCGGATGTAAGCGCGAATGCAAGCTAATATGATAGTGATGCATAAGTATGAAAGTAACACAATAATTTATGTATATATGGGTGCTACGCGTTGACGTGGTTATTTCTTCAATAAAGAACGCGGTAGCTCCACGATAATTGTTTATTATATAAATGCGGATGTAGGCGCGAATGCAAGCTAATATGATAGTGATGCATAAGTATGAAAGTAACACAATAATTTATGTATGCAAGCTAATCTACAATTGCAAAACTTCAAGTATGTCAAAATTGTCATTACAAACATAGTAACACTTAATCATAAAGGTGAACACACATCAAACTTGGTGGCCGCTAAATCAAAAGTCGCGCCGCATAACAAGAAAGTATCGCTGCCCAGGCTGGAGCTACTTGGTGCACTTTTACTATCACAATTGATGAAAAAAAATTTTGAAGACTGTCTCTACTCAATCATTCAATGTTTACGCCTGGACCGACTCCATGGTCGTCTTAGGCTGGCTTCATGGAAATTCTTCAAGATGGAAACAATTTGTAGCCAACAGAGTAAACCAAATCAAGGAAATTATTCCATCTTCGGCGTGGAATCATGTGAAGTCAGGAGACAACGCCGCAGACTGCGCCACACGGGGGATGAGCGCTGCCAATTTGTTAGAACACAAATTGTGGTGGGAAGGGCCAAAATGGCTACTTACATTCAATCACAATAACATCCAGTCAAAAATGTTTCCTGACCCTACAATCGATGTTAAAAAGGCTAGTGTGAACACCGCCTTACTACAAAGTCAAGATTCATTCATAGCTGATTGATTAAATAAAAACAGCTCCATTACAAGAGTCGCAAAAATTACTGCATGGGTATTACGTTTTATCGTGAGATTGCGAAACACTCAGTTTACGCAGCCTGACAGTACATTGATTTCGGCGGAAATAGAACAAGCTTACAACCTTATTATCAAGAATACGCAAGAATGTGACTTCAGTGACGATATTAAACAATTGAAGAAAAATGGGAATGTTATCAGTAGCAGCAAACTATCATCATTAAAACCATTCCTTGACAAGCAAGGGGTCTTACGAGTCGGTGGACGACTTGAAAATGCCAGTATCAGCTATGCGGCAAAGCATCCCGTAATATTAATGTCTAAGAGTCGTCTCACTGAATTAATCATTCATCAAGCACACGTGACTACCCTACATGGAGGTCCGAGACTGACCTTGTCATTCATCAGAGAAAAGTACTGGATAATTAGCGGCATCCCAACCGTAAAAAGGCAAATTAGACTATGCACGAAGTGTCGACGATATAGTCAAGAATGCAGTCAGCAACTGATGGCAGATCTACCTGAGCCAAGAGTCACACCTTCCCGCCCATTTTCGAACGTCGGTATCGATTATACTGGTAACGTGGAAATTAAGGCAAATAAGGGAAGGGGAATCAAGACCACGAAAGGATACGTAGCACATCAGAGACGAATGGAAGTTGGTTGTCTATCATAACATGACGTCATTTTGGCAAGGCGTGGAAGATATAAGCCTTTACATCACTCATTTGAAGAAAGTTTGTCGAACCATCTATAAACAACAAGGAAACCAATATGAAGGAGTCATATTACAGTTGGAGCACCAATTAAATGAAATCATTTACTATAACGACATACTCAAGTTTCAAAATAAACAAAGGTACAAACGAGGATTAGTAAATGGTGTCGGAAATGTAGCGAGCTTCCTATTTGGAGCACTGGACGATAGATTCGCAGACCAGTACAAACAGGATATCGAGAAAATTGCACTGAATGAAAATCATCTTCAAGGCCTCATCCGAAATCAGACACTAATTGTGGAATCAGAATATAACATCCTGCGACGTCATGAAGGCATCATCAACACTCAGTTTCAATTAATGAGACAGTCTCTTCAGAACATTTTTATAGAATTGAATCAATCACGGCTCGATAGTCAGAATGGCCTATTCATTACGTCATCGACTTTGTCCGCTAACATTGTTTTATCAAACTTGCGAAGTATTCAGCAAAGTTTGTTTGGAGCTGTAACGGACGTCACTCACGGGCGCATCGATATTCACCTGCTATCCCCTGAGCAACTGGAAACTCAAGTCAAAACCATTACTCATCATCTACAGGGTGATCTCATCGTACCCAATGTGGACAAAATCCGAGATTTATACAAGATACTGCGGGTCTATGCAAGAGTTATCGACAACTACCTCATCATGGAACTCAAAATTCCACTTGTCATGAATGAAGTCTGCGAATTGGACAAGATAATCAGCCTACCATACAAAAGTGAACACAGAACATATCGTTTAACAACAGCATTCCCGTACTTGGCGTTTAAATTGAGAAAAGATATAGCACTGTTATTATCGCAAAAGGACATGCAAACATGCATTCACGCATCAGAAAATAAAATTCTATGCCCCATTGACACACCAGTCTACGATATGAGAGGAAGACAATCAATATGTGATGTGAAATTAGTTAGCATGGAGCTAAATAAACAATCAACCTGTACATCGGAACTATTAACTTGCACCGACAGATGGATCAAGTTACATAACAAACAGAATGACTGGCTGTACGCTTGCTGCGAAGAATGCACAGTGCGCATTTTATGCCCAGCTGACACGGAAATAAAAACTCTGTCGGGCAATGGCATCGTTAGTTTAGGTCAAGGCTGCACTTTAAAGGGAGATACTTTCACCATCTTAAATAACATAATTAGGACCAACTCGTTTTCAAATATTACGCTACCGAACTTTCAAGAAGATCATTCAGCCATTTGGAGTAGACTAAAGGCACAGATTGCAGAACTTAAGCAGCAATCTACTCAAACTATCAGCGTACACGATGTACACCTATACATCGTATCATACAGCGTTGGGGGATTGCTAATACTAGCTGTACTCATCGTGGGGATCATCTGCATCAGGAGGAGACTACAAAGGACGCTTCTTACTGTCCAGGACATACCGGTGCCGCAGCCGCGGAAACTGTATAGGACTTCTGCAGACGAGAGTACCAGTGAAGTTTAAAATGCCTAAGTTTATTTTATTATGTTTTACAATATTTAGAAATTGTTACTTCATTTATTGAAGTTAATGTTATTAATTTTCTAGATTTATATTCATTGTTGTTCTCGGCAGCATGTACAGTCAACTGTTACAAGGTTGTACGTTAGGGTGGAACGAAAAGACCAAAAACAAAAAAAATATTTTTAATTGTGATTTAATAGTGCGGAAAACTTGTGGTTTGTTATTAACATTAATCACACAAAATATAAAAAAAATATAAAAATATCTTCTGCTGTCACACTTGACTTGAAGTTTTTTCATATAAAAATACTATGGATTAATCATAATTTTTACCAACAACATACTGGCATTTGGATTCAAATTTAGGCATTATTTTTCTGGCTTCCAGTCTAGTTCTGATAAAGCCATCTCTATTTTCGCTTCCACACACGGCAGCAGCGGCTTCGGTTACCAACTTGACACATCTTTCAACTGCCTGTGTGTGGCATGGGAACCGAGTGAAGAATAATTCAGTTTGTCCAGTATTTACAATATTTTCCATTTCTTTTTGCTCTACATCAAATAGAAGTGGGGGTTCGGTCACATTGCAGGTCTCCCAGCAAATCAAATCATAGTATTTAGTTGCACTGAAGTTGATAGGTGGAATCACGAATGTACGAGGGCCTCTCAAATTATTTCTTGCCTTTATGATTCTGCGAAATGCTAGTTCTCTTACGTTTTTGTCATGATCGGTCAACATAGCCAGTAAAATATTTTCTGGGTGTGCGAAATAGCTATTTCTTTGAATGACGGGATCTATAATAGCCTTCAGATAGTCTTCCAGGTATCGTGACTGTTGAATTGTCCTTAAAACATGTTTCGCACCATTTGTGCACGACGAATTGGATTTTATCGCAAACCAAGTTGGAGCGTAAACTTTCATTATGTATTCAGCTAGTACCACCAGACTTTTTGATGGATTTTCACTACTCACATACAAACGTAGTATACGATTTGCTAATGTTAGCCATCTAGAATGTGAAATTCTGCCTGGATCTTTCATTGATTCGCTTTCGGTGCACGAGCCTTTCGCAACAGCCTGACATATTTCCAAAAGATATTTTTGATCCGTGCTCAGGTCTTTTTTATCTATATTTGGGAAATCTGAGGGGATTGGTTGATACTCCACAATAGGTAGCTTTTCACAGTCTATTAGTTTTTTTCCTATGGGTCCTGAAAATCCACGCGGGCCGGTAGTCGATCCATCCAAGTGTTGAAACAAATGTCGCAGAGGTAGTTCGTTTGCGTGAAGTTGGCACACGAGCCATTGAACCGGTCGTCCAAGAAAGGATTCCAATTTTGTAATAACGCCGTTTTTGAGACCCGTATTTACCACTGTACCATCGCACCCTATGACTTTTAAGTTAGAATGGTCAAACTGATCGTTGTCTATAAAATCGAC
The DNA here is from genome assembly GCA_910592155.1 of Ypsolopha scabrella. NCBI lineage: Eukaryota > Metazoa > Arthropoda > Insecta > Lepidoptera > Ypsolophidae > Ypsolopha > Ypsolopha scabrella. Next base: position 225,298 of record OU342988.1, read on the forward strand.
AATACTGGCTGAAATAGAGCTAGCTGAACCAGCTAAAGGCGAAGTATGTCCGAGATAAAGAGAACCCTACATCGAGCAAAGTCGTTGAAGCATGATTTGAAAATGTTTTCAAGTCTTTATTAGATTTTTCCGTTTTTTTCCGGTTTTTGGGTCGTTTTTTTATTTTCTTATATTTATCGTGATAAGATCGTAAAAGCTGAAGAATACGCGTGGAAGAAACAGTAGGTATAGAAGCGTTTCTCCAGATTTCTTCTATCTTTACGATAACAAGCTCAGCTATATCTTGAAAAGATGGCTCTTTCATGTCTTTGGTAGGCTTGATGGTGTGTTTCACCCATAAATAATGCTTCATGACATCCTCGTAAGTAGGTAAAGTAAACTCACATAAAGGTTTCGGAGCCCCAAATATATCACATTTAACTTGCGTTCTTGTTGGCATTTTAGAGACACTTGCCATGTTTATGGGCAAAAGATACGTTATAAATATAAAAAGATGAAGAAAAATCAATAATTAGCTGTCGAAATTAAATTTGCGTGGGATGTATGTGCGACGTGCGTTCCCCTTCACGTAAGCGGGACGACTAAGATAAGAATGAATCTACACCCCGCCACCCCTCCCCTGCTTCTTAGCACGTATGTCTTAAGCGAATAAATTTCGTCAAAAATAAGAATAAACCAAGTACCGCATGTGTAGTAATAAAGTGATTTCGAGATTTTTTTCTAAAATTGCAAAACTTGAGGCCGTGTGTGACAGCAGAAGAAATATTTCAATCGAAATAATATTTTACACAATTAATAACCTTCCTAATTCACAAACTTTCCGCACTATTAGATCAAGATCTGAGAGAAAAAAAAAATTCGTTCCACCCTATTGTACGTGTTACAATACTTTAGCGTTAGCATTTTATATTTAACATAATTAGTCAGAATCAATAGCAAAAAATATAGTCAAATAAACGCACTCAACATGAGCGGTTGTTTTCATCATCTGCTCTTCATTCAATCTTCAATCATTACAACAGTAAGGATAACATCCTTACAATAGTGATGCATAAGTATGAAAGTAACACAATAATTTTTGTATATAGGGGTGCTACGCGTTGACGTGGTTATTTCTTCAATAAAGAACGCGGTAGCTCCACGATAATTGTTTATTATATAAATGCGGATGTAAGTGCGAATGCGAACTAATATGATAGTGATGCATAAGTATGAAAGTAACACAATAATTTATGTATATATGGGTGCTACGCGTTGACGTGGTTATTTCTTCAATAAAGAACGCGGTAGCTCCACGATAATTGTTTATTATATAAATGCGGATGTAAGCGCGAATGCAAGCTAATATGATAGTGATGGATAAGTATGAAAGTAACACAATAACTTTTGTATATAGGGGTGCTACGCGTTGACATGGTTATTTCTTCAATAAAGAACGCGGTAGCTCCACGATAATTGTTTATTATATAAATGCGGATGTAAGCGCGAATGCAAGCTAATATGATAGTGATGCGTAAGTATGAAAGTAACACAATAATTTATGTATATAGGGGTGCTACGCGTTGACGTGGTTATTTCTTCAATAAAGAACGCGGTAGCTCCACGATAATTGTTTATTATATAAATGCGGATGTAAGCGCGAATGCAAGCTAATATGTTAGTGATGCATAAGTATGAAAGTAACACAATAATTTTGAGAAGTCGGAAAACCGAAAAGGTTGTATGCGAAGGAATGCATGGGCGTGTGCAGAGCGCAGTGACGCGGGCGAGCACTGAGTCGATTGGTAGCACACTGGCGCTGGTGCTCGCGACTGGGAGCAGGTTATTCGTCTCTCTCTCCTAGCGCCGCGGAGTCCCCTGCTGCGCCTGGACAGGTTCAGCGAGTAGGGATGTTTGTAGCTCGCGGTAGTGTTGTGCGGGCGACGACGGATGTCGTCCATTCGCCACATATATTATGAACCAAAAACTGTATTTAAACAACGAATATTGAAGACGCCGATTCAAAATGTACTTAGTATGATGTGGCCAAAACAGTTTTTTTTTTCTCTTTGGGTTGTTGCGATGTTACGGAACCCTAACGTAGCGAGGCCCGAATCGCAATTGGCCTGTTCGTTCTTGATTAATAAAAATAAATTCATTTCATTTCTACTTCGACATTCAGTTTTGGAACAACATTCTACATATTTCAGATCTGTAACTCATTCCGCAGCAGAGTGACATTAATAGAGTTCCATTCTGTCCTTTGGATACGGGACTCTACAAAGATCTCAGAGGACAGACTGGCAGGTTAAATAAGAAAATAATAGCAATACTTTGATATTAGTACGGCATACGTAAAAATCATACACAAAATCATAATCTTTGATGGATGGGGTGTTTGCCTGTTTACCTGTAGATTTGCGCGCGGTGGATTGTCGCAGTCTCTTGTCGGGTCGCGCCGGGGCTCGGCGTGTGGCTGCGACAGTCCGAACTGGCGTGTACGTCAGCATGAGCGCCGAGATCTCAGCCGCCATGCGTTCTGACATCAGAGAAGATATTCAACATTGACTCTTTTAAATAATTACTCAACACGTTAAAAATAATAGTGTTATGTCCTAACTTCCATAAAAATCTCTTAAGACTTCAAAATAATATGATCTCTTGGCTATTGATCTTTGCTTTTCCAAAAGATTAAAAACAAATAAGCATTTTTCATCTGTGGCTGTCAGTCTTATTTTGCGCCATTGCTGTGTTTGTTTAGATACAAATATTTTCTTGATTTGTAGATCTCGCAAAGGCATTCGATACGGTGTCAACTAAAATTTTTCTTAGGAAACTAGAACTCCTAGGAATAAGAGGAACTGCCTTTGAATGGTTCCGTAACTAGGTCTGGCCGATCACAATGTGTGAAGCTTAACGATTGTGTCAGTGACGAAGAAAAAGCGATCTTTGGTGTGCCCCAGCCCAGGGCAGTATTCTGGGTCCTACACTTTTCACTATCCCACTATATATATATATATGTATGTACAAGGCATGTTTTGGGACTCCAGTATTTAGGGTGGTAAATTTGAAGCCTGCATTCCTATTATTTAGGGGATGTTGATATTTTTATTTATATGGTCCATTTACGCAAGTTGTGGCAAGTTAAGTATATAAAGCATGTTTTGAAACTTCATAAGCGCAACGTTTTATTCAAGGTCTTTGTCCTCGAACTAATCTTTGGACACATTTCCACACTCACACTCATGCACTTATTTGTATAAAGCGTTTGATATGGGGACACGACCTTGAACAATATACATTGCTCCAACTGGTAGCCACAGTACAGCTTTAGAGTTATTTCTTATATGTAGAAGCTTATTTCCTTGGAATGACGGTGAAACGAACCATAGATTTACTTGAAATTATTGTTCTATTCTTCATTCTGTAGTCTGCTTGCAGAGATATATCAAATATTACGTGATGCCCAGGGTTCATGATCCATTACTCGTTCCTTAAATTAATGTTTTTCGGGGGCTATTCTTTTACTGAAACTATATTAGTTTAACCCTTAAATGCCTAGGGTATCAAAATTTATACCAACTATATTTTAATAAGAACTAAAAAAGTGAAAAATCATTATGAACATAATATCTAATGTTTACAGAAACATAAAATGTCTCAAAATAACTTATAAAACGTAAAAAAGATTTGGTTTGATGCTTCGACCAGTAAAGAATCACAGTTCCCTGTTAAACTTATGCCACAGTCAAGGCTATGTTTCACTTGATCGTCGGATCACATCTTGACATCTCTTTTGCACGCGTAGAATTTGTATTTGCTATCCTATTCTCAATGTAAGGCGGGCGTCTTCTGACGATCAAACTGAAAGCGGCCAAGAATTTCCGTGCGAAATGGATGAAAAGGTGAATAAGCGGGCGCCCGCGCAGATGGCCTACGAAACAAGCTTTACCTTTTTCATGTCGCCTCTGAGGGTAAACCACTCCTTCAGGCTCGAAAACAAAGGTCCGTTTATTTGAAGTAAAACAAAACTTTTAAAACATGGAAATTATTTAGGTAAAATAAGTTAAACATTAATAATCTTTTATCAAACATTTAGTAAACTAATTTTAAAAATATGCCAATACACGTACAGTCCAGACCACGTCAAGTTATTTATTTATTTAATTAATATTTTTAAATTTTATTATGTTATGTGAAAGAAGTCACAGTAATACGATTATTTGAAATTTTCAAATGGCTACTTATTGCGGCGCAAAAATTATAAGTAGACCCTTGTGACAGACAGACAGACAGACAGCAGAGGCTCAGTAACGGGATCCAGTTTGGCACTCTGTCAGTACGGAACCATAAAAAGAGGCAGTTATCTATCTGCATTCATAATTTATTTCCATTTTTGTCACATCTGTAATACGTATTTCTTTTATTCTATGGAAAACTGGCAATTCTACTCGGTCTAATATATTTTTAGTAATAAGCAAGGATAGGATATTCGGATTGATATATTCCTAAAGTTGAAAAATGCCAGAAAGCGTTTGCAATTATGGAGTCGGCTTCTTAAAATATTATTTATTTAGATAGTCAAAGTTCCAGAAATTACGGAATTGTTTAAAACGTTACGATGATGTACCAGATACTTAATAGATGTTACCGTAAATTTATGTATATTTTTCAGGCATTGTATGCAATTACTAGGATTTTTTTTTAATAACAAGCACATTCAGGTCAAACAGCGTAGAAGGTTGAAGATATATAAGGTGAAAAATAACGTTTTCGGTCCTTCCTTCTTTTGCTAGGACATATAGATTTTTTGGGTTTGATACACGTGAGCTGAGCGTGCCACATAAGATTGTACACGCGAAAAAAACATGGTTTTATAAATATTTATTACAGAACGAACCGCTCTTTAAAAAAAAGACTATTCAAAACAAAAATGTCACAACAGGTAAATTTTTCTTAAATATTTTTCTCATCTATATAAATCTATCTTGAAAGAAAAAGCTTATTATTAACACCTTATAATCCAGACAAATTACGCGAACATGTTCAATCCAAGTAAACACAGTCTACTTGGTGGTGGATCTATGAAGTACCTACTCTTTGACATATAAATATTGTTATTTTCGTTTGCTAGGTTAAATGACCTCAAACTATGCTTTGAAAGTCACAATAAATTAGTCACAGAAGGTATAGTTTGAAGACATTGGTACTTCGGGATTATACTTTGTATTAATTAAAACTAACCGTTACATCAGTTCTTATAAATTCCAAAAAAATGCTGTAACGATTGCGTATTTTATCACAAAACCGCGGGGTAGACATATATTTTTGATTTATTAGTGTCCGTACATATCTCAAAATATGAAAACTGAATCCAGATTAAATAAAACTACTTCGTTGTCTGTTAAGACTATTTTTCTTGGACCCGAAAAGAGATAACAAGTTGAATTAATAAGGTCTATTACGGTATACTCGCGTCTAGCGAAGATAAACCTCCAGGATATGATATGACAAAAAAGTACATAAAATTACATTGAAATTGAAAAAAAAACTGATGCATGAAAACACAATGTATATCTCACAATTAATACATATTATATTAAATTAGATTATTTAGTGCGATTGCCAAGTCAATCTATTTATTTAAAGCATAAAAGATTTTTAATATTGATATGGTCACTATAAGTTGTTGTTAGGTTAGCTAATTATGTAATAACTGAAGACAGAAGGTCCCTTAAGTAGGGACTGAATAAATTAATCGACTTGGATTTACATGGATCTCACAACTTTTTACGGTAGAAGAACTAAGTTGCGAGACTATATAATATTTTTATTCCTAGATTTCTCTATTTTATGTAGGTGTATAATTAAATGTTTGTAGCCCAACCTAAATATTTTTTGTATGTGTATGGTTCAAAATGTGCTAATCTATTGTTTGTAGACCGCTTGCGGTGGTGTATTCATTTTGTTTGTTTTTAATTTGCCTTCTTGTCTATGATTTTTGACAGAAATGACTTGTTGAATTTGGAGCTCCCGGTTTTGATTGTGAAATAAAGGTCGCCTGAAAAGTTTTAATAGATTCTTGCTTCAGGGACATGTGTGTATAAAATAAGGTCTTCTAGTGAAACCGTGTTGGGGAATTGTGCTCGTAGAAGCCGGGCTAATTCCAGGAAAAGTGGGTTTACCGCGTTCACTGCGTTCAGATCGGGAACAGCGCCTGGAGAATCGGATTCGTTCCAGGGCTAATTTATGTGTTTCGGGACAGTATTTAATTGGACAATACAAAAGTGCTGAACAGTGAAGTGAAGAAAGCGTCGATTAGACTTTACATGCACGGGGCAGTAAGCAAGATCGGCCTAACCTTTGACACGCCACGTGTACGCCTGTGGCCAAATTCCCGTTTCTATCCCATCTGCCCTTTCAATCCCTTCCTAGATTTGGTCGTCGGGATTAACGTGGAAGAAAGGCAGGACAGCTTGGCGCACTCGAGCATTAGTTGAGATCTGCGAGGGCAGCCGGCGTCTGGGAAGTCTCAGCAGAACTACTGCGAGTTCGTATTATTTATTAATCTGGGTGAGGACTCTGTCTGCATACTAATTTCGTGCCAGGTATATGGTGTTTCTGATATGCTGATGGGCCCCGTATAGAATCCCGTATATTTAGTTTGGCCGGACAGGGTCTTCCATACATTTTGTTGGTAGCATAATGCGTATGAGTTGATTATTAGCTACAGTATGTATTTCCCTTATTAGTATATACATATTATTTTTTTACATTTTTTTATTCTAAAGATATTTATTGTAAAGATTAACTTTGACTTGTAGAAAGTATACTTTATGTATCTATTTTACAAAATAAATATTTTGATTTGACTGTTTTTTTACAAGTTAGGTTTTTATGGCATCTCATTTCTTTTTGTAGATAGTCCTACTTTTTTTCCTTTCCGGTACCTTCTATTTACAACTGAAAATGTAACTTTGGAATCCTATTCATTTGTATGGGATTACAAAGTTATTTATGCAGCTGGTGTATATAGAGCACTGGACCGAAATTGCAAAATATTTTAGATTTTCCTTGATTTATACACTGAACAGTAATTGTATTCCAAATTTGAAGCTTCTATGTTCTATGCCTTAGAGTTTTGATGATCGGTCAGTCAGTCAGGCAGTGAGTGATAAAATTGAGAAACTTTGACTAGTTACAATTCTTAAACTACTGGTTCAAATTGAATAAAATTTAAAATGTATTGTGTTTATACAATGCCTGCTTGGTTACCGAAAATTCAGGCTTCTAGTTTTATCCACAACGAAGTTATAGGGGGTCGAAAATGGCCTGAACTGCTTCGAGAAAAGGATGGTACGGCGCGCCGTGCCGCTTTTTAGCTCGACTTGGCGGCAGATAATATTTTTTCGAAATATATTTCGACCCACTCGGGGTCGTCGTCAGTTGAATATGAAACAATATATATATGTAACCATAGATATAAACTAAACATAAAAAAATGACAATGGTTTAAGTCTATAATTTTTTTAATGTTTAGTTTATATCTATGGTTATATCTACCAGGCCCCTCAGAAAGTATTGCAAAAAAAAGTTTTTATATATGGGAGACTGGCCAGTTATAATGTTTTTCGAAAATATGATTATTTATAAGTAAAAATAGGTATGTTCTTATTTCAAAATTTCCCTCCACATTTTTTGCGAGCTAATTCAAAGTATTGTGTCTCGCTAAAATATGGATCTACGCCGGGAACATTTTAGAGCTATGATTTTTTACGATTTCATGTGTCGCCTGAAACCGGATGAAATGTACAATAGACTTCAAATGGCATTCATGGATGAAGGCCATTCCAAGGCAACCGTGTATCCTTGGTATAACGAATTCAAGCGCGGTCGACCAACTTTGGGGGATGAAGAAAGAAGCGGTCGCCCTTTGACGGCTGTTACCGAAAAAAACGTGCTGGCAGTGAAAAATTTAATCCAAGACAATAGGCGAATTACATATCAGAAGATTCAACACATATTGAAGATTGGATCGGGAAGCGTTTACGAGATTCTAAACAGCCATCTTCGCGTGAGGAGGATAGTATCACGCTGGGTGCCGCACAACCTCACCGATGCTCAGAAGCAGGCGCGGGTGGAATGGTGCCGTGATATGCTAAACAAAATTTGAAGCAAGCTCGTCTCGGCGTATCTACGACATCGTTACAGGTGATGAGTCCTGGATTTATCAATACCACCCAGAAACCAAGCGCCAGTCGACTGTTTGGGTGTTTCACAATGAACCAACGCCTACCAAAGTGAAGCGATCTAGAAGCGGGCGGAAGATTTTGATCGCTAGCTTTTTTAATTTGACTGGCCACTTGGTATCAATTCCCTTACGGGATCAAAGAAGCATCAATGCCGAATGGTATACTACCAAATGTTTGCCAGATGTTTTGTCTGTTGTTAGCAACAAGCGACCAAACACAGGGCTCCGCGGGCTACTGCTCCACCACGACAATGCACCAGTGTGCGCACACTGCACTCAAAACGAGGGACCTCCTGGACAGCACGCCAGTCAAACTCCTGGGTCACCCTGATCTAGAACCGTGTGACTTCTTTTTATTTCTAAAAAAAAAATCAGCTCAAAAGAATACAATTTTCGTCACCGGAAGATGCGCTGGCTGCGTTCGAGCAGGCTGTAAACGAGGTGTCTGCGGCGGACTGGAAAAAGTGTTTTGAAAACTGGTTTAGACGCATGAAACTTTGAGAAGCTGGTGGAGTACTTTGAGAAGATTAAAAAAAAATGTACCTATAGAACATTTTTTTTTTAGTTTCGCAAAACTTTCTGAGTGTCCCACGTATATATTGTTCCATATTCGACTGAGAATGACCCCGAGTGGGTGGTAAATCTGATGCCGGGCTCGACTGTGGAGGTACCACCATCTTACTCACAAGTCCTCTCGAAGTTATTCGGGGGAGAGTAAGAGAACAGCTCTCAGGCAAAACCAGGACTGATTGCTTGGGACCGATGGATGGCGGTAAATTCATCCCCAATTGCCGGGCCTTATATAAAACAAACTGGTGACGGGCAGCGGCGTCACTGGTGCAAGGGTTACGGCACTGTGCTCACCAACCCGCCTACCCAGCATGTGTGAGTATCGGCATTTCTTCCAGGAGGACCACCAAGATTGGCGAAATCCTGGAAAGGTCTATGTCCAGCAGTGGATGAAGTAGGTTGATGGATGGATGGATGGATTGTTCCATATTCGACTGATGACGACCCCGAGTGGGTCGACATATATTTCGAAAAAATATTATTTCTTTCCTTCTGCCTGTATATATAAGTGTACATACTTAAATGTATATTAATAAAAAACAATGAAAAAGCTTTTCTAAAGCAAAAATATTTATTCATTATATTATTTTATCATATAAAACATTTTTGCAACATTTCAGGAGAGGTTTGAACCCCCAAACACCCCCCCCCCCCCCCTTGGCTACGCCCATGACTGATTTTCTTTTAAAACATTACCTACAGTAAAATACAGTCTATCTGATGGTGGGTCTGTGAAATACCTACTCTTTGATATATAAATATTGTTATTTTCGTTTGTGTGGTAACATGACCTTAAAGTCACAGAAGGTATAGTTTGAAGACATTGCTAATTCGAAATTGGCCCGAAACTATACTTTGTATTAATTAAAACTAACCGTTACATCAGTTCTTACAAATTCCAAAAAAATGATTTAACAATTTTATATACTTTGTCATAAAACCGCGGGGCTGACAAATATTTTTGATTTGTTAGTGTTCGTACATATCTCAAAATATGAATAGATATAAAACTACTTCGTCGTCTGTTAAGACTATTTTTCTTGGACCCGAAGAGAGATACCAAGTTGAATTAATAAGGTATATTACGGTATACTCGAGTCTTTCTCTTAAATAAGTAGGCAGAGACTACATACATATTTCCATTTGCTACAATCCTGACAAATTTGTTTCACTTCTTCCACATTCATCAAAACGAGTCTGTATGACTTTTCTATTTCGAATGCTTTATCATGCCATTCTCCTCGAAGCCTGTTCATGTAGATCTGACCCAAGCGCTAGGAGCTCTATTTGTGACCTCAACAAAGACATTGATGTCCACAAAAATATTTTAAATTGTGTGGTCACGGGCTAGCGAAAACAATCCTCCGGGATATATGATGAGCCAGCGCTAGCAGTGGAGACAATGTTGCGTAGATACCTATCATATAATTACATACATAAAACTAGTGTTTTGCGTGGTGCGCGGGCTGCAAGCAGCCCGCGATTGTTGTCTATGCCTTATTTTTTTCTTTTTCTTTTGTTTGTGCGTTTATTTTCTTTGAATCAGTGACGTATTGGACTTTTACTACAGTGAAGTTGGAGGTAATCGTTGAAAAATCCGTGATTGACAGAGGATGGGATGTGTGTCGAGTGTCAAAACCTGTCATCGGTTGGAAGATGTGTGAAAAAGAGTCATTGGGCATTTTGTTGGACTCTGCCGCGCACCTGCGGTGCGCGACATCGTCCCTCGGTGAACGGTAGGGTCATTTTTCTTTGACTTTATGACTCGGCCGCACACCTGCGGTGCGCACCCTCGTCATAGTTCTGGATTGTCTGACCTCCGGAAGCGTGCGCTCAGCCTGCGGCTTCGCGCCCGCTTCCTCCGGGCTCGGCCTGCGGCCGAGTAAGTATGTCAACGTATTGTAATACAAAGAGCAACCTTGAAAACGTGTGGAAACTGAATTTCAGGGCGATCGGTTGAATAAACGCGATTGACATTTTTTGACAGTTGTCAAATGTCAAAATTTGTCATCGGTCGGGAAGAGCCCCTGATACTCATCATTCGAAAGCAAACCCGGAAGCGCTACCACCATCCGTTTCGAAGTTATAGCAATTTAAAAAAAAGAATGTCATAAATGTCAAAAATGTCATCGGTCGGGAAGAGCCCGTGATACTCATCATTCGAGTGCAAACCCGGAAGCGCTACCACCATCCATTCCGAAGTTATGGCAATTTAAAAAAAAGAATGTCAAAAATGTCAAAAATGTCATCGGTCGGGAAGAGCCCGTGATACTAATCATTCGAGTGCAAACCCGTTCCGAAGTTATAGCAATTTAAAAAAAAAATGTCAAAAATGTCATCGGTCGGGAACAGCCCGTGATACTCATCATTCGAGTGCAAACCCGGAAGCGCTACCACCATCCGTCCCGAAGTTATGGCAATTTAAAAAAAAAATGTCAAAAATGTCAAATTTTTTTTTGCCAAATTGTGGCCGTTTTGATGCCATTCACTATGGTGAAAACCGCGTAGCTGTAGCTCCAACCGTTCCGAAGTTATAGCAATTTAAAAAAATAATGTCAATAATGTCAAAAATGTCAAATTTTTTTTTTGCATATTCGGGTAGATCTCGTCAAGCCCTTTCAAACGGACCCCCATAACAGGGGTCTATCTTCATTGGTTTGGGAAATAATGGCAATAATGTCAATAATGTCAAAAATGTCAAATTTTTTTTTTGCATATTCGGGTAGATCTCGGCGAGCCCTTTCAAACGGACCCCCTGAACAGGGGTCTATCTTCATTGGTTTGGGAGATATGGGCCGAAAAAGAATGGACCCCTTGAAAAGAAAGAGATTTTTTTTTGGACCCCAGGGGTCCGAGTTTGAGGGTTCTAAGGCCAACCGTCACGGAGATATGGCCAAAACAAAAATTTTTTCGCGCCTCGGATAAAATTTTTTTTAAATGAAAGAAAACTTTTTTCGGACCCCCGGGGTCCAAGTTTGGGGGTTCCAAGACGAACCATTGCGGAGATATGGCTAAAAGAAAAAAAAAAATTTAAACATTTTAAAATATATTTTTTTTTTTTTCGGACCCCGGGGTGCGTTCCGAAAATTTTGGGGTCCGAAAATGTCATACTTGACCGAATATTCAGTATGAATTTTTTCCCATACAAATAGGCCAACTTTCATGGATAGTACTAAAAATGCGGGGGGGGTTACGTAAATTTCGACCGAATATCCAGTATGAATTTTGTCCCATGGGAATACGTCAACTTTCATGGATAGTACTAAAAATGCGGGGGGGGTTACGTAAATTTCGACCGAATATCCAGTATGAATTTTGTCCCATGGGAATACGTCAACTTTCATGGATAGTACTAAAAATGCGGGGGGGGTTACGAAAATTTTGACCGAATATCCAGTATGAATTTTGTCCCACAGAAATACGTCAACTCATATCGATACTACTAAAAATGCGGGGGGGGGTTCGATAAAAACAACCGAATATCCAGTATGAATTTTCCAAAACTACCGAATATTCGGTATGAATTTAGTTCCCATACACTAACTTTGACCCCCATACATGGTACCAAACATTGGGGGGGGTTTCGAAAAAAACGTCCGAGTAGCCAGTATGAATTCCTTCCAGCGATAGGCAAAATTCCTACCGGGGGGGTGGGCGAGCTGGCTGCGCCAGCCCGCCAACCCCCCCGGTAGTAATTTTGTACTCGCTGGCTGCGCCAGGTCGAAATCAAAAAATCCCATACATACTACTAAAAATGCGGGGGGGGTTCGATAAAAATGACCGAATATCCAGTATAAATTTTCCAAAACCACCGAATATTCAGTATGAATTTAGTTCCCATACATTAACTTTGACTCCCATACATGGTACCAATGATTGGGGGGGGGTTTGAAAAAAAAACGACCGAGTAGCCAGTATGAATTTCTTCCAGCGATAGGCAAAATTCCTACCGGGGGGGTGGGCGAGCTGGCTGCGCCAGCCCGCCAACCCCCCCGGTAGTAATTTTGTGCTCGCTGGCTTCGCCAGCTCGGTGAAATCCCATACAAACGACCTCACTTTGACGTCATAAAAGTCATGTCAAATGTCAAAAAAATTGAAATGTCAGATTTTATTGGTACTCGTATAATGGTCGACTACAACCCCCCCCTACATCATATTAGCGTAAAACCCCCCCTTCCACTAAAACAACCATGTCAATGAGTGAGTCAGTCACCGTATTGCAGCTATATATAATGTTAACTACATTGAAATTGAAAAAAAAAACTGAATCATGAAAAATAAGAGAATGATTCTTACTTTTTAGGGTTCCGTACTTCAAAAGGAAAAAACGGAGCCCATATAGGATTTATTGTCCATCTGACTGTCAAGACCCTTTATCTCGGGACCGCGTGGATGTATCGTATATATTAAAATTAAAACCATACTCAAATATACTGTCTCTTGAGCGGAAAAAAAATATATGGCCATTTATGTCGCAAAAAACGTTTATTTCGATGCTCTCAAGGGAATCAAAATTTATAGGGTATTTTCCGTTGACACTATGAAATTTGGTAAGTAATACAAATGTATAGTTTTCAGATTTTTTCTTATACTTAATACTACAAGTATAGGGAAAAATCTGAAAATTTTACATTTGTAATTAAATCATAAAAAATATCGTCTTTAACAGAACTCTCGGTGGGTGAATTCGACTCGCACTTGTCAAGTTTTTTCTTTTTAAATATATCCACTACTTCATCTGCATCAATGTCTGCCCCACAGTGAATATTCATGAGAGCCAAACCGTTCAGTCAGTTTTCACTCGTTGTGTTGAGCAATTAGTTTTTCAGTCCCTCGAGAAAGTCCGTTCTGGGGACACATCTATGGTAAATAAATATTTACAATTATAGTAGCTAAAGTTATTTAAAAATAATACGGGAACACATAAAGTTCATAAAGTTTCATCATAGTATTTGTTATTATAATATTAATTTTACTAAGATTCAACTTGTTTCTTATCATACCCACGTAATAAAATTGCATTTAAGTCTTATTTTTGACCTTTTTCGGCATTTGTTTAGTTAAAGTTCCGGATAAAAACTAAAAAAAAATCGGGCTGTCATTCCAGATATTCTGTAGTTTATCATACTTTATTTTAAATTTTATCATAATACATTTTTCGGAACATTTCAGGGGAGGTTTGAACCCCCGAAAGGGATCGTTCAACAATTACGTGATCATTTTTGGCCGTTTTTTTAACCCCCCCCCCCCTTATGTGATCACAACGTAATCTTTAGTTTTTACCCCCCCCCCCTCGCCTTGATTACGTAATCTTCGTCCGTGCTTAAAATTTTTGCTGTTTATTAGCACTGACACATATGTCATGTTTCTATAGGTCTTAAATGATCTAAATTAGGGAAGAGGGTGTGTCATTTTGTCAAAATGCATAAGGTAAGAACTATAGTTATATCAATAAAATAGATACTTTCATTAGTATTTATTGAAACGACGAAATAAAATCAACTCTTTCTCACTATTAGTGTCTAACGTAACTTAAAGTTACGTTTAACAAGTTATTAATTAAGTGATTATTACATATTCTAGTGTTATTCTAAATCTACGTTTAACAGGAACAAATTAAACAGGAACGTAAATTGACGTTTGACAGGAACATGTACCTACACATTTTAATATTTATTTACGTCAGTCATTTTTAAATAAAATTATTAAGAATAAGAATACAGACTATTCCTGGCTAAATGGAGACGCAGACCATTCGGCTACATCTTTGATGAGGTGAATAAGAGGTAGGTCATCCTCGGGATCCTCTTCTGATCCGGAGTCGTCGGGAGGCGCCGGAACCCACTCAACATCCAGAGGGACACCGATCTCATTCTGCAGCTCGGTTAGTACTTCACCTCCACGACGGGCTATAATGCGAGTACTTCGCCACACGGGAAGCTCGGGAGTGTCTGCAGCTTCGATGTTCATAAGACATGCAAGATTGTGAGCGTTCGGTTTTTTTTCGGAAACGAAGCGCAGATGAAGTAATCATGGATTCTTCCCCCCCCCCCCACCCACAATAATCTGATGTATTTATATACAAGCATCCGACCCCCCCCCCCCTTCCGGTGATCACGTAATTGTTGAATGATCCCTAACCCCCCCCCCCTCCCCCCTGCTACGCCCATGACTGATTTTCTTTTAAAACATTACACTAAAATACAGTCTATCTGGTGGTGGATCTGTAAAATACTTCCTCTTTGATATATAAATATTGTTATTTTCGTTTCTGTGGTAAAATGACCTCAAACTATGCTTTGAAAGTCACAATAAATTAATCGCAAAAGGTATAGTTTGAAGACATCGGTACCTCGGAAATGACTCGAAACTATACTTTGTTTTATTAAAACTAACCGTTACATCAGTTCTTACAAGTTTCAAAAAATGCTGTAACAATTTGGTATTTTATCACAAAACCGCGGGGTAGACATATATTTTTGATTTATTAGTGTCCGTACATATCTCAAAATATGAAAACTGAATCCAGATTAAATAAAACTACTTCGTTGTCTGCTAATACTATTTTTCTTGGACACGAAAAGAGACACCAAGTTGAATTAATAGGGTCTAATTGAATTAGTAAGTATTAATAAATCAAATAAGATATATTTTTTATTGATCTATTTGGTCTTTCATTTTTATAATGATTTTATTTTATATATATACAAAAAAACCGTTATCCAATATCCAGATATATAGTGGAGCACACATAAATTATAATATTATAGTACATGACGTAAAATGTTCTAATGGTGTGGATGATTGACAGACAGAAAAATAAAAAAAAAAAAATTGTATGGGCTTTTTGCTGTGGAGATGCTAAAATAATCTATTTCTGTTTATTTAGACCTGGACCGTAATGGGCACCAAGCGACCAAATATACCATTACGGTCTATTCAGTTTATTTATTTATTGCATTATATATTCTTATTCCAATAAGTCTTTCTTTTGTGCATGTGTATAACTTTAGTAGCCCAACTTAAATATAGTTTTTTTTATATATTTCCCGTATCATATTTGTTTCATCATAAAATATTTTTTATACAGATTAGATTTGACATGTAAAACGTATACTTTATGTATCTATTTTACAAATATACATTTTGAATCTTTGAATATATATAAAATAAAATAATTATAAAAATAAGAATAATTAAGTAAAAATATTTTTTTTTCTGCTTCACTTTGCATTCATTATATGTAATTATATAAGTATTTATTTATCATTATTATAAACTATATATTATAAATATATTATTTAATTATGTGATCTATTTATTTGAATTTCATTTGTATATTGAAGTTTTATGTGTATATTTCAGTCCATGTCATTTAGTTTTTAGGTAATGATTTTTACTAGTGTTAATTTAGAGTAAGTAAATCCCTAGTTCTGTATTGCTATCTTTCTTCTTATTATCTTTCACTTGTTTTCATGCACGCCTACCTCATGCGATATATCTTTTACCACCTGTGGGTTGACGGGCAAAAAATGCTCTTAGCTTTAAGTCCACCATTTGTAATTTTTTTTTGTTGTGCAAGAAAGAAAATGATTGAGTAACAAGTGTAATTTTATTCGTATATTTTTGCGATGGATGCAAAAGTTTAGTCATATTTTGTGATCCATCACTTAACCCATAATTTAAATTCATCGTGCGGCCTTTTTACCAGTTATATTAATTACTAAAAGATGCTAAAAACCACAACAGCATTGTACCCATAATACATATACATCACTATATATATGCATTACTTCTATACATAATAAAAAACTCCTAGTACTAGTTTTTGCCCGCGGCTTCGCCCGCGTGGCCTACAGGACAAAAATGACTTTTTTTTCAGAAACAAACATTATATGCGCTCTCACCCCTCCCCAATTGAATATAGATAGGTATACAAATTGACAATCTCCCAAGCAAAGCAATTTATTATATTTATTTATTTGTTCCACCAACAGAATAACATACATAATGACTACATTAACAAAAATTTACTAACATTTGGACCCGTTTGTATTCCAATTACAGGCAGAAATATTATTCACGTTACAGAAATCTCAACGAAATAAGCTCGAAGTTTGTAAACATAAAATTTGTTACATTATCAATATCGGCAACTTAAAAGTAAACTTTGATATTTACAAAAATTAAAAGTTAAAAGTGCTCTTGACTCTATACAACATAAAAATTAAAAATAACATGCAACATAAAACTTGTGATGTGAAACTACAAATTAAAAGCTAAATATAAGACAAAAACAAGCAGAAACAGCAATACCTATGAGCCAAGTGTTAGCCAAGTCTAAAGTTTTGCCATTGTCATTAAAATTCTTGTTTAAATTATTATATGCAGCCAACATTCTATAAACTGGTAAATTAATTGCAGTATTTGTTCTAAGCACAGGCAAGTGAAATGTACTCGTGTGTGGGAGACGTCGCATGGATCTGGGCACAGAAAGAGCAGTTTTGTCGAGGGCTTCTGTACAATTTGTTTGACCATTTGTAAGCTTCTAGAGAAAAGTTAAATCCATCAGCTGACGGCGACTATCAAGGGACAAAAGCTTAAAATGCTTCAGACGAGTCGTGTGTTCAATTCGATAGCTAAATCCTTTTTTATAGTATGAAACGAATTTGTACTCCTTTTCTTTCGCTTTTATCCTCGTTGCGGCGTGTAATGACTTGTTTGCTGCAGAGAGGTGGTCGGAGAGAGACATACCGCGTGTAAAAGCAAAGGCAAGAATCCTTTAAGGATGTGTTAGTATGAGTGGTAAAGATATTATTTTAAATACTGGGATCTCTAAATAAAGTACCAGTACCTCATAATAAGACGATTTTCTTTACTCAAAATACACTAATCGCGTGGACACCCTCACTGGTCGCTGGCCACTCGGATGAGGGGTGCGGGTTGCGGGGTGCAATTAGGTGTGTGGGGAGGCCGGTGAGCTGCGGAGCCATAGTTTAGAAAAATGATGGAATTTTTTGTGAAAATTCAAGGTGTATTTTTTTCTCGTAATGACATCAGAATCGTACTTTCATACCCTAAAGGGATTCTTGACTTTGAATTTACACCCTGTATATGCTGCTCTTGTTTCCGCCAATTCCAACGACACTGAAGTTGCAATAAGGACGAAGTTCTCCGTAAAAGTAAACTAATCTCTGGAATAAGAGTAGTATGGTTGTAATAGAACTCAAACCATGTGTGAAAAGATCTAATTAGGAGACAACCAGAAATGGATAATAAATAATTAATATTGTTTACAACAAAATACTATACCTACCGCAGTATTTCTTTGTAAACAATATATTTTGTTCTTCCTTCAAGAGCTAGAATCACCAGACTGCTCCTATTGTATTAAATTTTATTTAATAGAAAAACAAACGCGTTTTTTACACGTAATTACTTACGTAATTTTTACTTATAACTTGCAAATATTAGTTCATGGTAATATCAGGTACAAATTACAGATACACCTCTACCTCAAAAAAATCCTACCTACTTACTATTAGGTAAATAACGCCAGGCGCGGTTTGCGCGCTTTAGGCCCAACTATGCCATGTAGAATTTTCAAAGCACTTTTAATTTTAATTGAAAGGCGTGTGTACCAATTTTCGAGTTAACCGACCGAGAGAATAAAAAGTTTCACAGAAAATTCAACCCCCCATTTCACCCTCTTAGGGGTAGAATTTCGAAAAACCCTTTCTTAGGGGATACCTACAGCAGGACTTTGAATTTTATATATATAGATAGATCATCCCAAACATTGATCCTGGCTTTATGCTGTATCGAAATTTGTTTAATACTTTTACTCCCGAGGAAGGAAACCGATCTGTACATTTTTGACTACTTGGCCCAACGTCTAAATATGGACATCTAGTTTTTCCAACAAGCACTCAAAGAATACTCAATACACACTAATGCAGGTCCGGTAAAATAAGGTCTATCTAGTTGTGGATCTGTAAAGGACATACTCTTTGATATATAAATACTTATCGTTATTTTTGGTTGCGTCGTAAAATGACCTCAGACTATGCTTTTAAATTCACAAAAATTAGTCACAGAAAGTATAGTTTGAAGACATCGGTACCTCCAAAATGACCCGAAACTATACTTTGAAAGTCACAATAAATTAGTCACAGAAGGTATAGTTTGAAGACATCGGTACCTCGGAAATGACCCGAAACTATACTTTGTATTAATTAAAACTAGCCGTTACAATGGTTTTTATAAATTACAAAAAATGTGGTTATTTCGTCATAAAACCGCGGAACAGACAAAAATTTTGATTTGTAAGGATCCGTATATATCTCAAAATTAAATAAAAAAACGGACAAGTGCGAGTCGGACTCGCTCACTGAGGGTTCCGTACAAATTATTAAAAGTAAAAAATATATACAATAAGATTTGGTCACCCGTACAATTTTGTACGGGTATACCGTTGCTTAACCTCGGTGATTTTTTATGATTTAATTACAAATGTATAGTTTTAAGATTTTTTACTATATTTGTAGTATTACACGGTATTACTTGCCAAATTTCATAGTTCTAGGTCAACGGGAAATACCCTATGAGTTTTGATTTCTTTGAGAGTGTCGAAATACATGTTTTTTTGCGACATAAACGGCCGTATCTCTTTTTTACGTCAATTTAGAAGTTTGATTTTTTGCAGCTTCAAGGGACTGTAGACTTGACTATATGGTTTTAACTTCAACTCGATACCTTCAGGCGTTCCCGGGATAAAGGGTCTTGTTAGACAGACGGACGGACAGACGGACAACCTGCAATTGTATTTTGTTTTATATGTATTAAAATGGGGCAAACTGAAAATCGGCGCTGCAAGTTGAATCCAACTTGTGGCATCTGCCGAGCTTGCTCCTTTTTGCCATTATTAATTTATTTATTGATAGATTTTTTTTTCTTATTGTTTTTATTTTGCATGTTTGTTTATATTTCTATTTTTTTTTGTATATGTTTTGTGGCAAATAAATTCATTTCACTTTCACTTTCACTTTCACAACAAAGTGATCCTACAAGGGCTTCGTTTTTCCTCTTGAGGTACGGAACCCTAAAAAGAAATCGAGAAAAAATTATTTCCATCTGCTACAATCCTAACGTATTTGTTTCGCTTTCTTGTTATAGAAAAATAATAATATTTAATTAAAATATAATTTATAGTCCTTGTATATATAATACTTTGTATGAGATAGTTTGGGGACAACACACACTAGCGTGTGAGATGTATAAATTTTAGCGTATAAAACATCAGGCTCCAAAGCAAACAATCAGTAAATTTAATGTTATACAATATCGCTGACCCCATAGTATATATGGGCGCAAGCCCTACATTCTTTATGTTATCATTATCAGACACTTGAAATTCGCGCCACCACCGCATGCGATACTAGCGCTTATGCTCGGAACTAACAGGTCACTGCTCAGTTCCTACTTTATTTCATACTTAATAGTAACTATGATTATATTTCTAATCATCAAAGATGGCTAGTAAATTTAAGTAAATACTTATTTTATTTTGTTAATGTCCAAAGAAATACTACAAACCAGTCAAGATATTATTTCATTAAAAAGAACTGTGTTGTGCTTGTGATGAATAGGTAACTGATGTTTTATTGGTCGGCACTAGATTGTTGTTTTTGTTATTAAAATATCTAAGGCTACTTTAAATATTATAAAGTTTAATTGTTGTTAACTTTAAACGGCAGTTTACGATATATTTGTGTCTGTTTTGTATTCACCAAGTCAGAAGCGTCCGGTCGGGGCAGCGCCCCCAAGAGCGGTGGGTGGCGGCTGAGGGAACTTTGAGATGGGTTGTTTGAAAAAGAATGGCGGATTTGTTCTTGTGAGGTTGTTGTGCTTTTGTTATGTTTTAAATCTTCAAGATAAGCCCCTACCGGATCTAAGTGAATTATTAAGTTCTACTCATCCTGACTTTGGCACGTGTTGTAACTTGTGACGTGGTATTTCGAAAACATCATCTTTTATTTTTATGAAGAT
This sequence comes from Ypsolopha scabrella, assembly GCA_910592155.1. Taxonomy (NCBI): domain Eukaryota; kingdom Metazoa; phylum Arthropoda; class Insecta; order Lepidoptera; family Ypsolophidae; genus Ypsolopha; species Ypsolopha scabrella. The sequence goes on from OU342988.1 coordinate 246,146, forward strand.
GGGTGATCCCCCGGGAGATAGCGACAATAACAAGCCTCCGTCTGGCGCTAATTCAACGCCGAAATATACGTTGTATATATGGATACTTTGAGACCTGTCCTCAAACTATACAAATGTCTTCAAAGTATGCTTGCGCTTCAAATTATTTCCCTGAAGTAACTGTTGTACATTATGTTGTATATATATATATATATTATAATATTATAAATGCGAAAGTTTGGATGGATGAATGGATGTTTGTTACTCTTTCACGCCGTAACTACTGAACCGATTGGGCTGAAATTTTGCATAAATGTAGTTCTAGACCTTAAATATAAAATTATATAATATAAATAGAAAAGGGTTTTCACGCCGTACCTATTGAACCGATTGGGTTGAAACTTTGCACAAATAATGTTCTAGATCTAGAATAGGACAAAAACTACTTTTTATCCCATAAATCAGTTCCCATTGAAAAGCTATAAAAGAGACATACAAAATGGAAAACACAGAGGCGCATAACACACACATTTCACCAGCTGTGTTAACTGTAGGTAACAGTCCAAAAAATATTGGCAGATTGTATAGGAGTACACAAAAACTAATTCAACGCGGGTGAAACCGCGGGCAATAGCTAGTATACATTATTTTATTTTATTCGAAGTTTATTCAATCGACCACTTTTTTGTTTGGAGAAAATGTATGCTTAGGAAACCTTACAGGCATCAATTTCATTGAACAAATGTTTATATTTTAATAATGTTTAGATTTGTGATTGCTGTATCAAAACTGTAGTGATCACATTATCTACATACCTATAACTCTGTAGTACTCAGCAGCAGAGCCATCCAAGTCGCTCAGGTCAAACCCTCTGAACTCATCGAGTTCAGGGTCGCAGGAGGCTGACGCTGCCCTCTTGCGAGCATGCCTCACTAGTACCTCCTCTGTTGCTGCCGCTTCTTCTGAATACAGTTATTTTTCATTAAGGGGAATGGTCCAAAGCCGCTCTCCATAGAACCTTGTGGGAACCAACAACCACGACAGAAGCATTATAATTTCGTTCTTTTACTATTTTCTACTCCTTCGAAGAATTTTACACCCGCGAATAATCAATGTTTACATAAAAAAAAGCTTTTCCAATTTTATTTTGCTATTTAATAGTTTGATACAATTTTTTAACAGCAAAATTTGATAGTAGAAATATTAATTATTCGTGTAGAAAAGAATAACACAACGAAATTATAATGCTATTGTTATGGTTGTTCGTTCCGACAAGTTTGTATGGAGAGCGGTTTTGGACCATCCCCCTAATATATAAAGAGTTCAATCACATACTGATTATATTCAACTTTTGTTTTTATTCAAACAACATACACAGACAGGTGTTGATCTGGTCAGCAACTTCCGTCACAGGGTAGGTTATATTCAAATGTAAGGTGACTTTCCAATATACATATAGCCAAGTTTAAACTGGATAAAAGAAAAACTAAAAAAGGAAAAAAATATATACGATATATGGAGCCGTCATCAGTCGACGATTTTTTTTTTCTTTTTTTAGCTTCCTTTTATCTATGATAAAACTACAATAATTTAAGACCATATATTAATAAAATAAAAAAATATATTTATTTACAAGTTTATACAGGAGACTCGGTAAGTGGTAAGGACTAAGGTTCAATAATGTTTGCGAAATACAAAAAAAATGTGTTGTGCCTTTATACTTGTTCAAGAACTTCAACTCAATCAGTATCAGAAGTCCACATTTTATTTCAAAATTTAAACCTCACTCCGTAGAGCATGAAGGAAAAGATGAATCATACAAACTGGTGTACCCTTGTGCTTCGTGGCCAATGACAACTTTAGCACTGGCGAAGCGGTCGGTGAGCGAGGCACCCGAGTAGGTGTGTAGTAGCCCCTCGCGCCACAGTCACCATTGATCAGGGGAATATTGAGACAAATGAAAAGGGGCATATCTCCTCCGATTGGTACTTATTTTTTGTATGCAATTTTTGGGATAAGCGTCATGTGCATAAATACTCATGTGACACACGTTGTCGACCAAATCGAAACCCCATATAGAGGACACACAGACTCTACTCAGCAATCATTCATGTCATCAGCGTCAAAGTGAAAAGAAACCAGGAGAGATGGAACGGCTGGAGAAATATCGAGAGTGCGAATGTCCCTAGATGAAGATGTCACCTGGCGATGTGGTCACATCGGGTGCTGCTCTGTTCGGGTCACTGAGCACCGTCTCGCCGGAGAAACCAAGAGATAACGGCTGGAGAAATGTCGAGAGTGCGAATGTCCCTAGATGAAGATGTTACCTGGCGATGTGGTCACATCGGGTGCTGCTCTGTTCGGGTCACTGAGCACCGTCTCGCCGGAGAAACCAGGAGATAACGGCTGGAGAAATGTCGAGAGTGCGAATGTCCCTAGATGAAGATGTTACCTGGCGATGTGGTCACATCGGGTGCTGCTCTGTTCGGGTCACTGAGCACCGTCTCGCCGGAGAAACCAGGAGATAACGGCTGGAGAAATGTCGAGAGTGCGAATGTCCCTAGATGAAGATGTCACCCGGCGATGTGGTCACATCGGGTGCTGCTCTGTTCGGGTCACTGAGCACCGTCTCGCCGGAGAAACCAGGAGATAACGGCTGGAGAAATGTCGAGAGTGCGAATGTCCCTAGATGAAGATGTTACCTGGCGATGTGGTCACATCGGGTGCTGCTCTGTTCGGGTCACTGAGCACCGTCTCGCCGGAGAAACCAGGAGATAACGGCTGGAGAAATGTCGAGAGTGCGAATGTCCCTAGATGAAGATGTCACCCGGCGATGTGGTCACATCGGGTGCTGCTCTGTTCGGGTCACTGAGCACCGTCTCGCCGGAGAAACCAGGAGATAACGGCTGGAGAAATGTCGAGAGTGCGAATGTCCCTAGATGAAGATGTTACCTGGCGATGTGGTCACATCGGGTGCTGCTCTGTTCGGGTCACTGAGCACCGTCTCGCCGGAGAAACCAGGAGATAACGGCTGGAGAAATGTCGAGAGTGCGAATGTCCCTAGATGAAGATGTCACCCGGCGATGTGGTCACATCGGGTGCTGCTCTGTTCGGGTCACTGAGCACCGTCTCGCCGGAGAAACCAGGAGATAACGGCTGGAGAAATGTCGAGAGTGCGAATGTCCCTAGATGAAGATGTTACCTGGCGATGTGGTCACATCGGGTGCTGCTCTGTTCGGGTCACTGAGCACCGTCTCGCCGGAGAAACCAGGAGATAACGGCTGTAGAAATGTCGAGAGTGCGAATGTCCCTAGATGAAGATGTTACCTGGCGATGTGGTCACATCGGGTGCTGCTCTGTTCGGGTCACTGAGCACCGTCTCGCCGGAGAAACCAAGAGATAACGGCTGGAGAAATGTCGAGAGTGCGAATGTCCCTAGATGAAGATGTTACCTGGCGATGTGGTCACATCGGGTGCTGCTCTGTTCGGGTCACTGAGCACCGTCTCGCCGGAGAAACCAAGAGATAACGGCTGGAGAAATGTCGAGAGTGCGAATGTCCCTAGATGAAGATGTTACCTGGCGATGTGGTCACATCGGGTGCTGCTCTGTTCGGGTCACTGAGCACCGTCTCGCCGGAGAAACTAGGAGATAACGGCTGGAGAAATGTCGAGAGTGCGAATGTCCCTAGATGAAGATGTTACCTGGCGATGTGGTCACATCGGGTGCTGCTCTGTTCGGGTCACTGAGCACCGTCTCGCCGGAGAAACCAGGAGATAACGGCTGGAGAAATGTCGAGAGTGCGAATGTCCCTAGATGAAGATGTTACCTGGCGATGTGGTCACATCGGGTGCTGCTCTGTTCGGGTCACTGAGCACCGTCTCGCCGGAGAAACCAGGAGATAACGGCTGGAGAAATGTCGAGAGTGCGAATGTCCCTAGATGAAGATGTTACCTGGCGATGTGGTCACATCGGGTGCTGCTCTGTTCGGGTCACTGAGCACCGTCTCGCCGGAGAAACCAGGAGATAACGGCTGGAGAAATGTCGAGAGTGCGAATGTCCCTAGATGAAGATGTTACCTGGCGATGTGGTCACATCGAGTGCTGCTCTGTTCGGGTCACTGAGCACCGTCTCGCCGGAGAAACCAGGAGATAACGGCTGGAGAAATGTCGAGAGTGCGAATGTCCCTAGATGAAGATGTTACCTGGCGATGTGGTCACATCGGGTGCTGCTCTGTTCGGGTCACTGAGCACCGTCTCACCGATGTCCAGGTAGTCTTGTGTGTTCTGTAACAATATATCTTTATATTATTTCCTTCCCATTATCCTCTTAGAATAGTTTGAGGCCCAGATTGAGAGGCAAATATTATGCCTTCTTTAAGTTTAGAACTAGAATGCTAAATACAGTGAACTTAAATAAACTAATGTAAAAACTAAATTATCCTACGAAATAAACTTAACTATAGTAACATACAACCTATCAAAAAATAAAATTATATATTTCTCACTAGCCATCTGACTGCGACTGGGTGTCAATTTGAATGAGCCACATCGCTGCCGTTGCGGAGAGAGAGCTGGCCGCCTGCTTCGTCACGCCAGTATCAACGATATCATCCGTCGGGCTCTTGCGAGCGTAAACGTACCTGCCATTCTGGAACCGAATGGCCTGTCACGTGACGATGGTAGGAGACCCGACGGGATGTCGTTGATACCCTGGAAGAACGAGAGGTCCCTGGTGTGGGACGGGACCTGTGTTGACACAGTTGCTCCGTCCCACTTACAGGTGACTTCGTCACAGGCCGGGACGGCGGCAGCGTCTGCAGAGGAAGCGAAACGGCGCAAATATGCATCCCTTGGCGTAGGATACATATTTGTGCCTTTTGGCGTTGAAACCCTCGGGCCGTGGGGGCCGGGAGCGCGGCAGCTCTGCAAAGAACTGTCGTCGCGATTGGTCGACGTTTCCGGAGATCCCAGGGCTGGCACATACCTCGGCCAAAGAATTGGCCCAGCAATTCAACGAGGTAATGCTGCCAGTATCCCTCTGACATCCCGTACGTCTGTGACCTCAGAGAATTGTCAGTTCCCAGGAAACAGAGAATAGCCTTTGTCCAAATAAAGTGTATAACCATTACAACAGTCAAAGAATTTTAAAAAATCTGTTCCGTAGTTATTAACCCGGCGAAGATGAGGAGGGGTCAATATTACCCTGCTCATTTTCAAACGTTTGCAGTTTCTTATCACGTGGTCGTATGTAATTAATTGTCTTAATAGCTGTCGCTAATGATGCCCCCTGCCTGCCGCACACCGTTTTTCAGTCGCCCGAAGCCTGAGGAAAGAGCTACACTTGCGCAAAAGTAGAATAGGGTAAATCGATTAATTATTGTCTTTTTTGGTGATATTGCTCAAAATTAACTATGAGGAGCTCTAGGTGGAACGTATACATTGTATTATGATGGAAACCGATAGCGAAGAGGACATGTCCGACGGGAGCAATATGGAAGATCATGTGAGTGAGAGGAGTAACGACAGGGATACTGAACAGAAAGTTTCTGATATAATAATAAGTGAATTTAGTGGCGAAAGAAATTTTCTTCAAGCCTATTACTTTAATACACTACATACTGATACATACCATACATATATACATAAGTATTATGGATATACATAATTCAAGAGGCATAATTTTATGCCCATTTATGGGTAATTTTATGGACATGATAATTTGCTTAAATAATTTTTGTTGATTGAAATAAGTAGGTACCTATGTAAATAAATTTTTCAAAAGTAGCTATTATGTACTTACATAAAAACTGTCATCAAACTACATATAACACTAAATTTGCTTGGCTGAAAAACAGAAAATTGGTAGTTTATCTGCTTTTTAAGGCTCCGTACCTCAATAGAAAAAACTTATTTCTTTTTATTTCCTACCCACAGGATTCGTTAAAATTTTAAAAGTATAAATCGTTTATTTTCTCCATTTTTTACTTTTTGTAGAAACGTCTATTTTCATTATGATGGCAGTGTTATTAAAGCTGTACACCAGATGGCCGGACAGACGGATGCACACAAGGACGGACAGACGGACAAACATACAGATGGACGAACAGACAGACAGCGGATGCTTAGTAATAGGGTTTCATTCAGCACTCTTCAGGTACAGAACCCTAAAAACAATGAATTGGCATACACAGAAATTCGTTTCATTAGGTACTAACTCTTTTAAAAATGGCTTGTAAGCATAATATTGCTTTTAAACATTTACCAACTAAGTTTTAAAAGCAATTTCTGTGTTGACACTAATAATGAATAAACATTCTACTATTTCACTTCAAATACATATGTTTAAATTTTTGTAAAGAAAATCCTATTGTAATTCTGGTTGGAAAATTGTCATATCTACATTTAATCATGTTAAAAACGGCCCCCTGATTCAGATCACAACTAATAAGTATCAATTAAAAATGGTTTCCATTCTTAAGTAGATATGCATGATAGCACCTTGTCTTAACTTATCCTGTTCATGGAATATTCTTCATTAGAACAACAACACAATAAAACACGAAATTATTAAATTAAAAATATGAGAGGATAATAAATATTACAATGTATGCACTACGTAATACATATGTAACAATTGAACTAAAAACGCAGTACAGAATGGAAATTAACAGATGTACATGAAACAAGATGTATTTACTTACAACATATTTAGTCTCCCTCTCGTTAGGATCATGCTTCATTTGAAACTCTTCTTTTTCATTGGTTGCCAATTGTATTACTTCCTGCTTTATGTCTAGAAAAGAAGAAATATAACAAAGCCAATTAACTAAAAACTTTCTTCATTTCAAAATAGTTCTTTAGTGTTAACAGAAGCTATGTATTACTTTGTAAAAAATTTGGTTTTGACAGCACTAAAACTAAAATTAAAGCCTTTGGGATTGGACTTTACTGGTCTTATTAAATTTTTACATTTTGGCATCATATAGGGTTCTGTGCATTTGCCACCACCTTATCATTAATGTAATAGATATTGATCTTGGATGAATAAACCCATTGAAGTTTCTCATTATGTAACAAAAGTTGCAGAGGAGGAGACTAAGTTACAATTTCATGTGGATATTCCGCATATGAGAAGGTAGAGCTTCATTATCTCCAATTTCCTGAAAGTAGTGCCCTGTCTGTCCGTTCCGCTTAGAAAATCCTCCAAGAAGAAGATTTAATGCTCAAATGCTTGAGGAGTTATGTTAAGTGTCTGTTATTATAGCAGCTGAATGGCATAGCATGCTTTCCAACATATACCGGATACTGATTGTGACCCTCGGGGTACAGACCTCATCACCAATGAGTAACATTGAGATCGTAATTATTAGGTAATAGTACCTACCAAATGAAATGAAAGGAAATCATTGGTTAGCTTGTGTCAGCATGCTGAAGCTATTCGGCTCTACTTCAAGGAGCTGTCCTGGCTGGGCTAGCTGACCAGTGAAGTGCACAATACTCAGGATCACAGAGACATAGTAAAAACAGACTAGTAAGCTATCTTCAGAGATGTCGACCGCTTATATGTATGCAAGCCTGCATGTACAAACCACAGCACGCACGCAACAACAATATCTCGTCCCGGTAGAATGACGTGCAGTGTTTTGTTTACAATACCTATGCACAAACAATACCTCGCCGCACCGATTTCTTTTCGCCCCCCACCTCCTGTACGAAGTTCTTACTATCGAACAAAAATCTGTCACAAACAAACTAAAATTACAGTCTTCCTACGTTAGTAAATACATACAACATTATGTACATACATATTTTATGTAATTTCATCCATAGTCCATTGAGGAAAAAGGTGAAACATGCAATGTTGTATCTTAAAGTTACTTTTTTTAATTCTGTTACATATTCTTTTTATTTAAATAGAAATTAATCTAAATTCTTACATAAAAAAAGCTTAAATTGTTAGTCGTTTAGTGCGTCGTCCGGTTAGTACGACGTAATATCGCCAGTCCCTTGACCGTCGTTATATCCAGATTCTACTGTAGGTATTTTGTGGCCGCGCGCCGTTCGTCGTATCGCCGCTAAATAAATTGACATCCCTGCAGCAGTAGGCATTTAAGCCTCACACGGCGCGGGAGTTGTTCTACTATTCTGTTTTTACTATGACAGAGAGCAGTGCAGGTTCTCATCGCCTCTGCTACGAATATAGTTTTTTTTCTTTTTTGATTGTTTTTCTGAGATGTGTTAGAAATACTCTATGATATATTATGTATGACATACCTGTTTCAGTGACAATGGATATTTTTACAGAAGCTTCCATCATCTCCAGATTACCCAGGAGAAACTCCATGGAGAATGTGGTCAATTTATAAAAAAAATACCAATTAATACATATATTTACGACGCGACGTAGGTTATATAAATATAATTAAATTCAATGTACATACTCTATGAGCAAAGAGAATGTAAATGAAGCCGACTAAACCCGGGCCCAGGCCACCAGATTTTAGGGTTAGCTAGATAAGGAGGGCGGTTAGGGGCGGCTATAGTTGTCACAATATAAGGTGCTGTTTGAAAACGAGTGAATTTCACTCGGAGTGATGCGAATTTCGCCCTAGTGCGTTCAAAAATTGACCTGAGTTAAACCGAAGGTAACCGAATTGTTCCCTGATAGTTGCTCGGAAGTGTTTTGAAACGCTTCCGAGTGATGCGAAAATCACACTGGCTAGTGCGAATTCTAATGATGTCTGGGTATGGGTACAGTTAAAGTTCGCCTGACAGTTGTCACTTCCGAGTTTTGCCGGGTTTTGGACAAAATTCAAAACTTAAAAAATGTACTCATCATTTATAAAGGGAAAAAAAGGAAAATTATTATTGTGAAAGTTGCATTAGGCTCGTAGGAGAGCTCATTTTTCTTTAATTAATATTTTTTTGTGACTACCAAAAACAATTACAGTTTCCCGCCCTTGAATTAGATTTGAGACACCCAGACAGTGTTGCCAACTGCTACCCATATCTAGTAGCTAGATTTGTTGCGAAAAGTTGCTAGATAACTCGATTTTCGTACCCCAGAAAGTAGCTAGAAGTAGCTAAATGTTTCTAAGTCTTTTTTTTTCATAGGAAAATCCATTTTCAACACAAATAATGGACGCAATAACACAAATTAAGGGAAATCACTAAGAGCACAGTTAGAAATTTAATAATACCACTGAAACAAATGCTTTAGTCAACCAACACCAACCACATGCCAAAATATATTAAGGTGTCAGAGTGTAGTTAGCTCCGGTCGGTCCGGCGAGAGAGATGAATAAAGAAAGAGAGAAATAGGTAGGTGACAAGAGGATATGAAAGAGAGAGATAGTCTACCATAGTCAGTCGTCCGTCCGGGTCGCGGCCGCCACCGAGTCTACCATAGACATTAATTATGCAAGCTAATTAGACGACTGGTGAAGACTTTATTACCTTGTGATAGGGGCTATTATTGGTTGGCCAACGCATCTTATTGTTTTGGACGTTTTTAGACAGGGACAGCACCACGTTTCGCTTATAAAGTTCTTTTCGAGAAAGATGTTTCACGGATTAAGGCATTTTTGTGTTTACCCTTTAATATTAAGTACTTTGACAGTGGACTTCTTTCCCGAAAGGAAATTTATTGTGAACTCTCACTCACGATTTGTCTGTTACTTGAAAAGTAGCTAGAAAAAATAGCTAAAAAATCTAGGTACAAGTTTTTGTAATTTGTAGCTGTCCGACACCGAAAAATAGCTAGATCTAGCTATAAAGTAGCTAAGTTGGCAACAGTGCACCCAGACCCGTTCTGAAACGTTTTTCTCACTGGAATCACTCGCAAGCGTTTCAAAACCAGATGTTTATTCTCTTTCTTGTATTAAGCTCTGTCTCTTTCTATTAAACGAGTGAAATTTCGCACTACCATCGCACGTTCTGAAACGGTTCCCAGGAGGCCCGTTTTGACATCTGTCATCGCAACGTATAGAAGGGTGTGAATGAAACAAATCGATTACTATAATAATCGATTCGCACGAGAAGTCGATTTAAAATTGTATCAGTTTGTGATCGTTTGGATTATTTTTATGTTCATTACTTATATTATAAGTTCTTGTATTCAATCAATCAAATCATTTATTACGAGACATCTGTAGCCCATAGATAAATTCCTTACAAACTAACATATATTACAGTATATTATGAATACAAATTGAGTTACTTAATAAACCTTATGTAGCATTGACTAACCTTATTTTTTCCACTAAATTGTAACTATATCCTGTTTGTTCAGTTATATATACTTAGTGCATTTTTTATTGCATTATTGGTATAATTATTAATAATATGAGCGATAACATTCACCAAAATAAATATATTTTTGATGCACACGCACACTTCAGATGTTTTATATTTTTTCTTCATGAAAATGATTTGAAATGGATATTCTTATGTGCCAGTGATATTTTGTAATGTTGTAATTCATGATCTCAATAGAGGTATAAGCTGTACTTGAAAAAAGCGGTGATTGCTGTAAAATACTGGCCAGTAATAAAATATGCTTCACGATGAAACTATTTAACTATGTAAACTATTTACTAAATCGCAATATAAAATTTTCTTAAAAGCTGCCGTACTCATTGATATAATGTTTTATGATTTTACCTGTACCTGTGAATCGTTTCTTAAATTAAAAAAACCGGACACATGCGAGTCGGACTCGCCCGCCGAGGATTCCGTTAAACACTATATTTTTCGTGTTTCAATTACAAATGTAATTTTCAGATTTTTCCCTATACTTGTAGTATAAGAAGGTACTACTTGCCAAATTTCATTTCAACTGAAAATACATTATAAATTTTGATTCACTGAGAGTGTCGAAAAATACATTTTTTGCGACATAAACGGCCGTATCTTTTTTTACGTAAACTTGTAAGTTTGATTATTCCACAACTTTAAGGGACTGTAGATCTGAGTACATAGTCATATATGGTTTTAATTTCAACTCGATACCTCAACGCGTTCCCGAGATAAAGGGTTTGACAGATGGACGGACGCACATCAAAGTGATCCGGTAAGTGCTGGTTTTTTTCTTTTGAGGTACAGAACCCTAAAAAACAGGAAACAATGCTGTTTTTATCATACAGTTAGTTCAGAAGTTATGAAAGTGATATAGAACGTATTTGTTACAATAATTTGATTATATTTTCCAGTAAAAATACGTGACACCGTCAGTGGCGGCTGGTGCCTCAGAGAACCGGTGGTGCACTGCATGGTTTTATTAAAAAGATCAAATAAAATGCCGCAATTTAAGGAAACAAATTTTATTTATATTCCGTCCAAATCGCTTATCCGCCGAAAATAACACAAGGAAAGCAAAAAAAATGCATTTAGTCTCTCACATCCATATGACCATTTCTTTTTAACATACATTTCACTTTTGAACGTTCTCGTGAACGATTTATTTTTTGTTTTGCATTCCTGTTTTATATTATGAATAGACCGGGTTTTCATAAGTCCTGTTGGTTTTAATAAAGTCAATATTGTAATTTACACTCATTATTATCACTCTTTCTAATCTTTAGTTTACTTTTTTACATAATTATAGTAATTAAATAAACAATTACTCCTTCGCAAGCGCGCGCAAAAAGTGACAAACTGACGACAAAAGCATCGTGCGTAGGTCAAGGCCTCGGGGTAACGCGAGTGAACTACTCGTTTCGCTTCGTATTCTTTCGGCAATTTCCGGTCGCGTGCGGCGCACGAATCTAACCTAAAACTGCCATACATTTTGTACTACGCATCTTCTGTCTCACGCGCCGGGCTGTTTACACCGTGTTTCATAGAAGTTGTATGAGCTCGCTGCGTGCGCTTTCCCAAGCGCACGAGGTACGGGGCCGATTTTGTTCAAGCAAAAATAAGATTTATTTCCTTTGCAGTAGAAATCTATACATTTTTATTTACCTCGTAATAACAAAACATGTATATATATGTACTATAATCAGATATTTAATTTCCGTATATGGCAGTATGGATGGATGGGTAATGATAGGTATAGTACATTATTGTGTAAGTTTAATTTAAATGGTAGTGCGGCGCACGGGCGCACTTAAGGTGCAGCCGCCTCTGGACACCGTTATAAATGCATACAAAATTTCAGAACTAAAAAGTACCTGAGTATTGCTTAATTGTCATAACAGTTGCAAAAAAAGGATTTAAAGGTTTACACCCGGCTTGAAGCTCTGAGTTCTGAGCTCATTTAAGCTAATTACAGATCTCACAATTATTTTTTTAATTTAAGGTGATTTTCGTTTATACTCGTACAGCCAAATTCATACTGGAGACTCGATAAGTGGTCAGGACCAATACCATTTGCGATATACGAAAAAAAAATGTTGGGCCTCTATACTTGTTCAAGAACAACCTCGAATCTATTAGAATAGGAAGTCTAAATTTTAGTTTGATTATTTTACAGAAAGTGACATTAAACCTTGGTCCTGACCACTAACCGAGTCTCCAGTATGAACTTGGCTTTGTAAACGAAAGTCTCCATATATTTATATAATTAATATTTTCATGTGGAAACGAATTAATTCGGTGATATTTAGCGATTAATTTGTCACGACACTAAAATTAAAAAATAATTGACTAAAAACGTAACAGTTTTTGAGACGTTTCGTGGTGATTAAATTTGCCTTTTATTTTGGAATTCAAGTAAAAATAGTATATATATGCAACAAGTGAATAAAGGACGGATTTAAAGCAAGGGCCATAGATGAATCACAAGCAAGTAAAGGATTCTAACGACAATCCTGAGTGACGCAAGTGATTCATGGCCCTCATTATAAATCCGTACTTTATTCAAGAGTTGCATACTATACTTTACACCATGACTACAAGAAAAAGAAATAATTTAAGCGAAAAAAGACATTTAATGAAGAAAAAAGGAAAGTTAAATTAATTAAAATGAACATTAAAATTGGAACATTATGTCCAAAGCTTGATTTTCATTTTTCCATTTGCAAAACTCTTCGTAGGCTTTGATGTAAATGAGCCATGATTTGTTGGGTAACAAGTTTTCTACTGTATCGGCCGCCCTCTCTTTCATAAACTCAGGTGTTAACACATCTTCTTCATCACTTGAATGCATATTCAATCGATTTATTATAAAGTAACACTAATCTTTGTGTTCGTACAACTTACAGTATTCAAAATGGCGCCAATTTACTAATTTTTTTTCTGTGACGGCAGCCAAGGACACAAAACAGTTTTATTCTAATGCTAAACTCTTGTCGAAAATATCGACCAATCAAATCTCGAGGAGTCATTTACACAAAGAGTTTGTGTGTCGAGTATTCTTTGCGCAAGGAGATTGTATGGAGTATTTTTTGCGCAAGGAGGTTGTATAAGCATTGAGATGGAGGTCGAATATATTGGTGTGTTCTAAATTCAAACACCAAAATAGTGATTAAAAGGCCTTTTTATTCACTGTTTTCAGTGAATAAAATAAGATTTTTAGAGTGGGAATGGTATAATAATACTTAAAATATTATCTGTCATATTATATAACGTGATAATAAAAAAATGCGGTTTTATTTGAATATACAGTAGGTAAGGTAATAATTCTTTGTTTACGATTTCGTTTAATTCATTTAAAGTTACATTCTATGGTCGTTTCTAGCTGTCAAAACGGGCCTCAGATTGTGGCAACTAGGAAGTGACTAAAGAGCCGTAGCGGTCCATTTATTGATTTAAAATTATTATTACCTATGACACAATTAATTGGAACTCTGGGCATTATGGTAGGCAGGAACCTGCTTGAGATTTAAAGGCCAGCGCTCTTGACATAAATTGACACATTTTCTGAATTAATTGTGAATAAAAACAAAGTTATTGTGTAAGGGTTCAGTTTTTTCATTTTGAGGTTTGTACCACACAAACAAAAAATTATAAAAACGCATCAAGTGTCCAACTAGGAAACGGCTAACTAAAAGAATGTTTGTAAAACATACGTCACAGCAGTTGAAAATGGCGCCTGGCCTCCCAAACGACAATAATTTGATAATTCTTAGAAAAGTCAATAGTTAATTAAAAAATAAACTTTGACAAGACCTTGTAAAATGTCATATTTCAAAAATAAGCAACCAACAGTTTTTATGTTCGCCCCAGAACAATTTTAGTTATTGTTCTGAAAGGTCAGCAATCGATATTTACACAATTTAAAAAAATAAATGGCGTTAAGTCGGTAGAGAGTAAAATGGAAGGCACTCTTTTGTCGTAATATCCCACAGAGGAATGTTATATCCTCCGTCTCACGTCATAAAAGCAAAAGAAATATGTAAATATCTATATTTTTAAATTCCTCTCATGACGTTGTACATATTTTAAAGAATATGTGTAGTTTGTTCCTCAATTAAAAGATATCACAAATGAGATAAGTTGATTAAATGACATAGAAACATAAATATCCGTCCACAAAAATTCCGTTCACAAGTAGGTTTTATCGTTTACAGCACACAAATAGGAAAACCGAAAAATTATCAATTTTTAATCATAGAAGAAGACTAGCTTTTTCCCGCGGCTCCACTCGCGTCGAAGAGATTTTCGTGGAAATAAGGAAAACAAACGAATATGATTTTTTGAACCACAATATGCAACGGTCACCGTGTTTTACCAAAGTTCTAATAAAGACCAATCAAATAAGCCCAAATTCGAAGGGTCTGCTGTTGTCCGCTGGGGAGATCCCATACCCAGATTCCAATCCCGTCACCAGACCCTGGACCATGTTTTACCAAAGTGCTAATAAATACCAATCAAATAAGCAGGATGCGTCCGGTGTATTTTGTGACCTCTCAAAAGCTTTTGATTGCGTTAATCATGAAACACTTTTATGTAAATTAGATCACTATGAAGTTAAGGGTAAATCTTTGGCGTTATTTAAGTCATACCTTAGTGACCGGATTCAAAAGGTAGACATTAATGGAGTAAAGTCATCTGGAGCATTAGTCAAAATGGGTGTTCCGCAGGGCTCCATATTGGGGCCCTTATTGTTTTTAATATACATAAATGACCTTCCTTACTTAGTTAGAGACTTATCTGAGATAGTTCTATTCGCAGATGACACGTCACCTATTTTTAAAGTGAATCGACATAACGATATTCTTGATGACGCGAATTCAACTCTCTCTCTGATTATTGATTGGTTCACTGCAAATAATTTAGTTCTTAATGCAAAAAAGACGAAATGTATAAAGTTTACTTTACCATAGGTAATTCAAGTAGATGTCAGTTTATATTTGCAGGGGTCCAAGCTGGAGTTAGTTAACGAAACTAAGTTTTTGGGTATTACTATAGACTCTCGTCTTCAGTGGGGTCCCCACATAGAAGCTCTCTGTGGTAGACTTAGTTCAGCCGCATACGCTGTTAGACGCATAAGGCAGATTACTGATGAAAATACTGCTAGATTAGTATATTTCAGTTATTTTCACAGCATTATGTCATATGGCATAATGTTGTGGGGTAGAGTCGCGGATATAGAAGCAGTCTTTGTCTTGCAAAAGAGAGCAATTCGGTCTATTTATAACATGAAGTACCGAGATTCATTAAGAGAAAAGTTGAAAGAAATTAATATATTTACGGTCGCATGTGAATTTATTTATCAAGTTATTAGATATGTCAGAAAAAATATTGATAATTTCCCGAGGCTTGGTGTGCACGACTCTGTTGAAACTAGAAACAAACATAAACTAGCTTTGCCAAAATTAAGACTTGCCAAAGTAGTACTCTTTTGTAGGACATGGTATAAGATTTTACAATAAGCTTCCAGAGGAGGTCCTTAGTTTGCCTGAAAATAAGTTTAAACTATATATTAAGCAGGGACTATAAAATCAATGATTATTTGGACGATAATGAACCATGGTGTAATAAATAATAATAATCTTATTCAAAATTGTTATTCATAATTAGCATATTTTAATACTGTATGATTCCTCTAAAGGCTTAAAATTAATTAATATGTAAACTTACTTTGTTAAAGGTAATAGACAATATGAGACGGGTTGACAAAGATATATTTTTTTCTCGTGACTGATTCCTGCAGTCTTATATTTTTTTATTATGCCTTTACTTGAGTAGGTATGTATATGATTTTGTATCATATCTTTTATTTTGAAAAAAGGAATGTTTGCTAAGTTTCTTGCCCTTCTTCTTAGCAATACTAATCAAATAGTGCGGATGGTTAGGCGTTATCCATCCATCAGCCTGTTTCGTCCACTGCTGGACATAGGCCTTTCCAGGATTTCGCCACTCTTGGCGATCCTCCTGGAAGAAATGCCCATACTCACACACGCTAACGTTAGGCGTAATGTATGTATAATATTTTTATTCCTATATTTCTTTATTTTATGCAGGTGTATAACTTTATTACATTTTAGTAGCCCAACCTTAATAAAATCCCTTTTTTATTTATGAACTCATTTCTTCATTGCATTATGTATATATAATATTTTTATTCCTAGATACCTCTTTTTTATACAGGTGTATTTTTTATTTCCCGTATTATTATATATTTTTTTTTATTCTTAAGATATATTATATTGTTATAATTATCTTTGACTTGTAGAAAGTATACTTTAAGTATCTATTTTGCAAAAATAAATATTTTGATTTGATTTGATAAGCCCAAACTCGAAGGGTCTGCTGTTGTCCGTTGAGGAGATCCCGTACCCATCTTCCAGTCCCATCATCAGACCCCGGTCACCATGTTTTACCAAAGTGATAATAAATACCAATCAAATAAGTCCAAACTCGAAGGGTCTGCTGTTGTCCGTTGAGGAGATCCCGTACCCATCTTCCAGCCCCACCATCAGACCCTGCCTGGTCACCTTTATTTTTTACAAAAGAAAGAAAGTATTTATTCTGAATACAATACTCGACTTCAGGTGCATAGGGTCGGATGTAGCACATTGTGTGAAATTCACTTTTTCCTATATTCTGTATCAACTTTTTTTTCTCTTTTTTTCTGTCTTGTTACCGTATTTCTATCTCTTTTCATTCAAAAGATTGTTTTCCAAAATTAGGTCCTATGTTCCCTTTGACTGGAAAGCATATGGTCGGTAACTATAGAAACATTGAGATGCCAATAAGAAAATATAAAAAACAAAAAAAAATACGGGACTGATCTAAACAAACGTTGTTTTGGCAATTATCTTTAAGAATTTGCATGGGTTCGATCTTTACATCAGACTTTATGCCTCAACAATTTTTTATTCGTTTTTATAGTTACAATAATACACGACCTTATGCTCCAAGTCTTTCATACTTTTACCTAAGTAAGAAAACGACAAAATAGCAAAGATACGACCGCGCCCCCCTTACCGCAAAAAAGACGCCAAATGAACTTTTGAATTTTTGTCCGTTAGTAGTGTTGTGACCGCTGTCAGTGCGCACGCTTTTTACTTGCTGTATGTGATTATTAATTTAAAAAATGAATCGAAGAAACACGAGAACCGAGAAAATCTTTGAAAAGCTTAATGAAATTAATGAGAATGGTAATAGCATGTTTTGTTAATGCTAAAAAATGTAACCTCAACATGTTTTAAATTAAAACTTGCTTACGTATATTTGCGATAAATTTTACGTTTTCTCCAATATTTGTGCAAAACTTTCTGTGAATTAATACTAAAAACTGCAAAGACGATTGTGTTTAAGGTGGTAACAGAGGATTTCGTTGCAAAATGCACATCTTAATATTGTTTTCCTTGCTATTCAATTAAAAAGTTTGCAATAAATACGTTTTATTTGTATTTGCAAAAATCGCCGAATATTAATTATGTTTTCACAAAAGAATTTTGTCATCTTAGGGATTAAAATATTGAATGCACTAAATTAACAAACATTAAAGCGTGTTGTTAGTGGTAATGTAATGCATAGAATGGAATAATTTCCTTATGAAAACCTAATTAATAATAAACTATTTCCGCGAGTTGCTATTAAACTCATTTATTCGATTAAAAAGTAAGGAGACCAACGTTATGTTGTGCATTTCGCACCGAGATCCTCTGTTACCATCTTAAATCTGGTAGGTAGAAGAAGAATTAGATGAAAACTGTTGGAAAAATCAAGGAATCACTGAGCGGTATTATAATTGTTACTCAATTAAAAACGTTATAAATATTATAAAATACCAATTATTGTATTACTTTTTCAGCATCAACATCATCGCTGCAAGATAAAATTAGGTATCCAACATACAACTCACCAAGACAAGTACATCCATTCCTTGATAGCGATAATAGTAATGATGAAGATTTTTGTCCAACAGCTGAAGATTATAATTCTTCTGATTCTGAATGTAATAATATTCAACAGGAGAGAGTGAAAAAAAAACTTTTTGCTGATGATCTAATAACAATCACCGATCTTCAGAGAGTAGATCGCGCAATCCATATGCAACATAATACAAGACCACCACCGCAAGATGAAGAGTCAGAAAATGAAACTGTATTAGCTCCTGTCAACAGTCCTAATCCTAATTTTCAAAATGAAAATGTCTTAGCTTCTGTTCCAAATGATATAAACCAAACGAGGCCAGTAGCAGCATCAACAACAAAAAAAGAACCAAAAAAGAGGAAAAGAAATCAAGACTGCTGGAAACGAAATATAGCTAAGAAGGCTAGAATGAAGGGACTACCATATAAATCAAGTGTTGCAAAAAAAAACAAAGATATAGAAGGAAGAGTTTTAAGAGATCCTTGCTCTTGTAGAATAAAATGCTTTGAAAAATTGGATGCAGAAAAAAGAAAGACCATTTACGAAGAATTTTGGCAAACGTGTTTAGACTGGGAGCAGAGAAGGCAGTATGTTGCAGACAGAGTTACAAAGACAAAAAAATTGAGAACGAAGGTGGACAGCAACTTTGACAACGACAGAAGAAAATACAACTTCAACTATACATTCAAAGTTCACGATGAAATAATACCGGTATGCAAGATAATGTTTCTGAATACCCTGTCGGTTGGGGAAAAATTCGTGAAAATAACAATTGAAAAGAAAACTGAAAGTGGTTTAACTGAATCGGACAAAAGAGGCAAACATACACCAGCAAACAAAACAGAGGAATCTGTTGTGAAATCTATAGTTGACCACATTTCATCGTACCCGAGCTATGAAAGTCATTATTCTAGAGCAAGGAGCTTAAGAAGGTTTCTTGGTCCCGAACTCAATGTAAGTGTGATGTACCGACAATACGTTACAAAAATGAAAGAAGAGGGAATGGAAGAAGAAAAAATTCCAAAGAACTGGATTTATAGAGATATCTTCAATACAAAATCTAACCTGTCTTTCAAGTTACCTGACATTGACACCTGCGACGACTGCGACCGTTATCAAAGGCAGATTAGAGACTCAATTGACGAAGAAGAAAAACTAGACATAATTGATAAGAAGGAAAAGCACTTGGAAGAATCAGAGCAAAGGTATAATGCTAAAGAAAGAGATAAAAATGAATCTATAGGCAATAAGGCAAAGAGAGTTCTATCCTTAGATTTACAAAAGTGTTTACCAACCCCAAGTTTGACCAACACCCAATCCTTTTACCTTCGAAAACTCTGGACACTAAACCTCGTGATAAATGATACCACAACGAAAAGTGCTTCTAATTTTGTTTGGCCCGAAAATATCGCAGGAAGAGGGGGAAATGAAATCGCCAGTTGCATTTTGAAATGGGCGGAAAAAAACTTACAGGATTCAGAAGTTGAAGAAATTACTATATGGACTGATAACTGTGCGGGACAGAACAGGAATACTATGGTTATCGGTTGCTACTTTTTCCTTCTTTCAAAATACCCATCGCTCAAAGTAATAAACTACAAATTTTTACTTAAAGGGCACACTCACATGGAGGCTGACCATGTACACTCGATGATTGAAAGGAAAAAAAGAAGGTTGAAGACTATGGAAATAGTTATTCCCCACGATTGGGCGCAGTTCATCAAGACATGTGCCGGAAAAAACCCTTTTTTCGTAGAAGAACTAACAAAAAATGATTTCAAAGATTTCCAAAGACTTTTCAAAAAATCTGCTCCGTATGTGCAAAAGAAGAAGGATTTTAAAATATCGGAGACAGTATGGTGGAAGTTACAGAAAGCAAAACCAGGTGTTTTATTTTACAAAAAGTCTTTTAATAACGACGAAACTTTCTCTGAAATTAATTTCACAAGAAATATTAAGAAACCTGCTCCAGTTCCTCAAGATTTGCCTCTTCTACGAGAAACAGAAAAGCCCATTTCATCAGCAAAATACCGAGACTTACAGACACTTTGTCAATGGATCCCAAAAGATTTCCACGAGTATTATAAAACTTTATGCCATCAAGAGCAAGCTAGTGATGTTCCAGATATCCCAGACTATGAATAAATCTGAAAAGTGATGTTTCAGATACCCCAGATTATGAGTTAGTCTGAAAAACAATATTTGATTGTTTAAAACATGATACAAGGCTGATTAAAATAGGAATGATTATTTTGATTAATAAATAAAAATTAACAATACAAGATTTAGATTTAAATACTTAATTCCAAGTGTAATAATTGTTATGTTTTGTTTTTAATGTATGGAAGAGTTATTATCGTCGTAAATATTTATTTTAATTCATGTAAATGTGATTTTTAAATACACAAACCTAAATGGTGTATCGTTTAAAAAAAGATAAACTGTTCTGCTACTTTCTTTAATTTTGTTTTGATTGTTTTTTTTAATTATAAGTGATATTGTATCGGAGTTTTGTATTTGTTTTAATTAATTATTTTCTGCATAAGAGCAATTTTGTTAAAAATTTAGTATTAAGTTACATAAATAAAAGGTAGAAAGTATTGCTTTTATTTGGACAAGAATAAACTCTTCTTTTTAACATTATTATTATATATTCGACGTTTACTTTATTCCCCCTAACTGTCGGATATTAATGTTTTTAAAAGTGTATTGTGTTTTAATTTTGGCACAAGGGCTCATTTAAACATAGTGACTACTGTAAACGACAATTTTTATTATTTTCCGAATCATAAAGTCGTATTTAGGTCGCAAAAAAAGAAAAAAAAGGTCGCAAATTCAGTCCCCAAAGGGATTTATATGTTTTAGTGAAAAGCAAAAAGAATTATATTTAAAAGAAGCCCAATTTTTTTTTTAATTGTCAGGAGCACAGAGGCTTATTTTATAGATACGTCTAATAAAAAGTGAAGGTAGTTTGATTTGATTTGATGGCATAAAGACGGTTGTTTGAAACAATCCTAGATTTTATGCATAATTATTACCAAAATTTTATGGCATAAAGTCGTATGTTATCATATGACCAAAAATATTCCTTGAATTCAGAAAAACATTAGTGACAGAACATATTATATAGATATGTATCCCGCTTGGATGATTTAAATCTAGAACCGAGGTCCTATGTTACTACCCTTTTTGAAATAAATGAGCCGCACACCCAGGTGAAACCCTTAACGCAGTCAAATGACTGTTTTTTTAAATCTTAATAAAAATGACTTTCACATGGTCTAAGATTTTTTTCTTAAAAGCTAACACTCGTTGATTTATAATTTTTTCTAAGATTGTTTTTGCTCTCCTATAAAGTTTGTAAAATGTCATATCCGACCAGATGCATCTGAAGTCGAGAATATATTTTTATAAATTGAATGCCAAAAGCCCTCATAAATCGGAAAATCTCTGATAAAAACAATCGAAAAGCAAAAACAAATCCTTCTACAACCACGCCAACCGAGGAAGTCAGAGAGTATTATATTCCTTGGAGGAAGTTCTCTTTTTTACTTGTCTCTGTCTATGGTATGGAGTCCATACACACTGGGAGGCTATACACAGGATTACAAGAAGTTTACCTTGTCTATGGGATCCAACAAGCAGCCGGATCGCAGAGCGAAAGAGATAGCCTTTATGCTATCCCCCTTTCCCTCGAGTCATGAAATAAAATGAGGGTGCCACTGTCATGCACATAGCAACTCTGTATAGTAAGACCAAAACGATTATGACACTTGTCGTTTTTTTTTTGCTTTTAAAAATAAGGTATTACAGTTTTCATAAACATCGGATAATATTGAGTTTTAAAGAAAAACTACTATGTGTTATAACTCTGCAACAAGTATTTAGTAATGGATAGATAAAAAGAGAAAACAAAACAAAATACTATACTATGCTACACTTATTCATGCACAAAAAATACATATTTAAATGTGTATATCAATCACTATCATCAATTCCAATTCTACATCCACAAAATCATTATCATCATAAGATTCATCAACATGACAGTCATCACTGCTGCTGTCTTCACCTAGGCGAATAATGAAACTATCGATATCTTCATAGTGTCCTTCCTCGCTCACAATAATCATTTTCAATTTTAATTACATTTTTACAACAATTTTTCCAAATCTGTGGTGTCATTTTTAAAACCTTCGTCCACAATTCGCCTGAGTATATTTCCGATTTTCCTGAAAATAATTAAATTAAATTAATGACTATAATATTTAAAATGCTATTTTTAACAGCTTAAAGGTACTGTATAGTCTGTCAAAAAAGTGATGAAATGAATATTGAGCTTTAATGAAGTTGAGTGCGGTTCGGGCGTTCAGTTATTATTACTGACTTCAATGGGCCCGTCTCGTACGCTTTAGTATAAACAATTCCGTAGGGACCATAGAGATAGATACTATTGAATAATCTATTGAGAAATAAAAACAGTTAATATGTGCACTTAAAATAATGATAAAAACTACAAGATTGGAATTGCAATCGAAAATTAATATTAAATAAACTTTCTTTTATTAAATTCATAATAAAACTATTCATTTACGGAATTCTTGTGTTTTCTTAAGTCTACAGAAATAACTACGACGCACGAGACGGGCCCATTGAAATCAGTAATAATAACAGGACGCCCGAACCGCACTCAACGGTAAAGGCTTTTTTTTCTACATTAGTGAAAATGCACTTAACGCACCCAACTAGCTTGTTTACGAAAAATGACAACGCACGAACCGACCCCAGACCGGTGTCGGCGAAAGAAAAATAGTTTCTTCGATATTCTTTTTTGACAGACTGTATCAATTCGTATTGGTCGTGCTATAATGTGAACTACACAAACACATAATCTAATCTATGAATGTTCAATGTAAGCATTGCATTTTTACACTCAAACTTGTACGTTCTGTACATTTATTAACTTGAAATCGCTTATTAAAAACAGTAACAAGGATACATACCCGTCATTTCTGCTGTTCGGACATAAACATCCTCTAAATTTGACAAAATGCGCCCAGCTTGGTATTTCAAGAAACATCGCTGAAATACTTTAAAAATCACTTCGCGAAATACACTTCGGTTTACTTTTCTCATAGTTGATATTATTGTTTGTACTCGGATAGAAGAAAATGCCAAT
Source organism: Ypsolopha scabrella (assembly GCA_910592155.1). Lineage (NCBI taxonomy): Eukaryota > Metazoa > Arthropoda > Insecta > Lepidoptera > Ypsolophidae > Ypsolopha > Ypsolopha scabrella. The sequence continues at coordinate 269,571 of OU342988.1, forward strand.
TTTGACGAAACGATCACAAAATATAACAAGCAACGCTAAACAACACAGGCGTGATGACAGCTCCGACTTGAAATTACTCTGTGTTTAGTGTTGCTAGCCGTACAGAAAATTGTTAGTTCCCCAAACATTCTTTTCATGAGTTTTTTGACAAACTGTACAATCTAATATAAAAAAATTAAAAGTGAATTCGAATTTTACCAGTCGGGGATTGAACCCGCGACAACGATCGGCTACGCTATGGTGGTGGTTTTTTTATCTTATATACATACCTAGCCTTAAACCCTCAATTTCAGTTTTCGTATTGAACTCGAAGGCAAATAAGACACTACTTTTTTTGTTATATTTCAACTAGCTTTTGCCTGCGGCTCCGCCCGCGTGTTATTCGGTTTAACGACATGCTTTTTTCCGGGATAAAAAGTAACCTATGTGTTAAGTTGGGGTATAAGCTATATCCATTCTAAATTTCATTAAAATCCGTCCAGCCGTTTCAGAATGAAAGAGTAACAAACATACACACACAAAAACTTTCGAATTTATAATATTAGTGTGAAGTGTGATGAGATAACATAGCCTTGTCTTATTTTGCCACAAACGATTATGGTCCGCGCTAATTAGACACCTGATGTATGAAATAGCAAAGCCTTGTCTTATTTCACCACAAACGATATGGGCCGCGCTAATTAGACACCTGATTTTTCAATGATATTGATCTACCAGTCATTTTTTGTCCCTATTGACATGGTTAGTTTGTACTTGAATAAAATTGTAACAAACTCTTTTTAGATTTAAAGACAACGGGAAAGATATCTGTACTTAAGCTAGTACACCTAAATATACAAGGTGGCTTCCTCGGCAAAATACTTTCAATAGAGTTGTTCCTAGAGGAATCGAAAACAGATATTTTGTGTATAACTGAACACCATTTACTTGAATATAATATGCGGTTTAATGTTAATAATTTTAGTGTTCTTAGCTGCTGCAACAGATTAACAATACAAAAAGGTGGCTCCATGATTCTTGTTAAAAATAATGTAATAGCAAAGAAATAAAAGACATTATAAAACTTTCTGTAGAACATCAGGTAGAATTAGCTTGCATAGAAATGAGTAAATATATAATTCTTTGTGTCTACCGACCCTCGGGACAAGATTACAATATTTTTAAAAAAACAATGGAATAAGTATTAAAATTATTATTTGATACGAAGAATAAAATTATCGTCAGTGGAGATTATATTTAATACGGTTATTCAAATCATTTAATTTGTCTCATGTGTTCTTTGAACCAACTAGAATTACCCAAAATACAGCAACTTGCCTTGACAACATATTCTGTGATTGTGACTACTCAGACAATAAAGTTATGAACCGCTTGCAGTCTGATCACAGTGGCCAAACTGTAACTTTCATACAAAGTGTGAAACAGTTGCCCAAAAAAGCCTTTTACAGGCCTGTTACAACTCACAGACTAGAATGTTTTCAAGCAAACTTAGACCTTAAATTACCACATTTTAATCTTCTCCAAGATAACACAAATGTTCTCTTTGCAGACCTGTTTAACATAGTTTCCAAAGAATTTGAAAATACGTTTAAATTGTGGAAAGTTTCTAACAGTAATAAAATCACTTTTAGTGACTGGGCGACGCCAGGTATTTACAAAAGCAGAAATCGTTTATACGAATTGTACGACATAAAATCCTACAATAATAATATTGAATTTATTGAACACTCAAACTTTAGAGAGATCTAAAAAGCATGCGAACACGGGGGTTTTCCTGGCTGTATAGTACTCGACAGTCCGCTTGAGACAAAAGATAGCATTCTCCGTGGAGAGACCTGAACGAAATCCGAACTTCGCATCATTGAGAAAAATATGCTTATTCAAATGTCTAGGGAGCAGACTGTCCAGAACATTAGCGATTACAGAAGCTAGAGATATTGGTCTATAGTTGGCCAAGTCACAAGTGTTTCCCGTTTTGTTTTTAATAATTGGGGCTACCACTGTACGCATTAACTTTTCAGGTAGGTATGAATGGCCAAAACACAGCGTATAAAACATGGCAAGCACTCTGGGTAGATGAACTCCTGCGTACTTCAAGTGCTCAATGCTGAGGCTGTCGTGACCAGGACTCTTCCCTCTGACCATGCCTTTGATGACAGTTTCTACATCTTTTGCACTGCTAGTGACGCTACGTTCCCTCACAACAGCCTCATCATGAGTCCCCTGAGACGCAGGCCCCATTGAAGATCGAACTCTGAAATGCTCTTTAAACAGGTTAGCAATGTCAGTGGGCTCGTGTACTCCGGCTACACTCACAGGGAGGGCAGGTCTCTGAATCAGCTTGTTTGTATTTTTCCAGAATTTACTAAAATTGTTATTTTGATGGTGCTCAGCAATGATGTCCATTTTTATCTACCGTTCGTTATTTTGGCACCACTTTAGTTTGGATGTTAAGACTTTTCTTGTTTCGCACATGCGGTCGTAAAACAAACCATGTTTTGGTTTGCCGTACCACAACCAAGTCTGAAAACATAGACAAGCTTCACCGTAAGTGAGTAAATTCACAATAATGAATTTAAGTTGAATATTAACAATGAAGTTTTTACAGGAGATAAAAAAGTTGCGAAGGCCTTTGAACAATTCTTTACCGACATTCCTTCCTCAACAACTAAAGGCTTAAATTCAAGTCCAAGACTTGCACAGAATCTTTTGGGTGATCACGTGCCTCAGTGCCATTCTGTATTTGTTTTTAAGCATATTAATTCTCAAACTGTCATTAAAGCATTTAATTCTCTTAATTTAAAAAAATAGAGGACTTATGGGGCCTATCTGTTAAATTTATTGATTTAATAGCTCCACATTTGGCTTTATTATTTAATAAATGTGTAGATGATGGTGTCTTTCCTGATTTAATGAAGTTGAGTAAATTGATCCCTCTCTTTAAATCAGATGACAATGAAGACCCGTCCAACTATAGACCGGTCTCAGTTTTACCAGTATTTAGTAAGATTTTCGAAAAAATTGTTTTTAATCAATTGTTATCCCATTTTAATTTAAACACTAAAGGGAGGTCAACCACTGATGCAGGAGTTGCTTTGGTCAAGCACATATTTGACGCTTGGGAAGCAAAGCAGGATGCGTTCGGTGTATTTTGTGACCTCTCGAAAGCTTTTTATTGCGTTAATCATGAAACACTTTTATGTAAATTGGATCACTATGGAGTTAAGGGTAAATTTTTGACGTTATTTAAGTCATACCTTAGTGACCGGATTCAAAAGGTAGACATAAATGGAGTAAAATCATCTGGTGCATTGGTCAAAATGGGTGTCCCGCAGGGCTCCATTTTGGGACCCTTATTGTTTTTAATATACATACATGATCTTCCTTACTTAGTTGAAGACTTATCTGAGATAGTTCTATTCGCATTGTTATTATTAATATTAACATTTCAATTCACCTCACAATACTTAAATTGTTTTATGTGAAGTTGCGACATAACAATGGGTGCGTTATGGCGCCCACTTTTTATCAGATAAAGGAACCCCGTAGCGTGGGCGCGCCAAATAGAGGTACTATTAGGAAAATTGACGTTCATCCACTCTTAAACGCTATTACATTCATTGTCTGCTGTGGCAATTGGAGACAATAATTCAATATTTTTCAGATTGATAAAACAAAATTTTAAAATCAAATACACCATGCATGATAAAAAATCTGGTACATACCAACTTAAAACAGCCTTTAACATTGTATTTCACAAGTCCATGAATAATGGGCATATTACATGTTTGAAAAAGCTTACTTTAATTATGTAGAATTGTAGAAAATACTGAATTATTGTTGGGAATAGCTATGTACTGCACACAATGGTATTTTTAATTTCGCACATTCTAAACAGGGAACACAAAGTAAAGTTTTTTAGTTTTTTACTTTGTGCATGTGCAGCATTACTTACACATCACCATAATTCATATATACACTAATAGATTGAAAACAAAAAAGTATTTTTGTATGAAATATCAAGAAATAGTACCTCTGGTGCATCGATTTCAATTTGGCACCCATCAACAACACCGATTACATCTGGTAACCCAGCCATCTGCTGGAATTTTTGTTTAATTGATGGCTTTTCCATAATTGTTAGCCATTGTATTATAGCATGGGCAATTTCATTAAGCGCATTATACACCCTGCGAAACGATCTTACAAAACACCTACTAAAATAAATTAAAGTATGTGAAAACAATGCATTTTATTCATTTGAGACATCATGTTTCATAGAGCCATTTACTGCTTAAGACCTATACAATCGATATCTAAATAGAAATAGTGTAATTTTTTTTCCAAACAACCGGGTTCGATTCCCGAGCTGAGTACAGGTTATTTTTAAATGTATGAATGCAGTTTTTCTTGTTATTAAAATCGATGACATGGTTCCTAAGAAGCGAGCTTTTGCTCAGCCCAAATTGCTGGCCAATTAATCTGAAATTAAGTAAATATAATTAATAACAAACAGTAACTTACCAGTGTCTACTTAATTCTTATAAATTAATAGATTTTAGCAGCGGCTCCACAGAGGTTTATACAACCTTTGCCCCGTTTTCGGCTTCGTCGTTTTTTTATTGACACCCCTTGTAGCTTAGCTATATGTTAACAAGAGTCACTACGATTTACTTTTATTCAATGTACAGAAACACATGGGCCTACTGTTTTATCAGGTAAGTATATAATTGATTGTAATAGGAAAAATGTATCAAGTTTTTTACCGGTAACTGTCTAGCGTCGCAAGTAGCCACAGAACAGGCAAAATTTGGCGACGTGGAGGAATTGTTGAGCGTCCTTCTTCACTGTGGCGAACAATTGATCTTGCAATTTTATTTTCCAGGGCTTCTGCAGTGGTCGGGTCCATGCGAAAATGTGACCTGAATTCCCTGGCATCAAATCGGCTCACAATAGTGTCGATATAGCCGTGAAATCTTAGTGGTCTTCGTTGATTTCTTCGGTCCCTACTATCAGCATCTAGACCTGAAGCCTCGAGAAAGTATTCCTCTCCACTGCTCACTTCATCTTCTGCGATCAAATTTACAATAACTGCATTGTTTATGCGGGTAGAGTGGCTAAACAATAGATAACACATTTAATATTTCTGCAGAATCTTCACGTGCCATAGTAAATTTTTCCAAAACTTTCGTCTTCCGTCAAACTTATTATTATTAAGCCAAACTTTTCCACAACTTTTCTTTTGACATATTACTCTATGCCCGTTCCGAAACTCATCAAACTTTGTCCGTTAACTTTTTAATCATGACCGGTTCCAAAACCTATTTTTCATCCGACAAAATTTGTCCGATGATAGAAGTTGAGTTTTGGAACGCAGCCTAAATAGATAGTCTATCAAGCAGCCGTATCAAGTCCGAGTCCATTTTAAATGATGTGTCTGTCTACAATAATAATTCAATGTACTCTATGCTGTCTACCTACTCTGTCACTGCCTGTAGCAAGTGTTTACATTCTCTTTGGCCTGTAGCTGCTGTATTTAGTACCGTAGTACCATTTTATATGATCTGCTGCACTGAGCAAATAAAACATCTGATCTGCTGTGCCCGAGTCCCGAATTGATGGTCGCTAAGAATAAAAACTAGTTATTGAATCTCTCCTGGCCTGGGTAATCCAGAGATGACGGAACCCTTTGTAGAAATATCCGTTATCGCTGAAACAGGTAGGTCATGCAATACAATATTTCCAATAAGCTGGAGGGTAGTTTATAGGGGCGCCGAAAAACGAATAACTTTCCTCTGTTGTGCCCTTAGCGACACTCTGACCCTAAATAGAGTAGGTATGTATGTAGGTACTTTGAGGTAGGCACCTATTATAGAAATAAGACAACCAGATAGTAAGCTTGGTTGAGAATGAGAGACCTATACTTTATACAGCTCGTGGTGGACAACAAGCAATGGCAGGTATACAAAACAAGGATTTACTTGACGCAAGGGGTATCTATTTTTAAAATCCTGTCTGTTCTAGCTTGAAACCTACCTTACCATTCATCTACCTGACCTCTTGTTATGTCCACATGACATTCTGCATGAATTCTCTTTTTCCTCAGCAACTTTCAAAATGGAAGTTAAGATAAGTACTTATCCCTTCCCATGATAGATGTCAAAAACATGCTTACATGTCTCTTGATAGAGCGAAACAGAAAGCAATACCAGCCCACTCGGACGTTCAAAGCATCAACTGACTATCATTTAAAATCAGTTGAAAACTAGGTGACATGCAGACGGTTTGTTGCTTGCGCGCCTAACGTATTTTTCTATTGCCATTTTTTTCAAGTTTTTGTTGAGAAGCATATTACGTTTTTGTACTTTTACTACTTATTTAGATGCGTATTTTATTGAAAAGGTATAAGAATTAAATATTTTACCAATTGCATGTAATTTTAATGATAAAAACCAACAAAGTCGGGAATAAAATCTAATTTCCTGTTTTCAACTCAAGATTATTGTTACTTCTTCTGATAATTGCAACATAAAAGTAATTGCATGAAACAGGTAATTTTATGTAGATTAATAAAATATATAGTTTTTATAGGTTTTTTAAAGAAATACTCAAGAAATCGAGGATTGAACATCACCTAGTCAAATTAGCAGCCGCAGATCGCTCTATCAAGAGACCGCAAACCATGTTTGTGAATTCAATCAGTTATGACTACTTATGATGTTGGCCAGCCGCCGGTCTCTATCAATTGTAAGCTTCGTTTTTTATTCCGGCTGCCGGTTTCCATCACCGGAAGGGTTAATGAGTACACTGTGTTGCACAAGCTTCAATGTGTATCACATTAATGATATTGAGGATGTTGACTAAGCAGCATTTTCGCAACTTTACAGAGCCATTTCAAGTTTTATTATTATTGAAAACAAAAAAAAAGCTGTTGTTTTTCTAAATGCAATTGCAATTTAATCTAAAAAATGCTTAGATTAAACTTGCGTTTAGAAAAATAACTGTTATGATTTTTTACAAAATAATAAAACTTCAGATGGAACTGTAAAGTTGGGAAAATGCTGCTCAGTGAAATAGCTTTAACACAAATCAAATCAAATCAAATCGAAATATTTATTTTGTAAAATAGATACATAAAGTATACTTTCTACAAGTCAAAGTCAATCTTTACAATAAATTTCTTTAGAATAAAAAAATATAAAAAAATAATATGTATAGGTATATGTTACGGGTAAAGCCCGAAGTCAGGTAAAGTCCGAAAAAAGTCAAAAATATGTGCGACGACGAGCGAAGCGAGGAGGAGCGTGTTAGGTTGAAATGTTAATAAATATTGGGCGCCGAGCGAGGTGGAGCGGAGCGAGGCGACCTCCGTTTTTTTGTATAACATTACCCGGGTAAACTTAGGTTTACCCGACTTCGGGCTTTACCCGTAACATATATACTAATAAGGGAAATACATACAAAAAATATTAAGGTTGGTCTGTCGATATGTCTGTGACAAAAGTACTGAATCGGACACACGTCTTGTACTTTCACTGACAGAATTAAAAAAGGAAATATCACCACCTTTATAGCCTTTATTTTCTGACCTTATTAATATGTTACATGTCATGCAATTTTAAAACAATCAATTAAATAACATTAATGTACCTATAGCATAAGAAACTAGCCCAGGAGTCTGCCCATGTTTATTAAATTTTTGCCCTGTTTTTGGCTTAGGTGTTATTTTATGAACACCCTTATAGCCTACATGTTGACAAGGTTCACTAAAATGATAATGAAAATAAATGCATCCATATCCGTTACATACAGACAGACAAAATGAATGGTTGCTTTGACTTCAGTACCTACAAAACTAATAAACTAATTCATTTTAAATTTTGAAAAAATATTCAATGTTCAGACACATAAAAAAAAAATTGTAGACAATATGTTTCTTCTTTTCTAGATATAAAGCAGGAAGTAATAGAGTTTGATGATGCAGTAGAACAATTGGCAACAGATGAAAAAAAAGAAGAGTTTCAAATGAAGCAAGATCCTGACGAGAGGGAGATTAAATATGTTGTAAGTAAATATATTTGTCATTTTCATTCTGTATTGCTTGTTTAGTTCAATAAGTACATATAAATACAAACATGATTGCATGATGATTAGTTGTTGACAATAGCTTCAGTGCTTGAACACACCTGCTTTTCTTCTAACTAATAAGATAACTTAACAAATATTATTTTTAAATATCTTCTAGAGCTTTTTCTTTTTGTAAATAGTTAAGTAGATAAAAATATATAATTTCTATAGGTATTTGTTTTGTTGGTGGGAGGCATAAACCTATATTTGAATAAATAAATACTTTTTATTCAATATATTGCAGACATATCAGAAGAGTTTACAATGAAGTAAGAAAATTAAAATCTTTCAACAAAAAGTAAATAATAGGGGCGTCAACGAGCAGAGATTGTTAGGTTTACACGTAAATATATTTGAAGAGCCGAGCGAGGCGACCGCTGTAGTTTTAACAGAACTATGATATGCCTGAGCAAATCATAATATGCCAAATACAAATGTGCCGCGATATAACTAAGTATATATTTGAAGAGCCGAGCGAGGCGACCGCTGTAGTTTTAACAGAACTATGATATGCCTGAGCAAATCATGATATGCCAAATACAACTGTGCCGACGATATAACTAAGTATATATAGGTATTTGAAGAGCCGAGCGAGGCGACCGCTGTAGTTTTAACAGAACTATGATATGCCTGAGCAAATCATGATATGCCAAATACAACTGTGCCGACGATATAACTAAGTATATATAGGTATTTGAAGAGCCGAGTGAGGCAACCGCTGTAGTTTTAACAGAACTATGATATGCCTGAGCAAATCATAATATGCCAAATACAAATGTGCCGCGATATAACTAAGTATATATTTGAAGAGCCGAGCGAGGCGACCGCTGTAGTTTTAACAGAACTATGATATGCCTGAGCAAATCATGATATGCCAAATACAACTGTGCCGACGATATAACTAAGTATATATAGGTATTTGAAGAGCCGAGCGAGGCGACCGCTGTAGTTTTAACAGAACTATGATATGCCTGAGCAAATCATGATATGCCAAATACAACTGTGCCGACGATATAACTAAGTATATATAGGTATTTGAAGAGCCGAGCGAGGCAACCGCTGTAGTTTTAACAGAACTATGATATGCCTGAGCAAATCATGATATGCCAAATACAACTGTGCCGCGATATAACTAAGTATATATTAAAATCCATTTATATACTAATAATCCATCCATCCATTCATCCATCAGCCCGTGTTCGTCCACTACTGGACATAGGCCTTTCCCAAATTTCGCCACTCATGTCGGTGCTCCGTCCTCCTCATCCAGCCGCTCCTCGCAACGTCCTTGAGGTCGTCGGTCCATGAGGTCGGCCTACACTACGCTTTGCTGTACTTTATAGTATACTAATAAAAATGTTGTGTCTGTACATTGAATATTTTTATTAGATTTTAAATGAAATGGGTTATTGGTAAAATTTTTGAATTTAATTGAATGCTGTTAAGATGAAGTTGTGGGAGCCGGAAACTGGTGATAGTACTCGTCCATACAATAAACTTTTACTATAGAGCCAACCCTGAAATCGCGAAAAAAATATCAGCTGTTTCATACATTTCGGTAATTTTCGGTCAAGTAGGTATTTAACTTTTCTATAGAACAGCTGATTTTTTTTCGCGGTTCCAAGGTTGTCTCCATAGTAAAAGTTGTTCGTATGGACGAGTACTATTGCCAGTTTCCGGCTCCTGCAACATTATATTAATACCAGTATATGTATGTTCCGTTTTAACTCGAGAACCACTGAACGGATTTGGGTGCGGTTTTGTTCTGTTAACACTAGTAACTAGAGATGCGCCGACTACAAGTTTTACCGAGTAACCGAGTACCGAGTATTGCTCGGGTTTATATTTACCGAGCCGAGTACTCTGCCGAGTTACTCGGTTCAGTCAGGTATGGGCGCGAATAGACTTAAGTTTTGTCGTTTGAAGAAACAAAAATAACTGGAACCTAATAGTAATTTTTATTGTTTTTCAAAGTATTCTCCACGTAGTTTACAACACTTTTCCATTCTAACCAGTTATTAAAACATTTATTCCACTCCAAAGTGGGGGTGTTAAATATGGCTGATTTGAAAGCGTCGACTGCTTCTTCACCGGACTGGAACCTTTGACCACGAAGAGTTTTCTTAATTTTAGGAAATGTAAAGAAATCGTTAGGCTTAGGTCAGGACTGTATGGAGGATGGTCAAGAATTTCTACGTTTCCCTGCTTCAAATACTCAATCGTTTGATGAGCGCTGTGTGAGCTTGCGTTGTCATGATGTAGGATGATGCGTCGCTTTGGGTTAGATTTCCGAAGTTCAGCGATGACTTGTGGTAAACAAACTGTGGTATACCACTCTGCATTAACCGTCCTACGATCTTCAAGTGCAACTGTCGCAACATGCCCGGTTTTTGACACGAACGTAGCCACCATCTTCTTTGAAGTGCTTCGAGATCGAACAATTTTAGTCGGCTTTGGTTCGTCATTGAAGACCCAGATTGTGGATTGTTGTTTGGAATCAGGATCGTAGGCATAGATCCAAGATTCGTCACCACTGATGATGTCGTAGACGTGATTTGACTCTCCTCGGTTGAACCTTTGAAGAGTTTTCTTACACCATCTGACGCGGGCCGTCTTATGATCGTCGGAAAGCAAATGCGGGATCCAACGGGAAACTAGCTTTCTCACACCAAGCGCCTCATGCAAGATCTTCTGAATGGTTGTCCCTGAGATGCCTAATAACGCCTCTATCTCCCGATATGTCACATGACGATCTTCGAGGATTAGATCTCTCACAGCGACAATGTTATCTTCTGTGAAGGCGGATTTTGGACGTCCTTCACGAGATTTGTCACTAAGACTTCCACGTTGGAATTCTAAATACCAGCGTTCGACAGTCCGCAGACATGGGGCTTCATCATGGAACACAGATGTTAGCTCTTCGGAACACTGAATCCGTGTTAGGCCTCTTCGGAAGTTATAGAAAACGATTGCACGGATATTTTCCTTAGTAAGATTCATTTTCGTACGTGACCTGACAGATTCAAAACAACGCTGTGACTAAACAATTGCATTAATCCTAATTCTTTCAATTGTTTTGAAATTCTAAATTCACCAAATTTGAATATGAATATGCAGTTCTAAATTCAAAATTGGCGGCAAATATGTAAACGACAGAACTTAAAAAGCATGCCTGGTACGTGATCTTGAGATGCTGGTGGTAGTACCGGGGAAAAATCTGAAAACTATACATTTGTAATTTAATCATAAAAAATATAGTCTTTAACGGAGCCCTCGGTGGGCGAGTCTGACTTGCACTTGTCCGGTTTTTTTTAAATATTGTTATATATTTTTTCAACCCCACATGAACACAAAAACAAAACACTAAATATGATACTAAATATGAAGCATCGAGAGCAAGAAAAGCCAACTCTAAGATGTTCTTGTTCTCGATGCCTCATAATCTAGACACAATAGACTACATAGAACTTGCAAAGTTCTACATATTCAGTAGCATTGGTGGGATATATTGTTACAGAACACGCAAGACTACCTCGACATCAGCGAGACGGCGCTCAGTGACCCGAACAGAGCAGCACCCGATGTGACCACATCGCCAGGTAACATCTTCATCTAGGGACATTCGCACTCTCGACATTTCTCCAGCCGTTATCTCCTGGTTTCTCCGGCGAGACGGTGCTCAGTGACCCGAACAGAGCAGCACCCGATGTGACCACATCGCCAGGTAACATCTTCATCTAGGGACATTCGCACTCTCGACATTTCTCCAGCCGTTATCTCCTGGTTTCTCCGGCGAGACGGTGCTCAGTGACCCGAACAGAGCAGCACCCGATGTGACCACATCGCCAGGTAACATCTTCATCTAGGGACATTCGCACTCTCAACATTTCTCCAGCCGTTATCTCCTGGTTTCTCCGGCGAGACGGTGCTCAGTGACCCGAACAGAATAGCACCCGATGTGACCACATCGCCAGGTAACATCTTCATCTAGGGACATTCGCACTCTCGACATTTCTCCAGCCGTTATCTCCTGGTTTCTCCGGCGAGACGGTGCTCAGTGACCCGAACAGAGCAGCACCCGATGTGACCACATCGCCAGGTAACATCTTCATCTAGGGACATTCGCACTCTCGACATTTCTCCAGCCGTTATCTCCTGGTTTCTCCGGCGAAACGGTGCTCAGTGACCCGAACAGAGCAGCACCCGATGTGACCACATCGCCAGGTAACATCTTCATCTAGGGACATTCGCACTCTCGACATTTCTCCAGCCGTTATCTCCTGATTTCTCCGGCGAGACGGTGCTCAGTGACCCGAACAGAGTAGCACCCGATGTGACCACATCGCCAGGTAACATCTTCATCTAGGGACATTCGCACTCTCGACATTTCTCCAGCCGTTATCTCCTGGTTTCTCCGGCGAGACGGTGCTCAGTGACCCGAACAGAGCAGCACCCGATGTGACCACATCGCCAGGTAACATCTTCATCTAGGGACATTCGCACTCTCGACATTTCTCCAGCCGTTATCTCCTGGTTTCTCCGGCGAAACGGTGCTCAGTGACCCGAACAGAGCAGCACCCGATGTGACCACATCGCCAGGTAACATCTTCATCTAGGGACATTCGCACTCTCGACATTTCTCCAGCCGTTATCTCCTGATTTCTCCGGCGAGACGGTGCTCAGTGACCCGAACAGAGTAGCACCCGATGTGACCACATCGCCAGGTAACATCTTCATCTAGGGACATTCGCACTCTCGACATTTCTCCAGCCGTTATCTCCTGGTTTCTCCGGCAAGACGGTGCTCAGTGACCCGAACAGAGCAGCACCCGATGTGACCACATCGCCAGGTAACATCTTCATCTAGGGACATTCGCACTCTCGACATTTCTCCAGCCGTTATCTCCTGGTTTCTCCGGCGAGACGGTGTAAAAGACAAAGAATATACTTGTGACGATAAGAAGAGAATGTATCGTTTATTTACACAACGACTAACACGATGTTTAGCCAATCCGGATGTTGTGTCGTAAACAACATGACTAATCTCGATCATCCGATGTTGTAAAAAACCGGCCAAGTGCGAGTTGGACTCGCGCACGAAGGGTTCCGTACTTTTATCTACAAAAATTGCAAAAAAATCATGTCTGTTGTATGCCAGCCCCCTTGAATATTCATTTTATTTTAATTTAATTATTTATTTTTAAAGTGAATATATAACTTAATATTCTGTGAAGATTTCAAGCGTCTACCTGTTGCCGTTATCAATATCGAGCAAAAACGAGCAAAAAAATCACGTTTGTTGTATGGGAGCCCCTTTTAATGTCTATTTTATTCTGATTTTAGTATTTGTTGTTATAGCGACAACAGAAATACATCTTCTGTGAAAATTTCAACTGTTTTACATCACGGTTCATACTTTCAGCGTACTCCCTAGCACAAACACTAAAACCACCACCATGACTCAACAAACACGAAAACTTCCAGCAGAAAAGGTATTTACACCTAATACCTAAAACAAACCACAATCAAACCAAAATGCGTTCATTTTACAAAATTAGTCGACTAAAATCGTCCCCTAGTCAAATCACCCCTATTACCACTAAACCTTGGCAAGAGAAAAAAAATGGAAAAAACTAAGTAAACCGCCCATCAAATATTCGGACATAAAAAAATATGAATAAATTAACCTAACCCAAAAAAACCGGCAAGCTTGTTACCTAAAATTGTGCAATCAGTCATCGCACAATCTGTAGCAATGTATCAAACCAAATTCGTATTAGCTAGAGCAATCACTCGCTAATCGTTTGCTTTGCTTTATGCTATTACAACAACAATGCACTTTTTTTTCGTTTGTTCAATCATTCACTTATAGGCGAAGAAAGTGGCGCCACTAGGAATGACGGAGCAATCGAGAACTCGTGGGGTTGGAGTGGCACCAATTTCAAAATGTAAGTAAATATGTTTGTAAAGAAATTAATTTTTATTAGTTTAATATTCTCATAAGAATTAAATGCATTTTTAACATTGTAGTTCCAACCGCGTGTCCCAGGACCAATTAGACCATCTTCTAGATTACCTTATGCTTCGTCCAAGTATGGCCAAAGGTGTGGGCTTAGGGGCGAGGTCGAAGGGAACTGTCGAACGACAGTGGAACTGTCTCGCCTCTACACTGAACGCATTGGGTTCAGGTTCCACTAAAACTGGAGATCGGTGGAAAAAGGTAACAAATTATCTTGTCGTGTGTAGTATGCTCGCTTGTATGGCTGTCATACTAAGGGTTTAAATACTTGGGCTTGTTACAGTACTGGACTGATATAAAACACAAGGCGAAGACTAGAGCTGCCTTAAAGAGGAAAGGCCATAACGAAACTGGCGGTGGACCTCCATTGGGTGAGACTGACCAGAAAGTCCTGGCGATTATTGGGACTCGGGCAGCGTTTGGTGGTGTGCAGCGTCGAGCTCCTCTCTTTGTTAGTAAATATTCCGATTTCATTTTCTTTAGCGGCTTTCATTTTCTTCGCATATCGGACAATCGCCAACATTACAAATTAATAATTGATGCAAAAGTAAAAACCATTTTAACGTATACTTTATGTATCTATTTTACAAATAAACAATTTGAATCTTTTAATTTCGAGATATGAGCTTTCACAGCATCATATTTTTTTTTCAAAATTAAATCGTGATTAAATAGAAATATATTTTTAAAATACTAAAAATATGGTAAACACAAGAATTTAATAACAATTTCCTTAGCTTTTAAGATCATTTTGTTAAAAAAAAATCAACTCTCATGCCATGTGACAGCAGACATAAACATGCCAAACTTTTTATTTTAATAATCCATTGGCAATGAATATTGACTTTTGAAATCCTCAGATGCGACTTACGTCCTTTTAAAATGAGTGAATAAGAAACCATTAAATTATGCAGGAAAAACATAAAATAAAACAAAATGAAAAAATACTTAAGCTTCTTTTTTACGCAAACTTTCAATATAAATATTAAAAACAAATGGTTAACTAAAATGAAATGTTGTCGATTATCCGGGCGGGTACGAAAAACCGCTCATATAATGAGACTTAGACTTCTTAGAAATTCAATGCCCATGAAGTTACTTAGGAATGTGTATCGAGCTCTTAGTGGATCTCTCATGACTTACTGTAGCTTAGTATGGGGTGGCGCTGCTAAAACGCATTTCATGCAGGTAGAAGTAACACTCAGTCCACAATAATCCATTTCGCTATTCCAATGATGAACTTTATGAAGAAAGTGGAGCTTTACGTATCCGTCAGCTGTATTGAAGGCCGTCCTTACTGCAGTATTTCCACAGAGCTAGTACCTTCGCGAAGAGGCCCATATATGGCGACCCCATTAAGTTGGACCAAATTTGACCACCGTTTTCCTCTGTTCCTATTTACGTTCCTCTATAATAGAATTAATTCAATTTGCCAAATTACAAATTTCACTCAATTTAATGTTAGAAAGACCGTCACAAAATTTTTATCCAATTTAAATTATGATGATACCGAATATTTATTCCATATTATTTTGTTATTTGTAATAAGTATTATTTTATTTATTTTAAACTTAAAGTGTTCATCAAGTGTACGCACGGTAATAAAGGCCCTCATGAATCAGGCTCGGCCTAGTCTGAGGACCGAAAGTAATGTTGGTACCGATATTAAAGCCGAATTTGAAGGTTTTAATTTTAAGCTAAGAAACTTACTAAAAAACGTAATTTTAAGTGACAGCACTATATTTTGTTATTCTGAAGGGCACACCAACTAAAATTAGCAAGTCTTTTAAATGCTCATCCATCCATACATCAGCCTGTTTCGTCCACTGCTGGACATACGCCTTTCCAGGATTTCGCCACTCTTGGCGGTCCTCCTGGAAGAAATGCTCATACTCACACACGATGGGCAGGCGGGTTGGTGAGCGCGGTACCGAAACCCTTGCACCAGTGACGCCGCTGCCCGTCACCAGTCTGTTTTATATAAGGCCCGGCAATTGGGGATGGATATACCACCATCCATCGGTCCCAGGCAATGGTGGGCCGCCTGGTTTTGCTGAGAGCTGTTCTCTTACTCTCCCCCGAATAACTTCGGGAGGATTTGCGAGTAAGATGGTGGTACCTCCACGGTCGAGCCCGGCATCAGCTCTACCACCTGTTAAATGCTCATAAATCAAACTAAATTTTTAAATTCAATCAAATGACAGCTCTAAAATGTGCCTTGAAATTACCGAAACAAGTTAAAATTTTAGTTTGACGTTTATAAAACGGTGACTTGAAAATGGCTCTTGGTTTTAACCATACTTAAGTATAATTTTATGTATGTCAAACTAAAACTAAATCCTTAAAAATCGGCTTTAATTATAAATATCTCTAATGTGAGATATTGCTTAGCAAATTAAATTAAGCAAATATGTACCTAACTTATGTTTCTATCTTGCATCTTTTGAAAAATAAACTTGTTATTGTTACTTGAAGAAAGAAGAAGAAAGAAAGAAAGAAAAGATGTTTATTTCGTATGCTACATCAATACAAAAATCACATACAAAAAATATAAATAGTTTTAAAAATCCATCTACTATACAGCTTAAGATAATTTATAAGATGCAGCAAACAAAAAGGTCTCTGACTCAACAAAATGCTACAGCAAAACTGTGACGCTGATCTTCCGTCAGAGGCCACGAGTTGCGACACTTGCAATGTAACTAAATCTAATAACTAATTTAAAGAATATTGTCTCTCTGTGAAGATATGAAAATGTACTAGTTTTGGCTGCAAACACGAGTAAAAAAATGCGTATCTATATTATAATAAAATATACAAAAAATAAATAAATAAGCAAAATACACACAATAAAATACATACAAAATATTATAAAATAATAATAGAAAGGGAAGTGTGAAAAATACTTGAAAGAACTTGGTTCTGATGCTGTGGATATTATACAACACTATCACATGGCAATAAGCCTAAAAGAGGTTATATTCTAAGGACTTCAGGCTCCCGTGGTATAAGCTCAGCTTAGGGGTTTAACTGTGCCAATTATTTCAATGCTCAAAATCACAACCATAATTTTTAGGGTTCCGTACTTCAAGAGGAAAAAACGGAGCCCTTATAGGATCACTTTGTAGTCCGTCTGTCTGTCAAGACCCTTTATCTCGGGAACGCGTGGAGGTATCGAGCTGAAATTAAAACCATATACTCAAGTCTACAGTCCCTTGAAGCTGTGAAAATATCAAACTTCTAAGTTAACTTTAAAAAAAAGATTCGACACTCTTAAGAGAATCAAAATTTATAGAGTATTTTCCGTTGACCTATAACTATGAAATTTAGCAAGTAACCCCGTTTAATACTACAAGTATAGGAAATAATCTTAAAACTATACGTTTGTTATTAAATCATGAAAAAATCATCAAGGTTAAGCAATGGTATGTGTGGTCATAATTGTGCGGGTGATTTTTCAAACTTTTACTAATTTGTTCGGAACCCTCGGTGGGTGAGTCCGACTCGCGCTTGTCCGGGTTTTTTTTTACTATACTTTCTGGGTACTGTACAAGTGTACTAGTAACTACAGCTACTTTGCGCATGATCATAGAACTTTTTATTCTTCATACTTATTTTACTACTAAAAGATTCGTGGTTTAGATTCATAATGCTATTGAAACGGCTACTCACGATTTGTTATATAGTCAGATTTCGCCTGACTAGTTTCACTGTATTAGTACAGTTTCTTTGGAGGCAAACGGTTGTGTGCAGTGTCAAACGGGAAATATCTTCCTACTTACTTTTTGTTTTGTGTTGCGATTAGTTTATTCCACCTGGATACCATTTAGAATTTTACTTTCTTGTATTCGCATGAATTGCATTTACATTTTCAGAGGCCGCTAACCAATGCAGTCGCTGTCGAAAACCATGTTGCCCAGGTTGCTAATGTAGTTGAAGACCACCAAACTCCTGTCTTTGTAGTAAGTAAACAGACTGGTTACTTTGCTATTATATATAATTATGACAGCAGAATAATATTACGATATCTAAGCGGAAGAGTCCTATTCTAGTCAGATATAACTTTAACTCCACTTGCAAAATGTAAATAAAATATATACAGGATGAACCAAACGAATGCCCCCTGGAGGGAAAGTACCTTAAATATTAGAGATAGCAAATTTTATATAAAGGAACCTTTATTTAATTTTAAAGTTAAGGAAAACTGCATTCAAAAAAGTTTAATATTGTTTGAAGTACGAAAAACATGCAAGAAAAACATATTATTAATGAATATTAAGGAAAATGTTCCTGAACAACATTTTACACTTACATTCTGATTTATTCCTTATGATTTACTGCATCGATGTTAAAATGTTGTTCAGTAAAATGAATAATTCGTTTTTCTTGCATCCTTTCCGTACTTCAAACAATAATGAATTTTGGGATACGTTTTAGGGTTTTCTTATGAAAATGTTAAATTTAATCAATGATCCTTCTTTAATTTACGATACTATGTTACTTGGAAGAATTTGATTCTTATGTTTGACCCTTTCGATCGGTATCATAAAAATAAAGGATGTATTTGTTTGGTTCGAATCCCGGTTGAAGCAGGTGTGTTTTTTAATTCTTTGAATACAGTTTTCCCTAACTTTAAAAATAAAATATAGGTCCCTTTAAGTAGAATGTATTTGAACGAACACACATAAATAATATATGGCAAAATGTGTTATATTTCGACCCCTCAGTGGGGTCGTCATCAGGCGATAAATTTGCTATCTTGAATATTTAAGGTACTTTCCCTCCAGGGGGCATTCGTTTGGTTCAACCTGTATACCATGATAAACACTATTTCAGAGCTCGCAAACCGCGACTCAAGATTCTCAGGGAACAGAGATGTATGTGGACTCTGAGGTCGCTATTGGACTTGAAGAAGGTAACATTTCATCATTCATTTATAAGACATCAAACATATCATCACGACACGAATCCCCGAGGGGGTGTCAGAGGTGTACCGGGTGTGAACTGTGAAATGCAAGGTCCACACCCGGTACACCCGCGTGTAACTGACGATTATTACGTCCCAACGTGATGGGTGGTGAGCCCTATCGCCGTACTTCGGGCACAAATACACGCTTTCAGGGCATGCAGGTTTCCTCACGATGTTTTCCTTCACCGTTCAGCAAGTGGTAAGTATTAGGTAAGAACACAAAATACTATGCACATAAATTCCGAAAAACTCATTGGTGCATGCCCGACCGGGGATCGAACCTGGGTCTCAAGATTGAGATTGTCTGAGCTACCGCCGCTTTATTTTATAATTCTTAATTTACTATAAGATATCAGTTGAATCAAATTTCTAACACATAATCACATAATAAATAATACATGTCCTTCATAGTTTTAATTAAATTATGATTCTCCTTTCAGAGAGTCCAGCTACATCTGCCAATCTGCGTCCGCTTACCACGAGTGGCCAAACAACTAGAGCAGGTAAGCTTTTCTATTATAAAATGTCAGCAACTTGTTTAAATGTTTATTGCGTGCCTGCTCTACATTTCATTTGCACCAGCTATTTTGAATTATTTTACAAGGGATGCTGAATATAAAATACAAAATACAAAAGCATTTATTTTCTCAAAAGTACATGCAAATACAAAAGAAAAATAAGAAATTACAAACCCAAACACAAACAAATAATCAGTACACAAGGAACAAAAATATAGGTGGGTAGCGTAAAAAAAAATAATCCTGTTATCATGCGCAAGTAAGTGTAGTATTGCACAGTACGCAGACAGTGTAGCTTTTAAAATTAAGCTTTTAAATAGTGTTTCTTCTTTCTTTTTTCTTCTCATAACAACATACGTCATACTTTGAAGGAAGCTATAAACTTAAAAACTCATCAATGCCTTCATACTCAGACAAAAATGACTTAAATATTAACACATTGACTCCTGATAACGTTAACACAAAACTTAAAGATATAATACTAAGCTACAACATGAAATTTCACATTTCGAAACCAACAAGACAAAGCTCTTGCCTTGACCAGATTATTAGCAACATTCCTGAAGCTGTAGGCACAATAGAACCATTAGGTCTGTCAGATCATAACACTGGTCAAATATTAAGCTTTTGTGTTTCTGATAACCTGCAACCCTTACAATACTGGTATGTTTATAAAAGGGACTATAATGCAGAAAATGTAAGAAAATTCTATGAAAGCATGCAAAGTATTTCCTGGTCAGAAGTATACGAAGAAACTGACTTTAATGAAGCATTTAATAAATTTTATGAAATCATTAATCTGTTCTACAATCTATGTTTTCCTGTGTATAAAATTAAAGTTTCAAGTAAGAGAAGTAAACCGCAATGGATCACCAAAGGAATAAGAAAATCATGTCATAATAAAAGAAAGTTAAGATTCAATTATTATAAACAAAAAACGGAACATAAAAAGACTACTTACAAAAACTATACAAAAATGTTAAAGAAATGCATTGAATGGTCTCACAAAATGCGAAGTAAAAAGTTTATAGATTCATCGAAAAATAAATGTAGGGCTGCTTGGGATATAATAAATGCTAATACCAAGTCTTCAGATACAAAAAACAATACTATTGACAAAATTAAGCAAAATAATAAAATCATTTCAAATCACTCTGACATAGCAAATCTTTTTAATAACTACTTTATTGATCTTTGTAAAATTAATACAAAGACAAATGACAATGAAATGACATCCAAAAATTATACAATTGATATTAATAACTCTAGTTTATTTTTAACACTGACTCATGCAAGGGAGGTGGAAAAGATAATCTACTCATTGAATAACACTAACTCAGTTGGTTATGATGGAATTTCAACCAAGATAATAAAGATTTGTGCCTCTGTATTTGCACCAGTGCTGAGTCATTTAATAAATGAATCTTTTACGCAAGGAAAGTTCCCAGTAGCATTAAAGAAAGCTATTATAAAACCACTCCACAAAAAAGGCAATAAAACTGATATAAGTAAATATAGACCTATCACTTTAAACCCTATCGTGTCAAAAGTGTTTGAAAAAGCAATGCATAATAGGCTGACAAATTTTCTTGATAAATTTAAGATAATAAAGACGGAACAGCATGGCTTTCAAAAAAATAAATCTACAGTACTGGCAGGTTTTTCTTTAGTAAAAAGTGTATGTGAAAAAATTGACCAAAAAAAACCTGCTTTGGTTGTTTTTTTCGATATGACAAAGGCATTCGATTTTGTGAACCACGAAAAGCTATTAAACAAAATCGAAAAATATGGCATTCGTGGCCCTGCTTTAGAATGGCTAAAAAGTTACCTTATTGATAGAGAACAGTGTGTAGAAATAAGTGGTGTAAACAATAAAGCGGACACCATATCTTATAGGTCATCGTTCAGAACGAATAAATCAGGAGTACCCCAAGGAAGTGTGCTGGGCCCACTTTTGTTTATATTGTTTATAAATTATTTAACAAAATGTACAAATTACCAAACCGTATTATTTGCAGATGATATATCATTAATAATTACTGGTGAAAAAAAAAACCTTGAATATGACACAAATGAAGCTATAAAATCCATGGTAAAATGGTTAGACGCAAATAAATTAGAGGTAAACTTATCAAAAACAACATTCCTACAGTTTCAGAACTATAACAATACAAAAGAACCACTAAATATTAAATACGGAGACACACAAATTGGGGAATCAGAAACTGTTACTTTCTTAGGGATCACGTTAGACAGACATTTAAACTGGAAAGATCACGTTGACAGTCTGTAAAAAAATAAATAAATTCGTATTTGCACTTTATAGACTTCGAAATGTGGCAAGTGATGAAATAGCCCTTAATGCATACCATGGATACGTTGCTTCGGTATTAAGATATGGCTTAATTCTTTGGGGAAATTCTACCGATATTGCAAGAGCTTTTGTAGCACAAAAAAAATGCATTAGAGCAATATGTGGTGCAAAACCACTTGACTCATGTAAGCCCCTATTTAAAAAACTTAAGGTCCTTACCCTGCCATGCCTGTATATATTTGAAATGTGTAATTTTGTCAAACAGCATCCAAACTTATTTACAAAAAAAAGTGACGCGGATGGTTATAGATTGAGACAACCAGAAAATCTAGTGATTCCTAGACAGCGAAGCGCTCTTTTCTCTAAAAATTGTTATTCAATGGCTGTAAAAATGTATAATTTATTGCCAGAATATATGAAGACATTGCCGGAACCATTGTTTAGGAGAAAACTGTTTAGCTGGCTCATTGACAGAGGTTTTTACACTGTCAAAGAATTTATGAATTATAATAATTATAAGCATTAGGATAAAACTTAAATTGAAAAATGTATATAATAATACTATCCTGACATTAGTTCAATGAAATTGTTATGACATGCATGCCGAGATTATTAATAATTGTAAAGACATTGTAATTTAATTGTATTAAAGTATTTGTATACCTCCTGCAGGTGAAACATGCTGAACTGTTATTATATTTAACATCTTTTGTAAACCATGTTTGGAACAAATAAATATTTCTATTTTCTATTTCTATAAAACGATGAGACAAAACCCCACTCCCCACCAATCCACCAATATGTTATCGCCAAAATAAAAACCTAAAATCCACACTCACCAAAACAAAACCAGAACACATAGATATTCATACCATCACATCTCCGGGCACAGCTCCATGCCGACGGCCACGGTGAAAAATATGCGCACTAATCAACACATCTACACAGATCAATACACACCACACAACACACCAACACAAAACTCA
Organism: Ypsolopha scabrella; assembly: GCA_910592155.1. Classification (NCBI taxonomy): domain Eukaryota; kingdom Metazoa; phylum Arthropoda; class Insecta; order Lepidoptera; family Ypsolophidae; genus Ypsolopha; species Ypsolopha scabrella. The sequence continues at coordinate 292,503 of OU342988.1, forward strand.
GCCAAACAACAACAACAACAACAACAATACAGCTTTATTTGTACACCAAAAAAAAAAGGAAACAAAAAATAATGTAACACTTAATGTAACATATTGGGTAAATACAAACAGGCGGCCTTATCGCTTAAAGCGATCTCTTCCAGACAACCTTTGGGTGGAAGAAACTGGTCAAGAGGATAACTCATATGGTGGTGTACTAAATTTGTGTATAGGTAATATATATATAAATATATTGAAAGATATATAAATGTATATTAATAGATATATACCTACATATTGGTAAATATATATTGTTATGAATGGTAATTTACATGCTAATAATAATATATATACTTAGAGAGAAATAATATTTATGTAATCAGAGTGAAAGGTAATGATGTTTGACTAGTCTCTTGAAGACAGGCAGGGAAGAGGCTCTTCTAATAAGTAAAGGAAGATCATTCCACAATCGAACAGCTTGGACTGAGAACGAATTATTAAAGAAAGACGATGAATGCCAAACACATCATGCACAACAAAAAATTGTATTTACCTACTAGAATTTCGACTCTGTCCGGCATTCTATGTACGTGAAACAAAAACTCTACTTCACATCCGCATCAATCATCACAGACTCACAACAAAAAGACAAAACAATACACTCCCCATTCCAACCCATTTCCACCAACACAACCAAACATTCGACAACTGCTTCACCGTCCGCATTATAAAATCATTCCATCCACCATTAACTGATATTCAACTATATGGGAGTCGTCTCACATCTGGTTGCTTGGTGTTAATTACAGACCTGGATTAAATAAACGGCACTAACTTACAGACAGACTAACCTTATAGTTTTTTATGGATATATGTATATATACCGGGTGTAAATAGAGTGCGACCATTAAATGAAACCACATATTCTACCGACCCTACTGAACCACTTTTCCCAAAAAATTAAACGACAAAATCGTGGAAAAACGGCCCCAAATGAAGAAAAAAGAGTGATCTTTCACCAGGACAATGCGCCGTGTCTGTCACAAGTCCATGATAACGATGGCCAAACTAAAGGAATTGGGTTTCGAATTACTTCCCCATCCACCTTACTGTCCAGATCTGGCCCCCAGTGATTACTGGCTGTTTCAAGACCTAAAAAATGCTCCGGGGCAAGAAATTTGCCTCAAATGGTGAAGTAATCGCAGCAACGGAGGCTTATTTTGAAGCCAAAGATAAATCGTTCTACACACATGGAATAGAAAAGTTAGAAAAGCGTTGGAGGGACTGTATCGCAGTTAAAGGAGACTACGTTGATGAATAAAAAATAATTTTATCAAAAAATATTTTTCTTAGTATTAAGTATCGGGACTTATTGAACCGCGTGTTTTGTGATTTCATTTAATGGTCGCACTATATTTACACCCGGTATATATATATATATATTATGTGTATGTATGTATGTGCAAAACAAACAGTCTGACTGATAAATAAAATCGCCCTTATAAACTGATATTAACACTCATACAAATATTCTTACATCCCCTCTCAGACACACACACACACACACACACACCCTCACAAACACCCTCTCCCCCTACCTCACTCACATACTCATTCTCACCCCTATCCTCTTCCTAGTAGCTTAAAAGTCTATATTTTAAGAAGGTACGTAGTTTTCTTTTTTAATCTTTTTTCAATACTCACTGTCATCATTTCATTGTAAATATTTCATTATTATATCAACTGATGCCGGGCCCTAATTAAAATATAACCTTGAATTTATTTTTTGTGTTCATATATGCCTATTATAATATTATAAAAAATAAAAAACAAGTTTCTTCTTTCAGGGACTGCAGCGGTCCATCTTTATCCCCCATCCACAAGTGGCCAGACTGTAACTAGGGCTGGTAAGTTTTCCTATGATAAAAATTCCCCAACTGGGTAAACCAGCTATTTTAAATTATTTTACAAGTGATCCTAAAGGTTTTTAATAGTGTTTCCTCTTTCAGAAACTACAGTGGTCAATTCTATTTCCCCTTCCACAAGTGGCCAAACTATAACTAGAGCTGGTAAGTATTTCTGTGATCACCAACTGGGTAAAGGTTTATTTCGTTCATGCTCCACATTCCAGTTGTAGCAGTTTTTGCAAATGCCTTCTGCTATTTTAAATGCAGAGAATCGTGAGAGGCAAGGTCACCTTTCTGCAAGGCGCTTGTTTCCCCCTGCACAAATAAGTAAGTTCTGTTTTGCTCTGCTTCTTTCACTTGTGGTTCCTTATTTATTGATTTTTTTTAAACAGACCGTAACAGCATGCTGATCATGGGCGTATACAAGATTTGCTCAGGGGTAGGGCAAAAGTAAGGAAAAACGATAAATAGTAGGCATTCGTGCTAGAATCATCGAAACTGTATTATTTCTCGGGGTAATTTTGAATTGAGGCTGCCAGAACCAGAGTGGCTTATCTGTTCTAGACACAATAAAAGTGAGGCAAGATAGGCCACTCTGTTTCTGGCGGCTTCAACTGTGTCAAAGTCAAAAGGTATTTATTGCCACAACATGTACACAGAAATACAGAAAATACATGTTAAATTAGAGAACTTAACTAAATAATAAGAATAGTATTCCTCGACACTTATGTAGCAAAAGGAACAGTCTCAGACATGATGCGTGTTGTGTAGCAACAACGCAATGCTGGTTTTCAGACTGCCCCTTTTACTATACTAAACTTGAAAATATTTGACTAATACATACTTTCCAATTAAATTAAAGTGGAGGTCTAAATAAGTGATAGTAAGATGTAGATTTAGTTATGTAGATTCACTTTATTGGTTATTGTTTTCCTTATCAAATATTTATTTGTTTGTCCCACCTGTATATTTTATTAATAATTATTTCTTCACCACCCAAAGGTTGGTTGGAAGAAATTGCTCTTAGTAATAAGCCCGCCTTTGTGCAATACTGTGTATTCTTTACGTTTTATTATTTAATTTTATTTCGTGTGTACAATAAAGTGTCTATTCATTCATTCATTCATTCATTCATTCATTCTTCTTATATTTTTTTATAATATGCGGATTCATTTACATTAGAGCGCTTTACACAATTAATTTACAGTTATTAAACAGAAAGACAGCAATGTTTGTATGTTGTGTCTAGGCAAGATAGGCCACTCTGTTTCTGGCGGCGTCAGTTGTATCTAGGCAAGATAGGCCACTCTGTTTCTGGCGGCCTCAATTAGAAACTGCATTGTTTCGTGCTGTAATTTTAAATTTTGTTGTTACAGTACCCGGCACCAAAGGCGTAGCCAGGATTGTATATAGGGGGGGTAGACAAAGAAAATCCTAGATTATATTGTTTTGATCGTTGTTTATATATTATACCTATGTTGTATGAGTTTCACATGAGCAGTGGAATTCTTAATTAGATATTATCGACCCTTAAAAGAAGCGTCGCGAGCTATTAAGCTCGTCAGAATTACAGTTTACCAGCGAACGCCGGGTTCCTAGGGGGGGGCAGCTGACCCTCCCTGCCCGTACCTCGCTACGCCCATGCCCGGCACCTAAGTTGGCAAGATTGTTCAGATGCGCAGAAGTCGTTTTTAGATGTGTTTAGGTACAGCACGGGACGCGGGGGACGAGGTAACAAAGTTCCGTGCGCGCGATTGGCTGGCCAGTCGACTAACGCCTCTCGCATCGCATACATGCACAAACTTTCCTTTTTTACGTTGAAATCTTGCCAACTTAGGTGCCGGTATAGATAAGTTATAGGAACTATAATTTGTTATCTATGGTGCCGGATACTGTACTTTAATCTCTAAACACCTGGCCTGGAAGAAGGTGGAACAAGTGCCGTACTGTGCGTACGCTCATGATTGTAATGGCGTAATGTTTGCTTTACAGATAGTCCTGTAGCCCATTCTCGCCGGGGCAGAACTAGAAATGTCAAAACAATTGGTATGTTTCTTCTTATTTTTCAATCTGCACATGCTTTAGTATTAAAGAATATCATTGTACGTACATTTTCCAGAAAGCATATGTCATAGAAATAAAAATTTTAATCGTAGAGAAATCTCTAGTTTGCATTAGTAAATTTCTGATTTTGTACAAAGGAATTTGTTTGTTTTTTTCAGTCTTTTAAGATTTTAATATGCAAAAACAGATGAAACAGGATGACTTTGATTTTTCTATTGGTTAAAATTTATTATTTTTCTGTCCAATACAGAAAATCAAGTGAAGGTTGACTCAGCTTGGGTGGTAGAGCTTGAGCGGAAGAGAGTGGAAGCAGAAGAAAAGTTGGCCAATGCTGCTTTAATTATGGCTGAGGCTTCGCGGGTCCAGGCTGAAGCCTCGCGCACTCAGGCGGAAGCTGCACGCTCGCAGGTGGAAGTGGCTCGAATGCTGGCAGACTCAATAATTAAATATATAGAAAATAAAAAATACTAATAATATTTTATTTATATTTTAATTTTCTTCTCGAATCCTCCACAGCCTCTGTACAATTAAGTTGCGTTGACGACGTCCTAACTAACTCCTTTACTTCACTCTCTGGTTCCACCACCTGGTTCTGGTTGGGCTCCTGACGGACTAGATCATCTTGCACATCTGCTGCAGCTGGAATCCTGTGTCGATTAGCTATATTTTGCAACAATGTAACTAACTATTGCCGTTTACGTAATCAATTTCATACAACTTGACTCACCATGAAACCCTATAGGGTACTTCCAGTTGACTTACAAACTTGAAACTTATATCTAAGAAAAAATCAGAAAAAATATTACCGATATTTAATTATTCAAGAAGGTATCATAAATGTTTAATAGATCTTAAGTGTCAAGTTAGTTTGGACGTTTAGAACTGCTCGTAGAATAGAATTGTGTTTACACGGTATGTACGGAACTCCGGGGCACGAGTCCGACTCGCACTTAACCAGTTTTTTATTTCAGGTACAAGCGGACAAGGAGGTTTCAAGAAGGAAAGTGACAACAAAAACCTGACAGGAAAGTTTCAATGTGATATTTGTGACCACCAGAGTAAACGCCTTTATGATTTAAAGAGACACATGAGTTTACACACAGGAGAGGAGCCGTACAGGTGTAAGGTATGTGATTACCGTACTATAAACGGCACTAATTTAAAAAATCATTTAAGAACACATTCAAAAGAAAAGCCCTACAAATGTGAGCTTTGTGACTACCGCTGTACACAGTTCGGCAGTTTAAAGTGTCACATAAGAACACATTCAAGGGAAAAACCGTACAAATGCGAAGTTTGTGATTACCGTACTGCACAGAACAGTACTTTAAAATGTCACATGAGAACTCATTCAAAAGAAAAGCCATACAAATGCGAAGTTTGTGATTACCGCTCAGCACAAACGAGTACTTTAAAGAATCACATGAAAACACACACAGGCGAGAAGCCACACGAGTGTGGCATTTGTAAATACCGCACTGCACAGGCCAGTACTTTAAAGAGTCACATGAGAACACACTCTATAGAAAAGCCATACAAATGCGAGATTTGTGACTACAGCGCTGCGCAGAGTCGTACTTTAAAGAGTCACATGAAAATACACTTAACAGAAAAGCCGTACAAATGCGACGTTTGTGATTACCAGGCCGCACAGTCGGGTAGTTTAAAGATTCATATGAAAACACACTCAAAAGAAAAACCATACAAATGCGAGGTTTGTGACAACAGCTTTGCACAGACCAGTCAATTAAAGAATCACATGAGAACACATTTAAGCGAAAAGCCGCACAAATGCGAGGTTTGTGACTACCGTGCCGCACAGTCATCTAGTTTGAAGATTCATATTAGAACGCACTCGAAAGAAAAGCCATACAAATGCGAGGTTTGTGACAGCCGTTTTGCACAAAGCAATCAATTAAAAGTTCATATGCGAATACACACAGGGGAACAGCCATACAAATGCGATATTTGTGATTACCGCTCTGCACGAATCGGTAACTTAAATAGGCACATGTTTAAACACGCCACAGATAAGTCGTACAAATGGGAGGTTTGTATTACAAATGTGCCACCGTCTGCAACATGAAGTGGAAGAACGCCAGAACCCCGCAGTAACCTGCCTACACAAACCACAAGCAACAAGTAGCGAAGCACCTGGGCGTGACCAACACCACCGCTGCTTTGTGCAGCGCTAAACTTACTCTCAGTTTGACATTTTCGTACTTAATCCAATGATAGCGAGCGATTCGAGAGTAGCATGGATTGTATTCATTTCGTCGATCACATCTACGTCATAAAAATTGTGTTATCTTTTTTAAGTAATTATATTAACTTAATAAGATAAGTTTTCATTGTAAATGTGTTTTTCTTAGTCAAGCGCCCTCTGTATACTATCGAAAGTTAAATTTTAGTAGGTTAAGTCTCGAAAGTAGTTATCTTTACCAATAGACAAGACCTGAATAAAGAAAAAGAGCTTCCGTTACGAGTCTAGAAGCAAAACATATAACTTTTAAGTAACAGGAGTTTTTTTTAGCTTATTCGACCCCGCTGAATCCGATAATTCTTGTCGCCCACTCCAGATCCAGGCCGGCAGTGAGATATTTAAGATTACAGTCAATAACTGGAAATCGAATTATTTTTGGCATCCTTTGGTGTATAAACATGGAACAAATCGTCAAATTATACGCTTTAGAGGGCAATAAAACACAGATATACAAAAATATGTAGTATTTAGTCGGAAGACGTATTTTTTTTTCTGATACATTAGCCGGAATATGTGGAACAGCACGGATTTGAAAAACTCCTTCTTACGCGTGTTCCCTGGATCTCCAGAAACATTGATCAGCATTAATCATCAAATAGAAAACTAACATAGTTTTGCTAGTTGACAAGCTGCATTCGCGCAACAACGTGAGTTTTACTTAATTTGTTGTCCGAGTACCTGCTACAGCTCTCACCCCTCGCCGCGCGCCCCCGCGCTCGTGACATCCGCGCCGCGCGCGCCCGCGCCGGACAGAACATAACACCCGCGGCTCCTCCCTGAGTAGAGCCATGCTCCTCGAGAGTAGAGCCGCGAACACCACCGGATAAATATGGGCATCGGCAGAGTCCTCAGTAAGAGGGCACCCGCCCCGACACTGAGTCCCCACGCCCCAGAAAGGGGATGTGAGAAAATCAACTTCGTAGTACAGCTCTCTTTACGAAAGAAGACTTCAGGCCGAAGGGTGTCGTATTCCGGCGATTTCGTGGAAGGTTACCAGACTCCAGGAAGTCCTTCGTTTTGAGGTACATTGTCGTGGTGGAGCAGTAGCCCGCGGAGCCCTGTGTTCGGTCGCTTGTTGCTAACAACAGAGAAAACTTCTGGTAAACATTTGGTAGTATACCATTCGGTATTGATGCTTCTTTGATCCCGTAAGGGATTTGATACCAAGTGGCCAGTAAAAAGCTAGCGATCAAAATCTTGCCCCCGCTTCTAGATCGCTTCACTTTGGTGGGCGTTAGTTCATTTTGAAACACCCAAACAGTCGACTGGCGCTTGGTTTCTGGGTCGTATTGATAAATCCAGGACTCATCACCTGTAACGATGTCGTAAACACGCCGAGACGAGTCTGCTTCAAATATGTTTAGCATATCACGGCACCATTCCACCCTGGCTTACTTCCGAGCATCGGTGAGGTTGTGCGGCACCCAGCGTGATACTATCCTCCTCACGCGAAGATGGCTGTGTAGAATCTCGTAAACGCTTCCCGATCCAATCTTCAATATGTGTTGAATCTCCTGATATGTAATTCGCCTATTGTCTTGGATTACATTTTTCACTGCCAGCACGATTTCTTCGGTAACAGCCGTCAAAGGGCGACCGCTTCTTTCTTCATCCCCCAAAGTTGGTCGACCGCACTTGAATTCGTTATACCAATGATATACGGTAGCCTTGGAAGGGCCTTCATCCATGAATGCCATTTTGAAGTCTATCGTACGATTCATCCGGTTTCAGGCGACACTTGAAATCGTAAAAAATCATAGCTCTAAAATGTTCCCGGTGCTGATCCATATTTCAGCGAGACACAATACTTTGAATTAGCTCGCAAAAAATGTGGAGGGAAATTTTGAAATTAGAACATCCCTATTTTTACTTATAAATAATCATATTTTCGAAAAACATTATAACTGGCCAGTCTCCCATATATAAAAACTTTTTTTCGCAATACTTTTTGAGGGGCCTGGTATAATATGTATGTTTAAAGTATTTGCATGCTATAAGTATGTATGTAAACTTTCGTCGATTTAAATGCATATGTATTAAGTTATTTATTTCCATATCTTATTCATATATTTTGGACTTAAATATATGACAAGCTCATCGTTAAAGTTAAACAAACCAAAACATAATAGTCCTAGCACAGACTGTACTTCTATCTGGACTATTATTGAAACACCAGGCTCCTATTTACTTACTTGGTTGGCTCTTAGATTTGTTTACTCATGTACTATAGTTTTATGTTATTTGATGCATGGTGTACCATAGTTGTAAGCCTTGGTAAATAAATTAATTAATTAAAATAAGTATTGTAATATGTATCCTTAGTTTTAAGGTATTTATTATATGGGCCCTTAGTGGCCTGAAATAAATAATTAATTATTATGATTATATATTAAGATAGTGATGGGGTTTGACCCCCTCACCACAAAACGACCCAAAAAGTAGCTGTCATTTAAAAACGCATACAGTTTAAAAAATGAATATATTTTGTGTTAAAAACGGAAAACAGATTAAATATTTTTCCTGTGGGGGATATGGGTTGAACAAGCCACCAAATTTTCGCGGGATTGAAACTCGGGAGTTGAATGTGGAAGCACAGGGCTCAAAGTTTTTTTATTTCTTCGAGTATTCTGGTATGAGCACCACTCCTATGTGTGTAAATTTCTTGTTTTTTTTTATTGTTTGCCCTGATACAGGCTATAGCATCAGTATTCTGTAAAAATTTCAACTAGCTGCCTATTACAACTGAAGTTTGTAGACCCCTGTGACACACGGATACCAGAGGAGACCGGAGTAATAGGTTCCCTTTGACACCTTTTAGGCAGGGAACCCTAAAGGCAAAGCTTTTATTAACTAAAAATGCTGCTTTTTCTATTTTTGGGGTTCCGTACCTCAAGAAGAAAAAACTGAGACCTTATAGGATCACTTCGTTGTCCGTCCGTCCGTCTGTCTGTCAAGACCCTTTATCTCGGGAACGCGTGGAGGTATCGAGTTGAAATTGAAACCATATACTGAGGTCTACATTTTTTAAAATCTGTGAAAAAATCAAACACCTAAGTTAACGTAAAAAAAAATGGCCGAATATGCCATATTCACGGGAATAAAAATTTATAGGGTATTTTCCGTTGACTTCGAACTATGAAATTTGGCAAGTAATACCCTTTTATACTAAAAGTATAGGGAAAAATCCGAAAACAATACATTTGTAATTAAATCATAAAAATATAGTCCTTATTAAATCATTAAAATATAGTGTTTAATAAAGGCTTGTTTACATTTGGACGAGTTAAAGACAGAAGGCAGGTTAACTCGTTCTTTGGTCAAGTAGTAAGTACCCGAGTTAAGGACAGAAGACAGAAGGCAAGTTAACTCGTTCTTTGGTCAAGTACATCGCTGGATAGATTTAGTTCCAAGTAACATTTGCTGTCAAGTTATGGTTGTCATGAATAAATTATACACAAATTCTTGTACTTTTATTCCACATATATTTATTTTTATTCTAACTTAGGCTACCGGTTTCGTATTACACATCATCGGGCCAACAAATTATTAATTATTTAACATGACAGAAAGAAAACAAAAGAAAACATTTTCAACAAGCAAATATAAAATTTTATTTTATATATTATGGAAGAAGAAATTCTTAATAAACTTCGTGAAATCATAAGGGAAATAGTATCTGTGCTCGCAGCAGAGTATGAGTATTAACAAATAAGTACCTATGTGGTGGATTCCGACCACTTAATTTTAAATATCCACAAAAGATAACCTCAACTCCTCAAATACAATGCGCGCGTCTTTGCTTTGGCAACAAAATGAACTGTACTAAACCTAACCTAAACTCGTCTGTTTGATGCACGGCAAGTAAGGTTGCCGGGGGTGCGGGAGGAGCGCGGGCGGAGGTTCTCCATACTTAACTGTCCAAAAAATAGAAAACGATTCTATTCGCACAGCTTAACTGGTAACTTACTACTGAACTTGTTTTTCGCAGTCCAAACGGGGCCAGCAGCTAAACTCGCTAGGTGCGCCAGTTAACTCGCTACTAAACTCGTTCAAATGTAAACAAGCTTTAACGGAACCTTCGGTAAGCGAGTCCGACTCGCACCTGATTTTTTGTGTAAATTTCTCTCGAGACTACATGTTTAAGGGAAGAGCGCTAGACTCCGCGGCCATACAAAACGAGATAGCTTCTCATTTGTACGCTAATGCATTAAAGGACATAAAACTTTGAGTAACTTCATCTTTTGCACAACCTACATGTCCTATTTAACTTTAAATTTCGGATAATAAACACGCATAAGAAATACAAGCACTTAAAAATCTGTGTTTTAAGCTCCAAAGTGTTCCATTTTCATATTCGATTTTCTTAAGCATTTCTCAAGCAAAATCGTATTTTTTTAAATTTCGGACTTGTGTTGGTTCATAAATATTTGTAAAATGCAATCATTTCGTATATAGAACGTATAGGATTTCAGTAATTAGCTATGCTCTACCGTTCGAAATAGCGGGCGTAAATTACATAAATCCGGCATCGTACTCTGTCGCATCAGGGGTGGGGAAGACATGCGGGGGGATCACGGGACAAGCGATTATACTCGTTTCACTCACTTTACTCGCTTGATACAGGTGCAATTGATTTATCAAAGAGTTTTTACATATAGGTTAGTGGATAAAATATTGAGTGTGGTGTACAGAGTTTTCTTGCAAAAATGGTTGAGTACTTACTATTTGTTTTTTTTTTTTTAATAAAAAAAGAGGCAGATGGACAACAAAGTGATCCTACAAGGGTTCCGTTTTTTTTTTCATTAGGACCCCTAAAAGGTATTGCATTTAGCTAAGCCTCTACGTATTACAAAAACTCTGTTTTAGGTTTGCAAAATAATTTTACTTTATACAGGGATAAAAATAATTATGTAGTCCCTTTTTCTTATTATTCTTCTCATTCTGAGCCCTGACCAACCTCTGTCGCGTGTCTATATTCCTTAACTATTCGAGGCTACACATATTGTAGCGATGACAGCGCAATTCCAGTTTCTCAGAACAAGGCGTGAAATACGCTTAAGCGGCAGATATAAATTTGATATTAACATTATTCCTATCAAAAACAAAGTTAATGTCGAATAGTGAACAAAAATGCTTGTTTTTGCTATAAGCTGTGTACATAAACTTAAGGTTAGCTAAATTAATAAACTGAAATAATTTGCGTATAGTTTACTACCTGAGAAAAGAAAATCCGTAGGGAGCCAAGAACAGGTGCCATGGTTGACAAGTAACATACGTTTTATGATGAGGTTACGAAATGAGGCCCATAATGCTTACCGCAAGGATAAATCGGATCTAAAAAGGGAACAATACAAGAATTTGAAGCATTTAGTAAATACATCTTTGTTTAGTGAGAAGAGAGCTTATTTTGAACATCATATTAACAGCAACATCAATAGTCCCAAGACCCTATGGAAGAATCTTAAAAATACTGTTGCCATTAATTTTAAAGATAAAAATGATCTTCCAGGCAATTTTAATGACCCTGATGTTATTAACACACATTTTCTTAATGTTCCAGGAGAAAATTTAGTTACTATTTCTGATTTAACGTATTTTGAACTTCACAGATTCGGTCCCTCTTCTTTTAAATTAGCCACAGTAAATGAAACAGTAGTTGCAAGAATTATACTTAACATTAGGTCTAATGCCAAAGGTACAGATCGTATTAATATGGACATGATACTCATGACCCTGCCCACAACCCTTGGTGCAATAACTAGTATAATAAACAAATCTATTGCTACGAACACCTTTCCCAAGTTATGGAAGACTGCACTTGTAAAGCCTATTCCCAAAACGAACAATCCAAGTAATGTAAAGGACCTGCGTGCAATTAGTATCCTACCGTATTTATCAAAAATACTAGAAAAGGCCGTTTACATTCAAATGGTAGATTACTTGGAACGCAATGGTATACTGCCAGAGTTACAATCGGGTTTCCGAAAAGGCCGTAGCACAAACACGGCACTTTTGGACGTTATTGATAACATTCTTGCAGCTCGTGATGTTGGTCAGGGGACTATCCTTGCATTACTGGACTTTTCCAGAGCATTTGACTGCATCAATGTAAATCTTATGCTCTCAAAGCTCACATTTTATGGTTTTGACATTGAGACTGTTCAATGGTTTAACAGTTATCTTGGTGACCGTCAACAGCAAGTGGTGTTGTCAAGAGAGGATGGTAGCAGTTTAAGGTCTCAAATGAGTACTGTAGATCGTGGTGTACCACAAGGTTCTATACTTGGGCCTCTGCTTTTTATTTTGTATAGTAGAGATATAATAGAAAACATTCAAAATTGCAAGTACCACTTATACGCAGACGACCTGCAGTTGTACATCTCCTGTAATCCCACAGAAGCTAATCTTGCTGCGATGAAGCTTAATGACGATCTTAACCGTATCTCTTTATGGTGTTCAAGGAATTCTTTAGTTCTTAATCCATCCAAGTCCAAGTATATGGTTCTAGGATCTAAACACCAGATCGCGAGAATAACTTCTGCTAATCCTCCGGTTTGTACTATGAACCAACCGATGGAGTGTGTACGTGAGGCTAGGAATCTGGGGATTTTAATTGATGGTGAGCTACGCTTTGAAAGTCATGTGGCAGAGTTAACACGTAACTGCTTTTATCGACTAAAAGTCTTATACCGCATTCGTGACTTTCTTAGTGAAGAACTACGCATTAAGCTCTGTGAGTCTCTTGTTCTCTCTAAACTAAATTATTGTATAGCTGTTTACGGCCCTTGCCTCTACGCGAAGACCATGCGACTCATTCAGCGCGTGCAAAATGCGTGTGCTCGCTATTGCTTCCGTATCCCCTGGCGATCACACGTCACACCTTATATCAATGCCGCGAATATTTTAAGGGTAGAGGGTCGTCGTGAGCTGCATCTCGCTGCTTTACTGTTTGGTGTAGTAAAAACTGGTTCTCCCAAATATTTACATGACAAATTTACGTGGTCATCTACTGTTAGCAGATACAGCACCAGGATGAATCGTATATTGTTTCCAAAGCACAAAACCACTGCATTTAGGGGTAGTTTTAGGTACATGGCGTCAAAATGTTGGAATAACATTCCACCACCGCTACGTGACCTTAAGTGTAAGTATACTTTTAAAATTAAACTAAAAAAGTATCTCCTTGACTTACAAATGTCTTCGCCTGCCTAAAACTAGACGCTTCATCGCCATTTTAATAATTTTTGACCAACGAGTTTCTGACATTTATTTAGAGCTTACCTATTAATTGAATTTATTTATTTACAAATATTAGCACCTACATTATGTACTCGTATATGTATATCATATTTATTCTGCCATTCGTAATTATTATTTTCAAAATGTGCAAGAATACTCGCGCTGTTTTGTTTGTTCGTGCGTTACCTACGCGGGCTCGGACTGAAAATCAGCGCTGTCGGTCTTACTCTGTAAGACTACAGCATATGCTGAGTTCTAGCCTTTTTGTCTGCTTCGACACATGATTTCATTTAGCTTTAGTCACATTGTTTTATTCTTTTATGTTATTTCCTTGTGTTTGACTTTATAATTTGTTTTTATAATTTATTGTGTTGTGGTAGATAAATAAATGGATATTCTATTCTATTCTATTCTATTCTAGCAAAATACTCAAATGTAAAGGAAAAAATAATGAAAAAGTTATTTACATTTATTTAGGGTTTATTTTCTAAGCAAAATAAAAAAAATGTTTTTATACGTTAAATTGAGCAACTTAAAAAAATATATATTTTAATGCCGCATTTCGAAACGAAGAAAGTCTTTTATACAAAATAATAAAATAGCAATAATGTGACTGAAGTGATTTTTTAATTTTTTTCAAATATTTCACGATTATTTGTAAATGTATATTCGTTTTAATTTTATAAATAAATCATGTTTTCTTTATAATTAGTGTTTAAATGTTCTTAATATGATGAAAACATTAACACATAGGTTACTGTTCATCCCAGAAAAAAGCATGTCATTAAACCGAATAACACGCGGGCGGAGCCGCGGGCAAAAGGTAGTTTTGAACATTCTAACAAAAACTCAATTCATATGTGGGTGGATGGCCAAAACATAATAGGTTGGGGAATAACTCTTTTCGCAAATAGTATGTATGAACTTATAATAAAATCTCTTTGGCTATACCATTTGTATCTGGCTGGTTTTGGTATTACTAAAAAGTTTAAATTTAAAAAAAGATAATTCCAAATTCAAATTTGGTAAAATGCGTGATTTTCATTTGTTTTTTTGCTGTTAAGATGAGTGAATATAATGAGGAAATTCGATATATTTTAAAATTTTACTACAAAAAAGGTAAAAGGCAAAGCAAGCCGCGAAAAAATTTTTTAAGGTTATGGACCTAGTGCAGTGTCTGTGAGAGTAGCACAAATTTGGTTTAAGCGTTTTCAATCCGGAAATTTTGATGTCAAAGAGGCACCTCGCTCTGGGCGCCCTGTTACGGATAAAATGGATGCCATTTTTGAAAAAGTGGAGCAAGATCGGCATATCAGTAGTTACGATGTAGCCGAAGAACTGGGGATTGACCACAAAACAGTTTTGGCGCATTTTAAAAAAGCTGGATACTCAAAAAAGCTCGATGTTTGGGTGCCTCATGAGCTCACTGAAAGAAATTTAATGAACCGTGTACCCATTTGTGATTCTTTATTACGGCGTAATGAAACCGAACCATTTTTGAAAAACCTGATAACTGGTGATGAAAAGTGGATCACGTGCGACAAGAACGTGCGAAAGAGGTCGTGTTCAAAGGCTGGTCAGGCTTCACAGACTCTGGCGAAACCCGGGTTACCTCGCAACAAGGTAATGCTGTGTGTATGGTGGGATTGGAAGGGCATTATTCATTATGAGCTGTTACCGCCAGGCAGGACCATAGATTCTGAACTCTACTGCGAACAACTGATGAGATTAAAGCAAGAAGTTGAGAGAAAGCGGCCGGAATTAGTCAACAGAAGGGGTGTGGTTTTTTATCATGATAACGCTAGACCTCACACATCTTTAGCCACTCAGCAAAAATTAAGAGAGTTTGGCTGGGACGTATTAATGCATCCGGCGTATAGACCTGACCTTGCACCTTCAGATTTCCACTTGTTTTGGTCTCTTCAGAATTATTTACGCAGTATTAGGTATGTCAGGTTAACATCACGAGAGGACTGCCAAAACCACTTGTCGCGGTTTTTTGATCAGAAGCCCCAGAATTTCTATAGCAATGGGATCATGTCCCTACCTACAAGATGGCAGAAAGTTATCGAACAAAATGGCATCTACATACTTTAGTTAAATGTAAATAAACTTTATTAAAAAATGTTTTGAATTTTCATATTAAATGCGAAGAAACTTTTTCCCCAACCTAAAAAAAAAATATATATTTGTTAATAGTACACCCCAATGCAACTTTTCGTTGGTATTCAAGATCGATGAAGCAATCTTTGTTTTTCTCCATACAACGACGCCCCATCCTATAGTATGTACAACGCTTTAGTGAGGAGTAAATTACAGAGCAATGCAATTATCTGGGCTCCACATGAAACAAAATACAGTTTGATGCTGGAGAAAATACAAAATAAGTTTAGGAGATTTCCATTTTTAAAATTATATGGAGTATATCCTAGCTATCCTTTATTATCATCCATCCATCCATCAGTCTGTTTCGTCCACTGCTGGACATAGGCCTTCCCAGGATTTCGCCACTCTTGGCGGTCCTCCTGGAAGAAATGCCCATACTCACACACGCTGTTGGTGAGCGCGATGCCGAAACCCTTGCACCAGTGACGCCGCTGCCCGTCACCAGTCTGTTTTAAGTATATAAGGCTCGGCAATTGGGGATAGATATACCACCATCCATCGGTCCCAGGCAATGGTGGGCCGCCTGGTTTTGCCTGAGAGCTGTTCTCTTACTTTTCCCCGAATAACTTCGGGAGGATTTGCGAGTAAGATGGTGGTACCTCCACAGTCGAGCCCGGCATCAGCTCTACCACCTTCACCTTCCTTTATTATACCCAAGCTCATTTGTCTCTGGGATGGTAGGGTATACAGAACTAGAGGCTAGGAGAGAGCTCGCCTTAGCCACTACAGTATTTAAGATCTTTAGAGGCTGGCTGTGCAACCCCACGGCTCTGGAGAACATCAGACCGGTGGTGTAGAGTGGGGGCGGGTGAGGGCTGCGGCGACGGCCGGGGGGGGGGGCTGCCGCGGGCCAGGACCCACCTCCTATCGAAGTAATAAAGTAAGTGACGAAATAGATTTGCACAGTTGTACTTTGGGTGAATTCACAGATGTAACTTTAAAAATGTTGTGTGAATTTAGTACGTAAGTTAATGTTATGAACAAATGGGTAAAACTTTTCATGTCTGTTTTTTAAAATGATTTATTTTTATGTTTTATTGTTTTTGTGTTCATTGCATAACGATTTAGTCAGCTGTATGTTATGCGATTTAGTAAATAAATAAATTATATCTGGCGCGCAAAAACCAAATTATAAACATCATGTATTCCTAACATGCATAACGAAGAACAAAATTATAATTACGAGTAGATTCATATACAGGGTGAGTTGTTCAAGTGCGGGTAGGATGGCAAAATCCGAAACTATAGGAAAATGCAAAAAATCCTCAAAGGAATCTCGGGGCCGATTTTGATGGAAACTAAAAGTGCATCGTTCGATTTCTGAAGAATTATTATTATTAATTTTATAACTGTGTAAAGATATGAGTGTAGACAAATATTATTTGAATGTCTTCTAAAAGCCTTTTATTTCAAATTAGCATCATATAGTACTCAAAACAAAATAAGGGCCACTTGTTATTTTTACATTTCAGTATAATTTAATGAACATAGCTAATTGATAAGTAGCAAAACGTTGACGTTATGAACTCTTTGGTATCTAACCTCTTTGATGTTGTGCCTTAGACCAAAAGCTAGCCATAAGCAAATAAAAAAAATGAATTTGAAATTTTCTCTAATTTTGTTTCGATTTTTCTTTGAGATTTGTTTCGATTAGCGTCTTGAAATTGTGAAAATTATCGTAATTTTGTTTAGTTATCTTGTATAAACAACATTTAACGATAAAATGCCACAATTACTGCAACCAAAGCCGTTACAATGATCCGAGAAGGAAATTCTCAGCGGTGTGTGGGTTTGCACCTGAGTTTTTCTCGAAGAGCTATCCAAAATGCTTGGAATCGCTTCCAAGAGACCGGCAGTGTTGCAAGAAAACCTTGTTCGGGTAGAATTAAGTGCCCGCCGAGAACGCACAGTAACGGCTCGTAAGTTACAAAATCGGGAACTCGTGTCAGTGATCAAACGATCCGTAATCGATTGCACGAAGACCAACAAACTTCAAAACTATGAGTTCTCCCGTCAATATTTGGACTGGGGCATGGTGCTTTTCACCAACGAGTGCAAAGTAAACATTTTCAATGATGAAGTTGACCGTTTCGGTGGTCGCGACGTAATGATTTGGGTTGGGATTAGCTTACATGGCAAAACTGAGCACGCTATTTTAAATGAGGGTTCCGTAACTGCTCAGCGTTACATTGAGGAAGTCACCAGGCCTCATGTGGTCCCATTTGCCCAGCGAATGGGTCCTGGATTCATCCTGATGCAAGACAATGCCCGTGCACACACAGCTCAAGCAACCCAGTCTGTACTGAAAGACTCTCACATTCAAGTGTTACCGTGGCCAGCAAGCAGTCCAGACTTAAATCCGAACGAGCACATGTGGGACCAATTGAAACGAAGAGTTAAAGAGAGTGAGCAAGAGGTATACAACCAGCAGCAACTGATTGACGCTTTGAAACGTGGGTGGGAAGAGATTGCAGCTGAAAACGTCAGGCATTTGATCGAAAGCATGCATTCCAGGCTACAGGAGTGCGTAACTAAAAGAGGAGGGCATACCCGTTAATAACAAACAGAAAAAGAAATAAAAGTAAAGAATTTTTGAAATACCTTTCGTTGCTTGTGTTTTTTATTTTTATTTGTATTTTTTAATGAAAAGTTAAATAAGCATATTTAATGATAATTAATATAAACAGTTCCTAGCCTAAACGGTAGAAAATAACATTGTTTTATGTTTACGGTAATTAAACAATGTATTAATTTTATAATTTTCTTGGTACGCCTAAAAAATCTAGTGGCCCTTATTTTGTTTTGACCAGTACATATTATTGTTCTAAATTAATTATTATAATATGTATAAATAAAAATATATTAACTTATTTAGGTACACATTTCTACAAACTTTGGGCGTTGTCAGTGTAGCAAATAAACTTATTAAACGGGAAAGTCCAACAAATAAAATTAGGTCTTACGTAATATCTAATAAAAACTACTACCACCTTTACAGTTAAAAACTACACTCCGTAAAATCCGTTTTCTAAATAATTGCAAGCACGATCCAGGGGGGGAAGAAGGGATTTACCCCCCCCCCCCAATTTGGGGGGCATACACGGAACCGGGAATGTTTATTCATAGCCACTGTAAAGTACGTTTAGTAAAAAAGGTACGGTACTTTTAGACTATAGTACAGTGATTACAACGGTTTCTTTCACAATTCACATTGTTGTTTCCATGAATGTCGCCCCACCCCTCCCCCCACCTGGAACAAAAGTCCGGATACGTACCTTTAAAATATTGTCATATTTATTAAATTACAGAATTGTTGATCTGAAACAAATGTTCACAGAGAGTTACATAATTTTATAAATTAGTTATCATTCGTTGAGACGGTACCTACGGCATATTTAGAGTAAAATATTTTTAATTTATTTCATTTGTCCTCTATAAAAATCTCTTCTTTAGAAATCCCTATTAAAATATAAAATTCTAAAAAGGATTTCGAGTAATGAACATGCTATCGACTCGACATCGATTCGATAAACAATAACTCTTATTTCACTTCAATAATGGTTGTCATTTATAATTTATCGATTTTACCTGTCAACTTTATCGAATCGTTGCTTACATACTTGCTCTAAGGGTATGTGTTCAGTCAGCGCTCTGTTTCAACTTCCTCGCGTATATATTATGTATCTTTCTTTCATGAAGTCTCAGATTTGAAACGGCTGCGTATTTATTATTACATTTCGAACACGCAAACGGCTTTTCTCCGGTATGAGTCCGAACATGAACGGTGAGGTCATGTTTATATAAAAACATTTTTTTACAAAAACTACATTGATGTCTCTTTTTTCCCGTGTGTATTAGTAAATGTTGCTTAAGGTGGGCCTGAGAAGAATATTGTTTTTCACATATTTCGCATTCAAATATCGTTAAGTTATTAAGATCAACTGCATTTTTTTCCTTAACAGGTTCCCTTTTCTTTGAAGGGTCATGTGTGCGCATGTGTCGAGATAGCCTATGACTTAGATTGTACCGTTTGGGGCACAATTTACAGACATATTTTCTTTCCACCGCATGTGCTTCGATGTGTCGTCTCAAGTAGTCTTTATGTGGGAACTTTTTCCCGCAAATATCGCAATCAAAGCTTTGGTATTCATGAACTCGCTTGTGGGACATTAGGAGCTTCATCGTGTAAAACTCTTGAAGGCAGGTTTCACATCGGAATGTTTCCCTTTTTACTTTGGGCTTTCTGTAGTTGTGCGTCTGGGTTTGGTGGCGCTTTAATATATAAGCGTTGTAGTACTCCTTGCCGCAAGTACCGCATGTGTAAACCACAACATCGTCTCTAGTTTTACTGAGCAGGGCGAGTCTTTCTGAAAAATATACATAATTTAATTAAATACAGACCTAGGGTAAATTTACAATTTGTACTTAACAATAAAGCCGATTCTAGGCTTTAATTTTAGTTTTATTTAGGTTGTGTCAAAATTATTATTTTTTCATTCCAAAATTCTTCTTTACTGTTTACAAAAGAAGTTATATTACATTAACATATCGTCACGACATGAATCCCCAAGGGGATATCAGGGGTGTTCCGGGTGTGAACTGTGAAATGCAAGTTTCACAGTCCACACTCGGCACACCCGCGTTTCACCGACGATATTACGTCCTAAGAGGCCCAACGTGATGGGTGGTGAGCCCTATCGCCGTACTTCGAGCACAAATACACGCTTTTCAGGGCATGCAGGTTTCCTCGCGATGTTTTCCTTCATCGTTCAGCAAGTGAGTATTAAATACTATGCACATAAATTCCGAAAAACTTATGGTGTATGCCCGGCCGGGGATCGAACCTGGATTTCAAAGATTGAGAGGCGAGCGTTCTACCCCTGAGCTACCGCCGCATACATCACTTTGAGAAATGTTAAGTTTAGAGAACACTAAAACTAAAATGAAAGCCTTCAGAATCGACTGCATGACCCCATGCCCTATGACGATGTTAGTAGTAATGGTGTAAGGATCGATGAAGTGGACTTTAAATAAGAGACATTATTGGTCGGCAGTTAGGTATTTAATGAGGTCGTAGTAACAAGGTTTTATATAAACACACACAGGTATGATGGATGCGTGTATGTGCAATACACTACGTGGATTTAGCTCCAGGTAGATCATCAAAATAGATGAAGGAAACATTTTGACGTGCGAACTTAATTAAAACTATTGAATTATAACTTTTAAACCCTTGTGTTATAAATTATAACATTTACAAGGCCTACTTATGGGCGGATATTCAAGTTTCTAAGTCAACTGGATAGTATAGATAAATATATCTATCTATCTATCAATCATTTTATTAATCTTATGTTTTAAATAGCTCAAGTTCACTAATGTTATGCTTTTTCGTAGGTGTTTCAATCTGCTAAAAACTTTAAAGTGTTATTTATTATACATTGTTATTATTTAAGTTAACAATTATGATAATAAATAATTCTGAAAATCAAAATTCAATCAACCGATTATTACACAATTTTGAAAAAAATAATGGTGAAATAAAATATATTACGTGGGACGCACTATAAGTTTCCGGAATGAATATGAAAAAATACTATTAAAGGTACAAAATTAATTTATTGTTTTTCAAAATAATCTCCCTTGGCGTCTATGCACTTTTTCATTCGATCAAACCAGTTTTGAAAACTTTTGTGCCACTCCCCTGTGGTGACCTCTGAAACGTGTTTTTCATACTCCTCGACAGCCTCTTCTGGTGATGAAAATCGTTGACCGCGTAATTGGTTCTTAATTTTTGGGAACAGAAAAAAGTCACAAGGTGCCAGGTCGGGACTGTATGCAGGATGACTCATGAGTTCTACATTTTTCGTCTTCAAAAAGTCGTTTGTCTGTCTGGCCGTGTGAGAACTAGCATTGTCGTGGTGCAGGATGATACGGCGTTTACGGTTATTTTTACGGAGTTCGTCAATAACTTCCGGCAAACAAATGGTCGTGTACCAGTCACTATTCACGGTACGACGATTCTCTAAAGCAACAGTAGCCACGTGTCCAGTTTTATTAAAAAAAGAAGCAATCATCCGCTTAGATGCACTTTTCACGCGCGCCACTTTGGTTGGTTTCGGCTCATCTTGAAAGACCCATACGCTCGATTGCTGCTTTGTTTTTTTTGATCGTAGCAATAAATCCATGTTTCGTCACCTGTTACTATGTCCCACACCAAATTTGACGCACCTTCGTTGAATCTGGTAAGCATGGCACTGCACCAAGTGACGCGGTCCGTTTTTTGAGCCTCGGTCAAGTTGTGTGGGATCCACCGCGAGCACAGCTTTCTCACACCCAAATGTTTGTGTAGGATTGATTGTATTTGACTCATGCCTATTTCTAAGGATGCGCGAATTTCATGGTAGGTCACATGCCTGTCTGTTTCAATCATACGGCGCACAGCATCGATGTTTTTGTTGGTCACAGCGGTGGACGGCCGACCATCGCGAGATTCGTCACTGAGATTGATACGACCACGCTTGAATTCTGCAAACCAGCTATAAACAGTCGTCTTGCATGGTGCTTCATTGCCAAAAGCTGTTTCAAGCCGAGCGATGCTCTGTTGAGCTGTCAAATTACACTTAAAATCGTAGAAAATCATACTACGAAAATTTTCCCGAGTTAAATCCATGTTGATGCAGACACACAATTTTTTAAATGGCGCCACAAGGTAAATACAAAAGACAGTCAGATGAAACAAACTGCATTCTACAGCCAAAGAGTTATATTTTCAAATGTTGCAATAAATTTTTAAATATTGTTTATGTAAGTGGCCAGTTCCGGAAACTTTTAGTGTTACCTATGTATAAACAATTAAATATGCTCAAGATATATTTCGAGCCCTAGCTGGGCCCGGCATCAGTTGAGTAACCGGGGCCGAAATATATCTTGAGCATATTTTATTGTTTATAATATATTTTATTTCACCGGTATATATGTATCTTAACCCGTAGAATTACAGTCGTGACGATCGTCACGCCTAGGCCGAATTGTAAATAAAAAATTATTATTGTTAGTTAATATATTATAAACCTAGTGATATGGGTATTTTTCGAAAGCTATTAAGATAGGCAATAAAATAAAAAATAAAAAAATATATAACAAAAAACTTATGAGCTTTTATAGAACCTATGTATTTTTGAAATAAATAATGGCGTTATGTCGGTAGAGAGGAATCACACTATCACACTAATATTATAAATGCGAAAGTTCGTGTGTGTGTGTGTATGTTTGTTACTCTTTCACGCTGAAACGGCTGAACGGATTTGGATGAAATTTAGAAAGGATATAGCTAATACCGAAACTTAACACATAGGCTACTTTTTATCCTGGAAAAAATCCTGTCGTTAAACCGAATAACGCGCGGGCGGAGCCGCGGACAAAAGCTAGTGTTATAATGTATCCTCACTCACGTCTAACGTCACAAAAGCAAAAAAAAATGTAAATAATAATTCAAAAAAAAAAAATTTTATATTCCTTTTGTGACGTTGTACATATGGAACACTAGCTGTTGCCCGCGGCTTCGCCCGCGTTGAATTAGTTTTTGTGTACTCCTATAAAATCAGTCAATATTTTTCGGACTGTTACCTACAGTAAACATAGCTGGTGAAATGTGTGTGATATGCGCCTCTGTTTCCCATTTAGTTTGTCTCTTATACTCGTATAGCTTTTCCATGGGAACTGATTTATGTGATAAAAAATAGTCTATGTCCTATTCCGGGTCTAGAACTACATTCATGCAAAATTTCAGCCCAATCGGTCAAATAGATGCGACGTTAAAGAGTAACAAACATCCATCCATCCATCCATACATACATCCAAACTTTCGCATTTATAATATTATAGTGGGATAGTTTGCTCCTCAACTAAAATATATTACAAATTAGATTTAAAAACATTAGAAAATCTTTTTAAAAATATCCTCTCAGCTTATTTCGTAATTCATGTGAGTTACATTAGTTGATTTTGTGGATCATAAATTTTAAAGTACCTATATTTATCTGACAATACCATACATATTTATTTATGACTAAACTAAGAAGGTCCATCCATCCATCCATCAGCTCGTATTCGTCCACTGCTGGAAATAATCTTTTCCCAGATTCCGCCACTCTGGCGGTTCTTAGTCCCCCTCATCCAACCGCCACCCACAACTTTCTTCAGCATCGCTAGCATAGATGTCGATATGAGCTCGCGATAGAGCGTGTATCTCCCTGATTTAGACAGTTATTCCAAGATGGCAGCCAATCCTATCGTCCTTCCCATTTAGCTAACATTGTACCAAGAAATAATCAAGTCTTTCTATTTTGACAGATCAAAAGAAACCTGATTTTTCATTTTAACCGACTTCAAAAAAGGAGGAGGTTCTCAATTCAACTGTTTTTTTTTGGGATTGTTACTACATAACTCTGGCAAATCTTAAACAACCTGAATTTTTTTTTTGGAGGGTTTGCTTCCAGGTTGGTCCCATTTTAGTTTGGTCGTGATCTGATGATGGACTTCAGAGATAGGTAGCAGAACGCCTCAACGGATGACAGCATATCACTCGATATTGCGGCAAACCAGGATGCCGATTACAGGATGTTACTTGAAAATTGACATAATCCACCTGACCTTCGATCCTGGCCTCATCACCATAGAACTCCTGAACGGATGACAGCACATAACACGAGATTTCGGCAATTACTTTGTGTGAGTGTGCTGATTCCAGGGTATTACTAGAAAATTGACAATATGCCCACTGACCTTCGATCCGGGCCTCATCACCATAGAACTCCTTAACAGATGACAGCATATAACACGAGATTTCGGCAATTACTTTGTGTGAGTGTGCTGATTCCAGGGTATTACTAGAAAATTGACAATATGCCCACTGACCTTCGATCCTGGCCTCATCACCATAGAACTCCTGAACGGATGACAGCACATAACACGAGATTTCGGCAATTACTTTGTGTGAGTGTGCTGATTCCAGGGTATTACTAGAAAATTGACAATATGCCCACTGACCTTCGATCCTGGCCAAATCACCATAGAACTCCTGAACGGATGACAGCACATAACACGAGATTTCGGCAATTACTTTGTGTGAGTGTGCTGATTCCAGGGTATTACTAGAAAATTGACAATATGCCCACTGACCTTCGATCCTGGCCAAATCACCATAGAACTCCTGAACGGATGACAGCACATAACTCTAAATGGCGGCAATCGCTTTGTGTTATTTTGCTCATTGCGGGATATTACTTGATAATTGACATTATACCACGCAACTTTTGAATTTGGAACTCCTCTAATGAGACAATCACTGTAGTCTACCAATTTTTCACGATTTAACTCGTCAACACTAAAAAGCCGGAAATAGATAAACTTTTAACAAAATAATAAAAACCGCCTTCAATATTATAGCAGCCATTTAATACAAAGTTTAAAATAATTATACACTGACCGATGGTACCAAAATAACACTTTTGCCGACTTCTTTCTTCCTGAAACATATGTTATCTAGAAGTCGGCGCATCCCTCATAGTAAATATCACAAACACCAAGAGTAGAGCGCTATCTTCTAGAGAACATATGTTTCAGAAAGAAAGAAGTCGGCAAAAGTGTTATTTTGGTGTCATCGGTCAGTATATAATTATTTTAAACTTTTTAGTGAATGGCTGCTATAATATTGAAGTCGGCTTTTATTTTTTTGTTAAATGTTTATTTATTTATTTCTTCTTTATCTTACATTGGTACACCTTTTTTCTACTTTTTGACGTTTTTGTAGGAAAGCTGTATCACCGACCCAAGGTGGTGATAGAGTTCGATAGAGCGTGGATATTGTTTTGTTGTGCAACGCTTGTGGAATATATTATACGCATCCGAAGTTTTGATCGATAAACAGACCAAAAACCATAAAATGGCTAGGCCTTATAACGTTGTGCAATTTGTTAAAGAGTTGATTATAAAAATATATACTTTTGCTATATTAACTGGCACCAATTTCAAGATTGAAAAACCACAAAAAATGCATGTCCCCCCCCCCCTTATCTCCAAAACTGGTGGATCGAAAAAAATTTAAAAAATCATGGTGATTTGGGATTATATAAAGATTACGGGAAAAATATAACGCTTGAGAAATTCACGATAACAAAATGACAAAATGTAATGAGTTTTATTTCGAGTACGGTATAAAAATATTTGTGTCTCTCTTTTGTGGTAGAATAAATTATTTTTTTAGTTATCACAAACATTTATGAGCAAGATTTTAAATACTTTTTTCCTGACTGTTCCCAAAACTGTCGAATTACGGAACCCTAGGTATGCGAGTCTGACTCGCAAATTACCGGTTTTTTTCCGAAGCAGTCGACCGGACTCGCTATTTATCGTTATTCGAATATTTTCCAAGTAAGAATCGGAGAACTTTTGTCGAAAAATTCAACTTTATACTTGTGAAATAGTCAATTTTTAAAATGGCTTTCACATTTACTTTTTTGAGAGGATATCCATTTCTTACGTTTCACATGAATTTCACAACTACATGAAAAATTTATAAGTAAATAAAAATTACACCAGATTATTGATGCTATCACTCTATTTCCAAAACTCTCATTTTAACATGCCTTCTAAATAAAAGTGCAACAAGAACTCTTTAAATTAGTCGTATGGATAACAACAAGAAGTTTCATTCATTCAAAAAATCTATTTTTTTTTCGATTCGTCGCTACTTGTTATACAAACTGTTTTGTGAACGCGATAAAGTCGATACAGACTGTATCACCATCTATATCTCGTTTTTTCCCGAGTACAATGTTACGAGTAGCTAAGGGGAAACAATTATGGTTTACGATAGTTTTAGAAAAAGATGATAGTCGATACAATATTAACTGTGTGTGCTAGCTATGCTGTTCGTCGGTCTGGATTTTACAGCTCTGGATACAATAATTATGTCCTTTAGAGCCAAACATAATTGTTTGGTTCAAAATAGTAACAAGTCCTGTCCTAAATAGTGAAAAATCCGCACCTCCAGGGGGGATGAGTGGTTCCGGATGGTCTAATACTCCCCCGCAACCCAGCCCTAAATTCGGAAGTCTGGATACTTAGCTATTACCGAATAAAAATAAAATTCATACATTTTGCTACATTATAATATTATGGTCTGATTCGGGTAAGGTGACCGATCCGGCTTGTAAGACCGACTTTTTCGTAACAGGTAAAGTGTGTTCTACCGATCCATGTTGGTTTCACGATTCCTATATACGTGCGATACTCAGAAAGTTTTGTGAAACTAAAAAAAATGTTCTATAGGTACATTTTTTTGTTTTTAAATCTTTTCAAAGTACTCTCCACCAGCCTTTATACAAAGTTTCATGCGTCTCAACCAGTTTTCAAAACACTTTTTCCAGTCCGCCGCAGACACCTCGTTTACAGCCTGCTCGAACGCCAGCGCATCATCCGGCGACGAAAATTGTATTCCTTTGAGCTGATTTTTTATTTTTGGAAATAAAAAGAAGTCACACGGTTCTGATCAGGGCTGTAAGGAGGGTGACCCAGGAGTTTGACTGGCGTGCTGTCCAGGAAGTCCCTCGTTTTGAGTGCGGTGTGCGCAGGTGCATTGTCGTGGTGGAGCAGTAGCCCGCGGAGCCCTGTGTTCGGTCGCTTGTTGCTAACAACAGAGAAAACTTCTGGCAAACATTTGGTAGTATACCATTCGGCATTGATGCTTCTTTGATCCCGTAAGGGATTTGATACCAAGTGGCCAGTCAAATTAAAAAAGCTAGCGATCAAAATCTTCCCCCCGCTTCTAGATCGCTTCACTTTGGTGGGCGTTAGTTCATTTTGAAACACCCAAACAGTCGACTGGCGCTTGGTTTCTGGGTCGTATTGATAAATCCAGGACTCATCATCTGTAACGATGTCGTAAACACGCCGAGACGAGCCTGCTTCAAATATGTTTAGCATATCACGGCACCATTCCACCCTGGCTTACTTCTGAGCATCGGTGAGGTTGTGCGGCACCCAGCGTGATACTATCCTCCTCACGCGAAGATGGCTGTGTAGAATCTCGTAAACGCTTCCCGATCCAATCTTCAATATGTGTTGAATCTCCTGATATGTAATTCGCCTATTGTCTTGGATTACATTTTTCACTGCCAGCACGATTTCTTCGGTAACAGCCGTCAAAGGGCGACCGCTTCTTTCTTCATCCCCCAAAGTTGGTCGACCGCACTTGAATTCGTTATACCAATGATATACGGTAGCCTTGGAAGGGCCTTCATCCATGAATGCCATTTTGAAGTCTATCGTACGATTCATCCGGTTTCAGGCGACACTTGAAATCGTAAAAAATCATAGCTCTAAAATGTTCCCGGTGCTGATCCATATTTCAGCGAGACACAATACTTTGAATTAGCTCGCAAAAAATGTGGAGGGAAATTTTGAAATTAGAACATCCCTATTTTTACTTATAAATAATCATATTTTCGAAAAACATTATAACTGGCCAGTCTCCCATATATAAAAACTTTTTTTCGCAATACTTTTTGAGGGGCCTGGTATAATATGTATGTTTAAAGTATTTGCATGCTATAAGTATGTATGTAAACTTTCGTCGATTTAAATGCATATGTATTAAGTTATTTATTTCCATATCTTATTCATATATTTTGGACTTAAATATATGACAAGCTCATCGTTAAAGTTAAACAAACCAAAACATAATAGTCCTAGCACAGACTGTACTTCTATCTGGACTATTATTGAAACACCAGGCTCCTATTTACTTACTTGGTTGGCTCTTAGATTTGTTTACTCATGTACTATAGTTTTATGTTATTTGATGCATGGTGTACCATAGTTGTAAGCCTTGGTAAATAAATTAATTAATTAAAATAAGTATTGTAATATGTATCCTTAGTTTTAAGGTATTTATTATATGGGCCCTTAGTGGCCTGAAATAAATAATTAATTATTATGATTATATATTAAGATAGTGATGGGGTTTGACCCCCTCACCACAAAACGACCCAAAAAGTAGCTGTCATTTAAAAACGCATACAGTTTAAAAAATGAATATATTTTGTGTTAAAAACGGAAAACAGATTAAATATTTTTCCTGTGGGGGATATGGGTTGAACAAGCCACCAAATTTTCGCGGGATTGAAACTCGGGAGTTGAATGTGGAAGCACAGGGCTCAAAGTTTTTTTATTTCTTCGAGTATTCTGGTATGAGCACCACTCCTATGTGTGTAAATTTCTTGTTTTTTTTTATTGTTTGCCCTGATACAGGCTATAGCATCAGTATTCTGTAAAAATTTCAACTAGCTGCCTATTACAACTGAAGTTTGTAGACCCCTGTGACACACGGATACCAGAGGAGACCGGAGTAATAGGTTCCCTTTGACACCTTTTAGGCAGGGAACCCTAAAGGCAAAGCTTTTATTAACTAAAAATGCTGCTTTTTCTATTTTTGGGGTTCCGTACCTCAAGAAGAAAAAACTGAGACCTTATAGGATCACTTCGTTGTCCGTCCGTCCGTCTGTCTGTCAAGACCCTTTATCTCGGGAACGCGTGGAGGTATCGAGTTGAAATTGAAACCATATACTGAGGTCTACATTTTTTAAAATCTGTGAAAAAATCAAACACCTAAGTTAACGTAAAAAAAAATGGCCGAATATGCCATATTCACGGGAATAAAAATTTATAGGGTATTTTCCGTTGACTTCGAACTATGAAATTTGGCAAGTAATACCCTTTTATACTAAAAGTATAGGGAAAAATCCGAAAACAATACATTTGTAATTAAATCATAAAAATATAGTCCTTATTAAATCATTAAAATATAGTGTTTAATAAAGGCTTGTTTACATTTGGACGAGTTAAAGACAGAAGGCAGGTTAACTCGTTCTTTGGTCAAGTAGTAAGTACCCGAGTTAAGGACAGAAGACAGAAGGCAAGTTAACTCGTTCTTTGGTCAAGTACATCGCTGGATAGATTTAGTTCCAAGTAACATTTGCTGTCAAGTTATGGTTGTCATGAATAAATTATACACAAATTCTTGTACTTTTATTCCACATATATTTATTTTTATTCTAACTTAGGCTACCGGTTTCGTATTACACATCATCGGGCCAACAAATTATTAATTATTTAACATGACAGAAAGAAAACAAAAGAAAACATTTTCAACAAGCAAATATAAAATTTTATTTTATATATTATGGAAGAAGAAATTCTTAATAAACTTCGTGAAATCATAAGGGAAATAGTATCTGTGCTCGCAGCAGAGTATGAGTATTAACAAATAAGTACCTATGTGGTGGATTCCGACCACTTAATTTTAAATATCCACAAAAGATAACCTCAACTCCTCAAATACAATGCGCGCGTCTTTGCTTTGGCAACAAAATGAACTGTACTAAACCTAACCTAAACTCGTCTGTTTGATGCACGGCAAGTAAGGTTGCCGGGGGTGCGGGAGGAGCGCGGGCGGAGGTTCTCCATACTTAACTGTCCAAAAAATAGAAAACGATTCTATTCGCACAGCTTAACTGGTAACTTACTACTGAACTTGTTTTTCGCAGTCCAAACGGGGCCAGCAGCTAAACTCGCTAGGTGCGCCAGTTAACTCGCTACTAAACTCGTTCAAATGTAAACAAGCTTTAACGGAACCTTCGGTAAGCGAGTCCGACTCGCACCTGATTTTTTGTGTAAATTTCTCTCGAGACTACATGTTTAAGGGAAGAGCGCTAGACTCCGCGGCCATACAAAACGAGATAGCTTCTCATTTGTACGCTAATGCATTAAAGGACATAAAACTTTGAGTAACTTCATCTTTTGCACAACCTACATGTCCTATTTAACTTTAAATTTCGGATAATAAACACGCATAAGAAATACAAGCACTTAAAAATCTGTGTTTTAAGCTCCAAAGTGTTCCATTTTCATATTCGATTTTCTTAAGCATTTCTCAAGCAAAATCGTATTTTTTTAAATTTCGGACTTGTGTTGGTTCATAAATATTTGTAAAATGCAATCATTTCGTATATAGAACGTATAGGATTTCAGTAATTAGCTATGCTCTACCGTTCGAAATAGCGGGCGTAAATTACATAAATCCGGCATCGTACTCTGTCGCATCAGGGGTGGGGAAGACATGCGGGGGGATCACGGGACAAGCGATTATACTCGTTTCACTCACTTTACTCGCTTGATACAGGTGCAATTGATTTATCAAAGAGTTTTTACATATAGGTTAGTGGATAAAATATTGAGTGTGGTGTACAGAGTTTTCTTGCAAAAATGGTTGAGTACTTACTATTTGTTTTTTTTTTTTTAATAAAAAAAGAGGCAGATGGACAACAAAGTGATCCTACAAGGGTTCCGTTTTTTTTTTCATTAGGACCCCTAAAAGGTATTGCATTTAGCTAAGCCTCTACGTATTACAAAAACTCTGTTTTAGGTTTGCAAAATAATTTTACTTTATACAGGGATAAAAATAATTATGTAGTCCCTTTTTCTTATTATTCTTCTCATTCTGAGCCCTGACCAACCTCTGTCGCGTGTCTATATTCCTTAACTATTCGAGGCTACACATATTGTAGCGATGACAGCGCAATTCCAGTTTCTCAGAACAAGGCGTGAAATACGCTTAAGCGGCAGATATAAATTTGATATTAACATTATTCCTATCAAAAACAAAGTTAATGTCGAATAGTGAACAAAAATGCTTGTTTTTGCTATAAGCTGTGTACATAAACTTAAGGTTAGCTAAATTAATAAACTGAAATAATTTGCGTATAGTTTACTAGCAAAATACTCAAATGTAAAGGAAAAAATAATGAAAAAGTTATTTACATTTATTTAGGGTTTATTTTCTAAGCAAAATAAAAAAAATGTTTTTATACGTTAAATTGAGCAACTTAAAAAAATATATATTTTAATGCCGCATTTCGAAACGAAGAAAGTCTTTTATACAAAATAATAAAATAGCAATAATGTGACTGAAGTGATTTTTTAATTTTTTTCAAATATTTCACGATTATTTGTAAATGTATATTCGTTTTAATTTTATAAATAAATCATGTTTTCTTTATAATTAGTGTTTAAATGTTCTTAATATGATGAAAACATTAACACATAGGTTACTGTTCATCCCAGAAAAAAGCATGTCATTAAACCGAATAACACGCGGGCGGAGCCGCGGGCAAAAGGTAGTTTTGAACATTCTAACAAAAACTCAATTCATATGTGGGTGGATGGCCAAAACATAATAGGTTGGGGAATAACTCTTTTCGCAAATAGTATGTATGAACTTATAATAAAATCTCTTTGGCTATACCATTTGTATCTGGCTGGTTTTGGTATTACTAAAAAGTTTAAATTTAAAAAAAGATAATTCCAAATTCAAATTTGGTAAAATGCGTGATTTTCATTTGTTTTTTTGCTGTTAAGATGAGTGAATATAATGAGGAAATTCGATATATTTTAAAATTTTACTACAAAAAAGGTAAAAGGCAAAGCAAGCCGCGAAAAAATTTTTTAAGGTTATGGACCTAGTGCAGTGTCTGTGAGAGTAGCACAAATTTGGTTTAAGCGTTTTCAATCCGGAAATTTTGATGTCAAAGAGGCACCTCGCTCTGGGCGCCCTGTTACGGATAAAATGGATGCCATTTTTGAAAAAGTGGAGCAAGATCGGCATATCAGTAGTTACGATGTAGCCGAAGAACTGGGGATTGACCACAAAACAGTTTTGGCGCATTTTAAAAAAGCTGGATACTCAAAAAAGCTCGATGTTTGGGTGCCTCATGAGCTCACTGAAAGAAATTTAATGAACCGTGTACCCATTTGTGATTCTTTATTACGGCGTAATGAAACCGAACCATTTTTGAAAAACCTGATAACTGGTGATGAAAAGTGGATCACGTGCGACAAGAACGTGCGAAAGAGGTCGTGTTCAAAGGCTGGTCAGGCTTCACAGACTCTGGCGAAACCCGGGTTACCTCGCAACAAGGTAATGCTGTGTGTATGGTGGGATTGGAAGGGCATTATTCATTATGAGCTGTTACCGCCAGGCAGGACCATAGATTCTGAACTCTACTGCGAACAACTGATGAGATTAAAGCAAGAAGTTGAGAGAAAGCGGCCGGAATTAGTCAACAGAAGGGGTGTGGTTTTTTATCATGATAACGCTAGACCTCACACATCTTTAGCCACTCAGCAAAAATTAAGAGAGTTTGGCTGGGACGTATTAATGCATCCGGCGTATAGACCTGACCTTGCACCTTCAGATTTCCACTTGTTTTGGTCTCTTCAGAATTATTTACGCAGTATTAGGTATGTCAGGTTAACATCACGAGAGGACTGCCAAAACCACTTGTCGCGGTTTTTTGATCAGAAGCCCCAGAATTTCTATAGCAATGGGATCATGTCCCTACCTACAAGATGGCAGAAAGTTATCGAACAAAATGGCATCTACATACTTTAGTTAAATGTAAATAAACTTTATTAAAAAATGTTTTGAATTTTCATATTAAATGCGAAGAAACTTTTTCCCCAACCTAAAAAAAAAATATATATTTGTTAATAGTACACCCCAATGCAACTTTTCGTTGGTATTCAAGATCGATGAAGCAATCTTTGTTTTTCTCCATACAACGACGCCCCATCCTATAGTATGTACAACGCTTTAGTGAGGAGTAAATTACAGAGCAATGCAATTATCTGGGCTCCACATGAAACAAAATACAGTTTGATGCTGGAGAAAATACAAAATAAGTTTAGGAGATTTCCATTTTTAAAATTATATGGAGTATATCCTAGCTATCCTTTATTATCATCCATCCATCCATCAGTCTGTTTCGTCCACTGCTGGACATAGGCCTTCCCAGGATTTCGCCACTCTTGGCGGTCCTCCTGGAAGAAATGCCCATACTCACACACGCTGTTGGTGAGCGCGATGCCGAAACCCTTGCACCAGTGACGCCGCTGCCCGTCACCAGTCTGTTTTAAGTATATAAGGCTCGGCAATTGGGGATAGATATACCACCATCCATCGGTCCCAGGCAATGGTGGGCCGCCTGGTTTTGCCTGAGAGCTGTTCTCTTACTTTTCCCCGAATAACTTCGGGAGGATTTGCGAGTAAGATGGTGGTACCTCCACAGTCGAGCCCGGCATCAGCTCTACCACCTTCACCTTCCTTTATTATACCCAAGCTCATTTGTCTCTGGGATGGTAGGGTATACAGAACTAGAGGCTAGGAGAGAGCTCGCCTTAGCCACTACAGTATTTAAGATCTTTAGAGGCTGGCTGTGCAACCCCACGGCTCTGGAGAACATCAGACCGGTGGTGTAGAGTGGGGGCGGGTGAGGGCTGCGGCGACGGCCGGGGGGGGGGGCTGCCGCGGGCCAGGACCCACCTCCTATCGAAGTAATAAAGTAAGTGACGAAATAGATTTGCACAGTTGTACTTTGGGTGAATTCACAGATGTAACTTTAAAAATGTTGTGTGAATTTAGTACGTAAGTTAATGTTATGAACAAATGGGTAAAACTTTTCATGTCTGTTTTTTAAAATGATTTATTTTTATGTTTTATTGTTTTTGTGTTCATTGCATAACGATTTAGTCAGCTGTATGTTATGCGATTTAGTAAATAAATAAATTATATCTGGCGCGCAAAAACCAAATTATAAACATCATGTATTCCTAACATGCATAACGAAGAACAAAATTATAATTACGAGTAGATTCATATACAGGGTGAGTTGTTCAAGTGCGGGTAGGATGGCAAAATCCGAAACTATAGGAAAATGCAAAAAATCCTCAAAGGAATCTCGGGGCCGATTTTGATGGAAACTAAAAGTGCATCGTTCGATTTCTGAAGAATTATTATTATTAATTTTATAACTGTGTAAAGATATGAGTGTAGACAAATATTATTTGAATGTCTTCTAAAAGCCTTTTATTTCAAATTAGCATCATATAGTACTCAAAACAAAATAAGGGCCACTTGTTATTTTTACATTTCAGTATAATTTAATGAACATAGCTAATTGATAAGTAGCAAAACGTTGACGTTATGAACTCTTTGGTATCTAACCTCTTTGATGTTGTGCCTTAGACCAAAAGCTAGCCATAAGCAAATAAAAAAAATGAATTTGAAATTTTCTCTAATTTTGTTTCGATTTTTCTTTGAGATTTGTTTCGATTAGCGTCTTGAAATTGTGAAAATTATCGTAATTTTGTTTAGTTATCTTGTATAAACAACATTTAACGATAAAATGCCACAATTACTGCAACTAAAGCCGTTACAATGATCCGAGAAGGAAATTCTCAGCGGTGTGTGGGTTTGCACCTGAGTTTTTCTCGAAGAGCTATCCAAAATGCTTGGAATCGCTTCCAAGAGACCGGCAGTGTTGCAAGAAAACCTTGTTCGGGTAGAATTAAGTGCCCGCCGAGAACGCACAGTAACGGCTCGTAAGTTACAAAATCGGGAACTCGTGTCAGTGATCAAACGATCCGTAATCGATTGCACGAAGACCAACAAACTTCAAAACTATGAGTTCTCCCGTCAATATTTGGACTGGGGCATGGTGCTTTTCACCAACGAGTGCAAAGTAAACATTTTCAATGATGAAGTTGACCGTTTCGGTGGTCGCGACGTAATGATTTGGGTTGGGATTAGCTTACATGGCAAAACTGAGCACGCTATTTTAAATGAGGGTTCCGTAACTGCTCAGCGTTACATTGAGGAAGTCACCAGGCCTCATGTGGTCCCATTTGCCCAGCGAATGGGTCCTGGATTCATCCTGATGCAAGACAATGCCCGTGCACACACAGCTCAAGCAACCCAGTCTGTACTGAAAGACTCTCACATTCAAGTGTTACCGTGGCCAGCAAGCAGTCCAGACTTAAATCCGAACGAGCACATGTGGGACCAATTGAAACGAAGAGTTAAAGAGAGTGAGCAAGAGGTATACAACCAGCAGCAACTGATTGACGCTTTGAAACGTGGGTGGGAAGAGATTGCAGCTGAAAACGTCAGGCATTTGATCGAAAGCATGCATTCCAGGCTACAGGAGTGCGTAACTAAAAGAGGAGGGCATACCCGTTAATAACAAACAGAAAAAGAAATAAAAGTAAAGAATTTTTGAAATACCTTTCGTTGCTTGTGTTTTTTATTTTTATTTGTATTTTTTAATGAAAAGTTAAATAAGCATATTTAATGATAATTAATATAAACAGTTCCTAGCCTAAACGGTAGAAAATAACATTGTTTTATGTTTACGGTAATTAAACAATGTATTAATTTTATAATTTTCTTGGTACGCCTAAAAAATCTAGTGGCCCTTATTTTGTTTTGACCAGTACATATTATTGTTCTAAATTAATTATTATAATATGTATAAATAAAAATATATTAACTTATTTAGGTACACATTTCTACAAACTTTGGGCGTTGTCAGTGTAGCAAATAAACTTATTAAACGGGAAAGTCCAACAAATAAAATTAGGTCTTACGTAATATCTAATAAAAACTACTACCACCTTTACAGTTAAAAACTACACTCCGTAAAATCCGTTTTCTAAATAATTGCAAGCACGATCCAGGGGGGGAAGAAGGGATTTACCCCCCCCCCCCCCAATTTGGGGGGCATACACGGAACCGGGAATGTTTATTCATAGCCACTGTAAAGTACGTTTAGTAAAAAAGGTACGGTACTTTTAGACTATAGTACAGTGATTACAACGGTTTCTTTCACAATTCACATTGTTGTTTCCATGAATGTCGCCCCACCCCTCCCCCCACCTGGAACAAAAGTCCGGATACGTACCTTTAAAATATTGTCATATTTATTAAATTACAGAATTGTTGATCTGAAACAAATGTTCACAGAGAGTTACATAATTTTATAAATTAGTTATCATTCGTTGAGACGGTACCTACGGCATATTTAGAGTAAAATATTTTTAATTTATTTCATTTGTCCTCTATAAAAATCTCTTCTTTAGAAATCCCTATTAAAATATAAAATTCTAAAAAGGATTTCGAGTAATGAACATGCTATCGACTCGACATCGATTCGATAAACAATAACTCTTATTTCACTTCAATAATGGTTGTCATTTATAATTTATCGATTTTACCTGTCAACTTTATCGAATCGTTGCTTACATACTTGCTCTAAGGGTATGTGTTCAGTCAGCGCTCTGTTTCAACTTCCTCGCGTATATATTATGTATCTTTCTTTCATGAAGTCTCAGATTTGAAACGGCTGCGTATTTATTATTACATTTCGAACACGCAAACGGCTTTTCTCCGGTATGAGTCCGAACATGAACGGTGAGGTCATGTTTATATAAAAACATTTTTTTACAAAAACTACATTGATGTCTCTTTTTTCCCGTGTGTATTAGTAAATGTTGCTTAAGGTGGGCCTGAGAAGAATATTGTTTTTCACATATTTCGCATTCAAATATCGTTAAGTTATTAAGATCAACTGCATTTTTTTCCTTAACAGGTTCCCTTTTCTTTGAAGGGTCATGTGTGCGCATGTGTCGAGATAGCCTATGACTTAGATTGTACCGTTTGGGGCACAATTTACAGACATATTTTCTTTCCACCGCATGTGCTTCGATGTGTCGTCTCAAGTAGTCTTTATGTGGGAACTTTTTCCCGCAAATATCGCAATCAAAGCTTTGGTATTCATGAACTCGCTTGTGGGACATTAGGAGCTTCATCGTGTAAAACTCTTGAAGGCAGGTTTCACATCGGAATGTTTCCCTTTTTACTTTGGGCTTTCTGTAGTTGTGCGTCTGGGTTTGGTGGCGCTTTAATATATAAGCGTTGTAGTACTCCTTGCCGCAAGTACCGCATGTGTAAACCACAACATCGTCTCTAGTTTTACTGAGCAGGGCGAGTCTTTCTGAAAAATATACATAATTTAATTAAATACAGACCTAGGGTAAATTTACAATTTGTACTTAACAATAAAGCCGATTCTAGGCTTTAATTTTAGTTTTATTTAGGTTGTGTCAAAATTATTATTTTTTCATTCCAAAATTCTTCTTTACTGTTTACAAAAGAAGTTATATTACATTAACATATCGTCACGACATGAATCCCCAAGGGGATATCAGGGGTGTTCCGGGTGTGAACTGTGAAATGCAAGTTTCACAGTCCACACTCGGCACACCCGCGTTTCACCGACGATATTACGTCCTAAGAGGCCCAACGTGATGGGTGGTGAGCCCTATCGCCGTACTTCGAGCACAAATACACGCTTTTCAGGGCATGCAGGTTTCCTCGCGATGTTTTCCTTCATCGTTCAGCAAGTGAGTATTAAATACTATGCACATAAATTCCGAAAAACTTATGGTGTATGCCCGGCCGGGGATCGAACCTGGATTTCAAAGATTGAGAGGCGAGCGTTCTACCCCTGAGCTACCGCCGCATACATCACTTTGAGAAATGTTAAGTTTAGAGAACACTAAAACTAAAATGAAAGCCTTCAGAATCGACTGCATGACCCCATGCCCTATGACGATGTTAGTAGTAATGGTGTAAGGATCGATGAAGTGGACTTTAAATAAGAGACATTATTGGTCGGCAGTTAGGTATTTAATGAGGTCGTAGTAACAAGGTTTTATATAAACACACACAGGTATGATGGATGCGTGTATGTGCAATACACTACGTGGATTTAGCTCCAGGTAGATCATCAAAATAGATGAAGGAAACATTTTGACGTGCGAACTTAATTAAAACTATTGAATTATAACTTTTAAACCCTTGTGTTATAAATTATAACATTTACAAGGCCTACTTATGGGCGGATATTCAAGTTTCTAAGTCAACTGGATAGTATAGATAAATATATCTATCTATCTATCAATCATTTTATTAATCTTATGTTTTAAATAGCTCAAGTTCACTAATGTTATGCTTTTTCGTAGGTGTTTCAATCTGCTAAAAACTTTAAAGTGTTATTTATTATACATTGTTATTATTTAAGTTAACAATTATGATAATAAATAATTCTGAAAATCAAAATTCAATCAACCGATTATTACACAATTTTGAAAAAAATAATGGTGAAATAAAATATATTACGTGGGACGCACTATAAGTTTCCGGAATGAATATGAA
This sequence comes from Ypsolopha scabrella, assembly GCA_910592155.1. NCBI lineage: Eukaryota > Metazoa > Arthropoda > Insecta > Lepidoptera > Ypsolophidae > Ypsolopha > Ypsolopha scabrella. Next base: position 331,294 of record OU342988.1, read on the forward strand.
AAAATACTATTAAAGGTACAAAATTAATTTATTGTTTTTCAAAATAATCTCCCTTGGCGTCTATGCACTTTTTCATTCGATCAAACCAGTTTTGAAAACTTTTGTGCCACTCCCCTGTGGTGACCTCTGAAACGTGTTTTTCATACTCCTCGACAGCCTCTTCTGGTGATGAAAATCGTTGACCGCGTAATTGGTTCTTAATTTTTGGGAACAGAAAAAAGTCACAAGGTGCCAGGTCGGGACTGTATGCAGGATGACTCATGAGTTCTACATTTTTCGTCTTCAAAAAGTCGTTTGTCTGTCTGGCCGTGTGAGAACTAGCATTGTCGTGGTGCAGGATGATACGGCGTTTACGGTTATTTTTACGGAGTTCGTCAATAACTTCCGGCAAACAAATGGTCGTGTACCAGTCACTATTCACGGTACGACGATTCTCTAAAGCAACAGTAGCCACGTGTCCAGTTTTATTAAAAAAAGAAGCAATCATCCGCTTAGATGCACTTTTCACGCGCGCCACTTTGGTTGGTTTCGGCTCATCTTGAAAGACCCATACGCTCGATTGCTGCTTTGTTTTTTTTGATCGTAGCAATAAATCCATGTTTCGTCACCTGTTACTATGTCCCACACCAAATTTGACGCACCTTCGTTGAATCTGGTAAGCATGGCACTGCACCAAGTGACGCGGTCCGTTTTTTGAGCCTCGGTCAAGTTGTGTGGGATCCACCGCGAGCACAGCTTTCTCACACCCAAATGTTTGTGTAGGATTGATTGTATTTGACTCATGCCTATTTCTAAGGATGCGCGAATTTCATGGTAGGTCACATGCCTGTCTGTTTCAATCATACGGCGCACAGCATCGATGTTTTTGTTGGTCACAGCGGTGGACGGCCGACCATCGCGAGATTCGTCACTGAGATTGATACGACCACGCTTGAATTCTGCAAACCAGCTATAAACAGTCGTCTTGCATGGTGCTTCATTGCCAAAAGCTGTTTCAAGCCGAGCGATGCTCTGTTGAGCTGTCAAATTACACTTAAAATCGTAGAAAATCATACTACGAAAATTTTCCCGAGTTAAATCCATGTTGATGCAGACACACAATTTTTTAAATGGCGCCACAAGGTAAATACAAAAGACAGTCAGATGAAACAAACTGCATTCTACAGCCAAAGAGTTATATTTTCAAATGTTGCAATAAATTTTTAAATATTGTTTATGTAAGTGGCCAGTTCCGGAAACTTTTAGTGTTACCTATGTATAAACAATTAAATATGCTCAAGATATATTTCGAGCCCTAGCTGGGCCCGGCATCAGTTGAGTAACCGGGGCCGAAATATATCTTGAGCATATTTTATTGTTTATAATATATTTTATTTCACCGGTATATATGTATCTTAACCCGTAGAATTACAGTCGTGACGATCGTCACGCCTAGGCCGAATTGTAAATAAAAAATTATTATTGTTAGTTAATATATTATAAACCTAGTGATATGGGTATTTTTCGAAAGCTATTAAGATAGGCAATAAAATAAAAAATAAAAAAATATATAACAAAAAACTTATGAGCTTTTATAGAACCTATGTATTTTTGAAATAAATAATGGCGTTATGTCGGTAGAGAGGAATCACACTATCACACTAATATTATAAATGCGAAAGTTCGTGTGTGTGTGTGTATGTTTGTTACTCTTTCACGCTGAAACGGCTGAACGGATTTGGATGAAATTTAGAAAGGATATAGCTAATACCGAAACTTAACACATAGGCTACTTTTTATCCTGGAAAAAATCCTGTCGTTAAACCGAATAACGCGCGGGCGGAGCCGCGGACAAAAGCTAGTGTTATAATGTATCCTCACTCACGTCTAACGTCACAAAAGCAAAAAAAAATGTAAATAATAATTCAAAAAAAAAAAATTTTATATTCCTTTTGTGACGTTGTACATATGGAACACTAGCTGTTGCCCGCGGCTTCGCCCGCGTTGAATTAGTTTTTGTGTACTCCTATAAAATCAGTCAATATTTTTCGGACTGTTACCTACAGTAAACATAGCTGGTGAAATGTGTGTGATATGCGCCTCTGTTTCCCATTTAGTTTGTCTCTTATACTCGTATAGCTTTTCCATGGGAACTGATTTATGTGATAAAAAATAGTCTATGTCCTATTCCGGGTCTAGAACTACATTCATGCAAAATTTCAGCCCAATCGGTCAAATAGATGCGACGTTAAAGAGTAACAAACATCCATCCATCCATCCATACATACATCCAAACTTTCGCATTTATAATATTATAGTGGGATAGTTTGCTCCTCAACTAAAATATATTACAAATTAGATTTAAAAACATTAGAAAATCTTTTTAAAAATATCCTCTCAGCTTATTTCGTAATTCATGTGAGTTACATTAGTTGATTTTGTGGATCATAAATTTTAAAGTACCTATATTTATCTGACAATACCATACATATTTATTTATGACTAAACTAAGAAGGTCCATCCATCCATCCATCAGCTCGTATTCGTCCACTGCTGGAAATAATCTTTTCCCAGATTCCGCCACTCTGGCGGTTCTTAGTCCCCCTCATCCAACCGCCACCCACAACTTTCTTCAGCATCGCTAGCATAGATGTCGATATGAGCTCGCGATAGAGCGTGTATCTCCCTGATTTAGACAGTTATTCCAAGATGGCAGCCAATCCTATCGTCCTTCCCATTTAGCTAACATTGTACCAAGAAATAATCAAGTCTTTCTATTTTGACAGATCAAAAGAAACCTGATTTTTCATTTTAACCGACTTCAAAAAAGGAGGAGGTTCTCAATTCAACTGTTTTTTTTTGGGATTGTTACTACATAACTCTGGCAAATCTTAAACAACCTGAATTTTTTTTTTGGAGGGTTTGCTTCCAGGTTGGTCCCATTTTAGTTTGGTCGTGATCTGATGATGGACTTCAGAGATAGGTAGCAGAACGCCTCAACGGATGACAGCATATCACTCGATATTGCGGCAAACCAGGATGCCGATTACAGGATGTTACTTGAAAATTGACATAATCCACCTGACCTTCGATCCTGGCCTCATCACCATAGAACTCCTGAACGGATGACAGCACATAACACGAGATTTCGGCAATTACTTTGTGTGAGTGTGCTGATTCCAGGGTATTACTAGAAAATTGACAATATGCCCACTGACCTTCGATCCGGGCCTCATCACCATAGAACTCCTTAACAGATGACAGCATATAACACGAGATTTCGGCAATTACTTTGTGTGAGTGTGCTGATTCCAGGGTATTACTAGAAAATTGACAATATGCCCACTGACCTTCGATCCTGGCCTCATCACCATAGAACTCCTGAACGGATGACAGCACATAACACGAGATTTCGGCAATTACTTTGTGTGAGTGTGCTGATTCCAGGGTATTACTAGAAAATTGACAATATGCCCACTGACCTTCGATCCTGGCCAAATCACCATAGAACTCCTGAACGGATGACAGCACATAACACGAGATTTCGGCAATTACTTTGTGTGAGTGTGCTGATTCCAGGGTATTACTAGAAAATTGACAATATGCCCACTGACCTTCGATCCTGGCCAAATCACCATAGAACTCCTGAACGGATGACAGCACATAACTCTAAATGGCGGCAATCGCTTTGTGTTATTTTGCTCATTGCGGGATATTACTTGATAATTGACATTATACCACGCAACTTTTGAATTTGGAACTCCTCTAATGAGACAATCACTGTAGTCTACCAATTTTTCACGATTTAACTCGTCAACACTAAAAAGCCGGAAATAGATAAACTTTTAACAAAATAATAAAAACCGCCTTCAATATTATAGCAGCCATTTAATACAAAGTTTAAAATAATTATACACTGACCGATGGTACCAAAATAACACTTTTGCCGACTTCTTTCTTCCTGAAACATATGTTATCTAGAAGTCGGCGCATCCCTCATAGTAAATATCACAAACACCAAGAGTAGAGCGCTATCTTCTAGAGAACATATGTTTCAGAAAGAAAGAAGTCGGCAAAAGTGTTATTTTGGTGTCATCGGTCAGTATATAATTATTTTAAACTTTTTAGTGAATGGCTGCTATAATATTGAAGTCGGCTTTTATTTTTTTGTTAAATGTTTATTTATTTATTTCTTCTTTATCTTACATTGGTACACCTTTTTTCTACTTTTTGACGTTTTTGTAGGAAAGCTGTATCACCGACCCAAGGTGGTGATAGAGTTCGATAGAGCGTGGATATTGTTTTGTTGTGCAACGCTTGTGGAATATATTATACGCATCCGAAGTTTTGATCGATAAACAGACCAAAAACCATAAAATGGCTAGGCCTTATAACGTTGTGCAATTTGTTAAAGAGTTGATTATAAAAATATATACTTTTGCTATATTAACTGGCACCAATTTCAAGATTGAAAAACCACAAAAAATGCATGTCCCCCCCCCCCTTATCTCCAAAACTGGTGGATCGAAAAAAATTTAAAAAATCATGGTGATTTGGGATTATATAAAGATTACGGGAAAAATATAACGCTTGAGAAATTCACGATAACAAAATGACAAAATGTAATGAGTTTTATTTCGAGTACGGCATAAAAATATTTGTGTCTCTCTTTTGTGGTAGAATAAATTATTTTTTTAGTTATCACAAACAGTTATGAGCAAGATTTTAAATACTTTTTTCCTGACTGTTCCCAAAACTGTCGAATTACGGAACCCTAGGTATGCGAGTCTGACTCGCAAATTACCGGTTTTTTTCCGAAGCAGTCGACCGGACTCGCTATTTATCGTTATTCGAATATTTTCCAAGTAAGAATCGGAGAACTTTTGTCGAAAAATTCAACTTTATACTTGTGAAATAGTAAATTTTTAAAATGGCTTTCACATTTACTTTTTTGAGAGGATATCCATTTCTTACGTTTCACATGAATTTCACAACTACATGAAAAATTTATAAGTAAATAAAAATTACACCAGATTATTGATGCTATCACTCTATTTCCAAAACTCTCATTTTAACATGCCTTCTAAATAAAAGTGCAACAAGAACTCTTTAAATTAGTCGTAAGAATAACAACAAGAAGTTTCATTCATTCAAAAAATCTATTTTTTTTTCGATTCGTCGCTACTTGTTATACAAACTGTTTTGTGAACGCGATAAAGTCGATACACACTGTATCACCATCTATATCTCGTTTTTTCCCGAGTACAATGTTACGAGTAGCTAAGGGGAAACAATTATGGTTTACGATAGTTTTAGAAAAAGATGATAGTCGATACAATATTAACTGTGTGTGCTAGCTATGCTGTTCGTCGGTCTGGATTTTACAGCTCTGGATACAATAATTATGTCCTTTAGAGCCAAACATAATTGTTTGGTTCAAAATAGTAACAAGTCCTGTCCTAAATAGTGAAAAATCCGCACCTCCAGGGGGGATGAGTGGTTCCGGATGGTCTAATACTCCCCCGCAACCCAGCCCTAAATTCGGAAGTCTGGATACTTAGCTATTACCGAATAAAAATAAAATTCATACATTTTGGTACATTATAATATTATGGTCTGATTCGGGTAAGGTGACCGATCCGGCTTGTAAGACCGACTTTTTCGTAACAGGTAAAGTGTGTTCTACCGATCCATGTTGGTTTCACGATTCCTATATACGTGGGATACTCGGAAAGTTTTGTGAAACTAAAAAAATTGTTCTATAGGTACATTTTTTTGTTTTTAAATCTTTTCAAAGTACTCTCCACCAGCCTTTATACAAAGTTTCATGCGTCTCAACCAGTTTTCAAAACACTTTTTCCAGTCCGCCGCAGACACCTCGTTTACAGCCTGCTCGAACGCAGCCAGCGCATCTTCCGGCGACGAAAATTGTATTCCTTTGAGCTGATTTTATATTTTTGGAAATAAAAAGAAGTCACACGTTGCTAGATCAGGGCTGTAAGGAGGGTGACCCAGGAGTTTGACTGGCGTGCTGTCCAGGAAGTCCCTCGTTTTGAGTGCGGTGTGCGCAGGTGCATTGTCGTGGTGGAGCAGTAGCCCGCGGAGCCCTGTGTTCGGTCGCTTGTTGCTAACAACAGAGAAAACTTCTGGCAAACATTTGGTAGTATACCATTCGGCATTGATGCTTCTTTGATCCCGTAAGGGAATTGATACCAAGTGGCCAGTAAAAAGCTAGCGATCAAAATCTTCCCCCCGCTTCCAGATCGCTTCACTTTGGTGGGCGTTAGTTCATTTTGAAACACCCAAACAGTCGACTGGCGCTTGGTTTCTGGGTCGTATTGATAAATCCATGACTCATCATTTGTAACGATGTCGTAAACACGCCGAGACGAGTCTGCTTCAAATATGTTTAGCATATCACGGCACCATTCCACCCGGGCTTGCTTCTGAGCATCGGTGAGGTTGTGCGGCACCCAGCGTGATACTATCCTCCTCACGCGAAGATGGCTGTGTAGAATCTCGTAAACGCTTCCCGATCCAATCTTCAATATGTGTTGAATCTCCTGATATGTAATTCGCCTATTGTCTTGGATTACATTTTTCACTGCCAGCACGATTTCTTCGGTAACAGCCGTCAAAGGGCGACCGCTTCTTTCTTCATCCCCCAAAGTTGGTCGACCGCACTTGAATTCGTTATACCAATGATATACGGTAGCCTTGGAAGGGCCTTCATCCATGAATGCCATTTTGAAGTCTATCGTACGATTCATCCGGTTTCAGGCGACACTTGAAATCGTAAAAAATCATAGCTCTAAAATGTTCCCGGCGCAGATCCATATTTCAGTGAGACACAATACTTTGAATTAGCTCGCAAAAAATGTGGAGGGAAATTTTGAAATTAGAACATCCCTATTTTTACTTATAAATAATCATATTTTCGAAAAACATTATAACTGGGCAGTCTCCCATATATAAAAACTTTTTTTCGCAATACTTTCTGAGGGGCCTGGTTTATAGTCCCAAGATCCATTTTTTCCAATTTTCGACCCCGGTCTGAGTTCGTGCGGTGACCGATTTGATAAAAAAAAATCGCCTTGTACGTGGGACGCACTATAAGTTTCCGGGATGAATATGAAAAAATACTATTAAAGGTACAAAATTAATTTATTGTTTTTCAAAATAATCTCCCTTGGCGTCTATGCACTTTTTCATTCGATCAAACCAGTTTTGAAAACTTTTGTGCCACTCCCCTGTGGTGACCTCTGAAACGTATTTTTCATACTCCTCGACAGCCTCTTCTGGTGATGAAAATCGTTGACCGCGTAATTGGTTCTTAATTTTTGGGAACAGAAAAAAGTCACAAGGTGCCAGGTCGGGACTGTATGCAGGATGACTCATGAGTTCTACATTTTTCGTCTTCAAAAAGTCGTTTGTCTGTCTGGCCGTGTGAGAACTAGCATTGTCGTGGTGCAGGATGATACGGCGTTTACGGTTATTTTTACGGAGTTCGTCAATAACTTCCGGCAAACAAATGGTCGTGTACCAGTCACTATTCACGGTACGACGATTCTCTAAAGCAACAGTAGCGACGTGTCCAGTTTTATTAAAAAAAGAAGCAATCATCCGCTTAGATACACTTTTCACGCGCGCCACTTTGGTTGGTTTCGGCTCATCTTGAAAGACCCATACGCTCGATTGCTGCTTTGTTTTGGGATCGTAGCAATAAATCCATGTTTCGTCACCTGTTACTATGTCCCACACCAAATTTGACGCACCTTCGTTGAATCTGGTAAGCATGGCACTGCACCAAGTGACGCGGTCCGTTTTTGAGCCTCGGTCAAGTTGTGTGGGATCCACCGCGAGCACAGCTTTCTCACACCCAAATGTTTGTGTAGGATTGATTGTATTTGACTCATGCCTATTTCTAAGGATGCGCGAATTTCATGGTAGGTCACATGCCTGTCTGTTTCAATCATACGGCGCACAGCATCGATGTTTTTGTTGGTCACAGCGGTGGACGGCCGACCATCGCGAGATTCGTCACTGAGATTGATACGACCACGCTTGAATTCTGCAAACCAGCTATAAACAGTCGTCTTGCATGGTGCTTCATTGCCAAAAGCTGTTTCAAGCCGAGCGATGCTCTGTTGAGCTGTCAAATTACACTTAAAATCGTAGAAAATCATACTACGAAAATTTTCCCGAGTTAAATCCATGTTGATGCAGACACACAATTTTTTAAATGGCGCCACAAGGTAAAAACAAAAGACAGTCAGATGAAACAAACTGCATTCAGCCAAAAGAGTTCTATTTTCAAATGTTGCAATAAATTTTTAAATATTGTTTATGTAAGTGGCCAGTTCCGGAAACTTTTAGTGTTACCTATGTATTGTCCGACGACCCGTCTTGCTTAAAATGCCTTCACCTTGATTCCGATATGTTTAGTCCCAAACCTCGTTTTTTCACGTTTGAAAAATTTCAGTGACCGATATCGGTTGTAAGACCGAGCCGAAATGATTGGAGTGCTCTTTCGAGCTATAATTAATTCAGCGTTCCTATACCTTTAGTCCCTACATCTTCTTGGGCTCCAGATCTATTTGCTTATAATTTTTGAAATGGAAGTGGATTTACATACTGTACTACGTATGAAATGTAACACTTTTAGCTTTATTGGTGTTGCTTGTATTGTTATATTTTCTAAAAGGGTAAATAGGCATTTTAGGTATTTTTTTGGCAAAACTACCAAAAACAATGGGCAGTTATGGAAGTGCGTCTTTCACTGCTTCCCGTAGGCAACTAAACTGGGAACAGTGAGGCCACTCTTCTCAACAATAGCACATTTTCGCGAGGCCTAAGTATATATAGTAAAGGCACACCTTAATATTTACATCTCTGGCTCACCGATCACGCTGGGACGTAATAATCGTCGGTGAAACGTGAGTGTACGAGTGGGTACTGTGACTTACATTCCACAGTCCACAATCGGGAACACCTGAGACCGACAACTTGAGATCTTACCGTTTTCGTGACTATCCATGTGCCGAAGCAAATACTTTCCGCACGCAAACTTCTTGTGACAAAGTTCACATTCGAATTTCTTTTCCAAGTGAGTCAACACGATATGTTTATCGCGAGTGTTCTTGTCACCGAACGTTTGGGGACAGAAGTGACATTTGATGGTTTTGTGCACTCGAGGCATATGCTCGCGTATCGCTCTTTTGCGTGAAAACGTTTTCTTGCAGATGTCGCAAGTGAAAGCGGTTTTTTGCACTCGTTTAACTTCAGGGAATGTGGGCAGCTGTTCCTCGATACGGGACTCTTTCAATATTCTGAGCTCAGTGTTTATTGCTTCTTCGTTTTCTTGTTTTATAGAAGATACATCTGAAAATAAAAATAAAAAACTCGTACAAATCCATATAAGACATTATATATACTAGCTTTTGCCCGCAGCTTCGGCCGCGTTCAGTGAATCTTTGCACCGTTTCCGGCTTGAGCGTTAACCACATCCCAACCCGTTGAGTGGTTCCAGAGTTTATTTAATCTTTTCCCCGTTTTCGGCTATGCGTTATTTTATGAACAATCCTTTTAGCCTTTGTGTTAACCGGGTCCTTACGATGATAATAAAGAAAACCGCATCCAAATCCGTTCAGTGGGTCTCGAGATATAAAAGCGTTTATTAAATCTTTGCCCTGTTTCCGGCTTGGGCGTTATTTTATGAACAGCTCTTATATCCAATGTGTTGAACATGGTTACTACAATGATAATTAAAAAAACCGCATCCAAATTCGTTGAGTGGTTCTCGTGTTATAAAAGCATTTATTCAATATTTTCAACGTTTCTGGCTGGGGCGTTATTTTATTAACATCCCTTATAGCCTATGTGTTGACCGGGGTCACTGCGGTGATAATAAATAAAACCGCATTCAAATCCGTTGAGCGGTTCTCGAGTTGAAACGGAACATACAGACAGACAGACAGAAGAAAATTCTAAAAATTGTTGTTTTGGCTTCAGTACAGTTCAGTATAAGTAACCCATTTCATTTAAAATTTCGCGAAAATATTAAATGTACAGACACGACTTTTTTACTACTTTATTATTAGTATAGATAAATATGTATATCCAACAGCCCGGTTCGTCTACTGCTGGACATAGGCCTTTCCAAGATCTACTCTTGGCGATCCTCCTGGATACTGCACAGGCGGGATAGTGAGCGCGGGACCGAAACTATTGCACCAGTGACACGAGCTGCCCAGCCAGCCAGCTGCCCGGCACCAGTCTGTTTTATATATAAAGACCGGCAATAGGGGATGGATATACCGCCATCGATCGGCCCCAAGCATGTTGGGTCACCTGGTTGTGCCCGCCCGGCACCAGCTCTCCACCTGCAGTCAGCTATTGGGCTACACGGACTTACATCATCCCCCACTCACAAACTGAATTGGTTTATGTGATGTGAACACACCTTGATTTTAATTGAATGTATAATTTGATTATGTCATAAATACAAAAACCAAGCAACAGACTTTAAAATAAAAAGTAACCAGGATCACTTTATAACCTTCATAATCAATACTTATAACAAAACAGTAGAAACCGCTGTGTCTGTACATTGAAGAAAAGTAATAGAAATAGAAAGAGGGTGACTAAACAAGAGTAATAGAACACAAATCAACGATTTTTAGATTTCTTTTCTGTCTGTCTGTCTGTTTGTTCACGCACATCTCTAAAACTACTGAACGGATTTTCATGTAGTTTTCACAGCTGTGTAGAGCTTAATTTGGAATAGAATAATAGCTTTATTTCATTAAAATCGGATCTCGGAAAAAAAAGTTATCGTCATTTAAAGATTTTTGGAATTTACTTTTCTACTGGTAGTAATTAGAAGTTATGGTACGGGATCTCCTCAACTGATACAGACTTCGAGTTTGGGCTTATTTGATTGGTCTTTCTTTATTAGCGCTTTGGTAAAACATGGTGACCGTTTTCCCTATTTCGACGATAATCTCTTCGACGCGGGCGGAGCCGCGGCCAAAACCTAGTGACCTATAAACCTCACACAAAAGTGGTTCACCGGTTAGAACAGACACACAGACAAAAATTCTAAAATAAAATAAAATTATTTTATATTATGCTTCCTCTTCAGGGTTCACAACATTTTTAGGGTTCCGTACCTCAAAATGAAAAACGGAACCCTTATACAAATACAAGTTGTACTTCGACTCGGTCGGTCGCCTCCTAGCCGTGGCTGTTCCGATGCCGACACGAGTAAGAATACACACGTACTAGCGACCTAGTTTCCGCGTTCACCATGGCGACCACGAGCAAGCGCTCCGACACCAATGTGGTAAACGAGCGGCTCGCCTTCGTGCAGAACAGGCTGGACGTGATGGACGAAGTCAGCGTCATGCAGATCTGCACCTCCAGCTTCAGTGACGCCGAGATCACCGCTGCCAAAGCGGTACTGGAGAAGACCGCCGTAACTTCCGTGCGCCTTGCAAAGAGGCAAGGAGACGGACACGGGAAAAAGGACCTTCAGGACATCTTCCGGGTCTTCAAGGAGACCGATCCGGACGATCTCCCATCGAACATAGCGAAGGATCTGAACAAGCCCGTGACGTTTGACCATGTCGACGGGACATCATACTGTTGAAGTCTGACGTCACTGAACTGCGAGCTCGTCTGGACGCTTCGGACAACGTTTGTGTGGAGTTGCGACGTGAGCTGACGTCACAACATTTACAGCGCAACGTGAGCTCGGCGCTGTCTGTGCCCTCAATTGTGCGGAATGTGCCGACGCCGCGTATCGACGTTTAGCAAAGTGTCGTCTCGCCGCTCAACGATAGTACTGCAACTGATCCAGTTTTATCGAAAGTTATTGTACTTTTGATGCCATCGTTGGGTGTTAAAATGATGCCCTCGAAGACAGCAGCATCCGTACTGTCTACGCCCGCACATGTACAGAAAGAGACCACACTCAGGTGTCCCGCCGCCCTCGTCGGTGCCCAGCTGTTTGAACAAAAAACAGCCACCCACGCCTGCTGGCGCGGCTCCTGCTACACGGCGCCCGCCGAACGCGAATACTGACGAAAATGGATTCACTCTCGTCGAGAGGAGGAAACATAATCGTCGTCAGAATCGTAACAAGCGCGGCACCGCCCCTGCAGCTACAAACGACCTGAAAGCTGCAGAGCCCAAAATATCAGTATACCTGTCCAGAGTGAACATAAGTGTGACGGTGGACGATCTTGTCCCGTTATATGAAGAGAATGTGTGCGGGTCTGGTGGTTGGGGGAAACGCGAGTGTACACGTAGCTATGCTCGAGTCTGAAAGGCAAAAAGACTTTTTGTCTTTCAAACTTCATGTACCTGCACCTTATGCCCGCGTATTCCTCAGCACCGATTTCTGGCCAGCGGGTATTGTATTTAGATGCTTCAGGGAAGCGGCACAGAAGATAATCCCTGCTAAAGGCTAAACCTGTTAGTTATAGTTTAGTTTTTTAATTTCACGTTGGGACGTAATAATCGTCGGTAAAACGCGAGTGTGCCGAGTGTGGACTGTGACTTGCATTTCGCAGTTGGGGGATTGTCGTGACGATATACTATAACATTATATTTTGAATATGTATTATTAGGTTAAGGTATTTATTAATATGGGCTGCAAAATAGGTATTATGCCTGAAATAAAATGATTATTTTACTATATACGATCACTTTGTAATGCTTCTGTCAGTTTTTAGGGTTCCGTAGTACCTGAAAGGTAAAGGGAACCTTCATGGTGTGACTCCGTTGTCCGTCGTCCGTATGTTAGTTAGTTATATAGTTTGTCTTTTATTAAGGCTTTGTTGCTGATGATTGGAGGAGAATATCTTCAGATTAGTCTCCAGTTCTAGCAAATGTTTCTTGATAAGAGATGAGGTATTGTGTCATGCCTAGAGGCGTAACTAGGTACAGGCCAGGGGACGCAACCAGTACTGTCTGCCCCATCCCCCAAAAACATAGGTTTCATTGATGTTAAAGATACTTTATCCAATTAAGGCGTTTTTTTGTTTTATTTATTGGTTTGTATGATCTCATTGTATGAAGGGTTATCACAGATAAGTATCTGGCAGAATAGAGTTGATGATCGAAAGTTGATGGCGGAACCGGAGCCAGCCCCCCTCCAGCTACAAATCCTAGTTCTGTCAATGACCATGCCACTTGATCATTATCTCACTACAATCACATAATTGAGCACAGATACTTGTTGATGGCGGAACCGGAGCCAGCCCCCCTCCAGCTACAAATCCTAGTTCTGCCAATGACCATGCCACTTGATCATTATCTTACTTCACATAGTTGAGCACAGATACTTGTTGATGGCGGAACCGGAGCCAGCCCCCCTCCAGCTACAAATCCTAGTTCTGTCAATGACCATGCCACTTGATCATTATCTCACTACAATCACATAATTGAGCACAGATACTTGTTGAAGGCGGAACCGGAGCCAGCCCCCCTCCAGCTACAAATCCTAGTTCTGTCAATGACCATGCCACTTGATCATTATCTCACTACAATCACATAATTGAGCACAGATACTTGTTGATGGCGGAACCGGAGCCAGCCCCCCTCCAGCTACAAATCCTAGTTCTGCCAATGACCATGCCACTTGATCATTATCTTACTTCACATAGTTGAGCACAGATACTTGTTGATGGCGGAACCGGAGCCAGCCCCCCTCCAGCTACAAATCCTAGTTCTGTCAATGACCATGCCACTTGATCATTATCTCACTACAATCACATAATTGAGCACAGATACTTGTTGATGGCGGAACCGGAGCCAGCCCCCCTCCAGCTACAAATCCTAGTTCTGCCAATGACCATGCCACTTGATCATTATCTTACTTCACATAGTTGAGCACAGATACTTGTTGATGGCGGAACCGGAGCCAGCCCCCCTCCAGCTACAAATCCTAGTTCTGTCAATGACCATGCCACTTGATCATTATCTCACTACAATCACATAATTGAGCACAGATACTTGTTGAAGGCGGAACCGGAGCCAGCCCCCCTCCAGCTACAAATCCTAGTTCTGTCAATGACCATGCCACTTGATCATTATCTCACTACAATCACATAATTGAGCACAGATACTTGTTGAAGGCGGAACCGGAGCCAGCCCCCCTCCAGCTACAAATCCTAGTTCTGCCAATGACCATGCCACTTGATCATTATCTTACTTCACATAGTTGAGCACAGATACTTGTTGATGGCGGAACCGGAGCCAGCCCCCCTCCAGCTACAAATCCTAGTTCTGCCAATGACCATGCCACTTGATCATTATCTCACTACAATCACATAATTGAGCACAGATACTTGTTGATGGCGGAACCGGAGCCAGCCCCCCTCCAGCTACAAATCCTATGACCATGCCACTTGATCATTATCTCACTACAATCACATAATTGAGCACAGATACTTGTTGATGGCGGAACCGGAGCCAGCCCCCCCCCCCAGCTACAAATCCTAGTTCTGCCAATGGCCATGCCACTTGATCATTTACAAGTACCTATGATTGGTTTAAAAGGAGACAATACTACGACCAAGTACTCTTTTTTCGTGGCCCAGTGCCAGTCACGACCTATGTTTGGAAACTAGTATAGCCTTTCAGAACCCCCCTTTTTGGGTAGAGTTGCGAATGACCACTGCCATTTTGATGGGTTTACAACCCTTTTCAGTTGTCACTGTTTTATTTTTATGTGGTTAAAACACAAAAATTTGAAGCAAATTTATATAAAATCATATAAGAAATCATATTTCAGGTTGGAAATGGATAGTCTTCTGCAGAAATTAAACTTTTAGTGGAAAATATTATACCTTGTATATGACACCTTGACAAAAACCATCTTGTGTCACTAAAATAGTTGATTAGAATTTAAAGTCAATAAAATAATGTTTTATTTCACATGTCCAATATCCTTTTCTACTTGGGTAAGAACCATCCTACCACAACTGTACCAAAAAATCACCAAAAACACTTGCCAGGGTCGCCGACTGGTAACTAAGTATTAATTTTGCCCCGAACCTTTTCGCCACTCTGGCTTTGAAAGGATAGATGTTAACTATGCGGGGGAAAGGTGGTACGTTGTAGGTGGTAGAGCTGATGCCGGGCTTGACTGTGGAGGTACCACCATCTTACTCGCAAATCCTCCCTAGAGTAAAAGAACAGCTCTCAGGCAAAACCAGGCGGCCCACCGTCGCCTGGGACCGATGGATGGCGGTATATCCATCCCCAATTGCCGAGCCTTATATAAAACAGACCGGTGACGGGCAGCGGCGTCACTGGTGCAAGGGATTCGGCACCGCCCTCACCAACCCGCCAGCCCAGCATGTGTGAGTATGGGCATTTCTTCCAGGAGGACCGCCAAGAGTGGCGAGATCCTGGAAAGGCCTATGTCCAGCAGTGGACGGAACAGGCTGATGGATGGATGGATGGATGCGGGGGAAATGTTAGGACAAACCAGACTATGATATATGAGCCCTTAAACAGTTGTAAGTCATATTTTAGATTCTAAAATATTACTTTAAAATGCTTAACATGTTAATAAAGCCGAATTTGAAGGCTTTAGTTTTAGTTTGACATACATAAAATTAAACTACTTTAGGTTAAAAAGAAGAGCCATTTTCAAGTCACCATTTTATAACCGTCAAACTAAAAATTTGGAATGGTTAGGTGCCATCTCTCGTTGGCTCTAGTTTAAGTTGAGTAAATTATGGCTGTCAAACTAAAATTTTAGTTTGACGTTTATAAAATGGTGACTTGAAAATTGCTCTTCGTTTTAACCACACTTAAGTTTAATTTTATGTGTGCCAAACTAAAACTAAAGCCTTCAAAATCGGCTTTATTATTTATTTAAACTGGTTGACCATTTATGAACCATTGCGAGGTGGGCCACTTACAGAAGCTCGGCGGGCTAGTTGAGTATAGCTAAATCAATAAAATAGAGTAAAGTATATCTTTCAAATATATATTTTAAATATGGTATTGCAAATTTAAAATTAAATGTAGGTACCTACCTGAAGATATTGGAGTGTGAATATTTTCTACATGCCATGAAGGTCCTGGAGTTGGCAATACTTCTTTTAAGAGTGGTACTACTTCAGGGTCAGATTCTATTTTCATCATCATGCTCCTGGTTGTCTCGTCATGTGTAGTATCACCACTTGTTGGTGGTCCCTCTGCTGACCCTTGTGTTTGTGAAGGTCTGAACATGGTCTGAACCTTAGAATAGGTCTGAACGATCAATCAGAATAAAAACACGACCTTTATGTACCTACTAACTACTGCTTACATTATTCTATCTATGACACTTTGCTGTGATGAACCAATTAGTCTGAGTGAACCAATGAACAAACAATTGCTTAAAAAGACCATTTGATAAAACTCACAGATTATAAAATCCGTAAAACTTTCCACTAAGAAAAGTTTTGTTTGATTGGTGGTTGGTTGTGGTTGGACAGAACTAGGGATGTTGATTTTAAATCGATTTAATCGAAGATCAATTAATCGGGGCCAAAAAAATCGATTTAGGATAAGATAAGATAAGATATCATTTATTCACAGCCAAAAAACAATAAAAACAAAAAATAAAAAGAAAATCAATCAAAAGATAACACACACAGCTTAAATAAAACAACTTCAACAATGAATTTTAGTTGAAGCAGCGAAAAGGTCCGACTCAGCATAAGCATTGCATGACAACTGCAACGCGCCGTTTTTCAGTCAGGCCCATATGATGATCACACATACCAATTATAAAAATAAAACAAATTTGATGCATTATGTTGCTGAATTTTTCTTTATATTATAGATTAATAAATCGGATAAGCAGTTTACAGGAGACGAGTCAAAATATAACACAATCCGTTTGAAATATTAAGATGGATAGACAAGACAACTGACCGTTTACCTAATCATTGAACAACCCATGTGATCATACAAATAAAAATATCACGGCAACGATTTTTGTAGGGATAAAAGATACTGAAACATTTCGATCGATTTTTTCGGAGTGATTCGATCTTTGAATCGATCCATACAACCGCAGCATCGTGGACACGAATTTTTGTGGTTTCGCGGAAAACTTTTGCTAACAAATCACATACAATTAAATAGAGTATCTAAATTTAATTTTAATTACGTTTCCAGCAAGTATTTGATTTCAAAATACTAAATTATCATTTTCGAAGAGCCTTTTATTTACATTTCAAGATAGGAAGTTGGAGTAGATAATTGAGACTCAGAAATATGGTCACTTATTGGTGTCAATTCGGTGTAACATGACATAATTATTTGACAGGACTAAACCTAATTCAAGCAATCTGTCTTTTTCTTTCTGTATCGAGAAGAAGACAAGGAAGAGACGCTTAAAATAAGGTTAATTCTGTCAAATAAGTTAAGTCGTGTCACACGGAATCAACACAATTATTAACGTAATTATAATGTTATGTATGTGCATTTTAATTACTTTGGCAATGAAACTTAAACATATATTTTAATTAATAATATATATACTAAAAACCAACTAACTAACTTTACTTAAAATAAACTCGGGAAAAATTAACGCATTATGAATTTTTACCTAAATTTCCATCATAATTTTCGATTTTTCTATACCGATTTTATTTTTTGGATTGATTTTTCGACTCGATAGGAAATCGACCTTTTTTGAATAAATTGAAGGGCCACGTTCAGTTTGATCGCCCGCTCATCACAGACAGCAGGATAGCATATACAAAATCAACGCGTGCAAAAGAGATGTCATTATCGCCGGGCGTGAGCGGGCGATCAAACTGAACTCAGCCCAGTACACGTACTTAAGTCAGGGCTGCCAACTCCTAAATTTTTTCCCCCGAACCAAAACCAAAAGACCCTAAAGAGCCCGAAATTAATTGTGAAATCCCCCAAAAAAGAAAACTATCTAAAGCTCTAAGAAAGTCTTTTTTACACAGTTTCAGTGGGTTGAAAAATATCAGTTTCATTTGAAGTACTCTTAAACTCGTACATTTGACTGTTATTTACATACTTACGTTTATACGTAACATATTTTTAGGGTTCTGTAGTACCTGAAAGGTAAAAGGAACCTTTATGGTGAGACTCCGTTGTCCATCCATCCATCCGTCCGTATGTCACAGCCTCATAACTTTGGCACCGTTAAAAATAGAGACTTGAAACTTACTACAAAAATAGCATTCACTTGCCTGTAAAAATATTTTGAAAAATTTTAAAATGCTCAAAATATTTCGAATACAAAAGTGAGAAAAATAAAAAAATATCCTAAAAATACAATATGAGAATCAAATTGTAGATATTAAAGAAGTGATTATAAAAATATATATGGCACCGATTTCGAGAAATGTTTGAAAAACCACAAAAAAATACATGTCCTCTTATTTCCGAAACAAGTGGACCGAAAAACATAAAAAAAATATGGTTATAGGCCAAACTTGGCAAATTACAGGAAAATTATAGCAACAAAAAAAAAGTTGAACACAAATGAGAAATATAAAATTAATGTAAAATACATACAAAAATATTTTATAAAAATACAATATGGGTGTCAAATTGTATATATTAAAGAGCTGATTATAAAAACATATACTTTTACTATATTTACTGGCAGTGATTTCGAGAATCTTTGAAAAACCACAAAAAATACATGTCCCTCCCCTTATTTCCGAAACTTTTGAACTGAAAAAAATGAAAAAATCTATATAAAATAAAGCGGTTAAGAAATTCACAAAACTTTTTATTGTTGACTTCATTATGGATTCGAATTTGTTTTGTGTAGGTATTATGATATTTCAAACACAATGTATAGTCTGTCAAATAAGTGTTGAAATTAATATTGAAGAAATTATTTTTCTTTCGCCTGGTTACACCAAACAAATAAGTACAAAATCTGTTACATCGAGTTAACCGCGTTGTTATTTCATACAAATATTACTAAAATTGTACTGCTTGAACGTTTAAAGTCCAATAAAGTTCATTAAAGTTTCATTTTCATTTCAACACTTTTTTGACGGACTATATAGGGTGAAATTTAATCAACCGACCAAATTCATACTAGAGACTCGGTTGGTGATCAGTAATCCTTTTGGCCACTTTCGAAAAATATTTTTTTTTGCTCCCGTACTGGTTGGACTAGTTTAAGTACAATTCCTAGTGCAGGTTCTACGGGAAAAAATTTTTTTTTTTTTTATTTCACCCGGTTTATCATTAAACCTTGTTCCTGATAACTAACCGAGTCTCCAGTATGAATTCGGTCGGTTGATTTAATTTCACCTAGTATATGTATTGTTATTGAATAAAATGAATATTAATATACGAATATGATAATAAAATGACAAAAATCAAATTTTTCATCCTCGTCCTCGAGTTTTATTTTGAGTACGGTATCAAAATATTTGTGTCTCTCTTTTTTGGTACAATTAATTATTTTTTAGTTGTCAGGCAAGATTTTAAATACATTTTCCTGACTGTTCCCAAAACTGTCGAATTACGGAACCCTAGGTATGCGAGTCTGACTCGCACTTGACCGGTTTTTAATAAGATGATATCCTATGCAGAGAAAATCGGACCATCATAATGTTTTGAAGATAAATAAAAGTGATAGTGAAAACAAGAATAAATTTGAAAGGCGCTATCTAGCTGTCCCACTCAAAGTAACGAGATATTTCTTCAGATATAACTTTTTTTTACTCGTCAAAAGACTAATTGATTTTTTTTACTTAAATTTAAGGGGAAAAATCTCTTTGGGAACCCTGCCTTAAGTAAACTTTTTTCTGAGAAGTACTACATAAGCAATCTTTCTTGGCTTTTCCTCTTGTCTCTTAACTAGCCGTTCATTAATTTAGCAAATGTCGCTAGACAGTGAGTTCAAAAGTCGCTAGATGTCACTAAGTAACTAAAGTTTATAAAGTCACTAGGTATAAAACATTTTTTATTCCAAGTTTTGTCATACTATAATTACTTCAGCTACAAATATAAAGTACTTGAAGGGCGGGTGTGCAGCCGATTTTATACTTGTAACAGGTATGAAATCGGCGGCACACCCGTCTTGCTTGTCCTGTACTATCTGGGTTTTGTACCTATCTTATGGCTTTGCCTATGGTGCACGATAATCTTACTGCGGGCACGTATCCAGACTTTTGTTTCGGGGTGGGATATTTATTGAAACAACAATGTGAATTGTGAAAGAAACCTGTGTAATCACTGTAGACTTTAACATTGTTGAGTATAAAATTATCGTAGGTACTTTTTTTTATTAAAACGTACTCTTACGTACTTTACGTGGTTATAAATACCTAAACATTCCCGGTCCCGTGTATGTCACGCTGAATTTCGGGGGGGGGGGGGATAAATCACACCTATCCACCCCCCTGGATACTTACTGAGTGATTTTGAGCTTCAATATGTCGTCATAAAGTCTACATTTGAACGCTCACTTCGTGCGTTGCCGCACACTGGTTCTATTCTGAAAAATGTGGGACTTAGGGTCCAAGCTTAGTAAATCGGCATGATTTTTTTTAACATCATAGGTCTTTTGATTCCGAACAACTTTTACAGATAATTTTTTTTTCATATTATCGCTCTTACACTCTAAAAAACATCTTGTGTTTTTTTTTGTATGGAGCAAAAATAATTATAGAGAGCATTATCCTCGATAGTTAATCCCCAGGTACCATTTCAATATCTTTGCGACTTTTGGAATTAGAGGCACTTCAAGGTTATTAGTTGAAATATTGGTCTCTAGGCGAAAATTCAACCATATTCGAAATTAAACTTAGCTCTTACGTAGAAAGTATGGTCTTTAATAGTTTATCCCCAGATACCGATTGCATATCTTTGCCACTTTATGAGCTTTGGTCTCTTCAAGGGTTAATGTTTTATAAATAAATTATTAATAAAAATTATGTTTTCTTCTTATAGCAGTAATTTCACACATAAAACTCAATTAATAACTTAAACTTCAAACAAATTAATAACTTATACTTCAAACGAATTAATAACTTAAAAATGAAATCTATCGTGTGAAATGTGTCCTATCAGGTAACCGACCTGTTAACGGAAAGTCAAAAGTCTGAAAATATACGTGTTCAAGTTTTACATTGATCAGTTAAGTAGTTGACTTATCATATTAAAACAAAAACCGTTGAAAGACTAAACGCAAGCATAAGTACATAAGGGCACTTATGTACACTTATTTTAACATGTAATTCCAGTATTCGTTACTTTATTTATTTACCATAATCACAAAACAGGAAAATTAATTAGAGGGGGACAAAACAAAAACAATAAAAAACTTTTATTGCTGAACGATTCTCGGTTCGGCTTAAGTCAATTCGATACAAACAAACTTCATCCAAAACTTCTCCGCGTTCAGTTTGATCGCCGCTCATCACTGACAGCAGGATAGCATATACAAATTCAACGCGTGCAAAAGAGATGTCATGATCGCCGGGCGTGAGAGCGGGCGATGACACTGAACGCGCTTACGAAGCTAGCTAAAAATAAAATTCCAATGTTTTTAATTTTGGTATTGAACATACAAAGGTTGCTAGAAAAGGTGCTAGATTACTTTTGTCGCTAAAAGGAAATAAAATGTCACTTTGACATCAAAATATTGCTTAATCTAGCAACATAGTCGCTAAGTTGGCAACGCTGTCAGGTTCCGACACTGACAGCAGAGGTGCGTTCATAAACTACAATAGTGGTCGCAATGTGATACTCTGGTGCGGCCAAAACGGAATGTACAACGACGTAAAATAAAATGTATTTTTTTTATAGGCAATACTACTAAATAAAATACGTCAAAATTGGAAGAAAAAGTATTACTTCTCTTTTTAGTGTTGCCAAGTTTAGATGATTTCTCGCTATTTGAGCTATTCGAAATAATATTTAGGTAAACTAATCGGTGAAAACTATTTAAGGCTATTGTTACTTTTTTCTTGGTATTGTTAATGTTGTATTATATAATAGCTGTTTGTTTCGTTATATAAATAAATATACAAAAATTGTGGTTGATTGATTGGCAAATATATTAAGAAAAAAAATCGGTCAATCGCGAGTAAGACTCGTGTCTAACGGTTTCGCACATACCGTTTTAATACACAAACTAATTCCACGCGCAGTTATGGATGGACATCTCAACACTATAATATCAAGTTGGTTTTGATAATATCTCTTTGAATATTAAAATAGTCAAAAAAGAGTTGAAATGAATGTTGAAGGAACTATATTTCTTTCGCCTGGTTACACAATACACACAAGTACAAAATCTGTTAAATCGAGTTTAGCGCGTTGTTATTTCATAAATATATTACCTAAATTATACTACTTGAACGTTTAAAGTTCAATAAAGTTCATAAGAGTTCAATATTCATTTCAAAACTTTTTTAACAGTCTATAGGTAGGTAGCTATTTATTTTTGCGGCGAGGTATAAGTTTGAATTTTGACACCACTGTGGGCCGCAGACGTCTATAGGAAGTATTAGTTTCAACTTGACAGAGGGACAGACAAACAAACGTACGGACAACAAAGTGATCCTTTAGGGGTACCTAAAAGACCATCTTTCTCCCGGTCCAAGAAATAACTGCCTTCCTGAAAACGTTGTTCTTGGCCAGCTAACTTCCTCTTCCCACCGCAGTTTTTCTTCGCTCCGCTCCTTAGAAGGAGGTCTAGAGACGCATTTGATTTTTATTTAATTACCTGTCAATCCCTATTTGAAGTGTTATTGCCAAACTTTCACGAACAATTTGTCAAGGGATAGAAACCATGAATATTACAAATTTTAAAACAAAGATCTACAATATCCAGATCAGACATTTTTAACTTGCCAACGACAAGTGAAAAAATCAAATGCGTACAAAAAAGCTTTCTTAAATCAAATTACTTCTATTTCTGCTCCTTTGTATCCTAAACAATTTTGGGACCCTTTCGATTTCTGTCATCAGGGAAATTAAAAGTCAATATCGGGTTAAACACTTAAATTTTTATGCATAAATATGTATGAGATTTAACAGGTTTTATTATTATTATATTTAGACATTCTAACATAATAGATTACACCACTTCTACGATTCAGATTTTTTAATATATTTATTCATTATTAACTTGCGTCCTCTGTAATTTCCCAATTCATTCAATGTCTCCCTTCTTTCAACAGGTTTAGATAATAAAACTTGTTTCTGAAATCTAAATTGGAACATTCTTAGCAAGGGGCAATACATTTTATTGATTTGTGAAATGGGAAGGTAACATATTTTTTAAGCTAAAATTTTCCAAAGTTAATAAGTATTAGTTTATGGGTATTTAAGCAGAGTCTGGCATCTATAGAGCATCATGCATATGTGTCAGACCGTTTTCTGCACAGGCACTGATTCGTTTGGCACACACTTTTGAAACTTTTGCAAAATACTTTTCCAACCACATACACGAAGATTATTACAGACAGTGAGAACAGGTGCAACACCATTACCTCCAAAAATGAGAAATTAAGGGTGGTTTGATCCCCTAATGTGCCTCAAAATGTGTATGTGAAAAAAACAAATGATTATTTTATAATTTCACCTCTAAAATGGGCTATAAGGGTTTTTTGGGTCGCTAATCATGAATTCGAGGTTTATTTTATATTGCAGGTAATGCAAGGGTCAATTCTGAGTGCTGACAAATGTTCTTGGAGGGATAAGGATTACCTGAAAGAAGGCATTTTTCAAACTGTTTAAGTTTTTAAATTACAGCTATTTTTTGGGTCATATTGAGGGAGTTTGACCCTCATTTTGGGAGGACCTCTTTTGTAGGACATGGTATGATATTTTACAATAAGCTTCCAGAAGAGGTCCTTAGTTTTTCTGAAAATAAGTTTAAACTATATATTAAGCAAGGACTACTTAAGAAAGCTTATTATAAAATCAATGATTATTTGGATGATAATGAAGCATGGTGTAATAAATAATAATAATCTTATTCAATATTGTAATTAATAATTAGCATATTTTAATACTGTATGATTCCTCCAAAGGCTTAAAATTAATTAATATGTAAACTTACTTTGTTAAAGGTAATAGACAATATGAGACGGGTTGACTAAGATATTTTTTTTTTCTCGTGACTAATTCTTGCAGTCTTATATTTTTTATGCCTTTACTTGAGTAGGTATGTATATGATTTTGTATCATATGTTTTATTTTGAAAAAAGGAATGTTTGCTAAGTTTCTTGCCCTTTTCTTAGCAATACTAATCGAATGGTGCGGATTGTTAGGCATTATGTATATATAATATTTTTATTCCTATATTTCTATATTTTATGCAAGTGTATAACTTTATTATGTATGTCCCGTTTTTATTTACGAACTTATTTCTTCATTGCATTATGTATATATAACATTTTTATTCCTAGATTCCTCTTTTTTATGCATTTGATATATATATATATTATTTCCCGTATTATTATATTTTTTTATATTCTAAAGATATATTATATTGTTAAAATTAACTTCGACTTGTAGAAAGTATACTTTATGTATCTATTTTGCAAAAATAAATATTTTGATTTTGATTTGATTTGGGATACACCATAAGGATCTAGTACAAGAAGTTTTTCTTCCATATATGATTATTAAAACCATAAACGATTAAGTTTAAGTATAAGCCTATTAAGTATGATACATATTTTTTTTTTTTAGATTTCCTTCCAATTAATGCCTGTGGAAAAGTTGGAAAAAAGCTATTAACAAAGACCCAGGATGGAATCTTATAGAAAATACCCGGATTTGTACTCTTTATTTCGAAGAAAATGTTTTTTATATAAAAAAATAAGACTTGATAGATATTTTTTAGTAAAACTATTTGTACTACCTTATTCACTTAAAAAATAGACCTAAATATACCCTACTATTTTTACTTTAGCATTGTGCGTTAGATTATTTACCGCATTAAGCGAACTCCGGCCCTGGTTTCTTCTGTCATGGTGGTTAGCGACATCTAACGCACAGTAGGCGAACCTATTCGCTAAACATTTAGTAACAAAATAGTGACAACTGCAACAGCAGAGTTCGATAGAAATCACTAGAAATATTAGAAAAAGTCGTACTTACCGATAAAAAGATATTTTTTCATCGTATTCTCTTAGTATATCCGAACACTTAACACAATTAGGGGTACAAAATTTCATGATTAGATGATAACTCGCGTTAGTCCGTGTTTGTGAATAAATTCTTTGAATAAAGCGCAGCTCCGTCCGTCACGAAAGTTGAGCCAGCAATGACGTATGCCCTGCCCCCTTTTGTGATATCATGCTACCATCGATCGTAATATACCACAATTCTTACACCAGCTCCTCTTCGTATCTAATTCGTGGTGATGGATGACTCATTCATTCATAACACTTCAGCTACACACTCGACGATGAGCGAGGGAAATAGTGAGGGAAGTGGGCAAAGAAATCATCGTGTGGCTGCCTTAATCGTCCTGCCCTTAGAGTATACATCATACAACTAAGGTCCTGCCGCTCGCGCTGCTCCTCGTCATGCCCATCGCTCGGAGTTAGACATTTATATGGATTGGAGATCATCCCGGCACGTTTTCGTAATAATAGAAACTCTAAAATTTGGCTAACCGACTTTCAATAACGCAATTTTAAGCAATAAAGAAAAATATAGTGGGCAATTTTAGGCTTCATCTTCATGGTGTAAATTTCTTGGCGACTTGATGTGATCTATACTTGGCAACACTGACTACTACTGCTTTTTCTTGTCTTGGTAGATATCTCTGTTGAGTTAGCATATTTTTCGACAAATAGTGGCTATTTTTACTTAATAGCCCCCTAAAGTGATAACAAGAAATCGAGGGCGCTCAAGTTATTTATAGTAAGTATTTTCCCCTAAACATAAACGTGTTTATCTTGATATTTATGTGGATTTTCACCAACTCTGAATTTTGTAATATTATTTTTGTTATACAGCTGTTATTTAGCGGTGTAATTGGCGGTGGGCACTAGCTTTGTTCTAACAAACTTGTCACTTTGCCAAATTGCGTCGTATCTCGAAGTTTTCCACCTTTGTTTTCGGCCAAATATAACGAAGAGTATTTGTGCTTTATAGAAGGTTATAACCCTAAAAACAGCAAGTCAGTAGACATTGGGCATCGAGTGCCCTGGTAAACGACAGCATGACTGGGCAATAACCTTTGTGATCTCATTAACAGAGTAGGGTAATTATTCTAGATAGTGGATGGTCAACATGTAGCCAATGAATCAAATGCTGGGTATCAAAACAATCCAAGTGGTCTCAAGCAATTAGTTAATGCTACAGTGCTGTTCGAGTTTCGTCAACAAGCAAGTTGCTCAATAAGATTCACTTTACAACAATTGTTTATAGTCTAGTTTGATGGGTACTGTCCAAAATTAAACTACAGGTCTAGTGAGAAATATTGCGACTTCGGCATTCGCAAAAGATATTAATAATTGTATTTATTTAATGACGTCTTATGACAACTTAATACTAAATTTTATCGACACTTAGCCGACAAAACACAAAGTCGCAATATTTCTCACTGTAGCTGCACATTATTAATTTTACCCTCTTAGCTTGGCCCAAATGGTTATTATTGTAAAATTTAATGACTGCTTCTGGCTGAGTGGTAGGGTTCTCGCCTGCTAATTATTATTATTATTATTATTATTATTGTTTATACACAAGCAGCTGAAAGCTGATGTTGTGTATATCACTGCACTTTAGTCTTTAAAAAAATGTCTAATTTATTTTTGAATGAGTTCACTGTGGTTGCACTAATTACAGCTTCATGTAGACTGTTCCACCCGGTAACCACACGGTTAGGCAGAAAGTGTCGACGGGGGTTGCTTGCACATTTTGATCCAACGATTTTAAGTGAGTGACCTCTGAGGTGCTGGTTTTTGTTCATTTTAAAAAGGCTGTCAAGTTCTTGAACATCATAGCACCCAGTCAGTATCTTATATGTCTCTATAAGGTCACCGCGTTGTCTGCGTTGTTGCAGCGTGGTAAGACCAAGTTCTTTCAATCGCTGTTCGTATGGCTTGTCATGTAAACCTACAACCATTTTGGTAGCTCTTCTTTGAACCTTCTCTAACATGACAATGTCTTTTTGAAAATAGGGACTCCAAATTTGAAAGCCATATTCAAGCAGTGGGCGTATATATGATTTATAGATTGTTAAAAATAAAGCCTTGTCGATGTAATTAAATGTTTTTCTTATCATATATGTTACAGAGTTAGCCTTCTTGGTTAGTTGAAGAACGTGAGCATCCCATTTCAGATTGTCTGTTATTGTGACTCCCAGATCTCTCTGTGCTGTAACTGTTTTTAGGGGTTCTGAGTCAACTGTGTATGGTAAATATGGGTTGTTTGTGAATCCAGAGGTTCATTCCCATGGTGCAATTTAATTTGTGTTGTCTTAGTGCTTCAGAAGCTACATTAAGCTGTAGGTTAATTTTATCCCAAATTACGGCAATAGGATTCACCAGCCATCATAGTTGGGAAGTAATATTTGTTAGTGAAAAGTGGGTGTATGAAGTGTGGACTGCAACTTGCCAACACCTCGGTCACCCCCTTAGAGATTCATGCTGTAACAATATGTGTAAATAAAAACTAAAACTACACAATAAAGTTCGGCAGCAACAAATGTTTACAGAGTTTGCTAATATTTGCCCGACATTTTAGATGAGTACCTTCTGAGATTTGAGACCTCTGCATTTCCAACTGTTGGAATATCAATGTCCTGTGAGCTCTTATTGTTAATTGTAACTTTAATTACTAGTTCCTACATAGCTAGGCTTAATCTAGAAAACAATGTTAACTTCGTGGGTCAAAATATTTTGAGTATATCAAATATATTTTATGTTTTCATTATTGCTACAAAATAGGTAGGAAGGCTGAAGAAGAGTTTAATATATATTTATTCATATTAACTAACACAGAGCATTTTATTTAAAGGTGAAGTTCGCGCATGCAGTAGTAGTTTGTTAGATCCAGTTGGTGCTGTTAGCGCGTCCCCATGATGTCCCTCAAGCCGAGGAATGTGGACTTCCAGGAGACATGGGCCAACCTGAAGGAGACAGTGAGTGTACCTCTTCTGTTACCGTGCACTGACATGTATGTGACATGTGGTATCTTGACTAAAGGAACCTCTTCTGAATGGCTGAAGCATAACTATTTAATAAAAAAACTGGCCAAGTGCGTGTCGGGCCACACGCAATGTAGGGTTCCATAGTTGGCCGGTACATTTTATACTCGTGTAACTCTGTACTCGTAAACCTGTAAAGCCTACTCAGCTGTGATAGTTTTCCTTTTAAATTCATTATATATACTACTGTGAATTTTTTCACATTTCTATAAATAATCATTTAGCCGGGGGGGACGCTCCACTCTAACCATGGTTTTTGATCTAGCTATCCAATGGTACCTCACACTATAGGATAGATGAGAAAAAAAATTCATTCCCAGTTTACGTGCATGAGAGGTACCCTCAAAAAAATTTTGCAGTAGTGATATACTGCGCTTGGACATGGTTCTTGGCATGGCAAACAAACAACCGACAGGAGAAGATATCTGACTTTTGAAATGGAATTAGCTAGATACTTTTGTTTGGTGCATGGTCGAAGTAACTGGGTGCGAAGAAACTTCCTGTTCCCATTATGAGGCTTTAGTTATTGATTGTGTTCTTAATTTCATCATGCCCGATACCCATGATATTGCCTTTTATCTAGTGCATCGCGTTGTATTTCAAGTGTGTAACATTAGATTATCAATACAGACATTGTGAACCATGTGGCTGAGCTATTATTTACGAGATCAACGTATCAACGACCACGTGGCGTGTGACTCTAACCATCGGCATCCTGACACCACTCGCCCATACCTCTGAATTCCTCATATCCATGCCAAATTACAGCTTTCTAGTACTAATAGTCTCTGAGCTAAGCCGCGGACAGACGGACATGGCAAAACTATAAGGGTTCCTTGTCGGACTACAGAACCCTAAAAAACTGGGCAAGTGCGAGTAGGACTTGTGCCTGAGGGTTCCACACCGTTCAAATAAGTTAATAGACTTTAGTGATATGAATAAAAATTACAAACATAAAATATATGAGAATGTATGAAACAAAACTACAAAATTAAGTTGGTCGACTATTACTCCTTAATTTGTAAGGTAAGGCACTTGACTCTAACAAAAAATTGCACTTTAAAGCTCCATCCATCAGCCTGTTTCGTCCACTGCTGGACATAGGCCTTTCCAGGATTTCGCCACTCTTGGCAGTCCTCCTGGAAGAAATGCCCATACTCACACACGCTGGGCAGGCGGGTTGGTGAGCGCGGTGCCGAAACTCTAGCACCAGTGACGCCGCTGCCCGTCACCAGTCTGATTTATATAAGGCCCGGTAATCGGGGATGGATATACTGCCATCCATCGGTCCCAGGCAATGGTGGGCCGCCTGGTTTTTTTGCCTGAGAGCTGTCCTCTTACTCTCCCCCAAATAACTTCGGGAGGATTCCCGAGTAAGATGGTGGTACCTCGACAGTCGAGCCCGGCATTAGCTCTACCACCTAAAAACACTCTGTTTGTGATATACTGAGCTTTAAAGCTCCCTGATCCCTGAGTAGAAAAATGGTGTTAACACACCCACAATATTTTTTTAAAGACCTATCCAACAACAATCTACAACACCAAGGGAAGACACGAAAAAAACTTCTTCCTCACTTTAATATATTTGAAATAATTTTAATTTTCAACTATTTTTTTACCGCTTTTTGGCATGAATGATATTAAGGCCAAATTACAGCTTTCTAGTACTAAGAGTCTCTAACGTGGACAGACAGATGGACGTAGAAATGTGGTATATATCTCAACAAGTGTAAGAAGATTATTGTTAACTGATCGACGGCTACGAAACCCGTGCTGTGAGTCACAGAGATAGGGTTGAATTTGAGGCTAAATTTCTTATAAACGATAGATTCGAATAAATTGGTTCCTGATACCACTCGTCTTATTATCTAAAGTGTGATGTTGTTGTCAGGTGGCGGGAGTGGTGGCGCTGCAAGCGGTCGAGCGCGCCGTGTGGAACACGCGCTTCAGTGACGTGTACGCGCTATGTGTTGCGCACCCGGAGCCGCTCGCTCACCGGCTATATGACGAGACCAGGTCGGTGCGGGGGGAGGGTGGAATTTCAGAAACGTCACTTGTGGAAAGGGGTGCTGCCCAAAAGCTTTTTATAACATTTTATGTCTTAAAATCGGTGGAGTTCAGCATTATTGTTAAATGAGCGTATTGTTGCAGACGTTTCCTGGAGGAGCACGTGACGTCACTGCTGGTGCGTGTGCGCGGCGACGCCGACGAGCACTGCGACGACCACTGCGACGGTCTGCTCACACGGTAACACTGTATTTTATCTTCACTAATAACAATTTAGGTGGTAGAGCTGATGCCGTGCTCGACTGTGGAGGTACTCGCAACTCCCGCCGAAGTTATTCGGGGGAGAGTAAGAGAACAGCTCTCAGGCAAAACCAGGCGGCCCACCATTGCCTGGGATAAAACAGGCTGGAGTACAGTAAATCGCCTTTGTTAGAATCCCGGCGTGCTCGCAGTGGTTCCTTTCTCCAGAATTATCTGCAAAGTATCGTATCGTCATAGCCAAATCCTTTAAAAAAAGCCGAGGTGATAAAATCCTCCAGGATGGCAGACTCACCTGATATCCCAGATTGCAATTCCAAAGGAAAGAAGGTCTGGGTACAACATGGCCACAAACTCGGCTTCCAGCAAGACAATTCCACCGTTCGGCTCCAATCTCGGGTGAAAAAGGATTTTAATTTTCCGAAAATTCCTTTATATTAACCATAAAAAACCCATCCTACTGACGTTCGATCCACCAATCAAAACCCACGAAACAAAAGAAAAAAAAAACAATATAATCACTGCGTTCACAAATCCAAAAATGATTGCTATTTGAAAATAGTAAATAGGCGTCTATACACTACAACTTTTGTCAGAAACAACATATTAGTTCGCTTCATGACTGTGTATAGACTTTCCCATTGAGTGGCGTTCAAATTCTCTGTGCAACGTTACAGTATTAACATGTCAACCTAACACGCTCCCCCTCGCTTCGCTCGTCGTCGCTGCCTATTTTCGGACTTTAACCGACTTCGGGCTTTGACCATAATTGGTGAGCATTTATCCATTTTGATGAGCACTTAAATTGTACCCTTTTATATGCATCAAAACTGTTGGCAAAGTAATTTTTACCACATTTTATTAAGAGAAAGTTGGCAGTCTTTTCTTTTGTGCCGTAGATAGACTGGACGGAAATGAACTGCTTTTAGTTTGGTGCGTTCGTAAGCTACCTTCAGTTTGACCGTTGGACGACATCCGCCTACCACTGACAGCAGGACAGTATCAACGCATGTTAGGTGACTGAAAGCAGCATACGAACGCATAAAAATAAAAGCAGTTTAATTACGTCAAGTTGGCAACTTGCGTGCAAAGAAAAAGAATGCCCGTCTTAAGTTCATTTGGAATATTTATTGTGTCAGGTACGTGGCGGCGTGGCGCGAGTACTCGCAGGGCGTCGCGTACCTCAACTCGCTCTACTCCTATCTCAACCTGCAGCACGTCAAGAGGCAGAAGGTACGTTTACACCTTTATACTATGTACAGATAGTGAAAAAGGATCAGGATTGGTAGACTCACGGTGACAGTAAACGCCATAGGAGACAATGACACACTAAACATGTGCCCGACACAACTGAAAGAGATCGTATACATAGATCGTGTAACTTCAAGTGTAAACTGCTTGCTATGCAACTTTTATAATGTGTCACTTGTTAAGACTCCTCTATATCAAAATATTTTCTCGTGATCTGTCAACATTATATTTTTATCAAACTAAAAATACAATGGTTCCTTTAATTTAACTTCGTTTAACTTTACCTTCCCTACGCTTACAGTCTTCTCCGTAGCAGGTTATGAGACCTGTACGGTTCCACTACGCTTGCTTTCTGCTCGTATCAGGTTATGGGCCCAGAACGCTTCCGCTAAGCTTACTTTCTGCTCCGTAGCAGGTTATGGAACCAGTACAGTTCCACTACGGTTGCTTTCTGCTCCGTATCAGGTTATGGGCCCAGTACGCTTCCGCTACGCTTACTTTCTGCTCCGTAGCATGTTATGAGTTCAGTACGGTTCCACTACGCTTACTTTCTGCGCCGTATCAGGTTATGGGCCCAGTACGCTTCCACTGCGCTTGCTTTCACGAGATCACTTTTCAGCGCTCTCAGGCTTATGTTTTTGATGTTCATTATTGTTGTCTTATTATTACTTTATTTGAAAGAGATCGTATACATAGATCGTATAACATCAAGTGTAAACTGGCTGCTACGCATCTTTTTATAATGTGTCACTTGTAAAGACTTCTGTCTATCAAAATATGTTTCTTGTGATCTGTCTACATTATATTTTTATCAAACTAAAAATACAATAGTTCCATTAATTTAACTTCATTTTACTTCACCTTCCACTACGCTTACTTTCTGCTCCGTATCAGGTTATGTGCGCCAGCGAAAGTGTAAATATTATGAAGTTTCTATGAGAAATATTTGGAACTGTCAGATGACAAGGAATTCGGAGGAATTCAGTGGATAGACGCGAGTAACGAGGAAGCAGTAGAACCTATCGTATCTACAATGGCTTCAGGCGACAGCGCGCATCAGTCTAGCTCGGGAGATATGCCGTCAATAGAGAAACTTGAAGGTGCCTCAAACTATTCCACCTGGAAATTTGATATGGAATGTGTATTAATCCATGATGATCTATGGACTTACATCACGAGCGAACCGGATGAGAAAGATGCAAATGCCGTCAAGAGAGATCAGAAGGCGCGAGCGAAAATAAGCCTTATGATAAGCAATTCCTGCAAGGTACACGTGAGAAGTGCTAAAACAGCAAAACAGGCTTGGGAGGCCCTGAGGACAGCCTATGAGGACAAAGGTTTAAACAATAGATGTAGATTGTTGTCTCGCCTTGTGAGTATAAAGCTAGAGAAGTTTAATACTGTGGCTGATTACGTGACAGAGGTCATGAAGATCTCCCAACAACTTAGCGACCTTGGTAAGGAAATTGATGATGAGTTACTGGCAACTTTGATGCTGCAGGGCTTAACGGAGGAATATATGCCCATGAAATTAGCATTAGAAAATACAAACATTACACTTACCACCGACTATGTGAAGACTAAGCTGCTACAATTAACTGACTACAAAGCGACGTCAGAACCAAGAGGAGCAGCACTCCTTACTACAAAGAGAAAGCCATGGAAGAAGTCTCAGAGAAAGAGCGGACCACCACTATCACAAAGTTTGAAATGTTTCATATGTGACGGGCCGCATAAAGCCCGTGATTGCCCAAACAACCCAAGCAAGAAGCCAGCGGCGCATACGGCGCAGCGGTGCACACACACCGCCTTGGTGACCTTCTCTGCTAACAACTACGAGTGGATTGTTGACTCGGGAGCGACACTACATATGACTAATAATAGAGATTGGATGAGAAACTTTGTAAAGCATGAAAATAGAGATGTTTTATGCGCAAATGGCGGTAAAGTATATGGTATAGGTACAGGAGATGTGGTGAGTAAGGATGGGAAGGATGTTTGCGTGGAAGGTGCTATGTATGTGCCTGGCCTATCAGAAAACTTGCTGAGTGTAAGTACATTGGTCAGGAGAGGTAGAGTAGTAGTATTTTCAAAGGCCGGATGCGAGATTTATGATGAGAATGATTGCGATGTGAAAGGCACAGTGATTGTTACGTGTAAAGAAGAGAGAGGTGTTTATAAACTAAAACATTATCCACAGTGTACAGAGGCAGCACTGTCAACCGACTTACACAAAGAGAATGATGATTCACTGGAGCTGTGGCATCGGAGGATGGGCCACCTGGGAGTACGCAATCTTAAATTACTAAGAGATAAAATGGCGGATGGGGTGATTTTTCCTGATTCTAATCCTAACTTAGAATGTGTGCCTTGTCTGATGGGCAAACAAACGAGACAGCCTTTCCCAAAGAATGAGGCTACTAGAGCCAAGGAGGTACTAGAGTTAGTACACTCAGATATTTGTGGGCCTATGAGTGTTAATTCTGTTCGAGGTTACAGATACTTCATGACACTTATCGACGACAAGACCAGGAAAACTTTTGTGTACCTACTCAAGAGAAAGAGTGAAGCCGTAGAGAAGTTGAAAGAGTTCAAGATTCTCGTAGAAAAGCAAACCGACAAGAAACTGAAGGTTATTCGTACAGATAAGGGGAAGGAGTACGTTAATAGAGAGATGGAACAGTTTACCAGGGAAAATGGTATCATCCATCAACTAACAGTCGACTACACGCCACAACAGAATGGTGTCGCCGAGCGAGCGAACCGAACGCTTACAGAGAAAGCCAGGAGTATGTTGCAAGATGCAGGATTGGATGAAATTCTGTGGGCAGAGGCCATAAGACATGCGGTATGTCTGAAAAACCGATCCCCAACGATAGCTGTCAAAAACATGACACCTGAGGAAGCTTGGACCGGACGAAAAACAGACCTGAGCAACATAAAGGTGTTTGGCTGTAAGGCGTACATGCACGTACCCGATCAAAAGCGTAAGAAGTGGGATCCAAAGAGTAAAGAACTTATTCATGTTGGATACAGTGAGAATTCGAAGGCGTATCGACTGATTGAACCCGTTACCTACAATATACACAAAGCACGTGACGTTATACTATTTGAGAATAGTCCCGCTGGCCACCGCAAGGAAGAAGAGCATAAATCGCAACCTACAAGAGTTGTAGTACGACTAGAGGACGTCGAAAATGATGAGGGCTCAGAAACTGCAAGTTCTACGGTGGAAGCAGACCAGTCACGTCAAGGAGGAGATGCCTCCATACAGTCAGAGGACATCAGGGTGGAGGATATCCCTGAAGAAATTTCCGATGCAATCGTTTCGGAGGAGAATACAGTTAGAGTAACTGAGGAAACGGCTGATCGGAGGTACCCACAGAGAGAACGGACGCCGAGGAACATTCCAGGAGCAATCCTTTATCAAGCTGTCAACGAGCCTGATAATAACCTGGATGGTTCCATCACAATGAAAGAGGCACTAACTGGTGCAGATAAAGTGCATTGGCAGAAGGCCATTAAGGAGGAGCTGGATGCCCTCAAGAAGAATAAAACTTGGGAGCTAGTCAAAAGGGAAGCTGGACAAAATGTGATCGACTCTAAATGGATTTTTAAAATCAAGTCTGAAGCTGGCAATAAACAGAGGTACAAGGCAAGGCTTGTTGTTCGAGGATTCAAGCAGAGAGAAGGAGTTGACTATTTTGAAACTTATTCCCCGGTAATAAGGCACAGCTCACTGCGGTTACTACTCGCCCTAGCCGCAGAAAATAAACTGCACATTGACCAAATGGATGTGAAAACCGCATTCCTGAATGGATACATAAGTGAGACCGTATTCATGAAGCAACCAAAAGGGTTCGAGGAGAAGGGAAAAGAAGATTATGTTTGTCTTCTGAAGAGATCCCTTTACGGATTGAAACAAGCCCCACGGGCTTGGAACGAGAGATTGGATTCAGCATTGAAACAGATGAAATTCCAACAACTTGGAAACGAGCCATGTGTCTACGTGAGAAAAAGTCAGCACAGGTTTATCATCCTAGCCGTTTATGTTGATGACATTCTGATATTCTGGAACAACAAGAGTGAAATGTTGCAGATTAAAAAGGAGTTAATGGAAACTTTCGAGATGAGAGATCTTGGAAAAGCGGAGTTGTTCTTAGGAATGCGTCTTCAGCAATCAGAGGATTGGATATCACTGGACCAAGAGAATTATTTAGAGAAAATGTTGACCAAGTTCAACATGGAATGCTGCAAACCTGTGGCTACCCCACTGGTTCCAGGTCAGAGATTGACTAAGCCGGAAGATGTTAACTATGAGTCACCTAAGAACATTCCTTACCGTGAGTTGATCGGATCCATGATGTACCTCGCCGTGTGTACGAGACCCGACATCGCCTATGCTACCAGCTACTTGAGTCAATTCAATAGTTGTTATGGAGAAGAGCATTGGCAAGCAGCTAAGAGAGTACTGCGGTATCTTAAAGGTACACAGAATCTCGGATTAAAATTCAAGCGATGTACAAAAGACATGGAAGCATTCGTTGATGCTGATCACGGAGGTGATCTAACCGATAGAAAGTCCTACTCAGGATTTGTGTTCAAGTTTGGTTCTGCGCCTGTAAACTGGGAGAGCAAGAAACAAATTATTGTAGCATTGTCCAGCGCCGAAGCTGAATACGTAAGCCTGTCCAACGCTGCACGAGAAGCGACTTTCTTGAAGAGATTGTTTGAGGAGCTTACTGGTCTTGAGAAAACCATTGTACTGAGCTGTGACAGTCAGTCAGCTATGGCGATAGCTAAAAACTGTTCACACCACAAACAAACGAAGCACATTGATTTGAAGGTGCACTTCGTTAGAGAAGCCCTACAGAACAACGTCATAGCGTTGAAGTACCTATCTACTGAGTTACAGATAGCAGATGTGATGACGAAACCTTTGGTGAAAGGAAAGCATGAGTTCTGTGTTAAGGGTATGGGAATGAGTCCTGTTGAGAGTGTTAAGAGTATGGAGAGTCTAAGCTAGTGACACGATGAGTTCAGCTGTGAGTTAACTGAGTTAGACTGGACGTTAACACTGGATGTTAAGGAGGAGTGAAAGAGATCGTATACATAGATCTTATAACATCAAGTGTAAACTGGCTGCTACGCATCTTTTTATAATGTGTCACTTGTAAAGACTTCTGTCTATCAAAATATGTTTCTTGTGATCTGTCTACATTATATTTTTATCAAACTAAAAATACAATAGTTCCATTAATTTAACTTCATTTTACTTCACCTTCCACTACGCTTACTTTCTGCTCCGTATCATTATTGTACACAAAAATAAGTTATTACAAGCATTGCCATTAAAAGTCATGTACAGCGGCGAGCTTGTCTCTCAGAATTTTCTCCAGCAAACCGATTGAGTGTTGAGAAAATCGGTAGTTACTTACTTACTTATTACCAATCTCCGCTGGGGAGCAGATGGCCGATGTGAAGTGCCGCCATTCTTCACGATCTTAGGCCAACTCTAAGATCTACGACCATGCCATCCCCGTCTAGTCCAGTTCTCTCTTCACTGTGCGCTGCCAGGTCTTGCGTGACCTGCCGAGTTTTCAGTAGTTATGAGTACTTAAAGTCAAAAGTACCTTGTTCTCAATAAACGAACAAGCCTTATTGACTTCGACTTATACAGTCAAATTTATACTGGAGGCTCGGTAATTGATTAGAAACAAAATACTGACACTGGAGAAATTAAAAAAAAATTTTGCTCTCCCATAGTTATTGCAGCCGTAGTCAATTAGAAACGAATATAAAATTTTGCTTCCAGCTAGAGCGATGGAAAGGTATAACAGAGTTTATATGTTGTTTCCATTAACTATTCTTTTATGAACGCATTATTTATTGCCTCATATTGTTTGAGAAAAGCACTATATATGCCTCAGTGGAAACGGGTGTTATAGCAACTCACCTCGTCAGGCGATACCCTTCCTTCCACTCCTCTGATATAATGTACTTTTATATAATGTTTTTATAATATTTCAGGTTTCAGATGCAGAAATAATCTACGGTTCGGCGGCCACAGTGAGCGGGTACGAGCAGGACGCCAGACAACTCGAAGTGAGACCTAGATTACTCTTTGTCATATGATATATCTGTTTGTCGTTGGGATAGAGAGAGAGAGATGTCCGTGTGAGAAAGCAGTGGTTAGAGTCTGACTGTGTGTGGCATCGAGCATAACCCCAAGAGGCGTGAACACATGAAATAAATTCCGTAATATTTTTACGCGTTCTGATTAGTTAAGCAAGAAGCATGCGGTGATATTAATCTCCAGTGAGTGGGAGTGAGACGCGACGCATATATATTTATTGCATGCAAAATTATAGACTAGTTACGGAATCGACGTAGAGAGTTAGAGGCCGTGATGTAGTAGAGGTCGTGACGTAGAGAGTTATTAGAGGCCGTGATGTAGTAGAGGCCGTGACGTAGAGAGTTATTAGAACTGATGTAGCAGAGGCCGCGACGTAGAGAGTTATTAGAGGCCGCGACGTAGAGAGTTATTAGAGGCCGCGACGTAGAGAGTTAATAGAGACTGTGACGTAGAGAATTATTAGAGGCCGCTTTTTTCATTTATTTATTTTTATTGGTCTGTAAATTACACTTACAAAAGTATATAGATAAGACAAACACAACATGTACAAGTGTATTCCCAATTATAGGCAAACGCAGCATGCCTGTAGGACACTTAAATGCGCCCGAAGCAACCTAATAGCTCAAATTAACAAAAAAAAGTTAAGTGACAAATTAAAAACTAATACTAAAAATTTAAAAATGTTTAAGAAACAAATACTTAAAATTAAGAAACAAAAACTAAAAATTAAAATAATGTAATTCTGTAGCAAACAAAATTTTTCTTTTCAATCTTTCGCAACTATATTACTCAACAAATCATTATATTTTCTGATTAAAATTGCAAAAATATGCACTTGACATTTTTTTACGAGATTGCTTTGATCTCTGCAAAAACGATTAAAAATTGAATTGTGGCCCAAATTAATTCTAGACTTCTCCACCACAAAGGGTGAAAAATTGGCGATGCGGTATCCCAGCCTAGGAACGACAAATTCCTAGAAATTCCTAAACTTGCTGTAACGGAGGACACTCGATAGCATTTTTTCATAATCTTATATAATAAAACTTGGTCAAGGCTCCATCGTCGTTGTTCCAGAGAAACAAAGTTGAAATACTTTAACCGCTTTTCGTACGAAGTTAAAACTAAACGTTTTCTCTGGTGAACAGTCAAAAATAATAGAAACCGTTTCTGTATTTTCTCCATTCTGTCTATATGTTATCTATAGTGGGGGTTCCAAATACTGCAGCAATACTCCAGGGCCGCGTTCAGTTTGATCGCCCGCTCATCACTGTTAGCAGGATAGCATATACAAATTCCACGCGTGCAAAAGAGATGTCATGATCGCCGGGCGGCGTATATGGCTTTCCGTCTTCTATACGTCCCCCAAGGAGAGACAAGTTCG
Source organism: Ypsolopha scabrella (assembly GCA_910592155.1). Classification (NCBI taxonomy): domain Eukaryota; kingdom Metazoa; phylum Arthropoda; class Insecta; order Lepidoptera; family Ypsolophidae; genus Ypsolopha; species Ypsolopha scabrella. Next base: position 370,510 of record OU342988.1, read on the forward strand.
CTACGGCTTTCTATGGGGTTAACTAGAATATCGTACTCTGTCGAAGTGACGAAATCGATACGTCTTTTTAACTACCGTGTACAAGTTCAAGCCATGAAAACCCGTATTGAATACATCTTGGGAGACGAGTAATGTACGGATTTTTCGCAACGACCACTTGTAAGAAAGCGTCTCTGATTCATCACATCACGTTGGGTGCTTCTCTCATAGTTTAATTAAACAAAATGAACTCTTATTGCTTCAAGTGGAAGTGCTATAAGCAAATGATCTTGACTCGGAAGCTATCCTCTATCTCTGTATCTACACTGCCAAAAACACATGCAATATCAAGATAGACTAACTAAATTACGGGCATATTGGCATGTAGTAAGAAAACAGATTTCGTGCAAGTTTATTTGTGATTTATTGCATTTCATCTCATCTGTTTTACGTAGCATTTCGTGACATAGCCTCAAGTGAATATTGAATGAGACGCTACAACATTTCTTAAAATATTGATAATAATGAGCATCTGACAAAAAAAAACATTAAGATTGTCTATTTAATAAAAAACCAAATGGAAATTTCTGTTTTATTTAAGTATTTCCATTAAGAAATTTATTATTGACACGTAATAATAAATAAGTATACATTCATGAAATCATTGCTAGAAAATCACCCTAATTTATCTCTCAGTGAGTCCATATACCGCGATATCCATATACTGCAATATACTAGCAGAAGGGATACCTAAATTGAACCACGCATTTTTTATAATCTAAATAAAAATAAGCTTGAATAGATAAATTCAATAATCTCGACGAGAACAATTAATTACCTACGGTAGAATTTTTATTCCAATATACTACAGTTCGTATTTTATCGTTACATTTTTATATCAGAAGCATCTGGTATAATGGTAGGTAGACCTACTGAATACGGATTTCTATTAACTTTAACAGAAACAGCAGCTGGAAAAGCGTATCGATTTCATCTCCTCGAGGGGACGTACAGTGGACGGTATTTTGCTTGTTTATACCAATAGAAAGCCGTAGCGAGCATGGCCTTCCTGGGGAGACGTACAGAAGACGGAAAGCCATATACGCCGCCGGGCGTGAGCGGGCGATCACACTGATCTCAGCCCAGGATACTGCGTACTAGGGAGACGTAAATGATCTTTAAAGGAGTAATAGATATGAAATTTTTGCAGTTGCGCCACAAAAAGCCTAGCATTTTGAAAGCTTTTTTATAATTAGGTCTATATGAGAAACGAAAGCTAATTTTCTATCAATAATAACTCCTAGATCTCGAATTGGTACCACAACTTCTACGAATGATGAGTCAATGTTATATACCTAGTCAGTTCTTAAATACTGTCACTGGCCATTTATTTTAAAAATAGAACACCTAGAAAAAAAATGAAATGGTGTTCGATTTTCACATATTTTTTGATTAATAAAATCTGCCAAATCACAATTACATTCATTCATTTTTTACGATGGAGTGGACTCGCTAAGAGGACCGAGTAGCAGTAATTGCATTGCATCGTTGCGGCCATCCACCGAAGACGATATTCAACTTGCTTCAAAAATTAAAAATCACGAAGAGGTTCGTGTACCGTACCATCAAGAGGTACAATGAAACCTCTAGTGTCGATGACGAGAAAAGAACTGGCAGACCTCGTTCCGTTAGGACTCCAGGGGTCATCAAAGCAATCAAGGCGCGTATTGCAAGAAATCCCGTCAGCATGCAGAAACTGATGGCTTTGGAGATGGGATTAACCAGAAGAACCGTAAAAATAGTATTCAATGAAGACCTGGGACTACGAGCTTACCGAAAAAAGAGTGGACGTCTTCTCAACGCGCGTCTGATAGCTATGAGAGCCAAAAATGCAAAGTTTTGCTAAAGCGGTACGCAAGAAACAGACACCGTGATATCCTGTTTACAGACGAGAAAATTTTTAATATCGAAGAGAAGTACAACAAACGAAATGGCAGGGTGTACGCTACCAGCTCTGCGGCCGCTGGAAATGCCATTCCTAGAGTGCAGCACGGCCATCATCCATCCTCAGTCATGATTTGGTTGGGAGTGTCCTACTATGGCCCTACTGAAGTGCATTTTTGTGAAAAAGGTGTCAAAACCAGTGCAAAAGTGTACCAAGACACGGTTTTAGATCGCATAGTAAAAGATCTGCCCCAGACACTTTTTGGAGGACGGCCATTTGTGTTTCAACAGGACTCCGCACCTGCTCATAAGGCCAAAACAACTCAGGAGTGGTTCGAGCGCCAGAATATCGAGCTAATAAGGCATCAAGATTGGCCCTCATCTAGCCCTGACCTCAATCCACTGGATTAGAAAATTTAGCAGGAATTGGAGGAGAAGGTCTGTTCTAAACCTCGCAAAAATTTGAGCAGCCTAAAGTCATCATTGATTAAAGCAGTGGCCGATATCGACATGAATATGGTCCGTGCTGCTATTGATGATTGGCCGCGAAGATTGAAGGCTTGTGTGAAAAATGGTGGCAATCATTTTGAATAAATTTTGTGTTTAATGTAAGATAATTAAATTACTTTTAAAAAAAAAAAACTTTTTTTGAATATCATGATTAGTTTTCATTTTATAGCCAATTTTGTTTGTGACAGAATTTAAGCACCGACTAGGTATATTAAAGAGAGTTTGTTGCAAATGGACCATTTGTAAATATTATCAAGATCCTCTTGAAGTAGTTCTTGGTCAGATTCACTATTAATTAATGCATAATTTTTAAATCGTCAGCGAAGAAAAAATAGCTACAGTGCTGGATCTCTAGAGCCAAATCGTTTAAAAAGCATAAAAACAGCTGAGGCCCCAGATGGGACCCTTGAGGCACGCAAGAAGTGGCCCAGAATGGTTCAGATTCGTACCCACAACTCGCAACTTTTTGTTTTCCCCTAGACAAATATGAGGAAAACCATTCCAGCATGATTCCAGGGCCTGATAACTTAGACAACAGTACATTATGGTCTACTCTATCGAAGGCTTTACTTATATCTGTATAGACAGCATCTACTTGCTTATTACTATCAACAGCCCATTGAAGGTAATCTATGTAGCAAGCCAAATTTGAAGTTATAGACATCCTATTACGAAAGTCGTGTTGATTGGATGTTAAAACTGGTTTTAGTAAGTTATCCACTGCTGGGCATAAAAGAGATTCAAATATTTTCCCCATCAAACACAAAAGAGAGATAGATCTGTACTCTTGGATATTATCTGACCTTTTTCTCTGCTCTCTGGGTGATTTCACAAGAGTAGCATTATATCTAATTTGTTATGTTTAAATTTGTTGCTTGTGTCATGTTATGTGTTGGTAATTTTGTGAGAATGTAAATACTTGTGTTTCTTTTGTGTCACGTTGTGTGGTAACTTATATATTGTTGATTTTACTGCACTATTGAATTGGCCTAGCTGTAAAGATAGTGTAATGTGGTTAAATAAATAAATAAATAAATCTGCAATTGGTACCACATTAGCCATCTTCCATGTATCAGGAAAAACTCCAGTGTCCAATGATCTTTTGAAAATGATACTAAGAGAAACAGAAATAGTTTTGGCACAGCTACATATGAACACAGAGTTCTTATAGGCCGTCACGTTACATTTTTTTATTTTAAATATTATCATCTGTAAACATTTTTTTTGTAACTTTGCATATCTATTGCCAGAAAAATTCCGCCACCTACATCTTTGTACCGTTGTCACATTTTCCAGGTGGGAGAGCTAGGTCTCACGATCTGGGAGCGCGTGCTACTGCGTCCCCTCGCCCCTGCCCTCACCGCGCGCATAGTGGCCGCCCTCGGCGCCGCCCGCGACTCGCACATCGACCCCGCTCTAGCCGACACACTGAAGCAGGCGGTACACAGCACGGTACATGTGAGTGAGCACTATAACTATGCACACAGTGGTTGAATATGGCACTAATGCCCCCCCCTCCCTCCGCAGGTGCAGTCGTTCCGCGTGCGCGCCCCGCTGGCGCTGTACCAGCAGCTCGTGCTGGACCCGTACCTGGCGCGCGCCAGTGCCGCGCACGCTCAGCAAGCCGCGCGGCTGCTGCAGCACAGCGACATCTCCGTCTACATGGAGCGGGTGCTCGATGGTGAGTACTTTTATTTCCTATAATTATTATAGCTAATATAATACGTACGTATTTTAGTCGTAAAATCAAAGTGAAAAAAAAATAAGGGGTGATAGATTATAGCTAATATAATACAAAAAAAGAAGTCTTTTTTACGCTACTATATTATTTCTAATTACACTTTTGTAGGGACTTCCTTTTAAGTATAAAAACACCTGTAACAGGAAGCCCCGCTCTTCCTTATCTTAAATACGTTTACATGAAATTTTAATTGAAAAACATATACGGACTACAAAAACATGAGATAATATATGTGTATGATAAACCCCCCTCTCGACAGCTGTGATTTAGTTTTCGCGTGCTGGGCCCATTGATATTGTACAGAAAGACTAAATTCTGTCAGAAAGGGGCTTTCCACACAAGGGGGTCTTATATACTAAGTCCCTTTACGAGGGTAAATGGTTCAGAGACTCACATTCAGGTGCAACTTCTCGTCCTGGACGGGTCCTCCGCGCTCGATCCGGGTCACGACTCAGCCCTGACTCAGAGGAAGGCACAGGTCCCCTGGGTGTGCGTTTCCTTTCTTCTCAAGTTGACCTTCGTCGACCTCGGCACGGAGACTTCCGACAAACGACCAGCCCAGCCAGCAGTTTGCAGAAATAGCTTCCTAAACTCAACCTCTACCCCTAAGGCTAGCCCGTCCAAGAAAAATAACACGATTTCTATAACGTGGTAAAAAGAATCTGGCCTCATCACCTTTCACTATTATTAAATTTAAGAAACATTTCGCGCACACGTCCCGTATCACAATCAATACTGATTAATTGGTTTATTTCTCTATTTTTACGTATGTATTTCCTTGAAATATAGACACATAACCTTTTTCAACTCTGGTTGAATTAAAACACCATATGTCCGTCTCAATACTTTTTGACAATTCACCGGAAGACAACTCGTGTTGCCATATTAATAAAATAAAATAATTTGACACATACAATGTGCATTCCGAACGTTTTAATGCGAACAATATGTATGTACATTAAACATGAATTTCAAGTTTTTAAGACATCCAAAAAAGATCAATAGGTTATTAAAGTTGTGTATTATGTGTATGAGTGTGAGTGAGGGAGGGTGTGTGGATGAGAGCGAGTGTATTTGTGTAGGTGCGTGCTTAAACGAATGTGTGTGTGCTTCACCTTGTTTAAGATGAGGTGTCATGTTGCAGTAGAAGCTCATCATAGGTTTGATGTTGCAGCCATTTCGAAAATAATTTCTTGCAGTCAAAGCATAGGAACAGATAGATCTCTAAACTTTTATTTATTTGTTTATATAGTTAGCCAGACAAGTGATCATATTGTCGACCAGCAAAGCATGTTTTGACTCTTGGCTTTGACTACTATATCATTTCTTCTTCTAATAAGAATTTGTGGGTCAAACCCTAAAGATTTATGCTTTTTAAGATAGCTATAAAATGTACAATTTCCTGATTGTTAGTAATTGACATGCTGTATATAGTGTTTCTGTAGGAAATTATCGTGGTTTAAAGAGCATAACCTTTAGCAACGAACGCCCTTTCAACCTCTAGAAATTAAGTTTTTGTGGCACCTCCCCACACTGGAATACAGTAAACTATAATATATTAGACCAACAATGTATAAATTTTGATAAGTAAAGTTTTCGGTGCTACGTGTCTCAAGATATTTTATATATATTTCCCGTATCATATTTGTTTCATCATAAAATATTATTTTATACAGATTAGATTTGACATGTAAAACGTATACTTTATGTATCTATTTTACAAATAAACAATTTGAATCTTGAATCTTAAAGATCTTAAATATGCAAATTAATTCTGTTACTCAGAAAGTCTAGTTGAGCGTGCCATGAAAGCCTTTGGTCAATCATAATTCCCAAGTATTTGGTCGAGGTAACTTTTTTAATACAGTGACAGGCACATTGTCGATTACCAATATCATTACAACAGTGAATTCTAATTTCGGTTTGTTTTACGTTCATATATAGTAAAGCATAAGTAGTTGGTTTTTTGAGTGGTTAGGATCAGTAAGTTGCCTGAAAGCCAATGTACTATCCCAGCTAGTCCTAGCTCTACTTTTTATGAATTTCTTGCCATGAACCACCAGTAAAAGCTATTGCCGTATCATTTGCATAAGATGTTATCTGGGCATCGTTTATTTTTAAATCGCACAAGTCGTATATATATACCAGAAACAATGTTGGACCTAATACACTACCTTGTGGTACGCCTTAGTTTATGTTAAAGTCATCACCGAGGTGTTGGCCAATTTCAACAGGTTTTGAAATTTGTTAATTTCTGTCTATCACAATTTCACTGTATTTTCTTTATCAAATTGTTACAAAAATTGCGATATCTCTTATAGGTAATTTTTTAAATTTCATCGTTAGTATCGATACGTAACTTTTTCTGCATATTGTTTCTATTACGGACACATCGCAAAATGCCAGGGGTGATCCAAAGTTTTATAGTGCGTCTACTTTTGGGTATACAAACAGTATTCATATTTCACTATTAATATTCATTAGGGTCTTTAGATGTCAAACTGATATATAATATCACTATAAACTAATAATATAATATCACTTTCCACCTAAAATGTTTTTTGTGCGACTTTTCGCTTTTCCATAGTTTAGCTGACTGAACCACTTTTTACTGGGAAATAAAACCCCAGTTTAAGAAACCCTACTTCAGGCGATGATCAATGTCGGACACTGAATCAGTCACGAAGAGGAGAATTCGGTGTGCGCTCTTTACACATTGTCTAGTTACCGAGCTCTAACTTAGTGCAGAGGCGAATGTCCAGCGTGTTACACGTACGTTCGAACTATATGACCTTCAAAACACCAACTAATAGGGGTGGCTTTGGCCTACGATTTTTATAGCATTTTAAACGTCAACTTCCATAAACTTCTATAAATTTGATAAATAAATTAATTAGAATAACTTCCTTTTCATTGTATCTCCTTTTGCTAATAAACACGAACCGTGACGTCAGCGACTAATCATCACAGTAAGCACGCTAAGTCACTTCAAACGTGCCTGGATGACACACCAATTAGTTGTCCACTCGGTTACGCTAATTAGTTTGATTGCGAGTCTCACAGCCTTCGATGATTTACTCATTAGCTACACTGAATTCATCACGATTTTTATAGCATTTTAAACGTCAGCTTCCATAAACTTCTATAAATTTGATAAATTAATTAATTAGAATAACTTCCTTTTCATTGTATCTCCTTTTGCTAATAAACACGAACCGTGACGTCAGCGACTAATCATCACAGTAAGCACGCTAAGTCACTTCAAACGTGCCTGGATGACACACCAATTAGTTGTCCACTCGGTTACGCTAACTAGTTTGATTGCGAGTCTCACAGCCTTCGATGATTTACTCATTAGCTACACTGAATTCATCACGATTTTTATAGCATTTTAAACGTCAACTTCCATAAACTTCTATAAATTTGATAAATAAATTAATTAGAATAACTTCCTTTTCATTGTATCTCCTTTTGCTAATAAACACGAACCGTGACGTCAGCGACTAATCATCACAGTAAGCACGCTAAGTCACTTCAAACGTGCCTGGATGACACACCAATTAGTTGTCCACTCGGTTACGCTAATTAGTTTGATTGCGAGTCTCACAGCCTTCGATGATTTACTCATTAGCTACACTGAATTCATCATCGTTTAAAGCAGGCCTGAATGTAATGTGTCTGTCAGGTCTGGAGCGTGAGGTGGCGCTGGGCGCGCGCTTCCTGCACTCGTCGTCGGCGGAGAGCGTGCGCTCGTGCTACGAGCTGGCGGCCGTACAGGCGCACCTCCCCACACTGCACGCCGAGTGTACCCGTCTACTGCAGGAGGCCAGCGAGACTCGACCTGACAACGAGCAGGTATTTCACTTGTAACTTCCCACGCTGCACGCTGAGTGTACCCGTCTACTGCAGGAGGCCAGCGAGACTCGACCTGACAACGAGCAGGTATGTCACTTGTAACTTCCCACGCTGCACGCCGAGTGTACCCGTCTACTGCAGGAGGCCAGCGAGACTCGACCTGACAACGAGTAGGTATTTCACTTGTAACTTCCCACGCTGCACGCTGAGTGTACCCGTCTACTGCAGGAGGCCAGCGAGACTCGACCTGACAACGAGCAGGTATGTCACTTGTAACTTCCCACGCTGCACGCCGAGTGTACCCGTCTACTGCAGGAGGCCAGCGAGACTCGACCTGACAACGAGTAGGTATTTCACTTGTAACTTCCCACGCTGCACGCCGAGTGTACCCGTCTACTGCAGGAGGCCAGCGAGACTCGACCTGACAACGAGCAGGTATGTCACTTGTAACTTCCCACGCTGCACGCCGAGTGTACCCGTCTACTGCAGGAGGCCAGCGAGACTCGACCTGACAACGAGCAGGTATTTCACTTGTATCTTCCCACGCTGCACGCCGAGTGTACCCGTCTACTGCAGGAGGCCAGCGAGACTCGACCTGACAACGAGCAGGTATTTCACTTGTAACTTCCCACGCTGCACGCTGAGTGTACCCGTCTACTGCAGGAGGCCAGCGAGACTCGACCTGACAACGAGCAGGTATGTCACTTGTAACTTCCCACGCTGCACGCCGAGTGTACCCGTCTACTGCAGGAGGCCAGCGAGACTCGACCTGACAACGAGCAGGTATTTCACTTGTATCTTCCCACGCTGCACGCCGAGTGTACCCGTCTACTGCAGGAGGCCAGCGAGACTCGACCTGACAACGAGCAGGTATGTCACTTGTAACTCCCCACGCTGCACGCCGAGTGTACCCGTCTACTGCAGGAGGCCAGCGAGACTCGACCTGACAACGAGCAGGTATGTCACTTGTAACTCCCCACGCTGCACGCCGAGTGTACCCGTCTACTGCAGGAGGCCAGCGAGACTCGACCTGACAACGAGCAGGTATGTCACTTGTAACTTCCCACGCTGCACGCCGAGTGTACCCGTCTACTGCAGGAGGCCAGCGAGACTCGACCTGACAACGAGCAGGTATGTCACTTGTAACTCCCCACGCTGCACGCCGAGTGTACCCGTCTACTGCAGGAGGCCAGCGAGACTCGACCTGACAACGAGCAGGTATGTCACTTGTAACTTCCCACGCTGCACGCCGAGTGTACCCGTCTACTGCAGGAGGCCAGCGAGACTCGACCTGACAACGAGCAGGTATGTCACTTGTAACTTCCCACGCTGCACGCCGAGTGTACCCGTCTACTGCAGGAGGCCAGCGAGACTCGACCTGACAACGAGCAGGTATGTCACTTGTAACTCCCCACGCTGCACGCCGAGTGTACCCGTCTACTGCAGGAGGCCAGCGAGACTCGACCTGACAACGAGCAGGTATGTCACTTGTAACTTCCCACGCTGCACGCCGAGTGTACCCGTCTACTGCAGGAGGCCAGCGAGACTCGACCTGACAACGAGCAGGTATGTCACTTGTAACTTCCCACGCTGCACGCCGAGTGTACCCGTCTACTGCAGGAGGCCAGAGCGAGACTCGACCTGACAACGAGCAGGTATGTCACTTGTAACTTCCCACGCTGCACGCCGAGTGTACCCGTCTACTGCAGGAGGCCAGCGAGACTCGACCTGACAACGAGCAGGTATGTCACTTGTAACTTCCCACGCTGCACGCCGAGTGTACCCGTCTACTGCAGGAGGCCAGCGAGACTCGACCTGACAACGAGCAGGTATGTCACTTGTAACTTCCCACGCTGCACGCCGAGTGTACCCGTCTACTGCAGGAGGCCAGCGAGACTCGACCTGACAACGAGCAGGTATGTCACTTGTAACTTCCCACGCTGCACGCCGAGTGTACCCGTCTACTGCAGGAGGCCAGCGAGACTCGACCTGACAACGAGCAGGTATGTCACTTGTAACTTCCCACGCTGCACGCCGAGTGTACCCGTCTACTGCAGGAGGCCAGAGCGAGACTCGACCTGACAACGAGCAGGTATGTCACTTGTAACTTCCCACGCTGCACGCCGAGTGTACCCGTCTACTGCAGGAGGCCAGCGAGACTCGACCTGACAACGAGCAGGTATGTCACTTGTAACTTCCCACGCTGCACGCCGAGTGTACCCGTCTACTGCAGGAGGCCAGAGCGAGACTCGACCTGACAACGAGCAGGTATGTCACTTGTAACTTCCCACGCTGCACGCCGAGTGTACCCGTCTACTGCAGGAGGCCAGCGAGACTCGACCTGACAACGAGCAGGTATGTCACTTGTAACTTCCCACGCTGCACGCCGAGTGTACCCGTCTACTGCAGGAGGCCAGAGCGAGACTCGACCTGACAACGAGCAGGTATGTCACTTGTAACTCCCCACGCTGCACGCCGAGTGTACCCGTCTACTGCAGGAGGCCAGAGCGAGACTCGACCTGACAACGAGCAGGTATGTCACTTGTAACTTCCCACGCTGCACGCCGAGTGTACCCGTCTACTGCAGGAGGCCAGAGCGAGACTCGACCTGACAACGAGCAGGTATGTCACTTGTAACTCCCCACGCTGCACGCCGAGTGTACCCGTCTACTGCAGGAGGCCAGCGAGACTCGACCTGACAACGAGCAGGTATGTCACTTGTAACTTCCCACGCTGCACGCCGAGTGTACCCGTCTACTGCAGGAGGCCAGCGAGACTCGACCTGACAACGAGCAGGTATGTCACTTGTAACTTCCCACGCTGCACGCCGAGTGTACCCGTCTACTGCAGGAGGCCAGCGAGACTCGACCTGACAACGAGCAGGTATGTCACTTGTAACTTCCCACGCTGCACGCCGAGTGTACCCGTCTACTGCAGGAGGCCAGAGCGAGACTCGACCTGACAACGAGCAGGTATGTCACTTGTAACTTCCCACGCTGCACGCCGAGTGTACCCGTCTACTGCAGGAGGCCAGCGAGACTCGACCTGACAACGAGCAGGTATGTCACTTGTAACTTCCCACGCTGCACGCCGAGTGTACCCGTCTACTGCAGGAGGCCAGCGAGACTCGACCTGACAACGAGCAGGTATGTCACTTGTAACTTCCCACGCTGCACGCCGAGTGTACCCGTCTACTGCAGGAGGCCAGCGAGACTCGACCTGACAACGAGCAGGTATGTCACTTGTAACTCCCCACGCTGCACGCCGAGTGTACCCGTCTACTGCAGGAGGCCAGCGAGACTCGACCTGACAACGAGCAGGTATGTCACTTGTAACTTCCCACGCTGCACGCCGAGTGTACCCGTCTACTGCAGGAGGCCAGCGAGACTCGACCTGACAACGAGCAGGTATGTCACTTGTAACTTCCCACGCTGCACGCCGAGTGTACCCGTCTACTGCAGGAGGCCAGCGAGACTCGACCTGACAACGAGCAGGTATGTCACTTGTAACTTCCCACGCTGCACGCCGAGTGTACCCGTCTACTGCAGGAGGCCAGCGAGACTCGACCTGACAACGAGCAGGTATGTCACTTGTAACTTCCCACGCTGCACGCCGAGTGTACCCGTCTACTGCAGGAGGCCAGCGAGACTCGACCTGACAACGAGCAGGTATGTCACTTGTAACTTCCCACGCTGCACGCCGAGTGTACCCGTCTACTGCAGGAGGCCAGCGAGACTCGACCTGACAACGAGCAGGTATGTCACTTGTAACTTCCCACGCTGCACGCCGAGTGTACCCGTCTACTGCATAGCAATTTGTATCTGCCGTGTCTGGTGTCTTGTTGGTAGACAATTTAGGAGAGGATGTGGGCCAAGGAGGGGTGCCGGATTCAATGTCCCAGACTCCAACTGCGGCGTCAGCTCAGTTCTTTTTTCTTCTCGCCCTGTTTTTAATGGAGCTCACAAATATGTAGCACTAAAAACACAATTTTTCAATCAACGTGTACTCTTCGCGGAGGTTTTCACGAGTCTCGTCCATTTAAAATTCAAAAGAGCGCAAGTTGTGTTCTGTTTCAACCATACATTCAAGCGTGTTCCGTTTTACGGAAATACAAATAATGCAAACTGCCTTCGCAATATATAAACTAAACATTGTGTTGTTCAATAAAAAAGGTTGTCTGTAGCCATCGCCGCTCAATGTGTTGTCTGTCGTGCAGCGCCGCGTGGACGTGCGGCGGCTCTACACGCTGCTGCGGCCGCTCGGCGCCGCCGCGCTGAAGCCGCTGCTGTCGGCGGCGCACGCGCAGGCCGCGCGCGAGGGACGAGACGCGCTCGCGCACCCGCACCCCTCCAGCGAGGTGAGTCACCACACACATACACAGGGAGCCACATTCGCCCCCTTATTGTCTCACTTCAATATCTGTCACTATAGCTTTCACAAGTATCGTGATTGGCTACAAATGATGTGTGATGTTATTTCTAGCCAATCACGGTGCGTTTGAATGGAAAGGTAATGGACTTTATAGTTAGACAATGGTGTCGATTCGGTGTAACTCATTTGACAAAAATAACCTTATTTTAGGCGTTCTGTCCTTGTCCTTTCGATACATAAAGAAAAATACTAAATGTGTAAATAAGTTTATCTAAACTCATATCGTAAAATCCTCATTACGAACTCAAAACTACTGGCATAATGAAAAATATTTTTCATGAACGTCTCTAAAAAATTAAATTATAATATAGGTCTCCGAACAACATAATGCTATAAAAAATCTTTTTCTGAGATTACAGTACATGTGATACTAACTAGGAAGGCAAAGGGAACTTAGCCCATACAGCCATGTCTGAGATTTAATATCAAATACCAATGAGGTTTTTATATAATGTTCTCCAATACATAATACATAATAGGTTCGCAAATAGTATGTATGAACTTATAATAAAATCTCTTTGGCTTTACCATTTGTATCTGGCTGGTTTTGGTATTATTAAAAAGTTTAAATTTTAAAAAAGATAATTCCAAATTCAAATTAGGTAAAATGTGTGATTTTCATTTGTTTTTCTTACTGTTAAGATGAGTGAATCTAATGAAGAAATTCGATACATTTTAAATTTTTACTACAAAAAAGCCGCGAAAAAAATTTGTGATTCCTAGTGTATTCCTAGTGCAGTGTCTGTGAGAGTAGCACAAATTTGGTTTAAGCGTTTTCAATCCGGAAATTTTGATGTCAAAGATGCACCTTGCTCTGGGCGCCCTGTTACGGATAAAATGGATATCATTTTTGAAAAAGTGGAGCAAGATCGGCATATCAGTAGTTACGATGTAGCTGAAAAACTGGAGATTGACCACAAAACAGTTTTGGCGCCTTTGAAAAAAGCTGGGTACACAAAAAAGCTCGATATTTGGGTGCCTCATGAGCTCACTGAAAGAAACTTAATGAACCGTGTACTCATTTGTGATTCTTTATTACCACGTAATGAAACCGAGCTATTTTTGAAAACCCTGATAACTGGTGATGAAAAGTGGATTACGTACGACAAGAACATGCGAAAAAGGTCGTGGTCAAAGGCTGGTCAGGCTTCACAGACTCTGGCGAAACCCGGGTTATCTCGCAACAAGGTAATGCTGTGTGTATGGTGGGATTGGAAGGGCATTATTCATTATGAGCTGTTACCGCCAGGCAGGACCATCGATTCTGAACCCTACTGCGAACAACTGGTGAAATTAAAGCAAGAAGTTGAGAGAAAGCGGCCGGAATTAGTCAACAGAAGGGGTGTGGTTTTTCATCTTGGTAACGCTAGACCTCACACATCTTTAGCCACTCAGCAAAAATTAAGAGAGTTTGGCTGGGACGTATTAATGCATCCGGCGTATAGTCCTGACCTTGCACCTTCAGATTTCCACTTGTTTTGGTCTCTTCAGAATTATTTACGCAGTATTAGGTATGTCAGGTTAACATCACGAGAGGACTGCCAAAACCACTTGTCGCGGTTTTTTGATCAGAAGCCCCAGAATTTCTATAGCAATGGGATCATGTCCCTACCTACAAGATGGCAGAAAGTTATCGAAAAAATGGCACCTACATACTTTAGTTTAATGTAAATAAACTTTATAAAAAATTGTTTTGAATTTTCATCTAAAAGGCGAAGAAACTTTTTCCCCAACCTAAAAACAGTAACAGGTTATAGTCAACTTTATTTTCGGCCAGGTATTGTCTATGGCTTACGGCGCCTTAGACTCGGTCTGTCAATGTATGTACTGTTTGTTGCGCCATAGTTTTCGAGGAAATGTATTTATTACTTACAGTGGTTTTCTGGGTCAAAATGATTATTTTGCCCTAAAATTACTGACAGCAGGGATGGTGATGAATGATATTTGACTCTACCTGACATTCTGGAAATAACGACGGAAATAACAAACACTTTCAGAACAAGCTTTTATTAGAATAATCAAAAATGGCTGTAGACAAATTTACAAAAATCATGAAAACAGGTTAGTAGGCATGAGTTTAGATAAAGTAGTGTATGAAACTATGCATAACTAGGTATTAAAACACTCGTGTTCTATTAAAAAACCCGTGTTTTTAATAACCTTTTTATGTACCAGTTTCATAAACTACTATTAGTCCTGTCAAATAAGTTAAGAACAAGAATACTTTATTGACAAAAAACAGAAAGATCTGGCACACTGTTTCAAAGCACATTAAAAAAATATAAAATATAAGAAAATGGAAAAAGAACAAGTTGTACAAAGGAGAACATGGGGTTGACAAATGGAGAGTCCTCAGCATTTGCTGACACTGTGGCACAGTGTGCAGCGCTGTTTTTCAGGAAACCCCAACTCATAGATGTTCAGAGTAAGTAAGTATATGTACAAGTGGTAGGAGCACAATAACAAATTTGTAAAGTATGTCTGTGTGAAGTGTAATGTAAGGAGATAATTTATTGTGTGTTTAATGCGTGTTAGATCTAAAATGAGGAGGGTATTTGAGATAAAATGTTTTCCTAGTAATGTGTGAAAGTAAGGAAATAAACCTTATAAGGATGCTTCAAATTTTCGCATTTTTTTGACGTTGTAGGAGTACATAGGTAACACTAAAAGTTTCCGGAACTGGCCACTTACATAAACAATATTTAAAAATTTATTTGAACATTTGAAAATAGAACTCTTTGGCTGTAGAATGCAGTTTGTTTCATCTGACTGTCTTTTGTTTTTACCTTGTGGCGCCATTTAAAAAATTGTGTGTCTGCATCAACATGGATTTAACTCGGGAAAATTTTCGTAGTATGATTTTCTACGATTTTAAGTGTAATTTGACAGCTCAACAGAGCATCGCTCGGCTTGAAACAGCTTTTGGCAATGAAGCACCATGCAAGACGACTGTTTATAGCTGGTTTGCAGAATTCAAGCGTGGTCGTATCAGTCTCAGTGACGAATCTCGCGATGGTCGGCCGTCCACCGCTGTGACCAACAAAAACATCGATGCTGTGCGCCGTATGATTGAAACAGACAGGCATGTGACCTACCATGAAATTCGCGCATCCTTAGAAATAGGCATGAGTCAAATACAATCAATCCTACACAAACATTTGGGTGTGAGAAAGCTGTGCTCGCGGTGGATCCCACACAACTTGACCGAGGCTCAAAAAACGGACCGCGTCACTTGGTGCAGTGCCATGCTTACCAGATTCAACGAAGGTGCGTCAAATTTGGTGTGGGACATAGTAACAGGTGACGAAACATGGATTTATTGCTACGATCCCAAAACAAAGCAGCAATCGAGCGTATGGGTCTTTCAAGATGAGCCGAAACCAATCAAAGTGGCGCGCGTGAAAAGTGCATCTAAGCGGATGATTGCTTCTTTTTTTAATAAAACTGGACACGGGGCTACTGTTGCTTTAGAGAATCGTCGTACCGTGAATAGTGACTGGTACACGACCATTTGTTTGCCGGAAGTTATTGACGAACTCCGTAAAAATAACCGTAAACGCCGTATCATCCTGCACCACGACAATGCTAGTTCTCACACGGCCAGACAGACAAACGACTTTTTGAAGACGAAAAATGTAGAACTCATGAGTCATCCTGCATACAGTCCCGACCTGGCACCTTGTGACTTTTTTCTGTTCCCAAAAATTAAGAACCAATTACGCGGTCAACGATTTTCATCACCAGAAGAGGCTGTCGAGGAGTATGAAAAACACGTTTCAGAGGTCACCACAGGGGAGTGGCACAAAAGTTTTCAAAACTGGTTTGATCGAATGAAAAAGTGCATAGACGCCAAGGGAGATTATTTTGAAAAACAATAAATTAATTTTGTACCTTTAATAGTATTTTTTCATATTCATTCCGGAAACTTATAGTGCGTCCCACGTATTGTTTTGAGTTTTATTTTAAAAGTGTAAGTGAAAAGTTGAGTCGTGTTACACCGAATCGACACCAATAAGATCCCTGGGCTACTTATGAGTGATACCTGATTGTAGGTTTTTACACAGGGGAGGTAAGTGATCAATTACACCCTCTAACTATGAGTTAGCTTCGTTTGCTCGTTCGTCTTAATATCTCGGGGTGTAACTGACCACTTACCTCCCTTGTATAACGGTCTATATTTTAATAAAGTTCAATAAAAGCCGTGTCTCTACATTACATATTTTACGAAATTTAAAATGAAAGCTAATTTTTTTTGTCTCTCTGTATTTATGTTCCATTTTAACTTCGGAACCACTCTACAGATTTATATTCGGTTTTCTTTATTGTCGTCGTAGTGACCCTGGTCAGGCTTTAGAGAATATTGATAAAGTAACGCCCAAGCCGAAAACGGGGTGGAAATTGAAAAATGCAGGCGGAGCCACGGGCGAAAGCCAATGTACTGTATGAAATCAGCAGTTTGTAATTCCATGTGCAATACCTCAGGCGCACATCCACTTCGTGAACTCGATGCTGGCGCTGCACGACAAGTACACTGCGCTGTTCACGGAGGTGTTCGGCGGCGCGCAGGCGTTCATAGGAGCGTTGGACAAGGCGTGCAGCGACGTCGTCAACTCGTGCTCGCAGCCGTGCCGCGCGCCCGAGCTACTCGCCAGGTACTGCACTGCTCTTAGCTCTCACTGCGACCCTGGTACGTTCATAGGAGCGTTGGACAAGGCGTGCAGCGACGTCGTCAACTCGTGCTCGCAGCCGTGCCGCGCGCCCGATCTACTCGCCAGGTACTGCACTGCTCTTAGCTCTCACTGCGACCCTGGTACGTTCATAGGAGCGTTGGACAAGGCGTGCAGCGACGTCGTCAACTCGTGCTCGCAGCCGTGCCGCGCGCCCGAGCTACTCGCCAGGTACTGCACTGCTCTTGGCTCTCACTGCGACCCTGGTACGTTCATAGGAGCGTTGGACAAGGCGTGCAGCGACGTCGTCAACTCTTGCTCGCAGCCGTGCCGCGCGCCCGAGCTACTCGCCAGGTACTGCACTGCTCTTAGCTCTCACTGCGACCCTGGTACGTTCATAGGAGCGTCGGACAAGGCGTGCAGCGACGTCGTCAACTCGTGCTCGCAGCCGTGCCGCGCGCCCGAGCTACTCGCCAGGTACTGCACTGCTCTTAGCTCTCACTGCGACCCTGGTACGTTCATAGGAGCGTTGGACAAGGCGTGCAGCGACGTCGTCAACACGTGCTTGCAGCCGTGCCGCGCGCCCGAGCTACTCGCCAGGTACTGCACTGCTCTTAGCTCTCACTGCGACCCTGGTACTGTTATTTGTGATGCTTGCAATTCGCGTCGACTAAGAACGCGGCTCTGAACCAAAGACATACTAACTCGTACACGCTCACGACGCATGATCAGATTTACAACTTGTGACGTCATTCATAGATGCAAATACAACCCATTCGAAAGATAAAGACGTGATCTTGTAAACTTTTCTTGCCCTTCTTCTTAGCAAGACGATACATTTGTTGCGTTACATTTATTATTTATTCCTATATTTTTTATTTCTGCACGTACACAATTTTTATTTATTGTTATTCTCCGGGTTATATTTAGTTCAATCAATTATTTTTTATTTGACATTAAAAGTGTAATAAGTCTTTATAACGCACATTTCCTAATTTAGAATTAATATTATATAAATAAGGAAACACATAAATCAAAAGTAGTTTTTCAAGATACTCGTATATTTCGACCACTTGGTGTGGTCGGCTTCAGTTAAACTATATAGGTACTCGTAGAATTAAATAATATTTACAATAATAAGATATAAAAAAAGATAAGATTAATGATTTGTTCTTGTAAATGGTAATGAATAAAATTTATTAAAATTAATTATTTATTTTTAAACTTATTTTTCGTTTTTTTGTATCTTATCATTGTAAATATTATTTAATTCTACGAGTACCTATATAATTTAACTGAAGCCGACCACATCAAGTGGTCGAAATATATCTTGAAAAACTACTTTTGATTTATGTGTTTCCTTATTCATATAATATTAATTCTAAAAGACAAGAAGTCAATTATATTTTTATGTTATTTCCTAATTTAAATATTTACGTAATATTGTGAAAATTATAGTGCGTGACGTCACACTGAAATGACGTCATGAGTGGTATCGTTGTGAGACCTGGGAAGCGTTTCAAAAGGTGCGATCATAGTGCGAATTTTTTAGAAAGAGACAGATCCATATAGGAGAAAGAGAAAGACAAATCTGGTTGCACCAATCAGGTGGTCCAGTGTGATTTTCGCATTTCTCGGGACCGATTCAAAACACCTCCAAGCAACTGTCAAGTAACAGTTCGCTTACCCTCGGTTTAACTCGTGTCAATTTTTGAACGCTCTAGGGTGAAACTCACATCAGTCCGAGTGAAATTCACTCGTTTCGAAACGGAACCCTGATACACAGAGATAGTGTTGTCTCTTGGCGGTTACTGCGGCCTTGGTACTCTTATTTATAATACTTAGCTAATTTCAAGGTATTTTTCTTTAAGGAAGTGTTCAGTATGATCAGTAGAGTATGTGGTCGATCTATTCACGTAGCTTGCGTTTTAGCCCAAAAACCACTAAGTTCCAAGACCCATGGGATGTACGTGAACTAACATAATGTGAAATGATAAAATCATCGGAATTGCCATGCAATATTGAGCTCTATTCCCCTGCCACAGGTACTGCGACACGCTGCTGCGACGCAAGGCGGCCGGCGCCGGCTCCACGGACGCAGAGACTGACGCGCAACTGTCGCGGGCTATAGGTATCACTCTTATTTACTTGTAATACAGACTAGATTTAAATAAGAACTTTATTTTCAGAAGTAAGAATACCACGGAAACATTTTCCTGACATCAAAAACACGTAAAAGTATCTCATAAAGTACTTGGGAAATAACCGTAATCGTAGTTGATGCTTGTGATTGTTGGCACTTGGTGGAAATTAATACACATTATGTTTATTTATAGCTCATGTACTTATCCACAATATACTTATATTGAATATTATACCCAACCGGTTTCGCTATTCAGCATTCTCAAGGGTTCAACTACAATACTTATTTAATTACATTTTCAATAATACAATATTTAATATAAGTATATTGTGGATAAGTACATGAGTTATAAATAAACATAACCGTAATCGTGTTTAGCACTACGAGTACTTATCCGTATCAGTTTCCTTGAAAAACTCTTCAATTAATTGCATCGTTTGAAACCATAGAGAGAGCGAATGGCCTTCTTTTATGACATAATACAGTCTCAATGTCCGCTGTTCGACCCCACAGCAAGATTCCATATGACATAATATTATGGAAGTAGCTAAAATAAAATTGCTACGTCTGTTAAACGTATAATTTTTAAACTCCATAAACAGAAGAGCTTAGGCATCCAGCTTAAAAGTGTGGGTCGCAATGTAATTGATTAATCATTAGTTAATCCAAGAAAAACAGTTTCTTTCACAAGATTCGATGTAGCGTCTACGTCATCTAATTTTGAATTAGTATCGATCTGTTGACTTTGAAAAGGTAACGAAGGGGTATTACGTTTCTTAACCCGAAAACTGGATTCGAGCTAAGATCGTGCCGAAAGACTATTGTACATCAATTGTTATTGAGAATCAATAATTCCGCAGTTCTTAGTAAATTAATATCGGCTATCCAATCTAACACCTGCGAAAGGATACTATTTACTTCATCTAAATGTATGTTTTTATCTGGCCATTTTGAAAATCTTATCAAGCGTTTCAGCAAATAAAACCATTTTAGAAAAAGACTACAATATAAGGCAGGTTATATACACAATGAAAAAACAGACCTAAAATCGAACCCTGAGGCACGCCAATTTAAACAAGAGAGACAGGCGACTTGAACTCGTTTATTTCCAATGCTTGAGGGCTGTTTTTTAAATGGCATCAATATTAATCGAATGCTCTATTTTTTACTCTATAATACTATAGTTTACGTAACAGAGTCTTATGATCAACAAAATCAAATGACTGTAAAAGGTGCAAAAGACTTCACAGCATCCTGCGACCCCTCATACTTGCTATAAATGTGTGAATAAGTTTCAGCATCCGTAGTAGATTTACCTACTGGTAAGCCGAATCTGGGAAAAATTTATGAAAAGCATTTAATTTACATTATCACTAAATACGCAGTCAAGATCGTGGCTCGGATCCGTCTTACGGATTAAGTATGTTTATTATCAGGATTTTACTAAGAACCGGTAAAACCGATTTTAGAACATATTATATTAAAGCTAACCGTCCTATCGCGGTTGAGGAGTTACACTAATTTCTCTATCTACCGGCTAGTTCGGTTGTAATCTCGTGCGAATTTAGTCACTGCTTGGTTAACCAACCCCACTGACACGTGGTGTGTGAATTGTTTCAGTGGTGTTCAAGTACGTGGACGACAAGGATGTGTTCCAGAAGTACTACGCACGCGCCCTCGCGCGCAGACTGATCCACCAGCTCTCGGCCAGCATGGAGCAGGTGAGACATATCCTCCGAACACCGGGAAAGGTCCCAAACATAGTGTGACCATGTTGAGAAAAACACTTGCACAGAGAAGGGCACGTCAAGTTATGCAAGTGCAGTGCTACATTAGCTACTATAGTGGGGGATATAAGATAGGTACAAAGTTCATTGTGTATAGCTTCATGTGCTCTTGAGTTTTCACTCATATAAACTTTAACAACTCCAACCGGTTTCGCCTTACGGCATTTTCAAGGATTAATAGAACTGAATTAAATAAATGTAAATGATCGTTTACATTGCAAATGAGCCATAATAT
The DNA here is from genome assembly GCA_910592155.1 of Ypsolopha scabrella. Taxonomy (NCBI): domain Eukaryota; kingdom Metazoa; phylum Arthropoda; class Insecta; order Lepidoptera; family Ypsolophidae; genus Ypsolopha; species Ypsolopha scabrella. Next base: position 391,802 of record OU342988.1, read on the forward strand.
TATTTATAGCACACCGTGCGTAAAATGACCACTTTACGCACGCTGCGCTTGCGTAAAGTCGGCATTTTCCGCACTTTTGCTATAAAATATTATACGATACTCGTGCGAGAAACTTTTTCACACTCGTCAGAAAACGTTTCATCGCTCTCGTATCGTAATGTACTATTTTAATACACCTCCTCAAAATATGATACATTACGTGCCTGTTTAGCATGCGTAAAATTACGTATTTCGCACTCGTGCTTGTTATTTTACTACCTACTGACGCCATCTAGGGGAAACCGGCCACATCATTTAGTAAGCATGTAAACCTTTGTTTTACCAGATACTCTATAATAAGATGAGTATTTTCAAACTTTTATATTTTATGATTAAATATATTATGTATGATAAATTGTAATAGATGTTTTAAAAATTCAAAATTATTTTAGACGTCATAATTTATATTCTGTTTTAACTATCTTGGAAATTATTACTAAAAAGATTTTAGAAAGAGACATTGGTCTTTGTAGTACAGATAGGCGCCAACCAGATACTGCGTGTTCTTCAGTCGACTTGTATCTGTTTTGATTTGCAACAAAATTGCTTTTATTTTATTATTTCATGTAATTTTTCGCAGGTGTAATAAAAAATGTCGTTTGATAACGTGCGAAAGTGTTGATATTTCTCGTCCCGACTGTCAATCGTTTCCCTAAATATCAACCTTTTCGCACTTGCATCAAAATGTACTATTTCGAGTACGAGTTTTTCTCTTTTGTATTTTTTTTCTATATTTATTTTCCTAATAAGAACGGTGAAACGCGGGTGAATCGGATGTGGAGTGTGACATGCATTTCACTCCCTCGGGGATTCATGTCGTGAAGATACGTGTGTGTGTTATTTTCCTATTGACTATCATGTATACATCGAGTCCCCACCCCGTCGCAGGAGGAAGCGATGATCAACCGGCTGAAGGCGGCGTGCGGGTACGAGTTCACGAACAAGCTGCACCGCATGTTCACCGACGTCGCCGTCTCGCAGGACCTCAACACCAAGTTCCAGCGGTACCTCGCCGACGAGAACCTCTCCACCGACGCCGGCTTCACCGTGCAGGTCAGACTCTAATACCGAGACGCAAGGTTCAATATTGTCTACAGTGGCTGCTGGGGCATAAAACGACGCTTTACTTTTATACTCTCCTGGTACTTTCGGTCAGGCATTTTAGTGGACTTTTACATTAATACTTACGCCTTTCTCGCAAAAGGGTAGGCAGAGACTAAATAATTCCGTCTGCTACGATCTCGACACACCACTTTCGCCTTACATTGATATCTCTTCTATTCTGGGTACTTTTGACATTGCCCTTCCTCGGTCAATCTGGTCAGAAAACGTATGAAAACGTCAAGCTTTATCTTCCACTTGTGCACCATAAATTTCTTTGGTCACTTTACTTTTGTTCATCTTCTGTATATGTCCATATAGTGTGGACTTATGTGTGCTTTAGTTCTGTTCGCCTTTTTTTTAGCGTTATGATATCTCTTCAAGTTTAAAAGGATCCTATTAGCTGGTGAAACGTTTGTTGTTCTGCATCTAACCTTGTTAGATAGAATAGCTAGCCACCCACGCACGGCTCCACCCGCCATATCTGCCTGACAGTCATATATGGGGCGAACAGGCACAGATACGCTGCCCGTGCTCAGATAGACCGGATCGGGCACGGGGCGGACATATCCGAGATCCAACTGTGCGTAGGAACAGATGTTCCCGCCGGATCGACTCACCTCAGTTGTGTAACGCTTGACACACGTATTTTTAGAGTTTTTTCTTACATACATTACCGCCACATATTATAGCACGATTTTGTACTGAAGAAGTCACGGATCAGCCACCTGAGTCTGTATCGTAAAATCAGTTGCCAAACCGAGTGCCTATCGTCGAAAACATCCATATCCGCTTATCTAAGGATACGTTCGTACTTGAAATGACGTCACAATTCGTAAATAGTTCAATACCCATTGAAGGTTATTTTGAAAGTACATTTTTTATCTGTTTCTGGTGAATAGCAACCATAGTTGGCAACCGACACTGAGCCGCAGGTCTGAGATACGTCCGACGGGTATATAACTGTTGGGTAAATCCGTACGTGAGTGCTTGGCTAATGTCAAAGAGTTCAATTTGTTTGATGTATCTGGACTAACAGACATCGCTTTAGGTTTATGATCTCCTGGTACTTAAAGGGGATCAATAACAGAAGAGCATTGATGCATGTGGAAGCGATGTCTCAGAATCGTACATTTGTAGTCTCTGCCTACAGCTCTGAACGCTAAGTGCGAGTTGTGATCGAATGACTTTACTACCGCGTGAATCGAGTTAAGCCGGGTTTCCAGCGCGTGTTTTCTCCTACACACTACACCAAAACGTCTACACAGTATATTGTTCCGCTACATATTTGTGTTTATAAGCCCCGTGTCTCCTGCATGCTTATCAGTAAAAATGTGTAGCGAAACAACGTTTTGTGTACACGTTTTTGTTTAGTGTGTAGGAGAAAACGTGCGCTGGAGACTCACGTGGTAGTAAAGTCATTCGATGGCAACTCGCACTTAGCGTTCTGGTAGATAGAGACAAGAAAAGACTGCCGATAGATTCAAGATATTTAATTTAGTACGTCTGGTAGAAAGAAAATTGTCTATAATACATCGGTTTATAAAGCCAAATAACAGTTAGTCTGTGGTGGTATAGAGCAACATTTAGAAATGCGTAAGTGACAAGTTTCAATATGAGAAGCTAAACTAGGTTAGCTAGTAACTAGTTGCTCCCATAGCAGACCAGATGGCGCTGCTTTACAATATGTATGTATCAGTGATTATTTGTGAACTTGCTTCTACGTTTATGGACTCCTTCGTGTGATTCTTGGAAATATAGCTTCATCCAGGTTTGCTCAGAAAGACAAGTCGCTCTTCTTTGAAGTCAAATTCAATGCTTGCATTCTACCTGTTTGGTTGTGAAATCGTCCAAAATGTAATGTAATAAATAATGTTAATAAAGTGTTATTCTTACGGTAGATTTTGTTCTAATAAGTGTTGTGTGGTGTAGGTGCTACAAGCGGGGGCGTGGCCGCTGGGGGGCGGCACGTGCTCGGGGGGAGCGCCCCCCGCCATCCTCGCGCGCCCCGCACAGCTCTTCGACAAGTTCTACAGGTCAGTTGACTGCAGGGCTGACCCTACTTACAATGTTACATGATGACTTTCTACATTTGCATCTCACGCATGAAACTTATTACTCAATTTACATATATCGAAATGAACGCATACAGAAGAAATTCATTACCCAGTTTGGGCAAATACGCAATGCCTACCCTGGGCTTGGCTTTGCTAACTAGACCACTGTGCATTTAAATATAGGAAGGTACAAGTTTACTACATGTTTAAATATAGGAAGAAAAACAACTATTTCAATACTATAATCAGGTAAGCGTCACTTTCTTTGAAATACCTCCGCAACTCTCGCTACCGTGGCAACACGCATAACTAAAATTCGATGCCAATTCTCTATGCATCACTATCCCATGACGTCAGCGGCTCGCGCCAAGCACGCACACATTCTCATTAAAATACGCAACGCCTGTTCGAAGCAACCACGTCGAGTCGGTCAGTTTGGACTTTTTACCTAATCTCTAAAATTATAGGGGCTAATTTTGTACTGCAAGTGTCCGGCTTGATGTAGTCAAAGATCGCTTTTTATTGGTACAGATAGTAGCGACATCTGCGTGCTTAAAGTCTGAACCATCTGTAAATTAACTTACTTATTCGAAGAGTCCAAAGTCTTATGTCGCGTTGCTGAAAATTCGTGTGCGCGTTTGTTTAGTCGCATTTCATTCACTTGATTAAAATTGTGTTGTTAATAATATTGTTATAGGTACCTACTGCATTTTTTATTAATCTTATATTCATATGGGATCAATTCCAAGTTTACAGTTTTGTGCCTACCCTACTTAAAAATCCTTTGCACGCCTCTGCCATTACTTCTACGCAATTCCGAGCAATGCGCTTACTTCCGCTTACTAATCGATGTGAGATAATTGACATGATCTTTTTATTTATAACTAGCTTTTGCCCGCGGTTTCACGCGCGTTTAATTAGTTTTTGTGTGCTCCTATAAAGTCAGTCAATATTATTCGGACTGTTACCTACAGTAAACACAGCTGTTTCCCATTTTGTGTGTCTCTTTTATAGTTTTCCATGGGAACAAAGGGAAGAAGTAGTTTTTGTCCTAATCAAAGTCTAGAACTACATGTATGCAAAATTTCAGCCTAATCGGTTTTGTAAGCATGGCGTGAAAGGATGACACATCACTTTTCTATAGAAATTTGAAAGCTCATTTTCATCCCATGGGAACTGATTTATGGGATAAAAAGTAGCCTATGTCCTATTCGGGGTCTAGAACTACATTCATGTAAAATTTCAGTCCAATCGGTTCAGTAGTTACGGCGTGAAAGAGTAACAAACATCCATCCATCCATCCATACATACATCCAAACTTATAGCACGAAGTATCAAAGATTGTCCCGAGTTATTGAACAAACTTAAATGTTTGACACCAACAAGAAACTCTAAACGTAATCTCGCGTTTTCATTACCTTTAGTTCGAACCAATTCATTTCAATTACAAACAAATATTATTTATTTGGCGAACCTGCAATTCTTTTAATATGTTCAAACGAGACATTGATATTGATCTATTTCATAGTAGTAAGTATTTCTGCGATGACATGTCTTTTAAGCGACCTATTCTTTAATTATTGTTATTCTTAGTGTTTAGGTATTTAAGAGGATATGTCGCGCTTGCAAAGGTCACTGTTACTCCATGCGGAACGCCCCGCAGTGCGAGAGGGACGGATTCCGGAAAAATAGCAAAATGTCGGTTTAAAATTAATATAAAATTAACTAAAATAGCTATTAAAATTTCTAAAATCTATCTAATAAAATATCGTTCAGGTATGTATGTCATTCCTGTTTATCATACTATGAAAAAAAGTGTAGAAGAAGACCTCATTTCAATAATTATTTCTATCGGGCGAAAGTTACGCAATCGCGTTTCTGTACTGAACAACATTAGAAAAAGGTTCCAAAATTTATATACTGATTTATCAAATTAGTAGCTTCATCTGAAAAGCAGGTATACAACTTCAAAAAGTGCATTTTTTATCGAAATAGCCCCTTAAGGTCGTAAACGGGATTTCGGTGCAAAATGCACATCATAATATTGTTTTCTAAGGAAATAAAAAGTATGCAAAAATTGCGTTTTAAAGCAATTAGCGGAAATTATTTTAATCAAGTTTTCACATTCAAATTCTATCATATTTCTAATATTTTCCGTTAAAGCACAGAAATATTTACGATTTATTCTATTTAATTTCTACAACTTTAATCTCATAAAGGGAAGTAAATACTGAAAACTCACCGAAAATATGATATACCATATTTTTTGCCTTCTTCGCGTGTCGTTTTTGCACCGTTTCAGACAACAATTTAACCATGTTTGCGTGTCGGCGGTCGCGCGCTGACTGAACGAAAACACCACTCCTCTACCGAATTGAGTGGACTTTTGCCGGGCCGCTTTCGGTTCGCCGTCGCAATATGTATCTAGGGTTTATTTGATCGAAGTTATGCATGGTTATCACAAGGTATTAGTGCTGTGGAGAAACAGGACAGATACAAAAGATTACACATTATTGATTAAGATAGTTGTAGGCCATACTTAGGTAGTCTCCTTCGATAACAGGCAAGACAAGGAAATTGAAAGACGCATCGATAACGCCTGAAAGAGCTGATGAAGGGCAACCTTCCATTGTCACCGAAGCGTAAACTTGTTGACATGTGTATCCTCCCTGTTCTTAGCTACGGTTCCCAAACGTGGTCACTAACCGATCATCAGAAGACCAAACTCAAGGTTTGCCAACGAGCAATGGAGCGCAGCATTCTAGGTGTAACACGTATTGAACGAATCCGAAACACTGAACTGCGCTCCAGAACTCAAATTGCTCACGTTGGTGTGCAGACGGCAAAACTTAAATGGAGCTGGGCTGGCCACGTTAGTCGTATGCACTCGGACAGGTGGGCGAACATCGCTCCCGAGTGGGTGCCAGATGACGGCCACCGAAGGCCAGACAAACCAAAAAGACGATAGCGGGACGATCTTGACTCATTTATACCGGGGTGGTTGGAAGTAGCACAGGACCGCGTTGTGTGGTTTCAGCAAGGGGAGGCCTTTGCCCAGCAGTGGGAAACATTAGGGGTTACATAAAAAAGCCCATACTTAAAATAATATAATATATTTTATCTAACCTCATATTGTAAAATCCTCATTACGAATTCAAAACTACTGGCATAATGAAAAATATTTTCCATGAAAGTCTCTAAAAAATTAAAAAATTAAATTATAGTAAAGGTCTCCGAACAAAGTAATGCTATAAAAAAACTTTTTCTGAGATTACAGTACATGTGATACTAGCTAGTAACAATGGGAACGTAGCCCAAACAGCCATGTTTGAGGTTTAATATCAAATACTAATGAGGTTATCATATAATATTCTCTAACACGTATTAAATGATATTGTGGCGTGACAAAGGAGGTCACAATTTAATTTTATTTTCGGCTTGCATTGTCTATGGCTGCCGGCGTGCGCAACGCGTACATAAGCGCGGTCGACTGTTGGATTTTGGTGCAATAGCTTACGTGGAAATTATTATTTACTGTGGTTTTATGGGTCAAACCAAAAGTTTTTTTTTGCCCTAAAATTACTAACAGCAGTGATGGTGATGATAATTTGACTCCACCTGACATTCTGGAAATAACGACGGAAATTACAAACACTTTTAGAACGAGCTATTACAAGAAAAGCCAAAAATGGCTAACGACAAATTTTATCAAGAAAACAGGTTTTTAGGCATGAGTTTAGATAAAGTAGTGTATAAAACTATACATAACTAGGTATTAAAACACTAGTGTTCTATTAAAAGCAACATTCTATTAGACAAAACCTACTACACATTAGACGAATATATTAAAGATTTTAAATAACAACGGTGTGCCACAGCTCCCCTTTCTAAATATTGTTGTGCCCCATCGGGGTCATATATACTGTTAATTATTTATAGAACTGCTACTGAACGTATGAATGCAATAAACGATTGAATATGTATACCGAGTGTAATCGTTAAGTGTGACCAGCCGATTATTCCGTAACTATTACAGATATCAAAAAAATTTAAACTGATATCGAAAGTACGTTACCTAATCAGTAAAATGACATCAATAACTTTTTCAAAATCAAACGAGAAGTATTCAAAATTTTGACATTAAACACTCTCATACATTTAGTAATCGCCTGGTCACACTTAACGATTACACCCTGTATAAAGGGTGGATGGGATGGGTAGGTAAAGATTGGAATGGAATGCTGCACTGACCTTGAAATGCGCTCCCCTGCCTTGCTCCGACGGGGCCGATGCAACTGTGGGTGATTGCTCGAGTAGGCCGTGCTGGCTGGAGACGACGTGTCGATCCCAGGTATGAACGAGTTGCTAGTAATGCTTGAGCTCACACGCGACCTAATAATGCCGTGCGCACGGTACGCGAGATGCTCACTCGAGGTCCGAGGAAGCACTGTTGAAGCGCCGAGTGACTTTTGTTATACTTGTACAGCTGTAAGTAATGTCATCCGTTAGCGCGTTATACATTAAAGAACTAAACAAATTAAAAGACATTATAACAACGAAAATGAACTATTGTTGTTTTAGGTCAGCGTTCAGCGGCCGCCGACTCGCGTGGCTGAGTCACCTGTGTAGCGGCGAGCTACGCACCCGGTACACGGCGCGGCTGCACCACGTGACCGCCGCCACGCTCCAGGTGTGCACGCGATATTGTACCTCCACTGTATAGCAATAAGGGCGAGCCTCGCGTGGCCGAGTGAGCTGACCGTACAACGACGTATCATTTAACAATATTAGCCCCTATGTCCTGGTAGTAAAGTGCAGTATCGGTTGCAGTGCGCGATGCTGCTCTCATTCGAGACGACGGACAGCGTGCCGGCGCGCGAGCTGCGCGAGACGCTGCAGCTGGGGGGCGACATGTGGAGCCGACAGCTCAGGCCGATACTGGACGCAGGGCTGCTCATCGCCGAGGGGGAGGTACGGGACACTTGCAACTCTAACACTACTGTAATACGGTGCTATTTAGCTTGATTCATTGATGACGCTGCTGGGGATATGTGGAGCCGGAACCCTATTACTGAGCCTCCGCTTTCTGTTTGTCACAGGGGTCTACGGCTTCTTGTTTTTTTTACATAATAGGTGTTACTGTGGTTTCTATCACTATTAATAATAAAAATTAAACCGAAAACCCATACAATAAACCTCGTCTTAACCATAGCCCCATCTGACCGAGGTTCATTCGTAAGATGATAGCTGGCGCGGATTGGGATTCAATCTGTAATACATGAACCCTTTGCGAGTCCGACTCGCACTTGGCCAAATTGTTTAAAACGCATATCCAGGTATAGTAAAAACGTTAAATTTTCGTATACTACTAGAAAATTTTGGAATATTCGTTCTTCCTGACCTTTTCCCTAACAGCCTAGAGAAACGGTAATGTGACCTATGTAGTCCATGAAAGTGAATCCTTCGTCAAAATGGCGGATTTCGTCATTTTCAAAATGGCTGCCAATGTAAAGTTGCTCTATTTTGGCTTAAGGTAAGTTTCCGAAGATATTGTTCGCAAGTTCTAAAATCATTTTCTGTTAAACGTCTCCCAGATATTTCCGTCAACGATCCAGATCACATAAATTTAACTTCTACCATTTTAACATTACATTTGTAAATATTTGCAGGCCTTCTTAAGGTGAAACATGTTGGACATTTTTAAATATAATATTTCTGTATGTACCATGTTTGAAGCAAATAAAATTATCTTTTTCTTTATTTAACTAAACAGTGGGATAAACGTCAGGACTCCAGGGATAAAAGTCGCATTAAAACCAAGGAAGCGCAAGTTTCTTGATTTATTACTTTTAACTAGCTGTTGCTCGCGAATTCGTAGATTTCGACTATAAACAATTTTCTTATTTCCAACCAAAACGCCCAATATTCATCCCCTATTTTATTACTTTTAAAAACATGACGAACTTCCCATACAAACTTTCATCCCTTATTTCACCCCCCTTAGGGGATGATTTTCCAAAAACCCTAAAATACGTCGTTATTAATTTTCAACCGAGGCTTAAACTACAAAAAAACGAACTCTTGTACAAAATTCATCCCCTATTTTACCACTTTAGGGATTCATTTTCGAAAAAATCTTTCTTTCTGTCTACGTCACAAAAGGAACTTTTAGTCCAAATTTTATGTCCTTAGGTGCAGCTATCTAGTCTATGCGTTGATAGTTCACTCGGGGTATTATTTCTTTAACTTTAATTTGGCGGTCTAGTATTGAACATTATCCGTTTTCTAAGGGTATTAGAGGCCACTGATTACAATTTAAAAATGTTTTCCTCCTTGTCCAGATATATTCATCCATCATCCATCCATCCATCCATATGTACGAGTATATGTTCCATGGATATGTTCGCTAACAGGCAATACCAATTTCCATTATAGTTAAGAGTGGTCTGTTGGTAGAAGTGAGTGTGAAGTGTAATTGCAGGTGGAGGAGGAGAACGGCGAGGGGACGCTCCACCTGAACCTGCAGTTCACGTGCAAGCGCACCAAGATCCGGCTCGCCACCGCGCAGGCGCCGCCGCACCAAGGTAATGTGCACTCTTTCACCGACCAGTAACGTTCTCTTCTGTCTGGCGTGTAGTAGTGTATGGGGTGTTGTGTTGCAGGCGAGGGGCCACACAGCGGAGAGACGTCGGAGCCGGCGCACTGCGACGACGACAGGAAGATGTACCTGCAGGCGGCGCTTGTGAGGATCATGAAGCAGCGCAAGGTAATGTAGCTTTTGTCGCATTACACATTACGTACAAAGTCATGGAATCTATAGTCTCCATTTACGGATAAAGATAAAAAAAATTGTAAAATGCTACTACATAATTAGAAAATCTTTGTTATATTATAAACGTTGTGTTTAAAATGCTCGAAAAGATTGTAAACAAACGGCTGGTAAAATTCCTTGAAGACAGCAAACTATTATCTGCTTGCCAGTTCGAATTTCGTCCGGGAAAATCCACTAAAGACCCTGTTCAGCTGATTCTGACAGATATCTCCTCTGCATTGGATACAAGACATGCATGTATCGGAGTCTTTCTTGATTTAGCAAAGGCTTTCTATACGGTGATCCCCTTTATCTTCTTGAGGAAACTTGAAGCTTTTGGTATTCGAACCCTTGCGCTTGAGTGGTTCAGAAGTTACGTGACTAATTGCAGGCAATGCACCAAAGACAATGGAATCATCAGCGATTCTACTTCAGTCCTGTTTATGGTACTTTAGGGTAGTATACTCGGACCGACGCTTTTCTTGAAAATGTCTCCTCTGCTGCTGAACGAGGGATGAGTACGATTGTGGCTTGGTAATAATCTTACCTTAAACACTAGGAAAACCAGATACATCTATTTTCATAAAAGGAAGGCGAAGGAGCCTCCTAAAGCGCTTCGTATTAAAGTTCACACTTGCAACAGTGCAGATTCACCCGATGAACACAGTTCTTGTGAACACATAGAAAAGATTTCCTCACGAAATACTTAAGGATAGTGATGGACGGGATCTCTTCTGGGTTGAGTGAGACGGATGATTTATGTTATGAAGTTTCTCCGAAATCGGGCTCATCTAAATATACTGATGTTGGTCTACCAATCTTTGTGCCAATCAATTCTTGCATTAGATTTCAGCGTGGGGAAGTGCACGTAAATCGTCTATGATAATGTTGGAATGAGCTATACTCAAACTCATGTCGTGAAAACCATTTCAATACCCAATTGACGCTCTTTACGCGGAGTCAAAAGTTGTCAGGGTACAACAACTCTACATCCTCAAAGTAGGTCTTACACAACATCGACTTATTACCGGAAACCTTGAATAAGAGCACCTTTTTACTCGCTTACTGAAAGCATCTATTCACAAAGCGAGTATAAAGGAACAAATAGATGCGTAGCGAGCGTTTTAGGTCTACATATTAATTTATCAGTTTAGGGGGTCGAGCGAATTAAATCAGAAAATAATTTCGTATGATCGCATAATGAGACCGTGTTTACGCCATTATTCGGTTTGTAAACAAACATATAATTATTACATTATACGTCTGTGGGTTTGTAGCAGTTTTCGCTAACATATATAATATGCATGCACGATATTTTGTTTGTATGATCACGTGGGTTGTTCAATTGTTAGGTGACCTGTCAGTTTGTCTAGGCATCCTAATATTTCAAACCGATTGTGTTATATTTTTTGTCGTCTCCTGTAAAATTCTTAAACCAGCCCTTATCATCACACTAATATTATGAATGCGAAAGTTTGTGTGTGTGTGTGTGTATGTTTGTTACTCTTTCATGCTAAAACGGCTGAACGGATTTGGGTGAAATTTAGAACGGATATATTATTATATCCTTTATTGTACACACACACAGAAACTTAAACTAAGATAACAAAAAAAGTAAAAAATATGCACAAAGGCGAGCTTACCTCTTCAAGAGGTTTCTTCCAGCCAACCAGTACTGTGGTGAAAGAATACACTAAATAGGTTGGCAGCAAGCATACAGAAGGATTATAACAACTTATTCTATACAAATAAAATAATAAAAATATAAATTATAGATATAAATATAATGGATATAAATGAATCAATACAAATATAATATTAATATATACTTAAATAATTTAAAATATATACTTAAATATTACTCATACGAGAGGAAGTGCTCTTTTAATTTACGTTTAAATGAAGATATTGACGGACTATCTCTCAGAATCTTAGGTAGTGTGTTCCACATTCGAGCTGCTCGTACTGTAAATGAATTAGAGTAAAATTTTGTATTACATTCAGGCACTTGCAAGGTCCTGAGGTCACACGATCTTTGAAGCCTGTCACGAGGGGGAAGAAAACCGAAACGTTCGCGAAGATACGGAGGGGCAAAGGGGTTGTGTAAAATATTAAACAAGACGCTAAGCATGTGCATATTTCTGCGAGAGCGAATTGATAGCCACTTTAGTTTGCGTCTGTACTCTGTAACATGATCATACTTGCGTAGACCAAAGACAAAACGTATGGCAAGATTCTGGAGACGCTCAAGCTTGTTGACAGGTTCCTCAGTGGCATCCATGAAGCACACGTCAGCGTAATCTAATAGTGGCAATAACAAAGTTTGTGCAAGCATGACTTTCGTTTTAACAGGCAAGAAATTTTGGAGTTTTTTAAGCGAATGGAACGAGAAGTGCATGCGTCTACTAATTTCATTGATGTGCGCTTGCCATGATAAATTGCCACCCATGAAGACGCCAAGGTTTTTTACGTTGTCAGCAAAGGGGATTATTTCACCATTATACGACATAGCTTATATATATATATAAGCTTATAATAGCTTATAACCTAACTTAACACATAGGCTACTTTTTTTCCTGGAAAAAAGCATGTCGTTAAATCGAATAAGACGCGGGCGGAGCCGCGGGCAAAAGCTAGTTTATAATATAAAGAAAAATTCAACAATATGTTGCATAAATTTTTTATAATTAGTCTGTGTGATCATATGCCTGACTGAAAACAGCGCGTTTTGGTTGTCATCGCAATGCTTATGCTGAGGTGGACCTTTTCGCTGCGTCAGCAAAAAAAAATTACTAGAAGAATTTATTGTATGATAAGATTTATTTTTAGAAGTTGTTTTATTTAAGCTGTGTGTGTTAGGTTTTAATTTACTTTCTTTTATTTATATGTGTGAATGAATGATATCGGTTATCCCGATTTTGTCTCTTTTCAAATTAATTTTAAACCAATAAATAGCGATGATTAAATTTTGTTAAAATTATATGTTATATTCCACTCTTTGATCTTGATCTTTCGGCTGTTCGATACACGATTTCTTACACTTCCCTCGATCCGATTAAATTGCAAAGATAAGTCTAAACTGCGATCTAAATATAATTTCATTTGAGCTATATTAATTTTTTGACAATAAAACTTATATTAAAATAAACTCCTTTAATTTTAAAATAATAAATAAAACACCTCGAAACGGCGAGTTTTTTGAGCCGCACGCTCCTGCTGAGCAGGATAAACATGTGTAAAACGAAAGCGTTGGAGCAGAACAGATTTCGCAGGATAACCTCGTCTTAAGATAATCGTATATTCATTGTATTTTTCAATCGTGGTTTTCAACTGTCCCCGTCGGTCAGGTGCTGCGTCACAACGAGCTGATCCAGGAGGTGGTGTCGCAGGCGCGCGGCTCGTTCGCCCCGTCGGTCGCCATGATCAAGAAGTGCATCGAGGCGCTCATCGACAAGCAGTACCTGGAGCGCGCGCCCGGCCGCCTCGACACCTACAGCTACCTCGCGTAGAGCCGCCGCAGTATCAGGTCTGTCGATACCGTCTCGACACCTACAGCTACCTCGCGTAGAGCCGCCGCGGTGTCGGGTCTGTCGATACCAATGTGAGAAATTGCTGCCAGACCTTCTGTTATTGTAATAATGAAATAGTACGTATGACATGAGCGATGGTGTTTGTGAGTACACCCACGTTTCACCGACGATTATTATGTCCCACTGTGATGGGTAGTGAACATTCGACACATACAGCTGCCTCGCGTAGAGCCGTCACAGTGTCGGGTCTGTCGATGCCAATGTGAGAAATTGCTGCGCGACCTTCTGTTATTGTAATTAAGTACTACGTTACGATATGAACGATGAAAGTGTTTGTGAGTACACCCACGTTTCACTGACGATTATTACGGTGGGTATTTCGGGTTTTACAGCTTGACGTGCCTCCCGAAACACGTCAATCGAACATTAATGTGCCGCTGGATTTCAACCCGCGACTTCCGCATAAGTACTCGAACCACTGCCCCACAGAGACATTCGTAAAAACTACTTTTAATTGTTTGTTATAAAAGATAATACTACAAAATGAAGTAGCTTATAGCGCTTTTCTTGACTTGTTTCGTTAAATATGTTTTAATTTGACGTTATATAATGTTGTATCAAAACGAGATACTCCCGATATTTAATAGTGACATACAACGTTATTTTCTTGCGTGTTTCTCCATTATTTATTTATTTATAATTGACTGATGACAATCCCTGACAGCCGAAATTCTATATTTCGAGTTTCCAATATTGTTTTATGTATATTTAAAGTTATCTCTTATATAACTCACTTTGGTGGATGAAGCCAAAATCATACTGGGCCGAAATATATTTCGAAAATTAATATTTTTTTATTATTAATACAAGTTAAAGGAAACTAAAGGCTTTATATAGCTAAATTATATATATTTATTTCAAAATCATACTGGATACTTTGCAATTTATTACAAGATTAAAGTTATTATTGACTGGGGTTGTTGTTAAACAAATTGGGTCACAAATAATATTTTGCGTATTGGAAAAAATGGTAATTGACCTTGTACCTGACTACTTACTGAGTCTTCAGTATAAATTTGGTTATATAAACCCTGAAGTCACCTTATATAAGGTGTTTATATGACCAAATTCATACTTGAGACTCGGCAAGTGGTCAAGACCAAAGTTCAATGACTAATTGAGTCGAAGTTATTCTTGAACAAGTATAGAGGCAAAAAAGATTGTTTCGTATTTCGCAAACACTGTCATTGAACCTTGCTCCTGGCCACTTACCGAGTCTCCAGTATGAATTTGGTTGCATCAACTTTGAAGACACCTTATATATTCATCTTAAAACAAGAAGCCCATCAAAGCAAATAATATTACTTGTGAAAGTTATTAACTATTTGAAGATCTGGCCGTGGTTTTGTGTCCCTTTATGTTTTATATCTGAGTTTTGTGACGATTAGACGCTATCGGTGGAAGATGTAAATCTAGATTTCTTTTTAGTTTTTTCCTTGAAATTTGCCATTTTGAGGACGCGTGTAGTTAAATATAAGGTCCTACAATTCAAAGTGAAAAAAATTCAACTGATGAAGAGTATCCCTAATAGACCATATTCCACCGAAAAAAAAATTACTGGGAAGTGAAAAAATTATTTCAGCAAAAATTTTTTTCTTCTGGAATTTGATCAGTTATCTATACATGATCTACCCTATAATTATTTTCACTTATTATTGTAGGACCTTATGAGTATTTTAATATTGTTTAATATAAAAAATCTGTAGACAACATACCTGAAAATTCTTAATGATCTTTGATGTAAAGGAGTTTTGGACAGCAATTTTCGTGTAAAATTGTACCAATCTGTAAACAATGTGTTAGATGATAACTTTTTCATCTTAAAACAGGTTATTGTACCCAGTTATATGAACAACTTTTACTTTGGGGTTTCATTTTGCACCGTCGTAAAAGTGGTCCAGATTAATGTCAATTACCCCGGGAAAAAGGTTATTATCTTAAAATAAGGTGACTTTCGTTTAAACCCTGTGTAAAAGCAAAGGCAAGAATCCTTAAAGGGTGTGTTAGTATGATCGGTAAAGATATTATTTTAAATACTGGGATCTCTAATATCCATAGAGACGATTGTGAACGAAATCATGCCATAGAGACACAACAATGGTGTTCGGTTCAACTCGCATGGATCAGATAAGTGTGACGGGGTCAAAAGTTCATTCAGAAATAATTTATGTTCGGAAATACATGAGTTTATTTATGACTATATCTTGACATTGTCGTATTTGATGACGAATTTTTATGAGTTCTAGACTTTAATGTAACGAAATAAACTAGCATCTACAAGGTCATCCTTTTAGACCTTATTTTTTCATGAGATGAATGTATTACGTTTGCAATATATTCCGTGACAATGGCATTATCGAAAAGATCAAAACTCGTTGGGCAGAAGTCGGCAGAACAGACGACATCAACTGCCTTTAAAAATAAAAATTTACTTTCGATGAACAAAGTCAAGGCATGATGATTATCGATTTATTTTCAAAGAAAAGTATAATATATCACTTATTTTGAAGTAAAATTTTCTATTGTTATTGTTCGGGGGCTAGCATGCGGCGTCGATACAGTGTCTTCCCATCGTGCTTGCTCTCTCGCTCATTGACAAACGCGGTATGTGTGAGTGCACAAGTAGGATAGATAGATGCTGTATCTCTCGTGCGTAGTAGCCACACTGTGAAATGTAAATATTGCTCACAATGCTACACTGCAGACGTATTGTACAAAGTTGAAATGTTCTCTTTGCAACAGGCATCTAAACGTACGAATTTTAACCAAAAATGTAAAACTAAATTGACATAAAATTGAGCTTGTAAAGAAGAAGGCATAATAATATAACACCATTGTTTGACCTAATATGTACATTTGCCAGGTTTTACGTGTTTTCTAACAAATAATTAGGGAATTTTAGTTTTTAAACTTTGAACAGGATTAGAACAATTTAACTCGCAGTTTTTTGTGTAGAAATCTCTTAATTGTGAGAAATCTCTATAAAATTCTGGGTCAAGCAAGATGCTACCCCTTTGTTGCGTTCAGTTTGATCGTCGGACATGCCATCTCTTTTGCACGCATTGAATTTGTATATGCTATCCTGCTCTCAATGTTAGGCGGGCGTCGTCCGACGATCAAACTGAACGCAGCCCTTGCTGTGCTAAATGTGAGAAGTGAAACGTAGACTTCATTATATTGTACTCCATCTTGTTACACAATAATTATTACTATCATTTGATGGACCGAACATGGTCGCTTCTGCGGTCCATCAAATGACAGATGCGAAACGGGATCGTGGACAAACGATATTTGTTTATATACCTACAATTTTCAGATTATGAATTGTGTTTATTTGTGTATTCACTCTAAAAAAAGGTTTTTTTTTTATATATTATAGTGTTGCCATTCTCACAAGCGCTGGACATAGACACATATTATCTTATGGCAACACCATTTAGTCTAAATAGTTTGCATGAGTCGATTCGAAGTTCGAACTGTTAAAGTTAAGTAAATCATGACGGACATTAGTCGGTGTGTTTTTGCAATATAAATATTTTTACTGATAGTTAAATAAAGGGGTTTGGAGATTTTAGTTAGGAGGCTGACCTCCCCTACCGTTCGCCCTTTTTATTTATTTTTTGGAAATGGCGGCCATGAATAATTTGTATAAAAATCGATAGTTGACATAAATACAAGCAGAAAGAATTCTTTGACAAAAGCTGGTAGAATGTCACGTTTTTAAGATACAATGTTTGCTATTTTTAAATAATTATTACGCGTGTAGTATTCGTAAAATAACATATTAATCACTCCATAAACATCAAATAAATACATGAAGTTTTTTTAATTGTATTGATTGTATAATGGGCGGTCGTTACGTTCAGAATAAGATTTTTTTTTTTTTTTTTCAACATGTAAATAATTAAAATACTTTGTATAACATATAAATCATATCGATAAAATACATCGTGTTTTAACTAACCTGTCCCGCCCCTAATCCTACAATGTTTAGTTTCTATCGCTATAGCGTCACAAACTTATCAGTTTCGGTAGGCCAAACCGAAATGGCTTCTATTTTTATAACGCGAGAGTCTTCGTCACCGGAACAGATAAGTTTGTGGCTCTGTACGCAGACGGAATGAACTCGGCAGGGCCAATGGGGTTGCAGGTGCCCCACTTCCTCATACCTCGGCTAGTTGACAGAATCAGTTGTATAAAATATATTGAACATAATCCGTCTTTGGGCTGTATTGTCGATGAACGAAACCATAGCATTAGTAACAAATAGTATTCTATCTAACAAGCGGGCCGAAACGAACCACCGCCAAAACTCAGTTCAACTCGGTTTACGAAAGTCGCGGTCGCACCGCAGTTACGTACGCACGTTGTCTCTGTGACGTTCCCGCGCATTTTCGTAAATTATGGCATGAAATTACAGAGTATGTTGTGCATTGTATGGTTGCTTTAATACAACTTTTATAATAATAATAATATAGCATTATCAAATACGTAAACCGTCAGTTGGCAGCCCTAAGGCGTCGAGCGGCCATAGGTATTGATTTCAAGGACACCGCCTAGTTAAACTACTGTTGTTACCTATACTGTGACGAAACGTACATTCAGACAGACGGACAAAAATTCTAAAAAGTTTAGTTTCGGCTTCAGTACAATACTAACAATAATAACCAATTTTATTTAAGATTTCACGAAAATATTTAATGTAAAGACACTACTTTGTTATAAGTATAGATGCTTACAGCATAGTACTATGCTTACAGTATAACTTTGGTTGCTTATATCTTCGAAACGTGACTTTTTACATTACTGTGAAGAACGTTTTTTGTATACATTGATGTCAGCAATCGATTTTTATGAAAATTATCAAAAAGAATGGCGGAAAGTCAAAGAATAGCCAAAATATTCAAACCCCTTTGACAACATAATAACTTGGTCGACCTGTTGTACACTTTAGTGTAAAATAAATGAATTACTAAATAATTAGTACTAATTTATCGCCGCCGCAAAACGATACAAGCATTATATTATTTTAAATAAACGATTATGATTATTTTGAATGGACTGTCTGTTTAATCACAAGGTTAAATTAGCTCATATGAACCAAACACATACATGTTATTTTAATATCTAGTGCAAAGGCTACAGTCCTCTCGCTCGCACATCACTTGTCTCTTTCTACGGCGGTGACGTCACATAGTAATATAATGTGCTATAAAATAATGTTATATAAATTATATTATAATTTTAGTTAATAAATCCTTGTACGGACGCCGAGTTTGTTGTTTTATTTCGCAAACGGTATCTAATATCGCCCTCGGTCCGCAAGTACTGACAATGAGAGCGAGCGGTTTTAAGTCTCACGTCGACGCGCTTGTCCGCACATAGCAGCACGCTTCAATCCCTGATACCACAGTTTAAAAATCCATACAGTTGTCCAACGAAAGCGCTCAGACAGAGCAACAGTGCGGGGCGAGACGCGGGAGATAAGCCATCGAGCTACATCCCGAGCCTCGTCCCGCAAGTACCGCACAACGGCTGGATTGTTAGACTGTGCTGATACGCATGGGCGTCGGAAGACGAAAGTCCAGGGTGGGGCAACGTTTCAAATATCGACGGGATTTATTGTTGAAAAATAAAAAAGTACTTTGGTGCAAACAAAAACTGCCGATCGGTCTTGTCTATCATATGTCCGCTGTATGTGTACTTTAGACGTGCTACGAAATCCTATTTTTTACTGTCCCATTCCGTTTCCAGGGGGGCGGCTGTCCCCCCCTTCCGACGCCCATGCTGATACGCCATGTGGAGAGAATCATTGGCAACCAAAACACCTAGGAATTCCATACATTCGATTTGATTCGGGTGCACTTTTATACAGCTTAGATATACTTACCCGGAAATAGCAATTCATTTTTTACAACAAGGTGCTTAGAATCGCTAACCTCACCGCGACCATATCCACTTGGGATTTGAAATGCAAACTCGTACTTCACGATAGGGGTTGAATTTATAAAAACCGGCCCAGTGCTGAAGTGTTCCGTACCATTATCTATAAAAACGGCAAAAAAATCACGTGTGTTGTATGGGATGCCCCCTTTAATATCAATTTTATAAAATTTTTTAGTATTTGTTGTTGCAACGGCAACAGAAATACATCATCTGTGAAAATTTCAACTGTCTAACTATCACGGTTTATGAGATACAGCCTGGTGACAGACGGACAGCGGAGTCTTAGTAATAGGGTCCCGTTGGTTACCCTTTGGGTACGGAACCCTAAAAAGCTGAAATTCGTTTAGTTTTTCAACACAACCATCCTATTTTGAACTCAATTATATTATCAGAAATTTTAAATATGGTAATAAAGTGACTTCTGAATTATCTAAAATGTTCATAATAAAATTACAGGGCTTTAAAATATGCCTGTTCATTACACGTAGAATATGACGTCACACTAATATTGAAAGTGAAAGCTAATAATAGTGACTACATTGTTCAAGGAGGGAAGAAAGTGCCTGCCAAGGCGAGGGCCATACATAACACACGAGTTGGTAATCGCACTTTTCCCGAGTAGGTACCTAATATATAGCGTTTACGCTACACCTAACGCGGAAAATAAAAGATTAATTATTATAATTCCGGTGGCGTCACTAAATCTTCACTTTTAGACGATATTTTGAGTAGCTAGCAATTTTACAAATTGAAAATTCAGATAAAAAAGCAATTCGCGCGCGCTTTTCACATTTTTTTTAAATAATGTACATGAAAGTTAAATATACCAGTAATTTTGCATATACAAACTTTCTGGATTTTGGCATCATTGACAACACAATGCCATTTTTGACAACTAACACGTTAACAATCGAATTCCATATACATTTTAATATCATTAAATCACCCCTGGGACACCAAAAATTCAAATAATTTTGTTCTACAAGTCACTTTAACAAATAATCGTAAACGGTTAACAAACGATGTATATGTAAGTACAGTGGAGACGACATCAAGCTATACACTTGCAGTATGACATTAGCCCCTACAGAGAAGAATATAAGATAGATACAAGGTCAGAAGTGTCTAACTTGTTGCGGTCTCCAATGTGACAGTAAAAACGATTCTGAAGGCTTTGTTTTACTGCTGTCAAAACAAAATTTTCTTCAGTACAAAATACTTCGACATGTTCTTTAGTATTAACAACAGAAGCTACTCGTATATTGGTGTCGATTCGGCGTAACACGACTTATTTGACAGGACTAAACTTAATTTAAGCATTCCGTCTTTTTCTTTCTGTATCGAAAAGACAAGGACAGGATGCTTAAAATAAGGTGAGTTCTGTCAAATAAGTTAAGTCGTGTTACACCGAATCGAAACCATCACCTTGGAAAATTTCAAGTTTAGACAGCATTAAAACTAAAAGCCTTCGGAATCAATTTAGGTGCCGGGCCGAGGCAATTTAAGTTTTAGGATGGAGTGAGATCAATAAGGGGCACTTGGTTGACCCTAATAAAATATGGAAGCATTTACGTGTACCTATGAAACACATGAGCGAACTCTCACTGGAATAGTTAACACTCGTACACGCCCTTTTTACCGACGATTTCTTCATGTCCCAACCTGACACTTGCCTGCTCACTGCTTCCATTTAAACGAGGTGTAAACCTGGGCCTTATTGTATAACTCCGACATCCATTACCACCGCCTTCAAGCGCGCCGTGATTGGCTAGAAATGACGTCACACATCATGTTTGTACAGTGGAGCCCGCATCAAGCTATACACATTCAGTATAAGCTGACCTCTCATTGTACGGGAAGCCTATACAATGAGAGGTCAGCTTATACTCAATGTGTATAGCTTGATGTGGGCTCCACTGTACAATCACCGACGCTTTCGAAGGCTGCGATGGATATTGAAGTTAGACAATTAGAGGGCTGTGGTCCGTCGAGACGGAGGACATGTCAGTCGGAGCTCCAGGGTTCGCTCGGTTGTCAAGAACAGTAACAGTTGTAGGTATTTCAGCCGCTATCACCTCGGCACGATGTCCGTTCGATAAATGTCTGTTTACAGCACAGACATATTATAATAGACATGATGACTAAAAAAAATGTATTAGTCCGTCAGTTAGATTATCAGAAAATATTGGACACGTAATTTTTCAATTAAACAAAAAATTATGAAAATATATGTGACGTCACATCTAAGTACAATTTACTTAGAAGTGACGTAATTTTCCCCCACTCCCAAACTTTGACGCGCATTATCTCGGTCATTTTTTGTTTGATTGACAAAAGAAAAAATACGTGTCCAATATTTTTTGATAATCTAAATGACGGACTAAATAGAATAATATTTTGTTTACCCTGTCTACAAGCCTATTATTACTAGAGTTGATGCTCGTGATTGTTGGCACTTGGTGGAACTTTTGATACATTTTTGATTGAAATACGATTGGCTTACACAATTGCACCTCAGGCCGGGGATGACTGCACTCGCCCAGAACGTGGGAGAGAGGCGTTAGTTTGTGCAGGGACTTCTAATCTACAGAACTCGATTAGGTACGAATAACTGGCAACTGCCTGTAACATTAAACATACGTTACAACATGTTTTACATCAGAATGTCACCGAGTGTACAGACTAAACCTAAGGATTAAATAGCGTTGGCAAGTTTCCATTCAAAAACCAAGTGACATTTAAGCTACATGGTACGAAGAAACTTAGACAAATGGGTTGTTTTGGCTGGCTTAAGCTTGAAACATATTTGTTAATCCCTAAACTAATCTATCGTATATATTTTGTTTGGAAACAAGCAATATTTATATCTAAGAGAGCCCGTAACTCACTGAGATAAAATTGCTTCAAGTCGACTCTATGCGTTTATTGTTAATGTTTGGTCTGTATGTCTGTGTCGAGTGTTGACTGTGACTCGTAGACTAAGGTTCACTGACGATGTAGATACTCAACGTGAGAGAAAGTGATTGATTAACGATATATTTCATTGATTGCACGTCGAATTAATTTTTATATCCTGCGAAATGTGTTATTATAGATAGAACCTTGATAGTTGTGTAAAACCGAAATCGGTTGGGATGAATGAAAATTTTCTACTCATTTCAGAATGATTTAGATACAATCGAAATTTATATCCATGTTTCAGAAGAATTTTCAACTGAAAATTATCTACTTATTTCTGATTGATTTTGTACTAAACATTTTTACTTTCTTAGAATGATTTTCAACTGAAAATTACATAATTACTGTGAAACAAGCAGGTACAGTGGAGCCCACATCAACTATACTATACACATTGTATAGGCTTCCCGTACAATAATAATAATAAGATTTCTTTATTCAACAATGTAATGACTTAATAATCTAGGGTTAGTTTTTACGAAATATATAAGCATAAGTAGTTAAGTAATATTAAACATTTACATACATTAGTTGCATAAATTTATTACTAATGAATTTATTTATTATAAATATATTACACAAGTATTTCATTTTAAATGTAGGCTGGAACAGTGCCCAAGATAGAATGCATCCAGCCGGTTGACGAACATGCTAAGGACGCTGTTGCAGCTGTAGAGACGCACTGCGCCTGCGCATCGTCGCATAAAAGCCGAGGCACCGCAGAACCGGGGCAGCCGCACCAACGCAACGTCCTGAACGCATCGTTAATGAGAGGTCAGCTTATACTCAATGTGTAAGTATAGCTTGATGTGGGCTCCATTGTACAAGTGCAGTTAATCATCATGTTGCGACTGAAAGTGGACCTATCGCCGTACCTCGAACACAGATATACGGCATGTGTTTCCTCACGTGCAGCTTCCAAAATAATGGTTGACCATCCTCGAACATAATATCGACTGTCTGTGTCGTAGAAAGATTCTAAACTTCTACTATACTTCTATGGATACATTTACCGCAAGTAAAATGTTTTTAATCAAGCAGAGGCAGCAATAAAAACAAATGTACTCTATAATTAATCAATATTTATTCGGAGGCACTCAATCCCCTTTCAGTTTTCAATAATATCCGCATGGGCATCCGCAAGATGGCGCAGCAAGAGCTGTTAGTGTGGGCAGAGCGGGCAACAACGCGGGCAGAGCGGAGAGACCGGGCAGAGCGGCGCCGAGAGCGGGCACGGCGGTCTGCAACACGGGCAGAGCTTGGTTCAGAAAAAAGGAAAAATGGAGCAGAAATGTAGCAAAAGTTGAGAGGTTAGAATTTTGTTGTTTTTGCTTTTTTTAGAATGTTATCGGTATTTTTAATGCATCTTATATAGATTGTTATTTATGTTTTAGGTACAGCAGTAAATTTACACCTGAAAAGCCGCAATGCAATCATAAAGAAGGCGCATTCAAATGCAAGACTCTGACTGACTATGATGGATATTCAAAGATTCCATTCTGCGTTTTACAGTACCAGTGTCAAAACTGTTCAAGATGCAATGATTCTAAAATATACTCAACAAAAACTAGTGCAAAGAAGAAGGCCTAAAAACAGTAGATATTCTAAACCAAAAGAATTTCAAGCACAATATTTTGTTTTAGCGAAGAAAAGTTTGGTGCGAGTATGTCTCAGCTCATTTCTGAAAATTTTACGAATAACCAGAGCTCGAGTGGCATATGTTCAAAAAAAATTCTTTGCGACCCATGAACCACCGAAAGAAGCAAGAGGAGGAAACCACATGGTGGCTAAATACGAAGGAAAAAAAGAAAGCGTAATGGCTTTTATCAACAAACTCAAATGTCTGGAATCACATTACTGTCGTGGTTCAACACAAAGAATGTACCTAGACTCAACACTATCAATCAACAAACTGTTCAGAATGTATAACAAACAATGTCCTCTAAGTTTACAGGTCAAAAAAGGGTATTTCAGGAGAATTTTCAACTTCAATTACAACCTGGGTTTCAAATCACCTGGTACCGATCTCTGTTCAAGATGTTCAGTCTGAAAAAATAAAAAATGAAAAAGATAATGCTAATAGATCAAAACTAATCATCGAAAAGAGAGTCCACAAACTTCGGGCCGCAGCTTTCTATGGTTTTGTGCGTGAAAAAAGGACTGATATGCTAACCTTTAGTTTTGATTGCCAAAAAAATCTTCCGAACCCCAAAGTTGCAGACCAGCAAGCTTACTATAGCCGTCAACTTTATTTATATAACTTTACCGTTGTACAAGGTTGCTCAAAAGATCCACTTACACCAGAAAATGTTTTTAGCTATTGCTGGACGGAAGATGAGTTTCCAAAAGCATCAAACCAGATAGCTTCAGCCGTTTTTGACAGACTGCTGAATCTAGATTATGCTGGTATTACCCATCTTCGCCTCATCGCTGATGGTTGTGGTGGTCAAAATAAAAACAGCACAATCATTACCATGCTCTCTTTTTGGCTTTTAAACAAAGCACCACTGCAAGTAAAAAATATCGAACTTATTTTCCCAGTGGCTGGACACTCGTATATACCTCCAGACCGAGTTTTCGGCAATATAGAAAAGGTATTAAAGAAACATGAAGTCATACCTTGCCCCAATGACTACATTAATATCATGAAATCGCATGCAACCATCAAAAGACTTGGTTCAGACTGTGAAGTACTAGACTGGAAGAAATTGACAGATGTGATTCTGAAAAAACCAGCTAATTGGCATTTTCAGTTCCAACCGACAAAACGATTTTATTTAAAGCGAAATAAACCAAAAGTATCAGTACTAATCAGAGGCGAAACCCATTACAAAGTTGGCGATGGAAAATATCAGTCTGTATTAAAAAGTGGAAAAAGTCTGAGAAATGTACAGTTAGAACCTATAAGAATGAATGATGTCAAAGTTTCTGATGCAAAACTTTCTGATGTTAAAAACCTGCTCTTAAAACACTACGGAGAAGACTGGAAAAACCTTGAAAACCTTAATTATTATAAAAGAGTTTTAGACCGCTTGTCTGGTGGTAGTCAGCAAAATCATGAGGAAATGAATCTTCTGTGCGAGACAAATGTTGAGGTTGCTGATTTATACATATAAATCATAATATCAGAAACCTCAACATTTAATTTCCTTATAATTTTGCTAATAACACATAAGACGTGTAGGTTATAATATGACTTAATGATTTTTTAGTATTGTAGTAAAATAAATAATGTTTTTCAGAACACAATGCTCTTTATATTTAAAACAATCATCACTAGGTACCAAGATCTCTTTCTAGACGAAATATCAATTAGGCAAAGCAAAGATGACATTATCCCCTCAGTTCCATAGCAAACATAGTAATCTCCATGCAAGCAAAGCAAACTCAACAATCTCCGAAATTAAAGTCTTAATATTTTGCCTAAATATGAGTTAAAATTATTTTTGACGACACTTAGTCGTGTCTGTGGTATTTATGCACAATCTTGTATCTTAAATTAGAGGAAATTTTAAAAAATATAGAAAACAGGGGAAAAAATTAATTTACTCTAATTAATAAGAAGTGGAGATTGCTGATTTTGCTTTTATACCCCTCATTTATTCTTCTATTTGAGGTAAGGGCCATCGAAATCTCTTTATAAAAAACAATATATTGGAAGTCTCACCCCGAAGCAGGCAACGACGGCGAAAGCGAAAATAGCGCAGGCGTTCATGTTGAATTAGTAGTTGAAGTAACTGATAACTTTTCTTAAAAAACCCTCACTATTTATACCAACCCAACCCTTATCGCCTTTCTATGGAAACAATGTTGAAAACACCCCGAATGAGAGGTGTAAGGTATGTAGATATCAATTGGCTAAATCAACGTTACCTAAATTACAGTGCGATAAATGAAGTTACAATTTTGATATGGACGTGACTTTTTGTAGTTGAACAATTATGTAAGCATAGATATTACGAGTTAGGTATTAGTTTATTGATTCTTGCATTGCATGTATGTAGGTAAGTAGGACTATCTATACTAATAATAAAGTAGTAAAAAGTCATGTCTGTAAACACTTATAATATTTTTTCAAAATTTAATATGTTTAGTTCTGGCTTCAGTAACATTTCTATCTTACAGTATAAATAAAATAAAATGGGTATTTATATTGCACTGAAGCTAGAACTTGAATTTTTAGTATTTCTTTTTGTACTCGTATGTATGTATGTTCCGTTTTAACTTGAGAACCATGGTATGTATGTATGTAATGTATCTCACAAATAATACATATTACATTAAATTAGATTATTTAGTGCGATTGCCAAGTCAATCTATTTATTTAAAACATACAAGATTTTTAATATTGATATGGTCACTATAAGATGTTGTTAGGTTAGCTAATTATGTAATAACTTAAGACTGAAGGTCCCTTAAGTAGGGACTGAATAAATTCACCGACTTGGATTCACATGGATCTCACGACTTTTTACGGTAGAAGAACTAAGTGGCGAGAATTGGTTTTTTTTACAAGTTTTGTTTTTGATGGCATCTCATTTCTTTTTGTAGATAGTCCTACATTTTTTACTTTCCGGTACCTTCTACTTACAACTGAAAATGTAACTTTCTAATCCTATATATTTATGTATATGGGATTACAACGTTATTTATGCAGTTGGTGTATCTAGAGCACTGGACTGAAATTGCAAAAACACTAATTGTAGGTATTCCAAATTTAAAGCTTTTATGTCTGCTAGAAGTGCCTTAGAGTTTTGATGATCGGTCAGTCAGTCAGTGAGTGAGTGATGTGATGAGTGACAAAATTGAGAAACTTTGACTAATTCTCTGCTGGTTCAAATTGGATGAAATTTGAAATATACCGTGTTTATACAATGCCTGCTTGGTTACTGAAAATTCTGGCTTCTAGTTTTATCCACAACGAAGTTATAGGGGGTCGAAAATGGCCTGAACTGTTTCGAGAAAAGGATGGTATGGATGTGCCGCTTTTTAGCTCGACTTGGCGGGGGCACTGCCGTGCCCCCAGATAGAAATTTTGTTATTTTGTCATGTCATGATTCATAATTTAAAAAAATTAAAAAATATCTATAAGAAATCACGTATGTTGTATGGGAGCCCCCCTTAAATATTAATTTTATTTTAATTATATAGTTTAAAGTGAATACGTTAGCTTTTGCCCGCGACTTCGTCCGCAAGAGTTCGGTTCACCCCCTTAGGGGGCGAATTTTCAAAAATCCTTTATTCAGCGGATGCCTACGTCATTACAACTATCTGTATGCCAAATTTCAGCGAAATCCATTCAGTAGTTTCGGCTTTATATATTTCGGCTTCGGTTTACATTAAGTATTCAGAGACGATATTCTGTGAATATTTCAAGCGTCTACTTGTTGCCGTTATCAATATCGAGCAAAAAATCACGTTTGTTGTATGGGAGCCACCTTTAGTATTTATTTTATTCTGTTTTTTACTATTTGTTGTTATAGGGGCAACAGAAATACATCATCTTAAAAATTTCAACTATCACGGTTCATGAGATACAGCCTGGTGACAGACAGACAGCGGAGTCTTAGTAATAGGGTCCCGTAAGTTATTCTCTGGGTACGGAACCCTAAAAAACTATATCGACCGCCAAAAAAGCACTAATACTCCGGTGACAGAGACGACTACGCTCTACAAAACCTATAGCGAATACGTTTCTTTAATAGGTAATTATTTTATTACTTGCACTATTATGATCCGTGCTGCTGTTAAATCACATGTGATCTATATCAGCATCACAATAAATTGTACAAAAAATGTAGCCATTATATCGCTGTAGCCAATAGAATTGAATTCCTAATAACGCTGAAGCAATAAAAGATCGTGTTACGGCACGGGTCCATCACAGATAAATTAAACTTGGTGAAGTTTTAGGTACTAGGTCGCGGAAATGCTAGTTAGATATTCTTGACACATTAGCCAGGACACCAGCGCTCGTGCTTTCATCGATCCGTCGACAAGCAGTTGAGAGTCCGTCGCCGCGCGGATTACTTACTGTGAACCAAGGGCGGATCCAGGGTTTGGTATGGTTGGGGGCATTCTAACAAGGTTAGGGGCTAGGGTCAAACAATCACAAGGTAAACTAAAAATTAAGTTTTCGTCTAATTTTACCCTTAAGGGGAAGGAGATTAGGAGGTTTGTATCAGAATTCCATTAGTTTTCTAATTAAACCCATGAAAGTTGGCAGGTATTTAGCCCATGGCTTGAAAACGTTTTTCATTATTAAAAATCTCAACCCTTAGATTTATTTCGAGATTCCAACTGGATGCGCTCGCGAGGTGTGTAGCTAGTTATTTAAAGAATGTGCATAGGTACCTACTTGTTGCAAAAAGTGTTATTTATCAAAATTTATTTGCCCCCTCCCCCGTGACTTTCAATGTGGTACCTACATCATGCTTGTTGCCTATTTGCCTAGTTGCTAGTAGCGGTATGAGGGTGTTTTCAACATAATTATCATTGAGTAAGTAGATATAGATAAGGTCGATATAAATAGTAAAGGTTTTTACGGAAATGTATCAGTAATTCACGCACGATGTACACCTGCGCCATTCTTGTTGTCGTCCTCGTAGGGGTAAGCACTCGAATTTATATAAATATTGTTTTTATTAAAAATAAAGCCTAATTTTAAGTGAAATATATTAAGTTCCAGTTTAAAATAGACTCAGCTTTGAATCACAGGTTTTATGTTAATGCGTTTTAACGACACCAAAACTAATAACAAAATTATTCTGACAATCCCCAACATTGTCTACAGCAAGCGTACTCCCAGTGCATGCCGCCCCTACCGAACTACGGCGCCTGCGGCTATGCTGCCCCTCCCCCGGCGGCCTACGTGTCTGCTCTGTCTGCCCCTCTCCCTGCGTATCCCGCACCGTTGACGTACGCTGCTCCCTCGTACGCTCCATCGTACAGCGCCCCCTCCTACGCGCCGTCGTACGCCCCAGCACCGTGCTCCGCCCCCTCCCTCCCCGCGGCGCTGGCGAGCCTGACCGCTGCGTTGCCCGCCCTGACCGCCGCTCTGCCCGGCCTGGCCGCCACCGTGCCCACTCTGCCCGGCGTGCTGTGCGGTCTGAACCAAGCTCTGCCCGTGTTGCAGACCGCCGTGCCCGCTCTCGGCGCCGCTCTGCCCGGTCTCTCCGCTCTGCCCGCGTTGTTGCCCGCTCTGCCCGTGCTAACAGCTCTTGCTGCGCCATCTTGCGGATGCGGATGTTATTGAAACTAAAATCGCTGAATGATTTGTTACGCACGAATAAATTGTAAATGAAAACATGGACTCGTTTCTTTCGCCTCGCTTTTTTTCAAAAATATTTATTTGCATGTTAGTTTTGACTGATTTTAACTGTTCCGAAAAGAAAATACTTTCCTTCTCTTTTCGATACAGCAAGAAAAAGACAGAGTGCTTATATTTAGTCCTGTCAAATAAGTTAAGTCGTGTAAGTGTAACACCGAATCGACCGAATCGACACCACTGTTCTCCATTTGTTCAGTAGCGTCACCGCTTGGACATTGTTTATCATTTGGTGGAGCCTCAGGTAAAGGCGGTCGTCTACGAATTCCAGCTAGGATGGACTGCCTTTAAAAATCATCTTTAGTGGTCATCTCTTAAGGATCGTAAACCGAATGTCGAGATTCGATAGAGAACTCTCTCCGATAGAAGATCATCGTCCTGAGCCAAAAACCACTAAAAGCCACTTTGAAATTATGCGACAAGAGTCGAAGTGCAGATGGACGCCATGGGCGGCCCCCGAGATAAGCGGGAAGACAGAAGATGGACTTGGGCAGTAACAGAGTGGCAGCCAGGCCAGGCCAACGTGCGGGGGAAGCCACGATGACATCATAGTACAGTAGCTGGAGGGCAATGAACGAGGCTCCCAGAGGCATAGTAAAAATAGACTAGTAAGCTATCTTCACAGAGATGTCGCCCGCGCGGCTTATATGTGTGCGAGCCTGCACGTACGAACCACAGCACGCACACAACGACAATATCTCAGGCGGTTTCTGGCGGTGTGACTAGGGTCATAGTAAAAACAGACTAGTAAGCTATCTTCACAGAGATGTCGCCCGCGCGGCTTATATGTGTGCGAGCCTGCACGTACGAACCACAGCACGCACACAACGACAATATCTCAGGCGGTTTCTGGCGGTGTGACTAGGGTCATAGTAAAAACAGACTAGTAAGCTATCTTCACAGAGATGTCGCCCGCGCGGCTTATATGTGTGCGAGCCTGCACGTACGAACCACAGCACGCACACAACGACAATATCTCAGGCGGTTTCTGGCGGTGTGACTAGGGTCATAGTAAAAACAGACTAGTAAGCTATCTTCACAGAGATGTCGCCCGCGCGGCTTATATGTGTGCGAGCCTGCACGTACGAACCACAGCACGCACACAACGACAATATCTCAGGCGGTTTCTGGCGGTGTGACTAGGGTCATAGTAAAAACAGACTAGTAAGCTATCTTCACAGAGATGTCGCCCGCGCGGCTTATATGTGTGCGAGCCTGCACGTACGAACCACAGCACGCACACAACGACAATATCTCAGGCGGTTTCTGGCGGTGTGACTAGGGTCATAGTAAAAACAGACTAGTAAGCTATCTTCACAGAGATGTCGCCCGCGCGGCTTATATGTGTGCGAGCCTGCACGTACGAACCACAGCACGCACACAACGACAATATCTCAGGCGGTTTCTGGCGGTGTGACTAGGGTCATAGTAAAAACAGACTAGTAAGCTATCTTCACAGAGATGTCGCCCGCGCGGCTTATATGTGTGCGAGCCTGCACGTACGAACCACAGCACGCACACAACGACAATATCTCAGGCGGTTTCTGGCGGTGTGACTAGGGTCATAGTAAAAACAGACTAGTAAGCTATCTTCACAGAGATGTCGCCCGCGCGGCTTATATGTGTGCGAGCCTGCACGTACGAACCACAGCACGCACACAACGACAATATCTCAGGCGGTTTCTGGCGGTGTGACTAGGGTCATAGTAAAAACAGACTAGTAAGCTATCTTCACAGAGATGTCGCCCGCGCGGCTTATATGTGTGCGAGCCTGCACGTACGAACCACAGCACGCACACAACGACAATATCTCAGGCGGTTTCTGGCGGTGTGACTAGGGTCATAGTAAAAACAGACTAGTAAGCTATCTTCACAGAGATGTCGCCCGCGCGGCTTATATGTGTGCGAGCCTGCACGTACGAACCACAGCACGCACACAACGACAATATCTCAGGCGGTTTCTGGCGGTGTGACTAGGGTCATAGTAAAAACAGACTAGTAAGCTATCTTCACAGAGATGTCGCCCGCGCGGCTTATATGTGTGCGAGCCTGCACGTACGAACCACAGCACGCACACAACGACAATATCTCAGGCGGTTTCTGGCGGTGTGACTAGGGTCATAGTAAAAACAGACTAGTAAGCTATCTTCACAGAGATGTCGCCCGCGCGGCTTATATGTGTGCGAGCCTGCACGTACGAACCACAGCACGCACACAACGACAATATCTCAGGCGGTTTCTGGCGGTGTGACTAGGGTCGGCAGCGCTCCGCAGTCTCGCTTACGTACGCCGCTCTACAAAACAGATACAGGTATTTTGTGGCCGCGCGCCGTTCGTCGCATCGCCGCTAAATAAATTAACAACCCTGCAGCAGTAGGCATTTAAGCCTCGCACGGCGCGGGAGTTGTTCCACTATTCTGTTTTTACTATGCCAGAGGCCATAGAGAATGGCGTGATAGAGGCGATACTCAACGGTGGCCTGATTCATAATGCAAGGTGTACCTAAAAACCTTAAAAAGAAACCTCCTAGCTAGATAACAGTGAAAACGGCATAAAATCCGAAATGTATAGTCCGACGTGATGGTCGTTGGGGCCAAAAGGCATTAGAATGGAGACCACGTACAGCAAAGCGTAGAGGCCGACCTCGTGCCCGCTGGACCGACGACCTGTAGGACGTTCTGGGTTGCGGCTGGGTGAGGAGGACGGAGGACCGACATGAGTGGCGAAATATTGGAAGAATAATAATATGTCCAACAGTGGACGATGGCAGGCTGATGGCCCAAAAAGCATGTACTCCCCACCACTTCAAGATGTAAAAATCATCAGTGAAAAGTGGACGAACCAGTGTTGCCTATTTGAAAACTATCCTCATGTCTCAGCACGATGTGGAAATTTCTTTTAAAAACGAACGTTTACGTATTCAATTGTTTATTTAAAAATTCGTTACAGAATTTACACACAAGTTTATATAAATTCTAAACAACCTGTTAATCGCCAGTCACCTATTTCGTTTGATTTCAACAACGAAATCAAGAAATAGGTTGAAAGTCGCCCGCAGCCGATATCATGTGGAAAATAAATGTGAAATCACTATTTCCAACAACATCGTACAATTACATAGCTTAAATCTCTTGAGACATTCTAAAACATGATTAGATAAGAAATAACTAATACCCTCCCACTACTACCAACTACAAACTAAGATAATGTTTAACTGGTTAAAAACTAACAGATTATATGCACACAGTTTGCTCAAAATCTATGACGAGAAAGCAAGGTTATGATGCTATAACGGAATTTGACTAGAGGTTGTCCTAAGAATATCAGTTTACACTACAATTTGATTTCTGTATCAGACTTT
Organism: Ypsolopha scabrella; assembly: GCA_910592155.1. Lineage (NCBI taxonomy): Eukaryota > Metazoa > Arthropoda > Insecta > Lepidoptera > Ypsolophidae > Ypsolopha > Ypsolopha scabrella. The sequence continues at coordinate 424,992 of OU342988.1, forward strand.
TTGAGATTCAACAATTCCAAATTTAATGAGGTACAGTCGTACGGCGGGTTGAATACTGTTCTATCACAATTTTTTCTAGTATCTTTGGGTTTGTTTATAGATGCGATAGATGGCGTTACAGTCTTCACCAAAATCTATCTGCATAGCGCTATCTATTGAAGCGTATTTGTGTTTTTTAATAAAAAAATTTGAATATTAAGGTAGTTGCTCCGGGTCACAGTCTCAAACGCAAAACTAATTATTATTTTCATTTTCTAATAAAAGTAATAAATAAGTGTATAGTTTAATGTCAATCAGGCCTTTCTAGCTAAGTTATTTTATTAAATGATTCTGCATAACTTTAAAGCGTAAGCAAGACCATTAAAAAAAATAAAAATATCGTCACGACAGGAATCTCCGAGGGGGTGTCAGAGTTGTTCCGGGTATGAACTGTGAAATGCAAGTGATAGTCCATACTCAGTACCCCCGCGTTTCACCGACGATTATTACGTCCCAACGTGATGGGTGGTGAGCCCTATCGCCGTACTTCGAGCACAAATACACGCTTTTCAGGGCATGCAGGTTTCCTCACGATGTTTTCCTTCACCGTTCAGCAAGTGATAAGAACAAATACTATGCACATAAATTCCGAAAAACTTATTGATGCATGCCCGACCTGGGATCGAACCTGGGTCTCAAGATTGAGAGACCAGAGTTCTACCCCTATTTACATTTACACTAACAAAATAACCATTTATAAAATGATCCAAAATTATAGAAAAGCCTGATAGACATTAAAATATTGTCGCGTAGTGCCATATACCACATTTATTATACATTTATTTTAAAAAATGAGAAAAACAGTAAGTTGTCCGTTTGGGAACAAAGCCCGGAGCTGCTACCTTAAGCACACCCAGGGCCAGTCAAAGGCTGAGATTCAGAGTGCATTTTGAGTCAGAACTCGATCTTACAAACGTCAAAAAGCGATGTGATCCCATACTAGAGTGACGTTTGTAAGATTGAGTTCCTTTTGAGTTCGGACTCAAAATGCACTCTGAATCTCAGCCAAAGAGTAGTGTATAAAGTTAGATACAGATGGTGTCGCAGTCACGCTTTATTCGAGACTCGACTCCACTAGCGCCATCTGTCACCTGGCCCGAACTGAAATATTAGCACCCTAAACTCGGTTAATTAAGGTCACTTTGGTTTAAATAGCCAAATTCATACTGGACACTCGGTGAGTGGTCAAAACCAAGGTGCAATGACACTGTTTGCGAAATACGGGAAAGAAAATGGCATACTTGTTCAAGATCAACCCCGAACCAATTAGTATTGCGTATTTCACAGAAATGGTAATTGAACTCAGTCCTGACCACTTACCGAGTCTCCAATGTGAACTTGGCTATAAAAACTAAAGTCACCTTAAATATGTGATGCTGACAAACTGTGGCACTGAATCTTTATACAGTATTTTTTAACATAATATAAATGTTTTGAATAACAATAATTTTAAGAATAATTAAATGTTTTGAATGTCAACCCTTCACGAAAACAATGCTGCCTTTTGCGACTGTTTTCATATACAATTTTAAAATCTAATTTGGTCTCAATATTGCACTTTCTATCTTATTTAATGCGTTACTTATTCTAAAATGGCAATTTTCATATCCTAATTTTTAGCATAGCTTTTGAGAAATAAATTGATGCTCAGTTTAGTATTCCTTCATATTGGAATTGGAATTGACCAGAACATAAGCATGTTAATGCAGTTTCTGTATCAAAATTTAAAAGAAATACCTTTTAGTTGAGGGAAAACAAAACAAAACTTTAGTTTAAAAAAGTTAGGGGTTTTCAAAACAATATTGGCAAATGGCACTGTTTTGTACAAGTGGTTAGAAAATTGTATAAAACTTTGTTTTATATTTCAACCATCAAGACAAGTACTTTGGTTACCAGATCATCATCGTAATATCGATAATATCGTCGTTTATGGATATTTTGACTCACAAAAATGTTTTAGTAGGGCATTTCAGAAGTTACAAAATAAAAACAGAAGCCCCATTAAGTGACGTAATGGGCAAAAACAACCTCATAGCATAGCATACTGTTGTCTTCTTGTGAGGTATCCCCTGCATTATCATATGTTGTTACTTCATTAATAAAATTAATATAAAATATGTGTTATAGTTTTAATTATTCAGATATGTGTACATAATCAATCAACCACATAATCCTAGCTGAATAAAAAGTAAATACCTAATAATTATTATTAATTTAATAAATCAACGACATGGATTGAAGGGTGGATACCTCATTTGGTCAACAGACATCAGTTGAGAAGTTTTGCAGGGGTAAGCTAGGGCGGTTCCACTCTTGAGAAGGCTACAAGAAGCTACACATTGGCAACCCACCCAGCTGGGTAATTCAAAGGATCAAGAAGAGACAGAGTTACGTGACAGAAAGAGAGGCATCTAATAGGTGAATAAGATTTTAGCCACACAATCCTGTGTGAGCTGAATTGCACCCTACTGCCGGAAGAGGAGAGTTGCTTTTTATTCATGTTTTAGAAGAGTGGATCTTCTCTAGTTCTATTATTTCTTCTGTAACCATACTGAGAATGGTGGGTAGCAGTTTTATAAGCGCCTCTTGAATCATCAAGCCCATTCCGGCCGCCAAATTAAACATCCATATAAAAGTGAAAATTAAAAAAACCAAAGTTAAACTTGGACCTAATGGCACTTTCAGAAACTAAAACACACATCAGAAGGGATTGTGAATATCAGCTTGAACCCCAAATATTTAAGGAGCACTTTCTTAATTACTTTAACAGAACAGAACGACTGGATTTTTTTGCAACTCAGCAAGGTGCCGCTTGGGTATGCTTAATTAGCATGGTCGAGTTTTGACCTATTATCCTGGAGGCCAGCCCATCTGCCGGCCCCCGAGCACATGCAAGTGTAGATGGTACACGGATTGTGCTCCATCACTTCCATTGTTCACAACAAGACGCCATCCGCCTGGAGCTCGAGCCTTGCCAAGACGTTGCGCTGTCAGTAGGAGGTGCCCGAGGAGCTGAAATATATATTATTTGTTAAACAACCAGAAGGGAAAGGAATAGAACTTAAGTCAGATATTTTCGATTCCAACTTATTAAGTAAAAAAGTATATTTCTACTTATTGATTCTGATGTCAACAGATTTTTTTTTGTTTTTTGCTATATAACTGTCTATGTTTTATTCATTCCAGGATTTTGTGGTAAATCTTTAGAAATAACATAAAATTAAAGGTACCAACATACATTAAAAATTATAATTAAGTATTCTAAAAAGCTTAAGAAGCAGATAATCTTAAACATGTTTTCAATGAGTTTTCTTTGATTTCAAACTTAAAAGAAGTATTTATTTACATAGACAAATTAATGTTCATAATTTCCTTCACTGAATCCTCCGTATCAGATATCTGTTGATTCATCATTAGGGAATGTCTTGATTAAACAATAATGTACTGATAACACCTGCTTCAAGATAACAGACTGCTCATATTAGCACATTAAAAGCCTTTCTGTTGTTCACTGAACAGATATAACTTCTGATTTATAGCAGGATAAAATAAAAACTACAATTAACTCCGCCAATATCACGTCATTAAACAACTGAGTCGTACTGGGAAAATGTGTTTTACGGCATTCATAAAAATTGCAAAAATTATACAAGTTGCAATAATCACAACACTACGAACCTGGCAAAATTATCATTAAGTAGCAGATATTCTACCTCAAATCCAACCTATTTAAATAACTCACCTCCTTATCTCCATCCTCGGAATCTTCTAACCTTGCGATTCTCTTCTTCGGTATGACGAGGAAATGCACAGGCGCTTGCGGCGCCACGTCGTTGAACGCGAGACAGAACTCGTCTTCGTAGATGATATCGGCCTTGATCTCCTTGGAGATGATCTTGTCGAAGATCGTGGGCGCAGGACTCGAGTACTTTGCCGCCTGCGCCTTGCGGACTTCGTCGGAGTACGGCCGGCGCACGGCCACCGCAGATCCACGGCTCAAATCATAGATGTTCGTTGGATAACTCTTCTTTAGGCGGAATTTTAGAGCACGTTGCAGCACTTTATTAAACATTTTCTCGTCTAGTTTTGTATGAAAAACATTTCCGGAAAATATGAGATGTTTTTTTAATGTGTTTTACGGCCCTGGAAAAATATGATGAGATGATACGGTGTTGCCAGTGCCTTGTCCACAAAAGTAACCCAAGACTGTTCGAAAAGTAACATTTTCACAAGAAAAGTAACGCTTTTTTATTATTTTCGTATTTTAATACAATATGCACAATTTAAATTTTATTTAGTACTTTCACATATACATATACCTCTAACTATCTCAGCATTTTCTTAGTGGTTAATTTTATTAGTTGGGTGTAATCCTCCAAAAAAAAAATGGTACAATAAAAACAATAAAATTATTTTTACTTACGTGATCATTGAAGAAGAAATTAATGAGGCTTTAAATAAACTGAATGAAAATTTAATAACAACTGGCCACTGCTTAGATATTATTAGTCCTTACACATTTATTTAATATTTATACCTACAGCAAAAATCATTTATAAGATAGTAGGGAAGAGAATAGAGTATACACCTACACCGGGTGTAAATAAAGTGCGACCTTTAAATGAAACCACATACTCTAGTGGTCATACTAAACAACTTTCTGAAGAAAACTACCCGCGCAAATCTTCAGAGAAGAAGATATTCAACTGTAACTTAAAGACTTCATTTCGTAGGAAGAAGGTCTATTTTAGAACTCTGCACCGTAACAGCTGTTTTACGGAAGACGCAGTTTCAAAAAACGCCCATAAGTGTCGGTGCATTAGTTAGAGTTCACGCTTTTATGTTTGAAACTCAAATATTTCCTAAACTAAATAGTTAGCGCGGGTTTGTTTCTTGGGAAAGTGGTCCAGTATGATCCGTAGAATATGTAACTGTTATTTTTTCCCATTATATTTCTCCCGTAAGTACAACCTACTTATGAGAAACGGAGGAAATAGAGTTTTATTACAAAATACGGAAGATCGTTTTTGGTAACTGTACTATAAAATATGACAGAAATTCATTCATGGTCACAATTTAAAAATATTTATAAGTCCACTGAAATATTTACTAGTTCGTAACTGGTTACGAGAAAAGAGAAAATTTTTTTCTTTTGTAACCGATTCCAAATACAGATATGTAGGCGGCCGAAAGGAGAAAATTGACTCTGCCACCACGCCGCGCCTCGCCGATCTGTCAGTCAGTCAGTCATTTCCATCATTCATTGTGGCAAAAGTATCATCGTTCATCATTCTTCATCGTTCATCTCGCTCTTTCTGTTTGCTCATTCTAGCCGTGCGATAGAGAAAGATATTAAATTCTAGCTTTGATTTACTTGCAATGCTCAATTGCCAACGTTAAGAAATGCACGACACCATAGAGATATTGACTTATGACAGTTCCTTTGAGCGCGACACTTGCTTGCGTTTCGTTTCATCTTGATATTTAATTCAACTTTTAAGAATTTGTTAAAAATTACTCTGTAAAGTAACGTAAAAGTAACGTTTTCAGCCATGTAACGTAAGTGTAACGTAAAGGGGTCAAAAAGTAACGTAAAACGTTACAAAAGTAACGTTCTGGCAACAAACGAACGAAATAAAATGAGGAATATTTTTGATAGATTAGAAAAAAAAAACAAAGCTGCACTGCGTTCATAAACTTGGTGTGGCACACAGATTCTTTCAGTCAGTGCTGCTACCCTGGGCTGAGTTCAGTTTGATCGCCCGGTCACGCCCGGCGATCATGACATCTCTTTTGCACGCGTTGTATTTGTATACGCTATCCTGCTGTCAGTGATGAGCGGGCGATCAAACTGAACGCGGCCTTGCCGTAGACAGAGAATAATATAGACGAGTCACTCGCGTATACGTTTGAGACGGAGATAGTTACTCTGGGTTGCCAACATGAAACCTAAACTCCCCAAATGTATTTTATCTCTGACAAATGAAATTACAAATCTGCCTCAGATACTGTACCTACTATGCGTATAGAAATCTATAGCCGACCGACTGGACTCGCAATATCTGTCATGGATTGTATAGAAAACTAAGAAAAATACGACCTTTGCAGAATAGTGGCGAAGTCTCCTATGCACATTATAATTAAGATGGTACTACCGTAGGTACCTAAGTCGTCATTATGTCAACGTATTTATGTTAATATTAAAGTATTAAAAAATTCGTGTGTGTCATTGAATATTGTAGCGAAATTTTTAAATGTATTTTACGGATTTGGATGCGGTTTTCTTTATTATCATCGTAGTGGCTCTGGTCAAAATGTAGCCTTCACGGTGTGTTGATGAAATATCCACCAAGCTGAAGACTGTCGAAGACTGAAGACTTTATGTTTTCTTTATTATCATCATTGTGACCTTAATATTTTTAATATTTATATAATATTTTTTGTACGTATTTCCCTTATTAGTATATATTTTTTTATATTCTAAAGATATATATTGTACAGATTAACTTTGACTTGTAGAAAATATACTCTATGTATCTATTTTACAAAATAAATATTTTGATTTTGATTTTGTGACCCTGGTCATTTAAGCTATAAAGATGTTGATAAAATAACCACAAAGCGAAAAGTCTCGTTTAATTGAAAGATACTTCCCCTCGAGCAACGACGCGGCCAAAAGCTAGTGTATAGTCACAACTAGTCACAAGATAACATAAATTACTAAGAACTACAAAATCCACGATCAAAACATGTGATCCGAAAAAAAAATATAATTTAATAATAATTGCTTTATTTACTGAATCCTGACTTAAAATAATTAATAGATTTGATTGATGGAACTCAATTATAGCAATAAAAAGTCTTACTTTTCCTAGTTCCAAAGTGTTTATTTCTCCTGTTAGCGACCGGTTTCGTTTAAAACATCTTCAGGCGAAGTTATTTATACATTTGATGTGTTTACATCGGTTGCAAGAATGTAGTTAGAAGGAAGACTTTTCATTGCTATATACGATTACTAAAGTAAATGACACAATGTCACAGCCTCATAATTTATGAACGGTTTAAAGGAAAGACTTAGCACAAAAATAGCGTTAACTCCACATTAATAAGGAGCAAAAAATTGGAATTAAAATGATAAGTCGGACACTTGAAGCTGCCGATAGTAATACTCGGCAAAAAAACAACGATCATTCATTTAAAAAAAATCCTTCAAAGTTTCTTAATTTAAAGTTGTTTGTGTGAACGATTACCACCGTTAGTTTCCGACTTCTGCAACATCATTTTATCACTCATATATCAGCCAAAAAATAATCCTGTCATTGACGTACTACTAAATGGACATCGAGTCTGTGTTCAAAAGTGTCCGAACCAAAAGAGAGTCAAAACCATTGAAAATTAAAAAGGGTGTCAATCACACGTCAATCAAAATTAAGCCGTGCAGTAATAAACATACGATTCAAATTGAAATGTTTTGTTTCTTAATATTTTGACACTCCACTAAGGACACTTTTTTGGTAAATTTTATACTAGACCCGAGGTCCATGGTTTGTAATGTCAATGAATCCTGTATTAAAATCTTTTGTAAAATTAATGATATTAAAAGGAAGAAGGAAAAAATATATAGATAGTAATGCTATAATTAATTGTACAGCTTTAGAGAAATCTTTGAAATCCCATATAAAATTAATGTCTTCCCCGTATCTCCAAAATAGGATAACACAAAATTAAAAAAAATAATAATAAGACTTAGGATTAGGAATGTTTTAATTACTGCTCTTCTTGCACAATATATGTTGGTGATAGTAGGCTAGTTATATTATGCAAGAAGAGCAGTAATTAAAACATTAGGAATACCACTACAAAAATCATCCGATAAATGAAACTTATTTGTTAAAATTTACAAATCTCTTAACAAGTGTCACTTTTACAATTTTTTATTACTTTTTTTTTTGTCAATATGATGTTCTATTCGACTGATGACGGTCCCATACAGTGGGCCGAAATATATTGAATATAATAAAAGTTATTTCTTTCATACTTATTGCTACAAAATAAATAAGAAGGCTCAAGAAGAGTTAAATATATATTTATTCATATTTTTGAAATATGTACGACTGTATATTATTTACCCAACTTAATGGGTAAAATAAATTTTTCCCTCATGGTAACACTAAAGTTCCAATAACCCGACTAAATTGAATTGTAAGAAACCATACTGCAGATGTATGCTTTAGCGTGCCCTACATAACTTGATACGAATAATACGAAAAACGAGAGCAAATCATTTTCCTAAATTACTCGAAAATTAGCAGTGGAAAGGTAACCAGAAGACGTGTTGCATAGTAAACTTGTCATTTCATTTGCTACCATAACTTTGAACATTATACATATAATCACAAAAAATGAGCACTTACGAATGAAAGGTTATGTTGCTCTCTTTTCGCTCACTGCGGCTTTTGCAGCCTAAAATACTGTAATTCACCATCTTGCGACAATTGTTTCACTTCACGGCACTTCACAGAAACACAAGTATTAAACACGTAAAGCCCAGAAACACAAAAAGTCCAACTCGAATTTCTCGTTCAACAGTTTGTCTGCCACAACTTGAATTGTGGCAAACAAGCAAAATCGTATACGCAAGAAAGGGACAAAATTTGAAGATGCCTCTCGCTTACGCATAAGTGATTTCAAATGACTGCATCTCTTTCTATTCTTGTATTATTATTCCATTGACACATCTATTCTATCCTCTATCTACGGGCCTTGCTGTCAGTGTTACGCGGGTGTCGCTCGGCGATCAAACTAAACGTAGTCAGCCCAGCGCCGTAGCAGGGGGGCTATTATGTAACTCAGTGTCGGTTGCTAGCTATAGTTGCTATTCACCAAAAATAGATAAAAAATCAACTTCCAAAATAACCTTCAATGGGTATTGAAGTATGTATGAATTGTGACGTCATTTCAAGTGCGAACGTATCCTTAGATAAGCGGATATGTATGTTTTCGACGATAGCCACTGGGCTTAGCAACTGATTTTACGATACAGAATAAGGGGGCAGGTTCGACCCATGTTCGACTCGTGTCAGTGTCCGGTTATTGATAACGATGCACAGCACAGCACACCACGCGGCAACCGTTTAAGGCACTATCTCACTAAAATCGGCACTTTTTGAAGTTGTTGTTTACCTGCTTTTTAGTATAAGCCACTAATTTGATAAATTAGTATGTAAATATGGGTAGGTACCTAACTTTTTCTAGTTTTCTTGAGTAAAGAAACTCGATTGCAGAACTTTCGCTCGATAGAAATAATTATTGAAATGAGGTCTTCTTCTAAACTTTTTTCATAGTATGCGAAATAGGAATGACATACAGACATGAACGATATTTTATTAGATAGATTTTAACAATATTAAAATTTTGTGAATTTGAAATTTTGATATCCATATTATATAAATTTAAAACTGACAGTTGCATTTTTTTCCGGAATTCTTCCCTCGCACTGCGGGTCGTTACGCATGGAGTAACAGTGACCGTTGAAAAATTTACATATCACCCTAGGAACACAACGGGGCGACATGAGAAGGGGTTTGTAATAAATTAATTAATAAAGTAAACAACTGACTGCGACAAGAGTTGATTGATTATATTTGTCGCGTTTAACAACCTCGCATCGCTGCAACTGTGCAGCCGCTGCAAACTTTGACAAGCATCGAGCAGCGCAAATAATTTCCGCTGATCTCTGCAGCGTATAGGCTATCTGTCATTTTGACGTATGGCCGTTTAACACAAATCCATCGCTGCAACCGTTGCACAACTCATCGCTGCAGTGATGCAAACCTGTTAAACACGATAATTGTAACTCAACTAATGATTTGACACCATATTAAAATCAATACGATACAAATTATAAAATTAATACGATACACATTTTATACTTGAACTAAATCCCGGTGCAAAATGCACATCATAATATTGTTTTCCTTATTTTTGAGTAAAAAGTATGCAAAAATTCCGTTTTAAAGCAATTAGCGGTAATTGATTAGTAATAATTAGGGGTTTACATTCAAATTCTATCATTTTAAGACTTACATTTTGATTGCATTCAAACTTAAAAGCGTATTTAACGTTGTATCGAATGTTATCAAAATGTAAGGCATAAAATAACGTAATTTTAATGCGAGAACCCTACTGTAAGTAGTCAATTTCCGCTAACTGCTTTAAAACGCAATTTTTGCATACTTTTTATTCAACAGTAAGAAAAACAATATTATGATGTGCATTTTGCACCGGGATTAGGTTTTACCACCTTAAGGGATTTATTTAATTTGCTATTGCTCTGGTTTGAGGTAAGTAAAAAGTACTCAATTTGGAACGGGGCAGGCACTGACAAGATGTTGCCATGTGCAAATGACTCCCTGAGAGCCGGGAGACTGGGTAATTGAATAAGTTTAATCGCGTTGTAATCATCCTAAAAGTTAAGTAAAAAATAAATAAACAAAACAACTTATTGTGTAAAAATTTGCATTTATTGAAAAATAAAAACATTATCACAAAAACCAGTAAGTACCACAACCGTCACAATGTACCTAACTTTTTACTATTTATGAAATAATGTGTTGTATCGACTACTAGCAGTACAATTTTAAGCAAGCTTTAAATTATGTCGTTGTGAAGATACAATAGCACGTCTAGCGACATGGTATATTAGTATTTAATAATCTATTAAAAAATTGTAATCACTTAATCTTAATTAGAATTTATTTGAAACAACATAACAAATATTAAACAACAATACAAAATGTGATATGGAAGGAATTAAGTAATTAAGGTCTTGTCACAAAAGAAGTCCCCTGTCAGAATACTTATTGTCAAAGCATAAATACGAAAATGCCCTTTTTTCGTGACAAGATCTTTACTAAAATGCGCACCAAATAAGTCTGCGCGTGGCGAAAATCATAAATCGCAGGCCGCCAAGTTGTTCTTATGTCAGGTTTACCTAGTAAGTGTGTAGAATGTCTATAATTTTTATTAGTTTTCAGTGGCAATCATCATGCCAAAGGTCGACTAGTAAAACGTTAGTAACGCCACCGCAGGCTTATCAGGCGCGCACTTTAGTTAAGAGTTTGAGGGAGGGGGCGGGGGGGACATTAAAATCACAATTTAATGTTTTTATAACACATAAATAGTACTTATATCGCTATAAATTGACATTAAATGTCAAACTGGATTGTTGAGTAAACGTTTTTAAGACCTATGACAAAATTCATTCTAACAATTCATACACTTAGTACCTAACTGAATACTTATTAATTATTATCCTAAATCAGAAAAGGACATTTACTTTAGAGGGTTAAATAAATAGTAAAGCCGATTCTCAAGGCTTTATTGAAATTTAGTGCTGTCAAAAGTAAATTTTCTTTATTCCCGAATAGTCCAACAAACAACAAAGGCTATATTACTTTGGAAAAATAAGTTTTCACAGCACTAAAACTAGAATTAAAGTCTTCAGAATCGACTTTAGTATCCGAATAAATTACAAATAAATAACTTCTTAATATCACATCAACATTTTATAACTTCCGTTTATTTTGAGCAAATATCGTCCGTACAAAACTTATTATTCATATTCGTAGTTTAAAAGGTACCTACTAAATAAATAGTAAAAAAATCTAGTGCTATCACAAACTTAAAATACAAATTATTTGTACGACATCTGAGCGGTCTCACGCTTCCAGTGGTGTAGTTGAGAAGACCCTACTGTAGAAAGAAGTAACAATGGAGAACAGTAGTCTAAGAACGCCATACACGAAACCTCGTGCCACGGCAGAATTCTGGAGCAGGAGGCGGCAGAACAGGGTGAAGAGAAGTAGCTTGGCCCCCGAGTGAATGATGTACATTCTAAAAAATTCCAGTGTTTTAGTTATGCCAAGTTTGTTTCCCAGTTTTGTATCCCTCCGTACATACCCTCCTACATAGTATCTCAAACTTAGGCTCAATCGTCAGTCGACTGAAAATTGTAATTGATTGAAATTTAAAGTTTCCGAACGGTGATTGTCTAGCTATCTTATGACTTGTTAAGCATGGAAATATAAAAATATATAAAGTAACAGGGAGAATCAATACTACAAACAGCCACACAAAATGCAACCACGCAGACAATTTAACACATGTAACCGTGTGTGAAATCTGTTAAATGCATTAAATGTATATTGCTATGTGGCTGGATGAGGATGGCTGAGGATTAAAAAAATTGCGTGCCCTTGAAGAAACCTACGTCTAGCAGTGGACCAATATTGGCTCATGGTAAGATTGGATAGCCCGGGCGGTAGCGTTGCATTTTAGGTAGTGATTTTAAGCCGATTGATTTCCATCTTTTCCAATAGATCTGGAATGGTTAATAACAGAACCAAGCGTCAGCTGGCTCACCCGCGGTGGGTGTGGGTGTGGGAGGCAGAGGAAGTGGTAAAAAAAGTAATAGTACGCCGGCTGAAACTTTTCACACAGATAGCTGAGGCCATAATAAGCTAAAAAAAAATCATCAGCTGCATAGTGGAGGGGGAAGATGCGACAGCTGCTCGCATGAACTTGTTTGCATTATAAGGAAGTGATTTTACGCTGATTGATTTCCATCTTTTTTTTACCACTTTCGCAACGCAACCTCTAACTCCGAAACCCACCGCTACTTGAGCAGCGACGGTCGATTCACATATCAGTCATGTGAGATCTACGATCGATGTCAATATCAGCCGGCTTACTATGACTTTTGTATTTGCAACGGTACCTCCCGGACTAGGACGTTTTAATAACATTAACAGTATAAAAAATCAGACAATTGTTGAGTGAAAGCAGTTTATACTTACATTTGCATGTGCTTCTTTGCTTTTAGCATGTTCTCATCTTTCTCCTTGAGCAGGTAGCGCCGCACTCCCATGATCATGTTCTTGTAATGTTCGTCCCAGCTGGTAACAACATTACAATATATATACATAGGTACAAAATATTGTAAACAGATATATAGGTACTTTACTGATAATATTAAACAACTTCCCTACAGGAAGTACATATCACTCACAAATAAAAAAAATATTAGACTTGTGCATACAAAATGTACAGTAAAGCCGATTTGACTTGAAGGTTTTAATTTTAAGCTAAGAAACTTACTAAAATACGTAATTTTAAGTGACAGCACTATATTTTGCTATTCTGAAGGGCACACCAACTAAAATTAACAAGTCCTTTCAAAACGCTCTTAAATCAAACTATTTTTTTTATTCAATCAAATGACAGCTCTAAAATGTGCCTTGAAATTACCAAAACAAGTTAAAATCACTAAGTTGAGTAAATTATGGCTGTCAAAATAAAATTTTAGTTTGACGTTTATAAAATGGTGACTTGAAAATGGCTCGTCGTTTTGACCATACCTATGTTTAATGTATGTCAAACTAAAACTAAAACCTTCAAAATCGGCTTTATTAGGTACAATTAAAATTAACTAGTATGGAAAGGAGTATTTTTTTTATTTGGATGTTGTTGTTTATTTGGAAATGTTGTTGAATATAATCATAACAATATGTGATTTAATTTCAAGACCTATCCATTTTACACCCGAGTAGGGTTACCAGATGACAGGAATTTTCCTGACATGTCGGGAATTTTGGCCCTCTGTCAAGGAATCAGGAAAATATAAGATTAGTCAGGATTTTTACGAGAGAGTGAGTAGTAGTTAAATGCTTAAAATGATCATATTTATTGAGTCACAATAACCAAAACTGTTGTAAGTCGTGGTGCCTTAGTATTAGCATTAAACTTTTACGAAAATGTCAGGAAATTATTGAAATATCAGGCATTTTTTCAGGAGCTCACGTTTCACGGATCTGTTATCCCCGCAACCAAGGCATAACCTCTTGAAACTTTTTTTTTCAGAATGTTCTACGTTTATTTTCAGTAATTTTGTTTCCTTCGGCAGTTTGCAGTTTGTAGTACACAAGCACCTAATGGGATACTATGTGAAAATAATTATACTATCTAATTATTTAGTACCATATATGAATAAAAGTGCTTTAAAAAAATCAAAAACATCAAAATTTATATAGGTCATTTGATTCAAATAAAAAAAGATTGCCTGCAGGTATGTGGGTATGTGTGAGAGTATTTAAAGTAGCCGACGCCTTTCGGCATGAGTCAGTGGCCACTTTGTGTCAGCGTATCAAACAATTTGATTAAAAGGAATTAAGTACCAAAAAGAAGCCGCAGATACGTACTCAATAGTTTTCGGGTCAAGGTTGTAGATGGCGCGGTCGGGGGCGGACATGCGCTCGCGCAGCTTCCTCACATTGTCGTCGTGGAAGCGCCACTCGCGCAGGGAGAAGAACACCAGCACGTCGTTCATGGCGCGCAGTTTCTGACCCACCATTATTAGGTTTAACCTGGAAACAGCACCCACAGTAATGCAAAAACCAGATTGCTGCAAAAAAAATAAATGCAGTAACTAGACTGGTGCTAAATGAATTGTGCAACATGGGGACAGACAGATGAGAACAGATGTAGAAATTACAAAAGAGCAAGAATCTAGTATCGAGACAAAAAGTAGAACCAGATACGGGGCACGGGGCCATCCACCAAAAATCCTCGACTTGAGAGAAGGTTTTTAAACGACGACTTACTTGTTCTTGATGCCGAATAGTTTGGAAATATACTGAGCGAGGTGGAGCGGAACAGTCTGGAAGCATATCTCGCTCATTTTGTGGATGTACCTAAAAAAAAGCAAAAAGTTTTTAGTATCCCTACCAAAGAATCCACCGTGGTAGCCATGAAAGCTAATGAGAATGAAATTAAAAATCTTTTTAGAGTATCTATTATCATTATTGACATGGTTACAAGATCATCGGTTAGACCTAGAATGAAGTGCGCTTGAAGTGAAAGCAGGCAAGGCAATTTCGTCACCTGAGAAGTGAAAAGCCATGGCCGAAACCTACTACCAGTTGAAGTGAAAGGATTTTTCAGTTGGTTGAATCTTGATCTCACTGTACAGGGTGCGTCAGATGTATTCAAAGTAATCAATGTTTGTATGTCATGCGCCCCTAGCAAAAAACCTTTTAACTGATTCTTCATTATTATCGGCAGGATTTGTCATTACAACACCATCAAGCCTAATGCTTAGTTGTTAAAGTATACAGAATAGAAGAGGTACCAACTTGTTGGCGCCGATGACGGCGAAGGGGTACCACATGGCGTGGTCGAGGGGCTGCTCTACGATGTTCTTGCGCAGACACACGTCGAACTGGCGCCACGTCGTCGGGTTTTCGTACGTCGTGGAGTTGTACACGCGCAACTCCGACGTTCTGGGGGAGTGATAGACGGCGTTAGTTGGCCTGCTTTTTCTGTTTAAGTTCTTGCAATCAACAATCTGCTCTTCTTTTAGTAAGTCATGGTATGTGCACATTGTGCTAGTATATCCGTACACACACTACACACACATTTGCATGTTCAACATTTATTTTACACAAGTAAAATATTCAGTATTCAGTAATGTTACATTGCTAGTGTAGAAGCAAGTGAATTATTTAACCTGTAGGTAAGTGGCAACGTCCCAGGCCACGGATATAATGGTGTCTATAGACAAGTCCACCGGCAGTAGATCAGCTCGGGCGTCGTGCTCGCAGCGGAACGCGTGCAGTAAGTATCTAACCTGTAAGTGGCAACGTCCCAGGCCACGGATATAATGGTGTCTATAGACAAGTCCACCGGCAGTAGATCAGCTCGGGCGTCGTGCTCGCAGCGGAACGCGTGCAGTAAGTATCTAACCTGTAAGTGGCAACGTCCCAGGCCACGGATATAATGGTGTCTATAGACAAGTCCACCGGCAGTAGATCAGCTCGGGCGTCGTGCTCGCAGCGGAACGCGTGCAGAAAGCCCTGTCAAATAAATTAAATATCGTCACAACATGAATCTCTGAGGGAGTGTCAGAGGTTGTTCGCGTGTGAACTGGCCCTAGAACAGTCTACACTAGTAAACCTTTTGAACTGACGGTTTTTATGTCCTAAACATCTACTGTGTTTTCTTTCAGTGAAAAGTTAGTGTACAAATACTATTCATACCACTTACAGAAAACTTATTGATGAATGCTCGTAGGATTCAAACCCGTCTGTGGATTGTGAGTTCGGCGTCACCGATATAAGTGTTACAAAATTTAATTTTAGAGTCTTCTAAATAAAAAATATATACAGTCCAGAAGGTGAGACTAGAATTAAGATTGTGTGCACACCATTGAAATTGTAAAAAAAATGCAGGCAAGGTATATTTTTAATAATCATGGAACCATAAAGTGTATGTAGTAACAAACTGCTATAAGAGTTGATAACCACAATTTCAATGGTGTTAATTGGTGTGCATGCACACAAACGCAATTCTACGGACTACGGTCTCACTTTCTGCACTCTACCTTCGTATAAATACTTATATTTTGTTATTGGTTTACAAATTAAATTATATATTTATTTTTATATTCCTTGCGATGGATAAATCGCCAAGTGTTTAAAAATATAGAAATTTATTTCTATCATAGTTTTATTGGTTTACCTTTCCAGCCCCAACAACTACTCCTGAAGGTCCATTCAGGTTTTCTATCCAGCCCGGCATCGGCGTGCGTAGTGAAGATATTACTGTGGAGAAGATAATCTAACTAAATATTCTGTTCCAAATTGCATCGCAGATTATTGCAAGGACCGACATTTGCAACAACATACAGATCTCTTTGTGAGTTAATCGAAGGAAAATTTACTGATTTGAATTCAAAGTTACCAAAAAACATATTGGTGTCGATTTGGTGTAACACGCACGACTTAACTTATTTGACAGGGCTTACCTTATTTTAAGCATCCTGGCTTTATCTTTTCAATGTTAGAAAAAAAAAACAGATTGTTAAGATTAAGTTTAGTCTTGTTAAATACGTAAAGTCGTGTAGCAACAAATCGACACCAGTCGGTATCTGTATACTGATCCTTTAAACATTGTTTAAAATACTAATATAAAGGTAGAGGGTTTGATAGCTAATTTATTGATTCGTATTGTTATTTATGATATTACTATAAACATTAATAGAGACATAATAACGTTAGTTACATGCGAAATTTGTTCAAGAATAACTTAACGCTATTTATAACACTTTTTCAGATTCTGGGCAAATTCCAGGAATAACGTTATATTAACATTATTTATAACACTATTTCATATTTTACTAACAAAGGGTTTATCAATTGACTCACCAATGGTAGGTCTGTAGATCGCAACAGGGTAGGTGGCTTTGTGTTGCGCGACTGCGTACTCGGCCATGGCTTTCGTGAACGTATACGTGTTGGGCTTATTTGCTAAGATTCTGTTGAAAAATCAATACATTAAACAACGGCGTTTACTAAAATAACAGCTTGAGATGTCACAGCGCTATAAGATGGACTAAAAATAACATCCAGTATCGGTTAACAGGAAAATCTCTTAATCGTTTTGTGTCATATGATTAGCAACTACAAACATCCTCAGTCCAATCCTTACAGCTGGTCTGAGCCTGTGGATAAACCGATATCGCGATTAGAATGTATGTAAACACGATCTCAGTAAGGTCTGACATGTACTCGGTCGTAACCCCGTTCACTCAATACAAGCGAACAGATTATTTACCTACTACTACTATACTACTACTACCTATTATAGGTGGTAGAGCTAATGCCGGGCTCGACTGTGGAGGTACCACCATCTTACTCGCAAATCCTCCCGAAGTTATTCGGGGGAGAGTAAGAGAACAGCTCTCAGGCAAAATCAGGCGGCCGGACCGATACATGGCGGTATATCCATCCCCAATTGCCAGGCCTTATATAAAATAGACTGGTGACGGGCAGCGTGGTCACTGGTGCAAGGGTTTCGGCACCGCGCTCACCAACCCGCCTGCCCAGCGTGTGTGAGTATGGGCATTTCTTCCAGGAGGACCGCGAAAGAGTAGCGGAATCCTGGAAAGGCCTATGTCCAGCAGTGGACGAAACAGGCTGATGGATGGATGGACTATATGGACACAGGTAGGCCTACCATGAGTTTTGGTCACGCACGATATACGTTACCGTTTGCGTAAAATATTTTGTATGAGACATTTTCTCATATAAATATTTAACGCAGTCGTTAACGTGTATCGTGACCAAAACTCATGGTAGGCCTACAGCCTGTACCACTGTGGACTCCACAGATGTTTGTGTGTGTGCGTACATTCAGAGAGCGGCCGTCAGCCAAGTAGTGCTCCCAGTTGTACTTCTAATTTGCGGGCGATGATAAACTGACGGACTGACTGACGTCTTTTGAGTGAGTTTCTGCTCTTGTAGTACTAGTTAATTTTTTTGCCTCGTTATGCGGACCTAATTCACATTTACCCCGTTTCTTTTGCTTGAAATTAAAAGGTTACTTACTTCTTGGTGAGCAGCGCCCTGAGGTCCTCGTTGACGTGGTCGCAGATCGCCTCCAGCTGCTGCGGGTCGCAGGGTGGAGGGTACACCTTTTCCTCCACCTCGGACAGTTCTGCCATGCAATACGCCGTTGACACGTGGACTAGAGCCTGCAAACATTATTGTTATTTTAAACTACAATAAAAACCCTGCCTTGAGACCTTTTATTCGTCAACTCAAACAACTTCCGACGCTTTTAAAATAGCATAGCCCTTAGAATGCTAGAACTGTATCGCTTAAGGAACCTACCAGGTAAATTTCAAGTTTATAGGATGTAGTTTCAAAGAGTTTGTAATGAGCGGTAATTTAATATATCAATCACGACTATTTCACTCAACCTGAAGGACGTTGTGGGGGGCGGCTGGATGAGGATGACGGAGGGCGAAATTTGGGAAAGGCAGTGGACGAACGCGGGCTGATGGATGGATGTCACTCAACACCATCCAGCCATGATCTTGACGGAAGTGTATTGTAAATAAATTGTTATCGAAAATCAATAACTCTACGTATGTGCTACCATGTAAATAGGGTACTGCTGAATAATTTTGCGTCAACATTTTTAATAATGCCCTATTTTCTACAAACCGCCAAACGCCGCTGATTTGCCAAAAGTAGGAGTTTATTTTTAGGAATTAGCTTTTCAATAGCTATGTCTATTTATGTTGTACTGACATCGATCCTTGGCAGATTGTCACAGATGTCCATGAGTCTCTGAATGGAGCGTATGTTCTGGTCGACGGCTTTCTTCAGCTCCTCGTCGAACTTGAGTGTGGCCGCCACGTGGAACACGATCGACACCTGGAAACACGGATATAATCATGAATGTTGGCTCGCAGTCACTGTGTACTAATTTGAGGTCAGTCACAAATATTGCGCATAGTGACAGTTAACAGATACTATGCACAGTGACAGCTAACTTGAAATTAGTCAGTCAGGTAATACATTGAGAAAATTTGAGTTTGTTTATGCGGTTTTCACTATTAGCCAGCCTAATATTTTGAAAAATGGTTTGTAGTTCTATCATTGAGCTTCGACTATCGGAAACTCAGTACAAGTTGCAAAAAATACATTTTTTCTGTAAAAGATAATGTAATTTACTAGTATTAGTAAAAAAATGTATTATTTCCAACCACCCTAATGATGATTTCAACTGATTTATCACCTTGTTCTTAATATTTTAAAACGTAAGGGTATGTTAGAATAAAAAATCTGGTAACCAAATTTACGCTTCGTTCCGATTTTCGTTCACTGACACACCGACACACGCAACCGTGCCCTATTAGAGTGCGTGACGTCATTACCTCCTGCATGTCGCGCAGCCCGTGCTCGTCCATGCCGAGCGCCGGCATCGAGGTGTCGCCGCTGATGGCGCGCAGCTTGTCGAGCTGAGCGGGCTGCGAGCTGCGGAGGATGTCGAACACCTGCGGCATACGGGAAGCAAACTATTGGTTAACAGTCCGAATGCGTGTACAAATTTATTTCATCTATGGTATGGACTGTGGAATGTAAGTTGTGGCGCTAGTTGGGGTTCTAGCTAAGCGCAATATTAGTTTAACTCACATTTATGCTTTTG
This sequence comes from Ypsolopha scabrella, assembly GCA_910592155.1. NCBI lineage: Eukaryota > Metazoa > Arthropoda > Insecta > Lepidoptera > Ypsolophidae > Ypsolopha > Ypsolopha scabrella. Next base: position 445,083 of record OU342988.1, read on the forward strand.
AGATTTTATTATAAATTAGGTAATCATAATAAATAACAGAAAACATACATCACTTTTGCGCTTAGCACCTCAGTTAAAGTCCACACTCGTACACCCACGTTTCACTGATAGGTGAAAACGTTACGCCAGCGGATGGGCGGTGGGCTCTGCCATAGTTTTCATACAGTTGTCCAACGAAAGAGTTCGGACGAAGCGCGCACAACCGCTTTTTGTTGGGCGAGACTCCGAACTGAAGCTCGGTAGCGGTAATACATGCGGCCACGCACAATTGCTTTGTCTGAGCGCTTTCGTTGGAAAACTGTATAGATTTTATAATGTGGCTCTACCGTCGTACGTTGGGCTTACAGTATAACGTGCCTCCCGAACCTTGCGACCGACCGAACACCAAAGGCGCCGCTAAGGGATTTGAACTTCCAGATAACTGTTGGAGTACTCAAAACACAAGACAAGCTGTTATTGTCGGTACCTGCGACTGCTTGAGCTGTTGCAGCCGCTTCTCCGGCAGCACGTCGCGCTTCTCCCGCATCAGCAGGAACAGGCTGCCGATGTCCGGGCACGTGGCCAGCAGCCGCTCGATCAGCACCTGCGCACAGCCATACACACAGTAAGGGGATTTCAGGTCGTCTCCGAACACAGAACAGATGATTTCACTACAGAAGATCCACTCTTCAAAGACGTATGAATAAAGTGCAATTCAGCTCGCATAGCGATGGATGGCTAAAATTTTATAACTACGAGTATATAGGTAGATCATTCATGCTACGAGGCATTTCTCTGGACCTCTCTTTCGATCGCGTAACTCTATCCCTTCTTAGCTCACTGAGTTATGCCAATGTACTTGTAGCATATTCGCTGAGTGTCACAGGTCTGCCGGGGTTATTCTGTGGCCTCGGATTGTTGTTTCGGATGCGTAACTCTATCCCTTCTTAGCCCACTGAGTTATGCCAATGTACTTGTAGCATATTCGCTGAGTGTCACAGGTCTGCCGGGGTTATTCTGTGGCCTCGGATTGTTGTTTCGGATGCGTCACTCTATCCCTTCTTAGCTCACTGAGTTATGCCAATGTACTTGTAGCATATTCGCTGAGTGTCACAGGTCTGCCGGGGTTATTCTGTGGCCTCGGATTGTTGTTTCGGATGCGTAACTCTATCCCTTCTTAGCCCACTGAGTTATGCCAATGTACTTGTAGCATATTCGCTGAGTGTCACAGGTCTGCCGGGGTTATTCTGTGGCCTCGGATTGTTGTTTCGGATGCGTCACTCTATCCCTTCTTAGCTCACTGAGTTATGCCAATGTACTTGTAGCATATTCGCTGAGTGTCACAGGTCTGCCGGGGTTATTCTGTGGCCTCGGATTGTTGTTTCGGATGCGTAACTCTATCCCTTCTTAGCCCACTGAGTTATGCCAATGTACTTGTAGCATATTCGCTGAGTGTCACAGGTCTGCCGGGGTTATTCTGTGGCCTCGGATTGTTGTTTCGGATGCGTCACTCTATCCCTTCTTAGCTCATTGAGTTATGCCAATGTACTTGTAGCATATTCGCTGAGTGTCACAGGTCTGCCGGGGTTATTTTGTGGCCTCGGATTGTTGTTTCGGATGCGTAACTCTATCCCTTCTTAGCCCACTGAGTTATGCCAATGTACTTGTAGCATATTCGCTGAGTGTCACAGGTCTGCCGGGGTTATTCTGTGGCCTCGGATTGTTGTTTCGGATGCGTCACTCTATCCCTTCTTAGCTCACTGAGTTATGCCAATGTACTTGTAGCATATTCGCTGAGTGTCACAGGTCTGCCGGGGTTATTCTGTGGCCTCGGATTGTTGTTTCGGATGCGTAACTCTATCCCTTCTTAGCCCACTGAGTTATGCCAATGTACTTGTAGCATATTCGCTGAGTGTCACAGGTCTGCCGGGGTTATTCTGTGGCCTCGGATTGTTGTTTCGGATGCGTAACTCTATCCCTTCTTAGCCCACTGAGTTATGCCAATGTACTTGTAGCATATTCGCTGAGTGTCACAGGTCTGCCGGGGTTATTCTGTGGCCTCGGATTGTTGTTTCGGATGCGTAACTCTATCCCTTCTTAGCCCACTGAGTTATGCCAATGTACTTGTAGCATATTCGCTGAGTGTCACAGGTCTGCCGGGGTTATTCTGTGGCCTCGGATTGTTGTTTCGGATGCGTCACTCTATCCCTTCTTAGCTCACTGAGTTATGCCAATGTACTTGTAGCATATTCGCTGAGTGTCACAGGTCTGCCGGGGTTATTCTGTGGCCTCGGATTGTTGTTTCGGATGCGTAATTCTATCCCTTCTTAGCCCACTGAGTTATGCCAATGTGCCAATGTACTTGTAGCATATTCGCTGAGTGTCACAGGTCTGCCGGGGTTATTCTGTGGCCTCGGATTGTTGTTTCGGATGCGTAACTCTATCCCTTCTTAGCCCACTGAGTTATGCCAATGTACTTGTAGCATATTCGCTGAGTGTCACAGGTCTGCCGGGGTTATTCTGTGGCCTCGGATTGTTGTTTCGGATGCGTAACTCTATCCCTTCTTAGCTCACTGAGTTATGCCAATGTACTTGTAGCATATTCGCTGAGTGTCACAGGTCTGCCGGGGTTATTCTGTGGCCTCGGATTGTTGTTTCGGATGCGTAACTCTATCCCTTCTTAGCCCACTGAGTTATGCCAATGTACTTGTAGCATATTCGCTGAGTGTCACAGGTCTGCCGGGGTTATTCTGTGGCCTCGGATTGTTGTTTCGGATGCGTCACTCTATCCCTTCTTAGCTCACTGAGTTATGCCAATGTACTTGTAGCATATTCGCTGAGTGTCACAGGTCTGCCGGGGTTATTCTGTGGCCTCGGATTGTTGTTTCGGATGCGTCACTCTATCCCTTCTTAGCTCACTGAGTTATGCCAATGTACTTGTAGCATATTCGCTGAGTGTCACAGGTCTGCCGGGGTTATTCTGTGGCCTCGGATTGTTGTTTCGGATGCGTCACTCTATCCCTTCTTAGCTCACTGAGTTATGCCAATGTACTTGTAGCATATTCGCTGAGTGTCACAGGTCTGCCGGGGTTACTCTGTGGCCTCGGATTGTTGTTTCGGATGCGTCACTCTATCCCTTCTTAGCTCACTGAGTTATGCCAATGTACTTGTAGCATATTCGCTGAGTGTCACAGGTCTGCCGGGGTTATTCTGTGGCCTCGGATTGTTGTTTCGGATGAAACTAACTTTTTCTCTCAACATATGGCTGCACTGTTGCCTTGGCCTGGACCAAATTCCCTACACTCAATGAAAGCGAATAGATTTAATTACTATTTACCGCTATTACTTCTTCACCCTAGCATGCAGCCTGAAGTTTTTCATGTAAATACCTATGTAGATTAGAGCCATGCATGCCACGGAATAAACAATTTTAACTATGTACTAGCTATCTGCCTCGAATCTCAAAAAGTATGACACAACTTAACTCAGAGCCTACATCGGGAAGTTTATTTACGTGGGGGGGGGGGGGTTATCCCGACTGTGTCTCTTTTCAAATTAATTTTAATCCAATAACAAACGACGATGAAATTTTGCAATAAATATACATATATTTTATGTCATATTTCATTCTTTGATCGATACACGATTACTTACATTTTCCTCGATCCGATTAAATCGCATAGGTCTAAGATATGACCTAAATATCATTTCATTTGAGCTATATTAAGTAAGTTTTGGAAAAAAAACTTACACTAAAATAAACTTCGTGAAAAATGTGATATAAAACGGCCGTCATATAAAAAACCAATCCCTCTAATTCCAAAATAATAAATAAAAACACCTCGAAACCGCGAGTTTTCTGAGCGGCCCGCTTCCGCTGAGCAGGATAAACATGCGTAAAATGAAAGCGTTAGAGCAGGACAGATTTTTCTGGATAATCTCGCCTTAAGAACTAAATAGGTACGACTGCCCGACCATCACAATCAAGCCAATGCCAAAAACTCCATCTTTCATTCTCCATCATCCCGTTTCGTCCACTGCTGGACATAGGCCTTTCCAAGATTTCGCCACTCTTGGTGGCCCTCCTGGAAGAAATGCCCATACTCACACACGCTGGGCAGGCGGGTTGGTGAGCCGAAACCCTCGCATCAGTGACGCAGCTGCCCGTCACCAGTCTGTTTTATAAAAGGTCCAGCAGTTGGTGATGGATCGGCCATCAATCGGTCCGAGGCATAGTGGGCCACCTAGTTGTGCCTGTTTGAGATGAGAGCTGTCCTCTTAGTCTCCCCCGAATAACTTCGGGAGGATCTGCGAAAGAGAATCTGGGCGGTAGATGCCTCCACAGTTGCTTGCGTTGGGCAGCTCTACCACCTGATAGAAGTGATAATGGTTAAATCATTGACCTCATTGTGATGGTCAGTAATATGATGTTGATCCCAGGATTCAGTCCGGACCATCTTAAACCCCCCCGCTCTCCTCTTATACGCTTTCTTAGGCCTCTATCTAGCTGTAAATATATGTACTACTAGCTTTTGTCCGCGGCTCCGCCCGCGTGTTATTCGGTTTAACGAAATGCTTTTTTCCGGGATAAAAAGTAGCCTACGTGTTAAGTTAGAGTATAAGCTATATCCATTCTAAATTTCATCCAAATCCGTTTAGCCGTTTCAGCGTGAAAGAGTAACATACACACACACACACATTTTTCGCATTTACTCGTATAATATTAGTGTGATGTTACGGGAGAAGTGCCGAAAGGAACATTAATGTGGCTCCACTTTATTTTTGGTATATGTAGACGATCTCTGCAACCACGTTCTTCAAAACTGCAATATATATACCTACGCCGATGACACGGCCCTCGTCTTTCATGGAAAAACTTGGGAAAGTCTTAAAACTATCGCTGAAACAGGTATTTTTCATGTCACCAATTGGTTAAGAGCGAACTTACTAACATTGAATGTAACGAAAACAAAATGTTTAACTTTTTCAATTCTCAAAAATAAACAACCCGATAACTTCAGCCTCAAAGCCCATATTTGCTCCAATCCCCTTTCTGACATTTGTGCATGCGAAGAAATTGCTATGGCTGCTAGTATTAAATATCTTGGTATCATTATTGACCAAAATCTTACTTGGATTCCCCAAATTAACAAAACCGCTAGCAGAATGAGGAAACACATATGGGTTTTTAAAAAACCGAGACATGTTGCCAACAGCAAATTGTTAGTCACCACATATAAAGCTCTCGCACAGTCAGTTTTGGCTTACTGTATTCCAGTCTGGGGAGGTGCTGCAAAGACTCACCTAATAACTTTAGAACGAGCACAAAGATCACTTTTGAAGGTAATGTTCTTCAAGCCAATTCGTTTTCGAACGTTTGACCTACATAATACAATTGAAATCCTCTCTACACGACAACTGTATATTCTAAATAGTGTTGTCAGAAAGCACAAAGCCCTAAAATTCAACCCCCAGTACACGTTAAAACGCAGGAACGACATAGTTTGCCATGTAGACAAAAAGAGAACTAAATTTGCACAAAAACAATTCCCTTCTCAATCCTCATCCATTTACAACAAGGTTAACAGGATTATTCAAATTTACCCATTTACTGTAGCTGAAATAAAACGGAAACTGTCGCTTCACCTTAACAATCTAACATATGAAGATACGGAAAACCTAATCAACTAAATTATTAACAAACACGAAGTCGCACACGTACTTACACTCCCCATACACACACGCAAACACCCTCTCGCACATACACACCCTCACACGTACACACCCTCCCTCACACCTTCACACACACCCTTACACTCATAGTATTGTAGTATTTCTTTTTAGATTAAGATTAAATTAATAATTAGCAATAACTTGTGTCTACTTAAAATAATAATTGTCTTGGTGGTAAAGCGGGGCACCCAGTAATAACAGATCTCTCAGGTCTAGTACAGGGGCCCTTGCAACTTGTTGTTAACTATGTTTTGGAACAATAAAGCTATTTTATTTTATTTTTTAATGTTCCCGTTGATATCTACTTGGAACATAACTAAGGCTGAGATTCAGAGTGCATTTTGAGTCCGAACTCAAGAGGAACTCAATCTTACAAACGTCACTCTAGTATGAGATCACGTCACTTTTTGACGTGTGTAAGATTGAGTTCGGACTCAAAATGCACTCTGAATCTCTGCCTAACTGTGTGCAGTGGGACGGACGCTCACCTTGCCCATGAAGCCGGTCGCTCCGGTGATGAAGACACTCTTCCCCGCGTAGAACTGCGGGATAAGGGGGTGGGAGGGCATGTCCTCCTCCGACAGTCGCCGAGCCACCATGCTGACGGGATCTGGGAACAACAATTTTTTTAAATATTTTCTATACAGGGTGACTTTCAAACAAACCCCACACACCCTCCATCAAATCAATAAATGAAAGACGAAGGTTGAATGATTATACAAAATACAAAAAAATACAAAAATATTTATTTCACACACATGGTAACATTTACAAAAAATTCAGTAGCTCCCAGACTAGACGATGGGTAGTCTGTTCCGTGGGTGCTGGTAGGTTGGTTAATCAAAAGTTTTGTCTTATATTTGGACAAGTGATAAATGTGTTATTTGTGAATAAGGTGATTAAGATCTATAACCTTAAAACTTATTTTAACCTAAGCCTAAAACAAAAAAGAACAAAAGCATTTTTAGGGTCTTAATCTAAATATCTAATAAGGACTCAACGCTACTAAAGAAAATAAATAGTTACCTATATAGAAAGAATATGTATAAATTAAGCGAGTGTTTATATATAATGGAATAGATAGTATTGAAATAAGTAATGAGTATGTATGAGTAATATATATATATACATATATAAGAGCATTATTTACTATTGATATATAGAAAATAAGAGAATATTCAAGTGTATGATATCTGTTCTCCAAATATACCTAATATATTTTCAGTATCGACATAATTTAAGTTAAGAAGCCATTTTTCAATTTTTCGTTTTGCTTCATGTACGGAAGCCAGTTTTAAATTGCATTCTTTAGCGACAATATTGTAGATATGAGGATGTAGGTAGGGAGGAAATCTTTGTGCGAATTTAGTTTTTGTCGCTGTTATTGTTGTCCTAAATACTCTTCTTCGAAGCAATTTATCGTATTCGGGAGAGTTAATAATTTTTCTGTGTTGGATTAGTGCTGCTCTAAGGATAAAAAGTTTTCTGATAGTTAAGACACCGCATTCTCTGTAGAGAGTTTCTGTGGGATAATCGATAGGTTTTTTAAACATTACTTTTAGAATTGACCTTTGCGCTCTTTCAATTGTGATAATATGTGTTTTAGATGAACCACCCCAGCAGCTTATACAGTAATTCAGAACGGATTGACAAAGAGTAATATATACGAGTCTTAAGGTTTCTTTTGAGGCACTATTACGTAGTAGTCTCATGACGTGGATGAGTTTTCTTGCCCTACCGGCAAGGAAAGATATATGTTTATTGAAGTTGACTTTCTCGTCGAGGAAAATACCTAGATATTTTATAGCATCGGTTCTTTGAATAATGTCGCAGGAACATGTGCAGGTGGATCGATCACAGGAATGTATTTTGATTGGGATGTTACAAATTGGTTCTGAAGCTGCAGTTTTGTGGAAACATAAGTATTTGGTTTTGGTTGTGTTTAGTGTAAGAAGATTTCTAGAAAGCCAGTTAGCGATTTCAGAAAGACCGTTAGTTGTTCGATTAAAAACAGAAAGCCAGGTGGTATCGTTAAAGATAATCGCAGTATCGTCGGCGTAACACACAATTTCTGCGTTTAAAGATGGAGATAAAGCATTGTTAATGTCATTTATGTAGATGATGAAAAGAGTTGGGCCTAAAATGCTGCCCTGTGGTACACCGAATTTCACATTTGAAGGATCACTGAGAATGTCACTAATTTTAGTAATCTGAACTCTGTCCGACAAATAACTGCGGAACCAATCGAGAGTAATGCCTCTAATACCTATGTTGTCTAATTTTTTCAAAAGAATCGGAATGGAAACCGTGTCAAACGCTTTTGCTAGGTCTAAGAAGGCACCTACACAACAGCGCCCGTTGTCAAGATGTGAAGTTATTGAATTAAGGAGAAGTGTGACTGCATCTTCAGTAGACTTTCCATGTCTGAAGCCAAACTGGGTTGGTGATAGAATTTCATTTGATTCTAGATATTTAACTAGGCGACGGTTTACAATTTTCTCCAACAATTTTGAGAATACTGATAGAAGTGAAATGGGTCTGTAGTTACATGGCATGCTTTTGTCACCAGATTATAATACTTGTCTAATTAATAAAGACAAAAACTTGTACTGTTTTACTTATATAATCTTTAATAACTTCAACTGGTTAATAATAATGTTATTATGGTTCAGTAAGGAAGAAATTGTAGGTACTAATATTAATTCTGTGCCAAGGGCCCCTTGTCCGCTTTCGCTACGGGCCCTGCGCTGTCTTAATCTGGCACTGACAAACCCCGATAATTTTAGAGGTGACTAAGAAACATTAGTAGAACACGTTTTAAATGTAAAAGCAATTAAAATTAAAAGTCAAAATATTCATAAAAAATGTTACTTGGAAATAAAATGTATGGTTATCCTAGCCATTTCGATACGGAATAAGTTAAAAATAGTCCAAAATAATGGGATCAATAATAAAAATTACTTAGCGCGATCTAATTATCTCATCTCTTCGGATGACCACGATTTCTTTATATTTTACGAAAATTATCAAAGGGCTCCAACTTTAAAAAATAATTATGAATATGACTTTGAATGGCTTTAGTAGAACTAGTTTATATTATTCTACAAAATACTAAATTATCGGGGTTAGATTAGGTTAGGTTTTTAGTCAACCTGTATAAACAGCCATGTTTACCAAAAAAAAACCCTAGTTTTTAGTAGTCAAAATGCATATACATATACAATTTTCTGTGTATTTCATGAAATACACGTATGCGGTTAACGGCTTTTCTTATAGTTTACATAATGTTTGGATCAAGAACCTTGAATGTAAATAGCTAGTTGGTTTCTCTTGTTAGATGTTTCGTGCGGGCATGCGGCACGACATCTAGCGGTGAACGAAAATAGCTGCGCATGTGTACAATAGGTGGTAGAGCTGGTGCCGGGCTCGACTGTGGAGGTACCACCATCTTACTCGCAAACCGCACCGAAGTTATTCGGGGGAGAGTAAGAGAACAGCTCTCAGGCAAAACCAGGCGGCCCACTATTGCCTGGGACCGATGGATGGCGGTATATCCATCCCCAATTGCCGAGCCTTATAAAATAGACTGGTGACGGGCAGCGGCGTCACTGGTGCAAGGGTTTCGGCACCGCGCTCACCAACCCGCCTGCCCAGCGTGTGTGAGTATGGGCATTTCTTCCAGGAGGACCGCCAAAAGTGGCGAAATCCTGTAAAGGCCTATGTCCAGCAGTGGACGAAACAGGCTGATGGATGGATGGATGGATGTGTACAATTGGGGAGCCAACCAGCGCTCACGCATAAGTACGTACACCCGCCCCGCGCGCCGCTTCCTCCGTTACGTCACAACACCTTGTGCGCATTAGGGGCTGTTCATTTATTACGTAAGACAATTTGAACCAATTTCCGACCCCCCCCCCCCTTCCCCTCCCCCTACGTAAGAAAAATAAGACTTGTTCGGACCCCCTCCCGCCCCCCATCGTCTTACGTAATAAATGTATAGTTCCGTGCCGCAGGCTGTACGTAGCTAGGTTTACCCCGCGACTCCGCGTGTCTATCAGCAAACATTATAGAGTCTTGCTGCTCGGATGCCCTTGACTCTAGCCGTGAGGAGAGTCAAACAAAGATCGGACCGCGGCAATATTTACCCAGTAACCAGTTTACGTCGAGCAGTTTGAATAGTCTCGCTGATGACATGTGTTCTCGCAAATCAGTGACTGCATCGGGATATAAGTTTGTTTGGTAAAAAACCGCAAATCTATTAGCGAAGATGGATGCGACCGACTATGGATGTATTTATTGTCTAGCGACCCGCCCCTGTTGAACTATAAACGAAAGTCACTTGAACATGTTTCGGTAACTTTGCATGATACAGTTTAACTCATAATGGAGACTCGGTAAGTAGTTAAACGCAGGGTTGTTGTTAAACAAATAAACAGGCACAATTTTTTTGTTCGTATTTTGCAATAAACTTCATTGGACCTTGGTAATGACCACTTAACGAGTCTTCGGTATGAATTTGGCTGTATAATGCAGTCTTCTTATTGTTAAATTGTTGCGGAAGCCGGAAATTAGAGATGACCTCTAAGGATACTAGATAGATCTAGATACTCTAAGGCTGAGATTCAGAGTGCATTTTGAGTTCAAACTCAATCTTACAAACGTCAAAAAGCGGCGCGATCTCTAGAGATTCAGAGTGCATTTTGAGTCCGAGTGACGTTTGTAAGATTGAGTTCCTCTTCAGTTCGGACTCCAAAATGCACTCTGAATCTCAGCCTTAGAGTAAGTATACATAAGCAAGCTATATATAAATACCTATGTAGATACTCTAAGGAGATGGCACTCGAAAATAAAATGAAAGTTTCCGTACGTAAAGGGCGATAACTTTTTTCTCGTTGAGATACAAACCTGATTTTTAGGGTTCCGTACCCGAAGGGTGCCAAACGGGACCCTAATACTAAGCATTGACTGTCTGTTTGTCCGTCTGTCACAGGGGTCTACAGCTGCAACCTAAATAGGTAGAAAGTTGAAATTCTAAAATTTTCACACCATAATACTTACATTTTAGTAGCCTAACCTATATATTATGTTTTGTATGTCTTTCCCTTATTTATATATATTTTTTTATATTCTAAAGATATATATTGTAAAGATTAACTTTGACTAGTAGAAAGTATACTTTATGTTTCTATTTTACAAAATAAATATTTTGATTTTGGATACGTGTTACTATGGCCTCTACCACAACAAATAATAAAGTATTAAAAAAAAAATTATGGGGGTTTCCCATACAAGAAACCTCGAAAAATTGCATTACTTTAACGTTATTTGTTTTGGCTCTAACTTAGAGACGGTAATACATACAAGTTTTAAATTTAGTCTGATTGTAGCACATACTATAAAGTAAAATAAAAAGTAAGATTCCGTACGCAGACGGCGCCAATTATTTTGTCAGGCGCTACCAATTAGCGACTTGTTTTTTGTAGCGTTGATGTTGATGTGACATCTACATTATTGTTGCTGTTTACCATCATGTATTTAGGATTCCGTAGCCGTAGATAGTGGACGCGGGTCCAACTCGCACTTGACCAGATTATTTAAGGGGCTATTTCGATAAAAATTGCACTTTTTGAAGTTGTATACCTGCTTTTCAGATGAAGCTACTAATTTGATAAATCAGTATATAAATTTCGGAACCTTTGTCTAGTTTTGTTCAGTACAGAAACGCGATTGCGTAACTTTCACTCGATAGAAATAATTATTGAAATGATGTCTTCTTCTACACTTTTTTTCATAGTATGACAAACAGGAATGACATACAGACCTAAACGATATTTTATTAGATAGATTTTAGCGATATCTAAATTTTCTCAGTTGAAATTTTTAATAGCTATTTTAGTTAATTTTATATAAATTTTTAACCGACATTTTGCTATTTTTTTCCGGAATCCGTCCCTCTCGCACTGCGGGGCGTTCTGTATGAGTAACAGTGACCTTTGCAAGCGCGACATATCCTCTTAACCGCACCATGTATGTGGCCATAGACTCGTACAGGAGATATCAATTTCCACTCTATATAAGGTGTCTTTAATTTATGCAGCCAAATTGTTACTAAAGACTCAGTAAGTGCTCAGTAACAAGGTTCGATGACCCTTTTGTGTGAAATTCGTAAATTATTCTTTTCGTGTTCTTTACAAACGCAAGCCCATCCCTGAGTCAATTACTATGGGACGTCAAGACTTTATTTTGCGAAATTAGCAAAAAGTGTTATCGATCCTTTACCAAGCCTCCAGTATGAGTTTGGCTGTATAAATTAAAGTCACGGGGCCCGAGACGGACAGACGGACGGACAACAGGGTCATCCTATAAAGGTTCAGTTTATTCATTTTGTGGTGCGCAACTCTGACGGAACTCATCCCGCACGCACGCACGCACGCACGCACGCACGTAGGTATAATATTCTATTCCATTTGCACGTTTTATGATGCGAGTTCCAAGACAATCGTATTCACTTGACAGCCAAAAACGTACGGTTTCATTGCCAAACGGGCTAGTTTGCTTATAAAAATAGATGTTCAACAATCGTACGTAAGTAGTAAAAACTACGATTCTAAAACAGTAGAACTCACATACTACAATAGATATATGGGCTCCATACTGAATGACAACATACTGAACTAAGGGGGGATTATCCCGATTCTGTCTGTTTTCAAATAATGTTAAGCCAATATAAAATGGCGGCTGTCGCTTGGATATGGGACGGAGCAAGAGTGTCAACGCATGTTGCGTCCCACACCAACGACTTGCCGCATTTCCAAGGAATGAGTGTCATACCGTCGGGCCTCTTGCCATCGCTGCGTGCGATTCCGTTCGGCTCTAAGATAACCGGCACACTAACTGTGACAAAGGCCCTTCGGATGACATCATTTAGGCTGGCATGCCGCGACAATCGGCCAGCACTTCGCTGGCAAGATAGGCCGTGGTGTCCGAGCTGATTGACGTTAGTGCCACACCGGCAGCGATGTGGCTCGTTAGTCCTAGCACCGAGCCGCAGGCTGACGGCCAGAGTAAAAGTTACTCTGTCCAGCTGGGTGCCGATATTTGCGGATGGTAGTGCGTGTAGCCAATACCCTGACTCTCGCTCGCCGGAAGTAAGGAGACGAGCTCGATCCACAGAGTTGGTGGCAGAATCCAGTAGTTGTTTTTGAATCTGGCTGCAGATCGGCTCGTCCCACAATCTCTGGGAGTTCAAATCGGTGGGTAGATTTTTACCAGGCCAGGCAAGCGTCCATGCATCCCTGGCCTCCATCACGCACGAAGCCTCAACATCACCAAGTGATGGGCGTATTAAAGTACCGAAGAGGTCGTTCGTACTGTGAATGGAGGACAAGAAGGCAGGGAGCGCTACACTAGAAATTTTGCGGATCCCTAGGCCACCAAGACGGACTGGAAGGGTGGCTTGGCTCCAGCACCGATCTGCAAGTGAGCAGTTTAAAATTGTTTCTAGAGTCTTGTGTAGAATATTATCAAATTTGTTTAGAAAGTTATCATGTTTCCAAAGAGGACAGCAGCGGAGGACATAAGTTAATTTAGGTACAAAAGGGCAATAACGAATTATAAAAAGGGCAATATGGGGGTTAATTTTGATAAGGCGGTCGGAAATTCCAATAAATTTTGTTATCTGCTCATTCACATACCCCGGGATCGATTCGTTTAGGACCGGAGATCCAAGGAGGCGAAGCGAATCATTGTTTACAATTTTAATATTTGGGGCAATACTGTTGAACTTTTTAAAAATCGGATCTTTTTTCAGTGATGCTAAATTGTTCGAAATAAATAGTTCACACTTCGAAAAATTTATTTCTAGTCCAATATCTTTAAATTTTTTAATTAAGTTTCCTAAATCGGTAAAGACGGATGTGGCTTCACCTCCAATGGTTACGTCATCCAAGTACCAAACGTTGAATTTCGAATTTAGTGCCGAGATGATGCCAAACTATGATCCAAATATCATTTCATTTGAGCTACATTAAGTTTTGGACAATAAAACTTATACTAAAATAAACGTCGTGAAAAATGTAATATAAAACGGCTGTCACATGAAAAACCCATCCCTCTAATTCGAAATTAATTAATAAAAACACTTCGAAACCGCGAATTTTCTAAGCGGCGCGCTTCCGCTGAGCAGGGTGACCATGTGTAAAACGAAAGCGTTGGAGCAGGACAGATTTCACCGGGTAACCTCGCCTTAGGAGGCATCATTTTCAAAAATAAAATAAAGGTCTGAAAAAATGCGTGTCCAAGTCTTACATTGATCAGATAAATAGTTCTCTATATAATTTGTGACTCCAACTGTTGAAAGACCAAGGGCAACGTCAAATGAATACAATCACACCTCTGGTTCTAGACCATCAACATGATCAACTTAAGTACAATAAGCTTTTGGTTTTCCCACAGAACTTTGGTTTTCCTGTTTCAACTAACGCAAGTTTTACGGTCATTGTACATGATTTTTCAATGCAAGTGATCGTAAATACCTATTTTATATGCTTCAAAACTGTTGTCAAAGTCAACTTTACCACATCAGTGCTTCTAAGGATTCCGTACCCAAAGGGTAACCAACGGGACCCTATTACTAAGACTCCGCTGTCCGTCCGTCTGTCACCAGGCTGTATCTCATGAACCGTGATAGTTAGACAGTTGAAATTTTCACAGATGGTGTATTTCTGTTGCCGCTATAACAACAAATACTAAAATAGTAAAAAAAGTTTCAAAGTTTCAATTGAAAGGCTGAAATCACAATTTTTAGAATTTTTGTCTGACTGTTTTAATTTTGCATGCTGCTAAGGCAAGAAACACAGCTGAACTACATCCCAAAACCTGTGTTTAATTTAAATTAAAGATTTGATTTGAGATAAGATAACACAGGATCATGCTAAGCGATGTGAATTATCTATCATAGACTGTAAGTGGTCTATTACCTTGCCAACCTGTGTTTAGGAGCTTTTTTTTTGCTTTATTGTTATTATCTATGATTGTTCTGTGAGGAATCGTCTCGTGAAGCGCAAAAAACTAAAAACGTGATAATGTCTCAAACACATAAACACATAAAAAGTGAACGTTATATACTCGAAAGTTGCTTTCCGCAAATCTCGTTGAAACGACGAATGGGCGGATGGTTAGGTATCATTTTTATTTATGGTTAATTTAGTTCATTTATCAACTTATTTGTTCATTGCATTATGTATAGATATAATATTTTTATTAAATTTCGCTTGGTCGACGACGTGTCTGGTGACCCGAGAGCTGGAGCTTATTTTGGACAACGCATAAGCTTGGCCATGCAGCGAGGTAACGCGGCAAGCGTCTTGGGCACCCTGCCATGCGGCAGCGACAACCTCGACAGCATTTTTATTTGTTTTAAATTTAGATTAGGTTTAATTTTACTTGTACATTTTTTATTCCTATATTTCTATAAGCAGGTATTAGTACATTACGATACGAGAGCGATGAAACGTTTTCTGACGAGTGTGAGTTTGCGGCACGAGCCGAAGGTGAGTGCTGCAATCACACGAGTCGAGAAAAAGTTTCTCGCACCAGTATCGTATAATATTTTATAGCACAAGTGCGGAAAATGCCGACTTTACGCAAGCGCAGCGTGGTCATTTTACGCACGCTGTGCTATAAATAATTTTACTATTATTACATTTTAGTAGGCTAACCTAAATAGTTTTTGTTTGTATTTCCCCGAATTTCCCGTATTATTATTTTTTCATATTCTATTGTTTTTGGAAAGATTAACTTTGACCTGTATAATATTATTATTTAACAAAATAATATATTTAATTTTAAATTTTGAATTTCGAAAACCCTGTTATCGTGTCGCATGATACTAAATTATTGATTTTAAGCTTATAACTATATTTAAGTTGTTATTCCTATATGTCTGTTTGCAAATTCATTTTAAACTGTGAAAGTGTAAATTACATTTGAAAAAAATATATGTTATATTTCACTCTTTGAACTTTATATTTCTGTCGTTCGATATCATATTGTACTGCATGCAAACAATTGCAAAGGATATAAGTAAATACCTTGGAGTTGTATAAGGTTTTATTTATATTTGGTTTTAGACAATAAAACTAATACAACAATAAACGTTGCAAGAAATGTGATTTAACGGTCATCATATTAAAAATTCATACATACATATATAGTCACGACATGAATCCCCGAGGGGATGTCAGGGGTGTTCCGGGTGTGAACCCGCGTACACCCGCGTTTCACCGACGATTATTACGTCCCAACGTGATGGGTCGTGAGCCCTATCGCCGTGCCTCGGGCACAAATACACGCTGCATATGGCATGCAGGTTTCCTCGCGATGTTTTCCTTCACCGTTCAGCAAGTGGTAAGTAGGAACAAATACAAATGTTAAAAATCCTAATAAATAAAAACGTCTCGTAATCGCCAGTTTTCTGGGTAGCCCGCTCCCACTGAGCAGGATAGAAAAGTGTAAAATGAAAGCGTTGGAGCAGGACAATATACTCCACGTGATTTCAAGTCCGTGATCGAGATAATAAACATATTTACCTTATACTGGACCTATTTAACATCCATCCATCCATCAGCCTCTTTCGTCCACTGCTGGACATAGGCCTTTCCAAGATTTTGCCACTCTTAGCAGTACTCCTGGAAGAAATGCCCATACTCACACACGCTGGGCAGGCGGGTTGGTGAGCGCGGTGCCGAAACCCTTTGACGTCTAGGTAATAAAAGTCCCAAAAAGGGACTACCCAAAAACTAAGCCGTGTGCAAAAGCTAGTTTAGCATAAAGTTAAGTACAAAGTGGGCGCGTCACTGCAAGTGTTTTAATATAATCCGGTTGCTTCATCATCATCGGTCGGTAGCAGGCATTGGGTCAGAACCAGAGAACGTATACGAGACTTATATTACCTACATTAGCTGTTACTGGTTCTGTAATGGAACCGCAATGCTCAATTATTGCTAAACAAGCATTTATTATTATCTGAGTAACGGCTCCTGCCGTTCATGTTGTACTATATGTACAGTGGAGCCCACATCAAGCTATACACATTGAGTATAAGCTGACCTCTCATTGTACGGGAAGCCTATACAATGAGAGGTCAGCTTATACTGAAAGTGTTTAGCTTGATGTGGGCTCCACTGTACGTCACGTCAGTTGCGGTCTTAACATTATCGTGACGTTATAGTATTCTATCTCCATACAAACGATCCGTAACGAACCCTCCACAAAACTCGGTACAACTCGGTTTACGACAGTCACGGTCACGTACGCACGTCGTCTCTGTGACGTTCCCGCGCATTTTCGTAAATTATGGCACGAAATTACAAAGTATGTTGTGCATTGTATGGTTGCTTATCAAATACGTAAACAGTCAGTTGGCAACCCTAGGGCGTGTTTAGGCACCAAGCGGCCGCAGGTATTGATTTCAAAGACACCGCCTAGTTAAACTACTTTTGTTATAGTGCATTCAATTTTAGCTGGCGTCTTTCCACTTGAACATAAACAATAGGGGTAATAAACCAAACACTCATAGAGCCCATCCATTTTTAAAGGAGCCGTTTCGGCCTTGTCTGTTTTGTTGCAAACCAACCAGTGTTGATACTTTTGAATATTCATAAAATAAAAATAAATAAAATAAAATAACAAATTTAATCATTTATTTACTATAAAGTAATAAATCAAAAACCTGATGTCATGTCACTCAGTGATGTCTTCTGATTCCGAATTAATTTCCAGAGTTTCATCGTCCGATGAGTCGTTTCCAACATTTATTATAAAGTTAGTGCATGGTGTTTTTAAAAATCCTTGTCCATTTTTCTTAGTGATTGTAAGATTTCTTTGAAATCAATACCTACGGCCGCTCGGTGCCTAAAACACGCCCTAGGGTTGTCAAATGACTGTTTACGTATTTGATAAGCAACCATACAGTGCACAACATACTCTGTTATTTCGTGCCATAATTTACGAAAATGCGCGGGAACGTCACAGTAACTACGTGCGTACGTAACTGCGGTGCGACCGCGACTGTCGTAAACCGAGTTGAACCGAGTTTCGGGGAGGGGGTTCGTTTCGGCCCGTTTGTATGGAGATAGAATACTATTACTTATTTATACTATGATATAATGCAGTGTAGAGTATACCGGGTGTAAATAGACTGCTACCATTAAATGAAACCACATATTCTACGGATCATACTGAACCACTTTTCTCAAGAGTCATACCCGCGCTAACTATCAGTTTAGAAATATTTGAATGTCAAACAAAAATGGGTGAATTCTAACGCACCGACATAAGGGCGATTTTTGAAACAGCATCATCCGTATAACAGATGTTACGGTGCAGCGTTCTAAAATAGACCTTCTTCCTACGAAATAAAGTCTTTAAGTTACAGTTGAAAATCTTCTTTCCTGAAGGTTTGCGAGGGTATTTTTCTTCAGAAAGTTGTTCAGTATGATCAGTAGAGTATGTGGTTTTATTTAAAGGTCGCACTCTATTTACATCCTGTATAGTTTGACAAAGTCGCAAGTAAGAAAATTGTCAACACTGTGAAGTATAAATTTCCCTGAAAGTCGTCTCCATTTCATACAATATCACGGGCCAATTTGAATTACATTTTAATTTCACGGGCCGCCTTCTGTAAAATGATGTTTTTAACAATTTCACCGAGGTTTCCTTTCAAAGCGAGATAATTTTACTCGGGGCGATGCGAATTTCACAACACACCATTATAAATTGACCATGAGTAAAACGGAGGGTAGACGAACCTGACGGTTGTACGGAAGTGTTCTGAAACACGGAGTCTTTGGAAGTGTTTGCGGTTTCTGACGCTGTAGTTTTGGCGGGACTTGGACAACATTCAAAAATAATTATATTAAATAATAATACTGACAAATTGACGGCGAGCGTTGCTATATATCTCGACGCGTAGTGCTTATAAAGTTTAAAATCGAGAGCAACCTTTGAGCGTGCTTCGACTCAGAACTAAAGGATGTAAGTCTCAAAACTAATTTCGTCTATTTACTGAATAATATTTGATGTACGACATTTTTGGTATGTCTGTACATGATAAACCATGTTTTCGTGTTATAGCAGTAATTTCAGACATAAAACTCAAGCCGCTTGGACATAAAACGTATTCACACGTTAAAAAGGCGTCTATTTCGAAAATAAAAGCTATCGAGTGAAATTTGTCCAATTAGGTAACGGCTATGTCTATCGAAAGATAAAGGTCTGAAAAAACACGTGTTAAAGTTTTATATTCATCAAATCAGTAGTTGGCTTAGGATGTTTTAGCAAAAACCGTTGAAAAATAAAAGGTGGCCCCTTAAAGAAATTATTCATCGTTTCTAAAGAAGAAAAATCTGAAATGTACAACGTGAAATTTAAGTGATTTCGTTAACGAAAACTGGTGATAGTACTCGTCCTGAAGAACAACTTTTACTATGGAGCCAACCCTGAAATCGTGAAAAAAATAGCAGCTGTTTCATGCATGTGGGTCGAGTAGGTGTTTAACTTTTCTATGGAACAGCTGATATGTTTTTCACGATTTCAGGGTTCAAAAGTTGTTCATATGGACGGACAGAGACTTTTCGTTAACAAAATTACTTAAATTTCACGTTGTATTATTGTGAAAGCTGTATTAGGCTCGAAAGAGCTCCTTTGTCTTCTCAATCTACATCATCACTCCCACTGGATAACAATCTGCTCTTTTTAGGGTTCCGTACCCAAAGGGTAACCAACGGAACCCTATTAGCAAGACTCGATCCGCTGTCCGTCTGTCACCAGGCTGTATCTCATGAACCGTGATAGTTAGACAGTTGAAATTTTCACAGATGATGGTATTTCTGTTACCGCTATAACAACAAATACTAAAAACCGTCAAGTGCGAGTCGGACCCGCGCACTCCCATACAACAGACATGATTTTTTTACCGTTTTTGTAGATAATGGTACGGAACCCTTCGTGCGCGAGTCCGAATGGCACTTGGCCGGTTTTTTTTCGGGAGTAATTCTCAGATAGAATTATGGTTTATAAATGCAAAGGCTGTTATGCTATATTTTTAGTTAAATGAATTTATTTTCTGTTTTTAGGGTTCCGTACCTCAAGAGGAAAAAACGGAGCCCTTACAGGATCACTTTGTTGTCCGTGTTAGGATTTACCATCTATGTCTATGAATATTACATGCTAAGGTTAAGCTATGGTCTATGGTGATTAAAAAGTATGTTGTCTTGTCTACGACTTCCCTGTAAAACGTGAAATAAAACAAATGGCTACTGAGTAAAACTCTGCTGTTTTATTATCAATAAAGATAATAATAATAGGTTATGGGCGAGCAGAATAGTAAAAATGGAGAGTGTACAAGTTTTTCCGCAGTTGACAAGTGGTACCAACTTCAACAACTGGAGATTTCGTCTGAAAACATTGTTGGAAGACCGTGGCGTCGCTTACGTACTACAACCGACGCAAAAAGAAACGATAACTGAAAAGTACGAAAAAGATAATTCGAAGGCTAAATCGATAATAGTACAATGCTTACCCGACAAATACTTGGACATTGTGAAAAAAGCAAACAATGCGAAGGAGATGATCGATCTTTTGGAAGGAATATTTGAAAGAAAATCAGTACTAAGTAAACTGCATTGGAGAAAAACATTATTAGCTTTGAAGTGCTCGAGTCACGAAAAATTATGTGACCACTTTATGAAATTCGATAACATCATCTCTCAACTGGAAGCAACGGGAAGCAAACTGGAAGAGTCTGACAAGTCATGTCACCTACTGCTCACAATGCCAAGTGAATATGACAATGTGATAACATCACTAGAAACCATATGTATAGACAAGGAGCTGACGGTGGAATTTATAAAAGGAAGATTACTAGACGCAGAAATAAAAATAAAGAATAAGAATGACAATACAGTGACAGAACAAGCGTTTATGGCATGTTACAGTTGTGGAAAAAGAGGCCACAAGGCATTTGAGTGCAGATCAAGAAGAGGTTCAGTAAGAGGAAGAGGTAGCACTCCATCAAGAGGCGGAAGTAATATGAATCGAGGAAGCTATGTGAATCGAGGAAGTTATTTGAATCGAGGAAGAACGGGACTTAATCGTGGTGCCCATCACAATGCACAAGCGCATGAAGCTGAACAATCAACAAGTTACCAGGAGTCAGAGATGTCATTTACAGCAATGAGTTCTGAAGCTGATGAAAACTGTGAAGAAGGTTCCATCAAGTTAGTGATTGACTCTGGTGCAACAGAGCATCTGATCCAGGAAAAATACAAAAATATGATGACGGACATACAAGATCTGAGAAATGAGGTAAAAATTAAAGTAGCTAATGGACAGTACTTGTTAAGCACACAAACAGGTAAAATTAAATTGAAATATAAGAACTTGTTTATAAATGTAGAAGCATTAATTGTAAAAGATATCTTACATAATTTGCTATCAGTCAGAAAGCTATTGGACAAAGATTTGAATGTAGTATTCAAAAGAAATTTTGTGAAACTTTGTAATGTGAATGTGTCAGTGTATGGAAAACAAGAGGGAAATTTGTATGTGTTGAATTTGAAAGTAGTCGAACCAGAGAAATATTGTATGAGTGTTGTTGATGATGACCTTTGGCACAAACGTCTAGGCCATTTAAATAAAATATCGTTGAGACTAATGAATTTACCTTACAGCAAAAATCAGTGTGGTGCTTGTTTAGAAGGGAAAGCAACCAGATTACCATTTCAGGAGACTACACGACCACGTTCAAGACAAGCAGCAGAATTTCTTCATACAGATATAGCCGGTCCTTTCAAAACACCAAGCATTGAAGGAGTAAAATATTATCAAACAATAATAGATGTTTACACACATTTCTGTGTAGTGTTCCCATTAATAAATAAATCGGAAGCAGAAGAAAATCTAATTTTATACATAAATAAAATGGAAAATCAGACTGGAAATCGAGTACAAAGAATTCGATGTGACAACGGAGGAGAGTTTACTGCAAATAGAGTAAAGAACTTCTGTGCTAATAAAGGGATATCTATTGAGTATACAATAGCATACACGCCGCAGCAAAATGGAGTAGCAGAAAGAATGAATAGAACTCTATGTGATAAGGCAAGAACGATGCTAGCTGAAAGTAATTTACCAAAATATTTATGGATTGAGGCAATTCTATGTGCAGCTTATCAGCTAAACCGATCTCCATCAAAGGCTATAGGAAACAGAATACCTGCAGAAAGACTTTTTGGAAAATTTGAGTTATCAAGATTGAGAGTATTTGGCTCCAAGGCATGGACATTAACATTACCGAGAAAAGACAAAATGGAGAAAAGAGCACAAGAGATGAGAATGGTTGGTTATGGTAGAACAGGATACAGACTTTGGGATCCAATAACGGATAAAATAGTAATTTCTCGTGATGTTAGATTCGATGAGACTCAAATAAAATATATTCAAGAAGAAGTACAGAATAAAAATACATTTTGTTACAGATATGATGAAAAAGATGAAGATGAAAATAAAGAGAAAGGAGGACATCAATTAGATGATGATAAGGAAAATATTAATCAAAGACAAGTAAGAGTACAAGTAGAGAATGTAAGAGAAAGACAAAATGAACAAGAAAATAATGAAATAAGAGAAGATACTAATCCAGAAGAACAACAGAAAAATAGAACTCAAGAAAGTACAAAAACAAGAAATGAAAAGAAGCGATCGATAATGAACTAGAAGCACATGATAAAATGAAAACTTGGACAGAAACAGAACTACCAAAAGGAAAACAAATAATTGATGCAAAATGGGTTTTTCGGACAAAAGAAAATGGAGTCAAGAAAGCGAGATTAGTTGCAAGAGGTTATAAATTAAAAGAAGAAACAGATTTTGGAAAGAACTATGCTCCAGTAGCAAGGATTTCAACAGTGCGATTTGTATTGGCACATGCAGTACAGGAATCATGGAAAATTAGACAACTAGATGTTCCAACGGCATTCCTAAATGGAAAATTAGAGAGTGAAGTTTATTTGAAACCACCAGAAGGGATTAAAGTAGAAGAACAGAAAGTACTAAAACTAAACAGGGGATTATACGGATTAAGAGAAAGCCCAAGATGTTGGAATCAAAGATTTGACAACTACATAAAAACCAAAGGATTCACAAGATCTCAGAATGATTTTTGCCCATATATCGGAGAAGAAATCAATGTATGGTTGACAATATATGTTGATGATATAATTTTAATTGGAAATGATGAAAATTTAGAAAAAGTTATAAATGACATGATGATTGAATTTAATGTCAAAGATTTTGGAGAAATTTGACGGTTCATTTTTAGGGATGGAATTAGAGAGAAAAAATGACACCTTGAAAATAACACAGAAACGACAAATCATTAAAATGCTGGAAAAATTTCAAATGAAAGACTGTAATGGAGTAAATACACCATTAGTTAAAGGATTTCAAGCAAACAACAAAGAAGACATTGAAGACGTACCATACAGGCAAATCATAGGAAGTATGATGTTCATATCAACTGTCTCACGACCAGATATAGCTTTTGCTACTTCGTATCTGAGTCAATATCTAGACAAACCAACAAAGAGTTTATGGACACAAGCCAAACGAGTTTTAAGATATCTGAAACAGACTATGGATGTTGGATTACTGTATGAGAAACACAAAGATAAATGCAACCGGATTGAAACATTTTCAGACGCTGACTGGGCAGGCAACCATACAGACAGGAAGAGTGTTACTGGATCGATTACTCTGTACAATGGAAATGTTGTCACCTGGCTATCTAGAAAACAAGGATGTGTTGCACTTTCTACAGCTGAATCCGAATATGTTGCAGCCGCAACAAGTGCATGTGAAAGGATTGTTTTGTGATTTTAACAAGAATGATAGAGTGAATGAGAAAGATATGAAGTGTGTATTGTACATGGATAATAGAGGAGCGATTGAGTTGACAAAATCATATGAAAACAGTAAGAGAGCTAAACACATTGAAATTAAAAATCATTTTATAAAAGATTTGGTTTTCAAAAAGATAATAGAAGTACAGTATATTTCAACTGGTAATAATTTAGCTGATTTATTAATTAAGACAATTTCATATGAAAAACTGAATTGTTTTAAAGCAAAGATTAATATTGTTTGGAAACTATTTTCATAATTACTTTTATGAAACATTATTAGTTTAGTTTTTATTGAAAATATTTTAAACTTGAAATGTTAATTTGAAATTAATAAGCTTGCATGTTTAGATTATAAGGTAAAAGACTTATTGAAATTGTTGTTTAAATTTAATTGTAGTAAACTAGTAACTAAACGATTTCAATTATAAATAGCTTGAAATCGAGGCGGGGTGTTAGGATTTACCATCTATGTCTATGAATATTACATGCTAAGGTTAAGCTATGGTCTATGGTGATTAAAAAGTATGTTGTCTTGTCTACGACTTCCCTGTAAAACGTGAAATAAAACAAATGGCTACTGAGTAAAACTCTGCTGTTTTATTATCAATAAAGATAATAATAATAGTCCGTCCGTCCGTCTGTCTGTCAAGACCCTTTATCTCGGGAACGCTTGGAAGTATCGAGTTGAACTTAAAACCATATACTCAGGTTTACAGTCCCTCGAAACTGTGAAAAAGTCAAACTTCTAAGTTAACGTAAAAAAAAGATACGGCCGTTTATGCCGCAAAAAATTTAGATTTCAACACGCTCAAAGGAATCAAAATTTATAAGATATTTTCTGTTGACCTAGAACTATGAAATTTGGCAAGTAATACCGTCTTATACTACAAGTATAGAGAAAAATGTGAAAACTATACATTTGTAAATAAATCATTAAAAATATAGTCTTTAACGGAACCCTCGGTAGGCGAGTCCGAATCGCACTTGTCCGGTTTTTACTAAAGGAATAAAAACGAAAATCATTAATTTCAAATTCCCCTCGGAATAATACTTGCCTAACTTAGTTTAGCAGTTTTTTTTCATACATTTTGTAGTTTCATAAATTTCTATAACTTTTTTAGGGTTCCATACCCGAAGGGTTCCCAACGGGACCTTATTACTAGGCCTCCGCTGTTCGTCTGTCTGTCTGTCTATCTGTCTCTAAGGCAACATTATGCCTTTATGCCTTGTAGTTGTCGGCTTGAAGTAAGTCGCGCACGGGGTCCCTACGCTTGCTATTTCATTCTACATTCAACTTCGGATTATAGAGCACTGACTGACTGTTATTGGTTGGCCCGAACGTTCATTTCCCGAGCTCGTACGGAACTAACCGAACACGGTGTGAGAGGCAAGCTAACGCGAGACAACATTCGTGTTTTGAAAAAACTCGAGAGTGGTTTTGGTGGTTCCTTTGATTTTAGGAGAAATGTCCCAAAAATCTAAATAAAACAAAAATATTTTTGAATAGTATAAAATATACTATGCTGTGAAACTAAAATTATTTGATGTTGTATCGCTTCTAGGACATTACGGTACATAAACATTCATCAGAATATGTGTAAAATCCAGGACTTTATACACTTGTAACTTTTGTACGTATTTGATTTTGATAAATGTTTTAGTTTCACGTCATGGATATTGTATGGGATATGTTATTAAAGATAAAATAATAAGCAAGTACCTATAAATAAGGATACGATCAGCGAACTGCGCTAGTATGGGAGTTCGGGCGAATAACATCTATATAGTTGATATGTATGTTTTTAGGGTTCCGTGCTGTGTGGTGGTACGGAACCCATTATACGCAAGTCCGAGTCACACTTGGCACAATTATTCCAGCATGTAATCTTGTTCTGGCAGTAACTTGGCAATTTCAATATGAAGTAGCCCATTGTTCTAATACCGAGATCCATTCAACTACAAAATTACACAAAATACATAAAATATCTGATCGTAACTTGGAACTTTGTATATTAGTTTATTGACAAGTAGGACAATTGAAAAACGTTTAAAGTTACTACTATATGCGTTTTTAGGGTTCCGTACCCAAAAGGTTAAAGGAACCATTATTGTGGTATCCGTCTGTATGGAATCTACAGTCTTGGAACTTTTGAACCGATAAACTTGGCTTAATTAAATAAACTGGTCAAGTTCAGCCCCGGAATAGATAGATAGTTGAAATTTTCACAAAATACGTGTTACTATGATCCTATGGCATCTATCACGGCAAATAATAACTTTTTAAAACAATTGAAACCCAAGGGGTCCTCAAGTGTCAAGTTTGATCAGATTGAAGTACATACTCTAATATAAAACAACAGACGGACAGCGGAGGCTTACTAATAGGTCCCGTTTGGCACCCTAAGGGTACGGAACCCTAAAAATATGGTAAATAACAACCGTAGTTGTAGCAATATATAGGCGAAAATGATGGCGCCTGACAAACAATGCGGCTCCCCTTAGTATGGAACCCTAATTTGTATATTATTTTGTTTTAATTTAAAATATGCACAACAATCTCACAAAAGAAACTTGTATGTATGTATACTGAAACTAATAACGTAAGAAAATACTACTTTTTAACCGACTTCAAAAAAGGAGGAGTTTCTCAATTCGACTGTACATTTTTAATTTTTTTCGAGTTTTTTTTTTTATCGACAGACCGACTCGCAATAGGCTTATGTTTTTTATTGTTAGCCATATTTAACATGCATGCTCTTGACCGAAATTAAAACTATTCCAGCAACCAGCGCTATTTACCAGTAAACCGGCTTTGTTTACACACGAATCATCCTCGCGAGCACGTTAAATAAAACAGTAGGTACCTAGTGCTGAGCAAACGCTGCATCAGCCTCGCTGTGGGTATAGAGCCACCCAGCGCAAACAATCGCACATTATGTCAATAATATTGATGTAAGCGGACGAACTCCGCGGAACACTTGTTAGATTTAGGATCTGCAAAGCTCTTGAAACGTACTTAGTTCAAGATCGCGTTTGACAAAAGTATAAAAGGTCAGGAGCGAGCGCGCGGCAGACGCCATGTTTGTTGGTAATGATGGGTAATGTATAAATTCGTTCACAGAAAAAAAGAAATTAAAATATTGTTTTCAACATACTTGCTTATAAAGTGGCCCTTATTGCAGCGTTCTTAGGGTCATAATGCAGCATATTAAACACGCGTGCTTTTTACTTTACATTATCGCTCTAGTGTTTTTTACAATACAGTTTTTTTTTAAATCTTAGCAAAGAGTTTTTATGTCTTGAGAAATAGTGAAGTTTTTGCGAATAAATAGACTGTCTCAGTTAAAATATAATGGATAATCATTTAATTTCATCAAATTATTTATTTTTATCAACAAATTAAATCAATTTTTGTTATAAATACAAAAATATTCAGTTTGTTTGGCAATATTTGGCTGTTTGCGTCAGAGCCTCTATTTCCATCTGCGCAAAAAACTAAATCTCCGCCGCCATTTTTCAAAGAAAATTGTCAGTTCATAGCTGTGGTTTCGATTATGGGAAAAAAAGACAGTAAAACGTCGTATGAAACTTGTGAGCATTAGACATTACACTCTCGGCTCCATTACGGCCTCGACTTCGGCTCGGCCTGCAATCCCGCCTCGACTGTAATGTCCAACGCAGCTCACTTGTATCATAATAATTTACTATTCCAGTAAGTAGTTTTCGAACTTTTTCAATATTTTTCTGGTACTTTTCCTGATCTAAAAGTTCAGCTTAAAAAAGTAGATATTTCCACTAACTGAAATATAAATCAATACTTATTCTATTTTAAAAAATCTGAAAAATTAATTGTTATTAAAGTTTCGGAAAAATTACCCAACAGTATCTCTGTGATGCCGTGACAGTGGAGTGCAGGGTTCTGTAGTCGCCCGGTACATTTTATAAGTTGGTCTATTAATACAGATCGCGCCAAACTTCTAGTCCCATACATTTAGAAGAATGTCCCACACATTTTCGTGTTTAGAGGGGACTAAAAGTTTGGCGCGACCTGTACTCGTAAACCTGTAAAGCCTAAGTTTACCTTTTAAATTCATTATACAACGTGAAATTTAAGTTATTTTGTTAACGAAAACTGGTGATAGTAGACGAGTAGTCCATATGAACAACTTTTACTATGGAGCCAACCCTGAAATCGTGAAAAAAATAGCAGACATTCACTAGAAAGTTTAAAATAAATACATACTGACCGATGGCACCAAAATAACACTTTTGCCGACTTCTTTATTCCTGAAATATTACGTTTTCTAGAAGTCGGCGCACTCATATTGGTTTTTGTGTTCTATACTATAGGGAATGCGTCGACTTCTAGATAACATATGTTTCAGGAAGAAAGAAGTCGGCAAAAGTGTTATTTTGGTACCATCGGTCAGTATGTAATTATTTTGAACTTTTTAGTGAATGTCTGCTATAATATTTGAAGTCGGTTGTTATATTTTTGTTAAAAGTTCATTTATTTTTAGTGTTGACGGGTTAAATTGTGAAAAATGGACAGACTACAGTGGGCACTCAGATTGCTTCATTTAAGGAGATTCATATTCAAAGGTCCCGTGGCATAATGACAATGTTCCAGTAATATTCTGCAATTAGCCTACTAACACAAAGCGATTACCGCCATTATGAGTTATGTGCTGTCATTTGTTGAGGAGTTCTATGGAGATGAGGCCCGGATCGAAGGTCAGGTGGATATATGTCAATGTTCAAGTAACACCCTGCCATCAGCATCCTGGTACAAAGCGTTTGCCGCAATATCGAGTGATATGCTGTCATCCGCTGCCTATCTCTGAAGACCATGATCAGATCACGACCTAACCAAAATGGAATCTACCCGGAAGCCAATTCCTTAAAACAAAAAAAAATTCAAGTCTATTAACCTATTAAAGAAATATAAAGTAAAAAATTAAGCTTCTAACTTAATTTTTAGTGGTTAAATTCCATTAATACTTCTTACTTATGTAGTTTATCCAAAACATTACATTTTCATTGTAAAAAAAAAATATATATATTTTTGTAGTGCATCGACAATGTTTGCGGAGGCGCATACCGATGACTTTATTGCGATCATGCGCAAACGAATAGCGTCCATTATCCCCAGGACCAGTGGCGGTGACAGCGACATCCTGGGGACATTTTCTAGTAAGCTTTGTGTACGTAATAAAAAATGATAATTTATAAATAATTTTAAATGATCTATTGATCTTTTGTCTTATTTATTTATTTTAATGTAAATTATTCGTGTGTTTGTGTTTTTAAATTAATTTTATGGGTCCTTGCTACCTGAATAAAGAAAATTTTCATTTTATTTTATTGAGAAATACCGGAGATATTTGCCTCAGTATCGAGTGAATCCGTTGAGGAGTTCTGTCTGAAGACCATGATCAAATCACGACTAAACTAAAATGGGACCTAACTGGAAGCAAGCTCTACCAAAAAAAAATATTATTTCATATCGGTTCAGAATTGCCAGTGTTATGGAGTAACCTAACCAAAAAAAACCAGTTGAATTGAGAAGTCGATTTAGAAGTCGGTTGAAAAGCGGAATAATTTCGTATGATCGCGTAATGGGTCCGACTGCTCTACCAGCACCTAGACCAAACTGCTGGGCGCAGGAACATAACATAACATCAGTGTTGTTTTCTTGTCTGATGTAGACACCCGCTAAGAAGGGATTTCAGGAAATGCGCGCCCACGAGTTTATACTAAATTGTTTTATTCTCTATGTATATTTTACCTCGGTACAAAATGCACATCATAATATCGTTTTCCTTACTTTTTAATAAAAAGTGTGCAATAAATGTGTTTTATAGCAACTTGCTGAAATAGATTAATAATAATAAAGTCTTCACGAAAAAATTACGTCCATCCATCCACCAGCCTGTTTCGTCCACTGCTGGACATAGGACTTTCCAGGATTTTGCCATTCTTGGCGGTCCTACTGGAAGAAATGCCCATACTCACACACGCTGGGCAGGCGGGTTGGTGAGCGCGGTGCCGAAACCCTTGCACCAGTGACGCCGCTGCCCGTCACCAGTCTATTTTATAAGGCTCGGCAATTGGGGATGGATATACCGCCATCCATCGGTCCCAGGCAATAGTGGGCCGCCTGGTTTTGCCTGAGAGCTGTTCTCTTACTCTCCCCCGAATAACTTCGGGAGGATTTGCGAGTAAGATGGTGGTACCTCCACAGTTCGGTATTAGCTCTATCACTTATAAAATCACAAAAAATTACGTACTTTAATGTATTACATTTTTTTTGCATTACGTCAACAAACTTAAAAGCGTGTTTACAGTTGTAATGTAATGCAGCTAAAATGTAACGCATAAAATTTTATAATCACCTAACTATTAACAATCAGTTTGGGTGAATTGCTATAAAACACATTTATTGCATACTTTTTATTCAAAAGTAAGGAAAACAATATTATGATGTGCATTTTGTACCGAGGTAAAAAGTTACCCCTTAAATATTCAACCAATTTATTATTAAAAATAGATTAAAACTATTCTCAGAAATGGTAAATAAAAAGAATAAAAAGTTTTACAATTTTTTAAATTATTAATTTTGAAGGGAAAAATGGGAAAGTAGGATTACCATTTCGAAATTTGACAAATTCTGTCAAAAAGCCGGACATTTCAAAAGATGTCCAGTCATTTTAGTCACAAAATTAAATAATAAACCTGACATGCAGCGCTCGTTTTACATTATCTACTTATAGTTGAACTAGTTGTATGTATATTAGTTAAATGAATATTGAAGACTGACTTATCATTTATGTTTAATTTTTAAGTAATGTAATGTGAGAATAATCATTTATTAACATACATCGAAGTCAAAAATCCCGTCGAATTAGAAAGCCGAATGAAATCCGGACGAAAGGCTGAAAGTCCGGGTATATCTGGGCGGGTGATAACTCTACATTAAAGCCGGCATCATGAAAGCTGACATTATGAAAGCCGACATCAAGAAAGCTGACATAATGAAAGCCGACATCAAGAAAGCTGATCAGGGCAGTAAAATTTAATTGCTTTCTTTGCTTATTCAAAAGTAATTATAAAAACAAAAATACTTATTATATAAACATAAAACCTATCTAAGAAATTAAATCTTAGCTAAATCAAATAATATCAAATAAATAAATAAAGCCGCCCTAAAACATAAAACTAAATAAAAAACATATTATACCTATAATTTGAAGTAAATTAGGTAAATAGATTTAATATTATAAATTACAAATCTAGTCATACAAGCTCTTCTATTCAATATAAAAACCTTAAAATATAAAACAAAACTATAGATAACATACAAATAAAATTAAACCTATCTAAATTTAAAGTAAATGAAAAAATTTGTCGATGTTGTCGCTGCCACATGGCAAGGTGCCCAAGACATTGTATTATAAATTTAAAAAAAAACAGAATTTCAACGGTAACCATCTCAAAAATTTATGTAATATTAAATTATTCATTGGGCAGAAAAGTCTGAAAACCTACACATACCTTTTTCACTGATATATTTCCCAAAAAACTGATTATAAAATAATATAAAAAAATACTTACCACAAATAATTAACACTTCCAAAATCAGCAGGAATATCCTCACTTAGCCTTTAACTTATATAATATTTGTTTGATTTATATATAAATAATAATTATATATGTTCAATTATAATTAAAATTATTCAGAATGATTGAAGTGAACCCGCGAGCGCACCCGAATGCGTGCCCTACAATACTGACACAACATTTAGCTAATGTTCGGAGTATCGGCTCTAAGCTACAACTTTACTTGAAAACCTGACACAACCGAAAACCGACTTTATTGGCTTGAGTTAAGACCTCTCTAAACAAAATCAAGTAAGTTGCGCTTGCGCTGCTGTATTGACAAGTTATTCGCGCCAATATTTCACTTCTGGTTTAGCGGTTAGCATCGCATTGAAATCTTAAACTGATTTTATATTTAACTAGCCTCATAACTAATCAATATAATGAGACTCTTCCCTGGGACATAGGCTATGGCTTGTTCCCTGGGGATGGACAGTTCCCTAGGGACATATTAAAACCGCGGCTAAAGGATGCTTTCTATCTTCTATATCTATCTATACTAATAATAAAAGAGTAAAAAGTCGCGTCTGTACAACAGTGGTGTGCATAGAACTTTGTGCTGGAAAAGCAATAAGAATATACACACTCACACACTCGTACACCCGCGTATCACCGACGATTATTACGTCCCAGCATGACGTGTGGTTATGGCTATGTACTTCGGGCACTAATCTAATTACAGCTCATACTAAAAATATGTTTTATTTGAATATAGTATTTTAACAGTATATTATATGAAGGTAAACACCCTAAATGTTTATGAATACTTATTTTTATTTGAAGGTCTTGTCTGGTCGTCCATATTTAGGTTCTACAGCCTTCCATTAGGAATCGGAAGGAAGCTGTAATTAGAATAATCAGTAATCAGTGCACATTTCACGGCTCCGAGTCGATTTGAATGATTGTCGATTTGTTAATCGTTATTCCGTTATTTTGTGTTATGATATGGCACAATAGCAATCTGATTATACTAACGAAGCACTTATGTACTGTGGGGAAATTCACATACTAGTAGAGATTTCATTAAAAACCCAATCAGGGTAAATGGTTAAAATTATATACGTCATTCGCCATTTTGTTTTACGTTACTCTAATTATCTCGACGACATATACGAGGGTGCATTTTTATATTCACGGAATGGGTAGGTAATTAATAAATGAGGGTACTTTCCTTAGTCGTAACTGGTTAAGTAGCTCATTATTAGTATAAATATAATGTTTTGTTTTAATCTAGCCATTACTATTTGAATTATCGTAGATCAAACAACTCAGTTGGGAAGAACATTGTGAAAAATTGAGAAAATCGAGCACCGCGCTGTTATAAAGTTCCTTACCAAGCAAGGTAAATCGGTTCAAATCATACTAGAAGAGATGTCATCCGTTTACGGGGAGTCTTGCCCCGGTAAAACCATGTTTTATAAGTGGCATACCCTTTTTAAAAAAGGCAGGGCCTCACTTGAAGATGATTCTCGGCCAGGACGGTCGATCGAGGTGACCACTCCGGAAATCATTCAAAAAGTGGAAAAATTAATACTAGAAGATGCTAGACTAAAGAAGAAACAGCTCGCAGAAATGGTTGGAGTATCCGATACAACCATATTTAAAATTCTTCACGATCATCTCGGCATGACCAAAGTCAGTGCAAGGTGGGTGCCGAGAATGCTCACGACAACGACAACGCGCCTGTGCACAAGAGCCGTGTTGCGTTGGCTTCCCTGCTTAAGGTGGGCTTCGATATTTTGGTTCATCCACCAGTCCTGACCTGGCTCCCAGTGATTATTATCTCTTTCCAAAAATGAAAAAAGAACTTCGGGGGAAGAAGTTCTCAAGCGATGAAGAAGTGAAGGAAGCAGTTTCAGCTTATTTTTCAGACAAAGAAAAAACATTTTTTTTCGAGGGTATACATAAGCTAATTGAAAGATCTGAAAAATGTATTAGGGTTGCAGGTGAATATATTGAAAAGGAAAAATAAACTTGTATTTTTATTTCCACGTCTTATCCCCGATTCCGCGAACTTAAAAACGCCCCCTCGTAAGGTGACTTTCGTTTATATAGACAAATTCTTACTGGAGTGTCGGTAAGTGGGCAGGAACAAGGTTCAATTACCCTTTCTGTGAATACGCAATATAAAATTTAGACTTCCTATACCAATTGAGTCGACTTTTCGTATTTCGCAAACAGGGTCATTGAAGCTTGGTCCTGACCACTTATGGCTTCTCCAGTATGAATTTCACTATACATAAAAGCAAAATAAAAACCCCTAGAATATATAAGTTTTTGGCATCTAATTGCAATGTAGATTAATTTTAAGCAATAATTTTGCAGTATTTATTACACTACTGTAATTTAAACAGAACATCAACATACTGTTACAGCCGCGTTTATTGAAAGTATACCTTGCTAGTACGCAAAAATCGAGTATACTTTCAAGCATCGCATACAAAAATAAAACTGGAAAACATACTTCGTTAGTTTCACTGCGTAATAACCGGGTATGTTTTCCAGGCGCGCGTTTTGCTCGCGAAGCGGCTCATTTTGAAAATACAACTTGAGGCAGCGCTCCATAGAGTTGACATCGGTTATAGATTAAAGAAAGCTTACACCAAGTTTGGCATTCTAAAATATTCCCGATCTCAACACTCAACTCGGTTATGTTTTTGAGTCAACAACTCAGCTAATTATAGTTCTAAATTTTAACTTATCACATCACACAATGGTACTACAGACTGTCAAGTATAAATTGGCGTTCCATTGCCATGTACCTATTATTTATTCCGCGTTACACGCTTCTAGTGGTATCATGAGCTGCTACGTTTGATTCCTAGCTGGGTAGGTGTCTGCCTGTTCAAATGTTGAATTGTAAGTTTGACTAGGTGTTGTCTGTGTGGGATATCAAACGGCATCCCGAATACAAAACAGTTTTTGATGGGCATGGAGAGTTATGAATGTGAAGTGGTTATTAATTTATAGGGTATTAAACTGTTTGAAAAAAATCAAATAAGTTAACGATGCATTGGTTTAATCTTAAGCCATATGAGTAGATAACTAATTCATTAAATAAATGAGAAAGTTTGCGTATCTGTTCTCTGTATTGTTTGTTTCCTTCGTCTTTACGAAAATAAAGTAATCCATAATGTCCCACAGAAACAGCCCTTTAAGAGGTAGTCAGCTAGTTACAAAAGAAATAATCATGCTCTGTGTGGGTATTTTGTTGTATTAGGGGGAACGTTTCGAACTCAGTGCAAAATGAATAACTTATGATTGTTTATCGCATTTTTAAATCAAATGTATGAAATCAAATAGTTGCATCTTATTTTGCGAATACTGTTTAATAATTATCAGGGATTTTTATCAGAATTGCGTTATAGTTCTAATATTAATAAAAGAAAAATTTTCATTTTCATAGTTAGTGTAAATGTCCACACAAACTTAAAATCGTGTTTTTAGCAGCAGCAGTTTTAAGCAGTGCATAAAATTACAAAATTTTGATAGAAAAGCCCAATTGACATTAAATTATGGTCGCGAAATGCCATAAATCACATTTATTTAGTACTTTATATTCAACTAGCTTTTGCCCGAGGCTCCGCCCGGATCGAAGAGATTTTCGTGGAAATAAGGAAAACAAAACAATATGATTTTTTGAACGACAATATGCAACGGTCATCGTGTTTTACCAAAGTGCTAATAAAGACCAATCGAATAAGCCCAAACTCGAAGGGTCTGCTGTTATCCATTGAGGAGATCCCGTACCCACCTCCCAGTCCCGTCATTAGATCCTGATCACCATGTTCTACAAAAATACTCATCAATACCGATCAAATAAACTTAAACTTGAGAGGTCTCCTAAAAAAAACATTTACCAGTGGATGATTGAAACCTCGACCATGAGACTACATACGACTACGCAAGGCGTACATACTAAAAATATTATTGAGTGCTTATTGAATTTTTATAGTCAGTTCTGTAGTTCTAGATATTACCCATTATATACAAACAAACAAACAAATAAATCTTCTTCTCTATATAATAGTGTAGACAAACTTTAACGTGAGTTGATTTGAACCAGACGGCGTCAAATCCGATATTTTGAAACATGCAGCGCCATCTAGTGTATTAAAATAAAAACCATTTCAACGCCAGCTTACTGAGCCGTTATCCAGGATAGCTTCACAGAGATGGCGTTTTCTAAGGACTTCAAAATAAAAATATTTTAGTTATTGTATAAATATAAATATTTTAGCTCAGTCAAGAAATATAATTTCAGCTTTAATAAATTTTTACAAACGGATTTTTTTTTCTGAAAATAAAATAAAAGAATAAAAAATAAAAAGTGCAAACAAATTTTACCAGTCGGGGTTTGAACCCGCGACGATCGACTACGCTAGGGTGGCAAACCTTCCGCATGTCTCACTAAAATTCTCATTGCGCTGCTCCCTTTTGTCATAGCGTGATGATACATAGCCTTAAACCTTCCCGAAGAAATGCTTTATCTTTCAGTGAAAACTGCATCAAAATCCATTGAGTGGTTCTCAAGTTATAAGCTAACGAACAGACAGACAGACAAATGTTGTATTTTATACTAGCTTTTGCCCGTGGCTCCGCCCGCTTCGAAGAGAAATAAGGAAAACAAAAGAATATGATTTTTTGAACGACAATATGTAACGGTCACCATGTTTTACCAAAATGCTAATAAATACCAACAAAATAAGCCTAAACTCGAAGGGTCTGCTATTGTTCGTTGAGGAGATCCCGTACCCACCTTCCAGTCTCGTCATTACATCCTGGTCACCATGTTCTACAAAAATACTCATCAATACCGATCAAATAAACTTAAACTTGAGAGGTCTCCTAAAAAAAACATTTTCCAGTGGATGATTGAAACCCCGACGATGAGACTACATACGTACGACTACGCAATGCGTACATGCCACATGATTAACTAAAAATCTTATTGAGTGCTTAAATATTTTTTATAGTCAGTTCAGTAGCTCTAGATATTACCCAATAAATGCAAACAAACAAACAAACAAATCTTTCTTCTTTACATAATAGTGTAGACAAACTTCAATGTGAGTTGATTTGAACCAGACTGCGCCTAATTCGATATTTTGAAACATGCAGCGCCATCTAGTGTATCAAAATAAAAACAATTTCAACGCCAGCTTACTGAGCCGTTATCCAGGATAGCTTCCCAGAGATGGCATTTTCTAAGCACTTCAAAATAAAAATATTTTAATTATTGGTCTTTGCTCAGTCAAGAAATATTATTTCAGCTTCAATATATTTTTTACAAAAGGAAATATTTTTTCTGAAAATAAAATAAAAGAATAACAAATAAAAAGTGAAAACAAATTTTACCAGTCGGGGTTTGAACCCGCGACGATCGACTATCCAGGGTAGGCGAACCTTTATGCATCATCCCTGTATATGATGATCTGTGGGCCTATTCTCAGTCTGTCGAATTAGCCTTCTCGATCGTTATACTTACCCCTTTTTATCAGTCGAGATCCATACGAGTTTTAAAATCTCGATTGTTTCTCCGGAATTGCCCCCCATAAGGCCAATATCTCGAAATGGTGTTTAGTTTTGTACCAATTATTAATTTGTAATGTTGTCGATTCACGTTGTTGTTTCCATGAATGTGCCCCCCCCCCCCCGAAACAACCGTGCCTGTAGACTAGAAAGATATGGGGCAGCTTTAGATAGTTTTAGAGCCTATTTTCCCGTGGCATATAACACAAAAACTAATTTGAGAGCGCCGACTTCTAGAGAACATGTGTTTCAGGAAGAAATAAGTCGGCAAAAGTGTTATTTTGGTACCATCGGTAGTGTATGTAATTACTTTAAACATTTTATTGAATGGCTGCTATAATATTTGAAGTGGGTTATAAAGTCTGTTTATTGTCAAAGTGCGACAGCGGACAAAATCTTGTTTGTACATACATGTAATATATTATATAAAATGCTTATCTTAGAACTGCCTTAAAATTTGGAGGTTATGTTAACATATTAAAATTTAATATGTAAACATAACCTCCAAAGCAGATTTTTAAATCAGTGATTATTTTGTAATGCAGGTAAAGAATAATTATGCTTCGTGCTTCATATTTTCAGATTAAACAAATAGCATCGGCCATATCCTGTCTAGGTGGTTATCTCATCCCAATTACTGACTAAACATTAACATAATTGCTCGCTAAAAACTGATGAATGCTGGGAAAATATCTAGCCCGGGCGGTATCATTTTAGGTAGTGATTTTACGCCGATAGATTTCCATCTTTTTCAAAGATCTGGAATGGCTAATAACAGAACCAAGCGTCAGCTGACGCAGCCGCGGTGGGTGTAGGTTTGGGAGGTTGCGAAAAAGGGGTAAACAAAAGTAGGTCAGCTGACGGCCTTTCCACCGCTACCCGTGCAGCCGATTGTTGTTTTCGTAGTTTTAATTATTTAAAGAATCACCTAGTACAATTTCATGCGGCGTACTATTACTTTATTTTACGTGTTTTAAGTTCATGCGAGTAGCTGACGCATCATCCCCCCTCCACGATGCAGCTGACTATTTCTTTTCAGCTCAGTATGATGTCAACTATCTGTTGAGAAAAGTTTCATCCGGCGTACCAGTGGCGTAGCTAGGTGGGCAAGGGCCCCGTTGCATAGAGAAAGCCTCACCCCCTCTTTCCACGTAGCTTGAATATTGGCCTTCAAAATTATAGGTAGGAATAAGAATAGGATACATTGAGTTAAACTTATCATTAGTAGGCTAAGTTCTTACGTCGTATCTATGAGGGGTATAATCTATGTGTTTAATAAAAGAAAATGGGAATAAATAAGCAACGACGACACACTTATCAATATGAAATATTAAGTATGCAGATGAGATCAATACTTAGATTAGAGGGCCCCCTGAGCTCCGGGGCCCTGGTGCACTGCAACACCCGGCCCTTCTATAGCTACGCCACTGCGGCGTACTGTTACTTTTTAGGGTTTCGTAGTACCTAAAAGGTACAAAAGGAACCTTTATGGTGAGACTCCGTTGTCCGTCCGTCCGTCCGTATGTCACAGCCTCATAACTTTAGCACCGTTAAAGATAAAGACTTGAAATTTGTTACAAAAATAGGATTCACGTGCCTACATAATACGGTATAAAAAAAATCAATTCTTTAAAATATTTCCAATACAAAAGTGAGAAAAATAATAAATAAATTCTTAAAAATACAATATGGGTATCAAATTGTAGATATTAAAGAAGTGATTGTGAAAATATTTTTACTATATTTACTGACACCGATTTCGAGAAATCTTTGAAAAACCACAAAAAATGCAGGTCCGAAATTATTTCCGAAACTGGTGGACCGAGAAATATGAAAAAAATAACGATCATAGGTCATAACTAGCCAATTATAATAAAACTATAGAGATAAAAAAAAGTTGATAAAAAATGAGAAATATAAAAAAAAAATTTGAATAAATAAAAAAAATATTTAAAAAAGATACAATATGATTATCAAATTATAGATATTAAAGATCTTATAATAAAAATATATGTTTTTAATATTTACTGGTACTGGCACCAGTTTCGAGAAATCTTTGAAAAACCAATTAATAACAAGTGAGAAATATAAAAAGAATGTTAAATAAATAAAATAAAATACTTTATAAAAAAACAATATGGGTATGAAATTGTACATTTTAAAAAGCTGATTATAAAAATATATACTTTTACTTACTGCCACCGATTTCGAGAAATCTTTGAAAAACCATAATGTTAAAAAAAAAACAAATTAAAAAAACTCATCCAAATCGCTGCTCCGCGGCAAGGTGCCCAGTATGCTGGCGACATTCCCGCGTTGGATTGCTAAGCTTATTCGCTGACCAGGCGTGTGGAAAGTTCTTTAAATAGATTTCGCGCTTCGGGACCCCACGTGCTAATCGTTTCGACCCCAAACGCCGCAAATAGGTAATAGTTCCCTAGAACAGTATACTTGCGCCGTTTGAGAACTTCAGCGGCTGCTGCCGCCGAACCAGCGGCTCAACGCATGTTGCGTCCCACACTAGTGGCCTCCCATGCTTCCAGGGTACTAACGTCAAGCCGTCGGGCCTCTTGCCGTCATCACGTGCCACTCTGATGGTTCTAGAACCGCTGGCACGTTTATAGACGCAAGGGCAAAAATAAAACATTGTATATAGGTACCTAAATAGTGCAATGGATAAATAAGTTGATAGATAAATAAATTATAAATAAATTTAATGCCTATATCCGACCATTCAAACAGTTTTGCCAAGAAGGGCAACAAACTTAGCAAGATCATGTATTTTTTATCCTGGAAGAAATGCCCGCTTCTCATTAAAAAAGTTGGAAAACTGGTTAACGTGTGCCGCCTCGCGACTACAGCAGGTATTTACCTCGAGTCCAGTCAACACTTTAGCCTGCCCTCTGCCCCCCCCCCTCTCCCCTTTCTATATAGTAGAATCAGTTGCCAAACCGAGTGCCTATCGTCGAAAACATCGCTTATCTAAGGATACGAGAAATAAACTATAAATTATAATATACATCTTAAAATTACAGAAATTAAATAATCCTAAATAATAAAAAAACACAAACCAGCATATACAATAATCATAAAAAAAATATTGCCTCCAGATCACTGCCCTGCGGGAGGGTGCCCAAGATACTGGCCGCGTTACCTCTCTGTATGACAAGACTTATACGCTGGCCCAGATAAGAGCCAGCCCGCCGGTCGCCGCTGGTATCTATCAGCTTGACAGAGAGGTCCTTGATAAGTTGTCGTGCCTCTGGACCCCATGTTCCCATTGTCTCAACCCCAAAAGGCGTAAACATGTAGCTTGCACCTATTGCCGCATATTTTCGCTCCTTGGAGAGCTCAGCAGCGGCCGCCGCCGAACCAGCAGCCCTACTACTCATGGAAACATGAGAGGGCGCCAGCGTGTCCACGCAGGTTGCGTCCCATACGAGCGGCCTCTCATGCTTCCACGGTATTAACGTCATACCGTCAGGCCTCTTGCCGTCATCGCGAACTACTCCGGGTGGTTCAAGAGTAGCCGGAGCACCGACGGAGACAAGGGCCCTTCGGATAACAATATCCTTCACGATACGTTCGCACTTGAAATGACGTCACAATTCGTAAATAGTTCAATACCCATTGAAGGTTATTTTGGAAGTTCATTTTTTATCAGCTTTTGGTGAATAGCAACCATAGTTGGTAACCGACACTAAGTTACATAATAAGCCCGCTGCAGTATTTAAGTAATTAAATTAAATTAGTTATTAAATTGTTTAAATTCTTAAATGGCTTCAATCGATATTCAAATCGTTTATTTATTTATTAAAACACATAATTGCTCACGAATATCTCCTACGGTCTGTTATGACAACCTTTACGAATTTAATTAAATACTCTAAATTATATCCATATTAGCTTTTGCCCGCGACTCCGCCCGCGTGTTACTTGGTTTAACGACATGCTTTTTTCCGGGATAAAAAGTAGCCTATGTGTTAAATTAGGATATAAGCTATATCCTTTCTAAATTTCATCCAAATCCGCTCAGCCGTTTCAGCGTGAAAGAGTAACAAACATACACACACACACACACACACACACACACACACACACACAGAGACTTTCACATATAAGATTAATCCACATACACATAATATAATTCAACATCCACTCCCTCATGCTCATGTCAATTACTAAATTGTTAATTATTTACAAGAACTATTACGCAATTAAGTAGTACGTGTCGCTGTATTTGTTTCTTTAAGATGTAATAAAATAGTAAATTCGTGGGAGTGTTAACTCTGTTTAATCAGTCACACACATGCATTTTATTTTATTTTATTGTTAATATGTCAGTGGTAACCTGGCCTGTAGGAAGGCGCTGGAGGCCATAACCCAGGTTTCCGCCTACCCTGGGCTCCAACGTTACTCATTATACATGTTTATACCTTTTATATTATAAGTTACTAGGTTAAGTGTGTAAAATGTTACATTTTTAAATTAATAAAAAGTTTATTTTGTTATTTTAGTGTGATGTGACATAGGTTAAAATTCAATCAACCGACCAAATTCATACTGGACTCGGTTAGTGATCAGGAACTAGGTGCATTAATCCTTTTGGCCAAATTCGAAAAATATATAAATAATAACAATTCGGTAAAGCGAAATTTGACGTAAAAATGATTACTCTATTCATTGTTAGTTGGGTGATATTTGCAGTACTTTCTTGTCACCCACGCCTTATGTTGAACTATTTTAATTTTTGTAAAAAAGTATGCATTTTTTTATTATCAAATATTTTTTGCCTTCTTTAGAGACTCTTTCTTCTTACTACTTATTAAGATTGATCTTCGGTTCATTTTGACTTTTTGTAAGACGAAATTGTTTATAATTGTTCCAAATGTCTTCCCTACTAACAGGTTTTTATTTATATACGGGATTCTTAGGCTTTGCCTTAGTTTACATCTAGGTTCCATTCACCCTAACGACCACTTTAGTTTCAATCAGCAGATAACAGAACTTTTCGACTTGTTTGCACCAGTAAAGACAATTACCGTCCGTGATCGTCCTCAACCGTGGCTCACTAGTACGGTTAGATTAATGATGCGCCTCCGGGATGAGGCTCACGCTCGGTATCGTCGTACTAAGCTCGATGCCCATAAGAGATATTATAAAGAATTGAAACACATTGTTATAGTAGCCATGGAGAGTGAGAAGCGTGCGTTTTTTGAACAACAAATAAATTGCAATCTTAACAATTCAAGTGCTTTATGGAAAAATCTTAAGCGCTCGGTCCTACATGACTCCAGAAAGCAAGGTCTGCCTGCACATTTTGATGATCCTAACAAAATAAACAAACACTTTTTAGATGTACCTGGTAAAAACGAAGTCACACTTTCAACTCTGTCATACTTTGAGTTGCATAGACATAGTTATAATGGCTTGAACTTTAAACTTGAGACTGTTAATGAAACTTACGTGGGTAAAATCATTATGAAACTGAAATCGAGGGCGGTGGGTACGGACTTCATTGGGCTGGATATGATTGCGGCTACTCTTCCTGGCACGGTTGGTATATTAAGTACCATAATTAACAAATGTATAGTTTCGAACACCTTTCCTGACCTTTGGAAATTAGCCAAGGTCATTCCTCTACCTAAAAATAACGATCCCGTTGATATCACTGATCTTAGGCCAATAAGTGTTCTGCCCACTGTGTCTAAAATTCTTGAAAAGATAGTTTCCAACCAGCTCACTCATTATCTGGAGAAAAATTCAATTTTGCCTGTTGTACAGTCTGGATTCCGTAAGGGCCGTGGAACTGCTACAGCGCTACTCGATGTTGTCGATAATATCATTACAGGGCAGGACAATCGAATGGGATCTGTTTTAGTGTTGCTGGATTTTTCTCGGGCATTTGACTCGATCAATATTCCTCTTCTACTTGCTAAGCTGACGTATTACGGTTTTGATCACAATACGGTTAAATGGTTTGATAGTTACTTAACCAATCGTAGCCAGCTTGTCGAAATTTCAAAACAGGATGGCAAAAAGCTTGTTTCTTCTGTTTCCGACTTAAGGAGAGGAGTGCCACAAGGTTCCATTCTTGGGCCGCTTCTGTTCATTTTATATAGCTGTGACATTGTCTCAGGCATTAGAAACTGTAAATACCACATTTACGCGGATGATCTTCAGTTGTACGTATCTTTTTTGCCGGCGGATACTGTGTCTGCAATAGCTTTGCTCCATGAGGACCTGGAGAGAGTGGCTGAATGGTCTGAGCGGAATTGTTTACTTTTAAACCCCGCTAAAACCAAATATATGA
Organism: Ypsolopha scabrella; assembly: GCA_910592155.1. Classification (NCBI taxonomy): domain Eukaryota; kingdom Metazoa; phylum Arthropoda; class Insecta; order Lepidoptera; family Ypsolophidae; genus Ypsolopha; species Ypsolopha scabrella. Next base: position 488,262 of record OU342988.1, read on the forward strand.
TTATGGGTAGCAAGGTTCAGATCAAAAAAATAAGTACATTTAACCCTTTTATAACTATTAAAGGGCAGCCAGTGGACCGTGTATTCCAGGCTCGCAATCTAGGTCTTCTAATGGACTGTGAGTTACGTTTCGAGAATCATGTGATTGAGATCGTACGAAACTGTTTATATCGCCTTAAAGTGCTTTACAGGATCCGTCATCTTATTTCTGAAGATCTGCGTGTACGATTGTGCGAGGCGCTGGTGCTATCAAAGCTTAATTATGGTGACGTGGTTTATAATAGTTGCCTTCTTGCCAGATCTAAAGCACTCATCCAGCGTGTCCAGAATGCCTGTGCACGCTTTTGTTTTAAGGTTCCACCACGAGTACATGTGACTCCTTTTATCAATAAAGCAGACTGGCTCAAGATGGCGGCTCGCAGACAACTTCACCTTTCTTGTCTTATGTTCGGTGTCGTGCAGAATCATAAGCCTGAATATCTGTTTAAGAAGCTGTCCTGGGCACGCGATCAGCACAGACTTAACACGAGGAGTATAGCTACAAATTTGCTCTCTCATCCAGGTTCCCACTCTGCCGCGTTCTGTGGCAGTTTTAAATATAGTGCAACAAAGTGCTGGAATAATATTCCACCACCAATACGCAATCTAAAATCACTTACAACCTTTAAACTTAAACTTAGGCTTCATCTTCTGTCCCTTCAAAGGTCTTTCTTTTAGGTATGAATTTCCAGCACTTCTGTTTTCTTCTGTTTTCTTTTTATCTTATTTCCTTCAACTGTCCTGTGTGTTATCATCAGTATCATCAGTCTTATTTTTGTTCTTTCTCGTTACTTATTCGGTAGTACGTCTAGTGAATCGTAACTGTTTTTCATCAATTATGTCTTGTTGGCGTTTTTGTGTAATCGTGTTCGTTACGTGACACCCACAGCATGTTCAATTTTATTTTTTATTTTATTTTTAGCCTTTTGTCCTTGTTATATCTTTGTACAATATACAGTATCTATTTACAATATCTATGTCTCGTATATGTATCTATAGGTAGTTAGTTATTTAATTATGCATTTATATTTATATTTAATACATTAAACCATATTTATTTTATTTTATATTATTTTGGCCCTGGCTGAAAATCAGCGTCGTAAGTTCATAGAGCTTGCGGCATATACTGAGCAAGGGACCTTTTTGTTGCTACAACCGTTATATTTATGTTACATTATTTTCATTACCTTTCCGTTTTATTTGATTTTATTTTTTTTTGTTTTTCGTATACTTAATGTTTTTTGTTTTCTCTTTTTGTATTTTGTTTTGTTTTTGTATGTGTTTGTGTAGCGACAAATAAAGATTTTCTTTCTTTCTTTCTTTTTCTTTCACTTATTTAGACTAAAGTAAAATATTTTTTCACGTAGCCTAAACTGAAACACATCGTTCCTTCCTGTTCCATTTATTCTACTATCGATACTTACGTTTATTGTACGTATTATTTATTGTACTGTATATCAGCTGTAATCATATTCTGGCGTAGGGACTTCTCGGATACTAGTAAATTAAACTTTGATATCACAATGGAGAGTCTTTAAAATAATATTTGTATATAGGCTAGTCTGTTTTATTAGGTGGTAGAGCTAATGTCGGGCTCGACTGTGGAGGTACCACCATCTTACACGCAAATCCTCCCGAAGTTATTCGGGGGAGAGTAAGAGGACAGCTCTCAAGCAAAACCAGGCGGCCCAACATTGTCTGGGACCGAAGGATGGCGGTATAACCTTATATAAAACAGACTGGTGACGGGCAGCGGCGTCACTGGTGCAAGGGTTTCGGCACCGCGCTCACAAACCCGCCTGCCCAGCGTGTGTGAGCATGGGCATTTCTTCCAGGAGGACCGCCAAGAGTGGCGTAATCTTGGAAAGGCCTATGTCCAGCAGTGGACGAAACAGGCTGATGGATGGATAGTATGTTTATCGTTGCCATTCAAATTTTTGTCTGTCTTCAGTCAGATATGTTTGTTCACAACTTAAACTAATTAAAAAAGAATTTCGGTGTGCCGTTCTATTTCGGTAACCATATCAGTTAAATAACCGTTCACTGATACTTTAGCAATCTAACTTTTAACCCGTGACCACTAAATCAGACTAAAATCCCAGATATTACTCGTAAATTTATTGATAAATTAAAGGATTAGGTACTGTTTAAACCTAGATTAGATTAGTGATTAATTTATGGCAAATTTTTCATGACTTCTCACTTTACAAATAATTTTCTTTACCACTGGGCAACAGACAGAGATGATCTTATGTTATTGTATAGCCATAAGCACCGTTCATTTTGCTAATATGCTATGGGCCTTATAATTATGTTAAAAATGCTTTACATTATTTAGTTTTTTAGGGTTCCGTAGTCCGACAAGGAACCCTTATATTTTCGCCATGTCCGTCTGTCCGCGGCTTAGCGCAGAGACTATTAGTACTAGAAATCTGTATTTTGGCATGGATATAAGTATTAATCACGCCGACAAAATGGTAAAATAAATAATATAAAAAAAAAATTTAAGGGTACCTCTCATACACGTAAACTGGGGATGATTTTTTTTTCTCGTCTATCCCATAGTGTGGGGTATCGTTAGATAGGCCGTTCAAAAACATTGTGGGTGTGTGAGAACCATTTTTCAATTTAGGGATACGTTGGTGAAATATTAAACTTTAAAGTGAAAATTTTAATTATAGTGGAGCGTCCCGCCCCCCTGCCGGCCAAACGGTTGTTTATTGAGATGTAAAAAATTCACAGAAGTAGTATATATAATGAATTTAAAAGAAAAACTATCACAGCTAAGTAGGCTTTACAGGTTTACGAGTACAGGTCGCGCCAAACTTTTGACCCCCTATAATGTATGGGACCAGAAGTTTGGCGCGGTCTGTATTAGTAGACCAACTTATATGTACCGGGCAACTACGGAATACATTGCGCGTGGCCCGACACGCACTTGGCCGTTTTTTTTTTATTTTTATTAGTTAACTAATATGTATTGTTTATCGTCATAGAAGCCACAGAGAGAAATAACGTATTCTGCGAACACTTCATCGTAACTACCTATTCCTCTGAGGTAGACCGACGGGTATTTTAACAACTTCAAAAAAGGAAGAGGTTCTCAATTCGACTGTATTATTTTGCAAATTTTGATTTGAAAAATTGTGTTTGTTTGTTAATGTTTGCTTCCGGGTAAGTCCCATTTCCCGTGGTCTCTTACAAAGGGCCTGATCCACCGATTTAAGGTCGCTCAGCGAGCTATGGAGCGGGCTATGCTTGGGGTATCTCTGATGGATAGAATCCGAAATGAGGAGATCCGTCGGAGATCGAAAGTAACCGACATAGCCTGCAGAATCAGTAAGATGAAGTGGCAGTGGGCAGGCCATATTTGTCGCCGAGATGATGGCCGTTAGGGCCGAAAGGCTCTAGAATGGAGACCACGTACAGCAAAGCGCAGTGTAGGCCGACCTCGTGCCCGCTGGACCGACGACCTGAAGGACGTTGCGGGGGGCGGCTGGATGAGGAGGACGGAGGACCGACATGAGTGGCGAAATTTGGGAAAGGCCTATGTCCAGCAGTGGACGAACACGGGCTGATGGATGGATGGATGGAAGTCCCATTTTAGTAAAGAAGTCGGCAAAAGTGTTATTTTAGTCAGTAGATAGGTATTTAATTATTTAAAACTTTTTAGTGAATGTCTGTCTGCTTTAATATTTGAAGTCGGTTATAATTTTTTTGTTAAGGGCTTGTATTGGGTCTTTCAACGGTGTTTGTTTTTATATCCTGAGTTAACTACTTATCTGATCAATGTAGAACTTGGACACGTGTTTTTTCAGACCTTTGTCTTTCCGTTGTCAGGTCGGTTATCTAATTAGACACATTTCGCTCGATAGATTTTATTTTTGACAATGAAGCCTTTCTAAGTTATTATTTCGTTTAATGTCCAAACGGCTTGAGTTTTATGTCTGAAATTATTGCTATAACAAGAAAACACGGTTTACTTTCCGATGTCAGGTGGAAAAACTCCTACATCAAATACTTTTTCGTAAAATCCAGAAAAACCTCTAAAATTGACTGATTTTGCGTGCCGGCAGTGCGCAAAGCGAGCATTCTAATGTCGACTTTCTGACAACATACTGAAGTTCAAAATCGCTCAGTAAGATTATCGTGCTTCAGGGGTAAGGCCTTAAAAGTATTTTCTTTACTATAACTAGTATTGCGTTATCCGTTTCTCGAATGCGCACGCACGTGTGCGCCTATTTGTTTCTAATTGTATGAACTGACACCTATTGCATTATATTCTGTATTATAGGCTACGACGAAATTATATTATAGGTACTTTTTATCAAATACTAACTTTTATCATTTGTAAACAAACATTCTTATTAATTTAGATTTTAATTAGGCAAGTCAACATCGACTATTTTATTTTAATTTATGAGTTGGTACGGAGTACGGTACTATGAGGAGTACGATGGTATGGTACTGGCTGAAAACCAGCGTTGGAGATTAATCTCCAACATACTGAGCCAGGGCCAGTTTAATATTTTACAGTGCATGCGACAACTTTTGTATATTGTTTTGATTTGATTAAATTTTTGTTTATGTTTGTGTTTTATTTGTTCTTTTTGTACTTTTTTTTACTGCCTCGTTTCATCTGCCTAGAACATGAACAAAGCCAGAATTTCGAGGGTTCTTTTGAAATAAGTAGGATTATCTTAATATTGGAATAAATATATTTGATTTATTGATCTTTTATCTAGGTAATCTACTTATAAAAAATGTACTAAGATTTATACTTATGTCGAAAAAAATGTTTTCCACCCTCTTTTTTTTGGTTTTCAAACGTTCTTTTCAAGAACGCGGCTAAGAGATTAAACTTGATTTTTTTTAAATAAAATAGTTAATAGAAATATAAAACTTTTCTATATTTTTTTCCCTACAAAATATTTCAGTATTAGCTAAAAACCCTCCGATCTGCTGTTTCGCGCGTAATTATTAGTATAACGCGTCCTAGACAAATAGTCAATTAGCTAACCAATAATCGTCTCTATCAAAAGCTAATAAAGTATTTGACATTGGCCTTTTTGTGTTGGACGGGTAATTACATTTTTTCCTAGCCTATGCCATACTATTTTTCTATTCTATTCTACAGACAGCGCGGCTAAGTAACTGTTATAATTATAATATAAGCCACGCTGTCAGTTTGTCTGTCAGTCCGGTGTCCCTTAGGCAGGGCGCCCTAAAAAAACTAATAAAATTAATATGCTATACAGGCAATCACTTTGTAGGAGTGTGGTGATTCCAAGGCATTACTTAAAAATTTACAGTATGTCCACCTGACCTTTGATTCTGGCCTGATCACCATACAACGGATGACAGTAGATAACTCACATGCTATAGAAAATACGCGACAATTTTGATTAACGACATACTTTGTTTACTGCCATCCATCCATCCATCAGCCTGTTCCGTCCACTGCTGGACATAGGCCTTTCCAGGATTTCGCCACTCTTGGCGGTCCTCCTGGAAGAAATGCTCATACTCACACACGCTGGGCAGGCGGGTTGGTGAGCGCGGTGCCGAAACCTTTGCACTAGTGACGCCGCTGCCCGCCACTAGTCTGTTTTATATAAGGCCCGGCAATTGGGGATGGATATACCGCCATCCATCGGTCCCAGGCAATGGTGGGCCGCCTGGTTTTGCCTGAGAGCTGTTCTCTTACTCTCCCCCGAATAACTTCGGGAGGATTTGCGAGTAAGATGGTGGTACCTCCACAGTCGAGCCCGGCATCAGCTCTACCACCTATGAATATGTTTACTGCACGTCAAGTTAATTTTTAAATCATGTAGAATGTGTTATTTTATTATAGATAGACCCTTGATAATGGGATAAAACGAAACCGGTCGGGATAAATATACTTACTGTAAGACAAGTACAAGTGCCGTTTATTCACCATGTTGACAATAAAAAAAAACAAAAAGGAAATAAACGGAACCCTTGTAGGATCACTTCCGTCCGTCCGTCCGTCTGTCTGTCTGTCCGTCAAGACCATTTATCTCGGGAACGCGTGGAGGTATCGAGTTGAAACTCAAATCTACAGTCCCTTAAAGCTGTGAAAATATCAAACTTCTAAATTAACGTAAAAAGGATACGGCCGTTTATGGCGCATAAAACGTATATTTCAACACTTTCAGGGAATCAAAATTTATAGGGTATTTTCCGTTGACCTAGAACTATGAATTTTGGCAAGTAATACCGTCTCATACAACAAGGTATAGATAAAATCTGAAAACTATACATTTGTAATCAAATCATGAAAAATACAGTCTTTAACGGAACCCTCGGTGGGCGAGACCGACTCGCACTTGTCCGGTTTTTTTCCGCATTGGCAATTTTTTTCGTGTACAGCCATAAATCTAATTTCGGGACTTGCCTTCAAATGAGATATTCCATAAGTTTTGTTAGTATAACTAGTGACTTGACAAAAACAAAGTAGCGGATGCAGCCGCCATTTTTGTTCACATTAAAAATACATTTTCTTTGAATCTCATCACGATGAAAGAGCGTGACTGGACAAAATGGAAAATTGATAAACTACAACACTACGAGTAAACAAACAACATCAAACAAAAAACAATTAAGCCGAAGCAGTGACATTATTTATACGGCCAAATTCATACTGGAGGCTTGGTAAGTGATCAGTATAACCGATCAATAAAATTTTGTGTGTAATTTGAAAAAGAAAATTTAGTGTTTACTCTGGGCTAGGCTTGCGTTCGTATATAGGGAAGAAGAAAAAATAACGGATTTTAAAAAAAGGTTATCGAACCTTCAGTATGAATTTGGCTGGATAAATAAATGTCACCTTAAATAATACCGATTAATGTCACCGAAGGGTTGTGAAATTCTATTGCAATTTCATGGTAGGTTTTTTATGAACTAACTCAACCTAGTGAAGTTATAAACTATCGAATTTTACAATCTGACGCTAGTGAAGCCAAGTATCGTTGCATGAATGGGGTGTCAGAAGTGTTTCCGAGTATCTACTGTGAAATGTAAGTCCCAGTCCAGTACACACGCGCACACCCGCGTTTCACCGACGATTATTACGTCCCAGTGTTGTACCGCCGTACTTTGGGCACAGATGCACCGACGAATACCAATGTGGCCTGCGGGATTGGAACCGCGGACTCCTGATTAGTGGTTGAGTCGTTCTAAAAACTCAACACACAAAGACGTCTTATACTTAAAAAATTATTAAACGTATTGAAACATATTAAAAGTGTTAAACTTATCAAATTTAGAAGACTTTCTTCCGGTTTAGGAGATTTTGAGGTCATGCCATAAACTCATCGTATACTATAATAATTTCGGTACAGGTTATACCCGAATCTTTCTACACTTATTTAACCGTTTTCCTATTTGGATACCGAAAACGGGCGCGGCGGCGTCGCGTCTCGAAGGCGGGTCGCGTGGGACGGAGGAGGCGAAAAAGAAACGAGCCAACCAAGCACCTATCTAGGGGGGGATAGGTGAGATTTATCCCCCCCCCCCCCCCCCCCCCCGAATTTGGCGTGACATACACGGGACCGGGAATGTTTATTCATAACCACTGTAAAGTACGTTCAATAAAAAAGGTACGGTACTTTTGATACTTAATAATATTACAGTACAGTGATTACTGAGGTTTCTTCACAATTCACATTGCTGTTTCAATGAATGTCCCCCCGAAACAAAAGTCTGGATACGTGCTTGGAGCCAGATAATCAGTTCAGACCAAATTTCGGTACCATAATTGCAAACCGGTACCTAAACCCTAAAGCGCTGTAGGGGACGCACAGGAAAGGCAACGATGCGTGGCTAAGAGCAAGAACCACCGGTGACCTGCGTCTCCGGATTGGCACACTGTATGACATCGATGTCGAAGGTGGGTTTGGGATGAAAAACGGATGAAATGGTGGACTGTATTTTCTGATATTATTTGTTAAAAATTAAAGGAAACTTGAATAGAGAAAACCATTTTATGCCCGACTCGTCGTCACACCATTTTGTCACACCAGTGTGACGTCGAGTTTATATGTATAAGACCATGACAAACAATGACAGAATGAAGAATACGTATTTTAAAAAATTACAGAAATAATAGAGTAAAAGTATTATAAAAGGAGTTCGCAACACCTAGAATATGAAAAAATTTTCGAGGGTTCTTTTGACGAACGTAGGACTATCTTATTATTGGAAAAAATATATTTGATTTATTGAACTTTTATCCAGATGATCTACTTTTAAACAATGTACAAAGATTTATACTTTTGTCAAAAAAAATATGTTTTCCACCCTCTTTTTTTGGCTTTCAAACGTTCGTTTCAAGAAAGCGTTTAAGAGATCAACTTGATTTTTTTTCATAAAATAGGTAATAGAAATGTTAAGGTTTTTTAATTAAATCCAGTATTTTTTTCCCTACAAAATATTTTAGTATTAGCTAAAATCCCCCCGATCTGCTGTTTCGCGCGTAATTATTAGTGTTACGCGTCCTAGACAAATAGGTCGATTAGCTCACCAATAATCGCCTCTATCGAAAGCTAACAATGTATTTGACATTGACCTTTTTGTGTTGGACGGGTAATAACATTTTTCCTAGGGTATGCCATACTCTTAACTTTCTCACATTGCAAGCGCGAAAGTAACAAAAAAAGCGGTACCTATAAACGTCATACCGAAATTTCAAGATACCCTTATTTAGGGGTTGATCAATCCTTTCCTCACAGGGCGGAGAAGTCTTTGAGCTAGCGTAAAAAATGGCGGCAGTTCACTTCGGCCACAGACAAGACAGCCAACTGCGACTTCGGCCCTTAGCTAGCCAGCGGAGTGTGTGTGACACATTGAGACATGATCTCCCGACCTGGCATACAGCTGTACTACCACAGTTTAATTAAACATCACTAGTACTGATCAGCATTGTACTCGCATTTACAAGGTTTGCATAATTAATGTCCATTGCAACAAAGTAAATGCAGTGAACCCACTGAATTACAGAGCACCTGTGCTCTAAATATACTTTCTAGAGTACCTCAGTCTATAGGCAATAGTGATCAAGCCACGCTCCGTACTATTGAAAGAAAACGAAAGCAGCGAACAAAGCAAACGGCAATTTCTTCGATGGTACACAAATGATAGTAGGGCTGGTGCCGGGCTCGACTGTGGAGGTACCACCATCTTACTCGCTAATACTCCCGAAGTCATTCGGGGGAGAGTAGGAGGACAGCTCTCAGGAAAAACCAGGCGGCCCACCATTGCCTGGGACCGATTGATGGCCGAACCATCCCCAATTGCACTCTTATATAAAACAGACTGGCGGCCGACGGGTAGTGCCGACACGGTTGCGAGGGTTTCGGCACCGCGCTCACCAGCCCGCCTGCCCAGCGTGTGTCAGTGCATTTCTTGCAGGCGACCGCGAAGAGTGGCGGAATCTTGGAATCTAGCTGTGGACGAAACAGGCTGATGACTGGATGAATGGACACAACAAAATTATTTATTTGCGAGATCTTGGTAATATTAAACAAACATAATTATTATAGGTATAAAAGGTCCTACAATAATAAGTGAAAATAATTCTAGGGTAAACATGTATCGTTAACTGATAAAATTCCAGAAGAAGAAAAAACGAACGCCAAGAAAGAACTCCTCTGTCAAACTTCGTCGAGGTCAAGTGCGAGTCGGACTCGTGCGTACCGTATAAACCGTTTATAACACAAACGTATTCCACGGGCAGTTATCAAGGCGCTACCTCACTAAAATCGGCACTTTTTGAAATAATTTACCTGATTTTCAGAAGCTACTAATTTGATAAATTAGTATATAAATATGGGTACCTTTTTCTAGTTTTCTTGAATACAGAAACGCGATTGCGTTACTTCCGCTCGATAGAAATAATTATTGAAATGAGGTCTTCTTCTACACTTTTTTTCATAGAATGCGAAATAGGAATGACATATAGACCTGGACGATATTTTATTAGATAGATATTAACAATATCTAAATTTTGTGAATGTGAAATTTTTATAACTATTTTAGTTAATTTTATATTAATTTAAAACCGACGTTTTGCTATATTTTCCGGAATCCGTCCCTCTCGCACTGCGGGGCGTTCTGTATGGAGTAACAGTGACCGTTGAAAAATTCACATATCACCTTAACGTCCATACTAAGTTGATACTTACGATCTATTAAACTCCATGTATCGAAAGGTTCCAATTAAGTTGGTCCTTATTGGTAATTTTCAGATTTTTTGACTAAACGTGTGCTCTTTAAGACCTACTTATGTTCCAACTTTCTAAGTCAACTAGAAGTGCCCTATAGGTTTTCATGGTGAGCTAATTTCTATTGAGGGTGATGCCCGATCTCCCCAAGTTCCAAGTTCCCCAAAGCTATTATTATTAACTAAAAGTTGCACGACTCTGTCTTGACCGAAATTGTGAATGGTACAGTCGCTGAATCAATGCTTTTATAAGGTCCTACAATTAAAAGTGAAAAAAATAGAGATGATAGAGTATCCTTAATAGACCACTTTCCAACGGAAAAACATTTTTCGCGAACTTTTTTTTCACCTTTTCATAGAACTTTAGTCAGCTGATTGAACCACTTTGTACTGGAAAGAAAAAATATATTTATAAAAAAATATTTTTTTTCTGGATTGTGATCAGTTAACGATCGTTAAAACACTAGACTGGAATGGACGAGGCATAAACGTAAACGGAGAGTACATTTCACATCTTCGCTTTGCCGATGACATCGTGATAATGGCGGAATCGCTGCAGGAACTAAAGGAAATGATGCGCGGCCTTGGCGATTCTTCGAGACGAGTGGGCCTGCGGGTAAATTTGGATAAGACTAAGGTCATGTCCAACTGTCACGTCATCCAAGGGCCACTAACCGTCGACAATGTCAGCATCGAAGTTGTTCAAAAATATGTTTATCTGGGTCAAGTCATACAGCTGGATAAAAACAACTTCGACGCCGAGGCTGACAGAAGAATATGCTTGGGTTGGGCAGCATTTGGAAAGTTGCGTCACATATTTACGTCGTCAATATTGCAGTGCTTAAAGGCTAAGGTGTTCAACCAGTGCATCCTTCCTGTGATGACGTATGGCGCTGAAACGTGGTCTCTTACAAAGGGTCTGATCCACTGATTTAAGGTCGCTCAGCGAGCTATGGAGCGGGCTATGCTTGGGGTATCCCTGATGGATAGAATCCGAAATGAGGAGATCCGTCAGAGATCGAAAGTAACCGACATAGCCGGCAGGCCATATTTGTCGCCGACATGATGGCCGTTAGGGCCGAAAGGCGTTAGAATGGAGACCACGTACAGCAAAGCGTAGTGTAGGCCGACCTCGTGCCCGCTGGACCGACAACCTGAAGGACGTTGTGGGTGGCGGCTGGACGAGGAGGACGGAGGACCGCCAAGAGTGGCAAAATATTGGAAAGGCCTGTGTTCAGCAGTGGAAGAACACAGGCTGATAGATGGATGGATGGATTAATTTACGGGTATTCCCAATTTGGAAAATGGCAATTTGATATAAAAAATAATGCAACGGAAACAGAAAAAACGAAAATAACATTAAATAAAATTAAATCTTACTAAAAAAATAACAATCTTAGATCTTAAAATTACCTAAAACATACGGAGGTAAATACAAAAAAAAAATTATACTGAATAAAATATTTCCCTAAATCACCGCCGCGCCGCGTCGATCGGCAGGGTTCCCAAAGCATTCCCCCGCTAGGCTAATACGCGGCTCGAGGTATGCCCCAGCCATTGGGTCTCCCGAAACGTCGACCAGCCGCGAAGATCCATCCATCCATCAGCCTGTTTCGTCCACTGCTGGACATAGGCCTTTCCAGGATTTCACCACTCTTGGCGGTCCTCCTGGAAGAATTGCCCATACTCACACACGCTGGGCAGGCGGGTTGGTGAGCGCGGTGCCGAAACCCTTGCACCAGTGACGCCGCTGCCCGTCACCAGTCTGTTTTATATAAGGCCCGGCAATTGGGGAGGGATATACCGCCATCCATCGGTCCCAGGCAATGGTGGGCCGCCTGGTTTTGCCTGAGAGCTGTTCTCTTACTCTCCCCCGAATAACTTCGGGAGGATTTGCGAGTAAGATGGTGGTACCTCCACAGTCGAGCCCGGCATCAGCTCTACCACCTATAACGCGGAGATATTTCTTTGAAATACCGTTGTTTTTTTTTCAAGTATTAATATTTAATAATAACTAGACGAGGAACAATACACTGTCTCGTTAAGAGTTAGAGGTCAAGTTGTAACCTCCACTGTTAGTTTATGCTCTAAGCCTCCGCTAATTGTTTATTTGTTTCCATATATAATAAGGAGACATTTTATTGTTTATTTAGCTATTATGATGACTTCTATAGAGTTTTTATGGTTCCGTAGTCCGACAAACAAGGAACCCTTGTAATTTCGCCATGTCCGTTCGTCTGTCTGTCCGTTGCTTATCTCAGAGACTATTAGTACTAGAAAGCTGTAATTTAGCATGGGTATACAAGAGTAAAACGGTAAAAATAATCTCGAAATAAAATGTTTTTAAGGTACCTACACGTAAATTGGGGATATATTTTTCTAGTGTGGGGTATCATTGGATAGGTCGTTCAAAAACATTATGGGTGTGTGAAAACCATTTTTCTATTTAGAGATCTGTCGGCGAAATATTAAGCTTTAAAGTGCAAATTTTTGTTCGAGTTAAGTGTGCCTAAACCCCGCCTGCTAAACGGTTGTTTATGAATATGTGAAAAAATTCACAGAGATAGTATATAGGTATAATGAAGTTAAAAGGAAAACTATCACAGCTAAGTAGACTTTACAGGTTTACGAGTACAGGTCGCGCCAAACTTTTAGTCCTCTCTAAACACGACAAAATGTATGGGCCGTTCTTCGGGAGAGCAACTTCCGAGCGGACTAGAAGTTTGGCGCGATCTGTATTAGTAGACCAACTTATAAAATGTACTGGGCAACTACAGAACCCTACACTGCACGTGACACGACAGGAACTTGGCCGGTTTTTTGTTTATTGTTTGTGATGTCGTGATAGTGGATGAGTCAATAATAATCGTTATGTCAAAGTATTAGGTTGTGTGACGTCACTAAATGTAAGACACGTGAGCATATTGTTCAATAACAAACCACGGGACTGTGTTTTTGTGAAGTCTAAATCAATTGTTTTTGAGAATACTCGTACATAATTCTATTTGATAACATTGGCGAATGTCTCAGCAAATAAGCTATTTCCGATACTGAAAGCATCCTGGGTAAATGATCTATAAATTTACATAAACCGCATTAAAACAGCTTTAGGTAGTATAGCATATTATATGTTGTACCGAACCGACGAAGACATTGGAAACTTCTCAAATTTTCGTTTATATTGAGTTTAATTAAATAAAAATACTTTATCCATCCATCATCCACTCTTGGCGGTCCTCCTGCAAGGAATTCCCATACTCACACACGCTGGGCAGGGTTGATGAGCTCAGTGCCAAAACCCTCGCTCCAGTGACGCCACTGCCTGTCACCAGTCTGTTTTAGATAAGGCCCGGCAGCCAGTCTACAAAGGCTATAGCCTGAGTGACGGTCCCGACCATAATAGATTAGTTTTTGAGGTAACAAAGTCTAGTCTATTAAAGTACAGATTATGGCTAGGTATAATAGCATTAGGGTTTGCGAGTGTTAATTTGGCTACATTAACGCGTCAAAAAACCTAGTCCGATTGACTCAAATACATTAACTTTTGTAAGAAGTTAGCGAGTAATACTTCCCAACATCTTATCGTATCTAACTTCACTTCTGTAATGATCTTTAGGATCGGATATTTAAGTTGTTTTGAGACCATAAACTGTGTAAAAACAATAAAGAAAAAACATGATAAAAATCGTAGGTACTCGGTGATATTTTTTTGGGTGATAGGTTTCACTATTTGAAGTCTGAGGAAACGAGTCAAGATTGTTCTCATGTGCAAGTTCAGTGTTAACTTACAAATGATGATAAATTCAAAGAAAAATACGACAACTTTATCGAAGACATCTCTCGTAGTACAAATACCAATTCAATTGTAAACAAAACATTTCAAACCTCTTCTCGGCGTGAATGCAAAACTATATAGGTGACTTACGTTTATAGAGCCAAATTCATACTGGAGACTTGGTAAGTAGTCAGGATCAAGGTTTAATTCTCCTTTTTGTATAATACACAAATCTAAGTTTTGACTAAATGAGTCGAGGTCAATCTTGAACAAATATAGACACACGATTTTTTTTTCTTATTTTGCGCGCAGTGTCATTGGTCCTTGGTCCTGATTCCAGATCACTTACCGAGTCTTCGGTGTGAATTTGGCTGCATAAACGAAAGTCACATAATATACATACATGTCAATGGTGTAAAAGCTATTTGACTAACCAGCATTTTCGCAACTTTAGAGAGCCATTTAAAGTTTTATTATTATGTAAAAAAATCATAACTCTTGTTTTTTTAGCTAAACGCAAGTTTAATCTAAACATTCTTTGGATTAAACCTGCGTTTATAAAAACTAAAAGTATTATCGACAGGATTAAATAAAAAAATACAGAACTACAAGAGCAAAATAACAAAATATTGTTCACTGAAAATTCTCTATTTATGGTTTTTCCAGGTGTTTTGAAGATTTAGTCCTTCTGCCAACCGAGTATTCCGATAGAGACCCCGCCCAAGAGACCACACACGTTAACTATAAAATATAAAACAATAAACCAAGTGAAAAAAACACTAAAATTATTACCAAATCTGTTCCTATGCCAAAATATTGGTTGAAATAGGCGTTACCTTGCGGAAGTCCATCACTAAAACATGCATATATATGAATATAATTTGCAATATTCCGCTAAACAATTCTTGTCGTGCTATTCAAAATGCAGACTCGTGCACCGCCCGCCCGCCCGCATAAAACATGTCGATAAGTTTTCTTACTTGTTATTTAAGATTGCTTTGCTTGTATGCTCGTATTGCTTGCTTGTGCATGTTTTATGCGGGCGGGCGGGCGGTGCAAGAGTCTGCATTTTGAATTTAAAAAATATATATATATCTTTATTTCAAGTAACTCAGAGATTAGAATAAAATAGCACGACAAGAATTGTTTAGCGGAATATTGCAAATTATATTCATATATCCATATTTTATAATAAGACTAATCAACAGTTTTTTATTAAATTTCTTATTAATTAAAGTTAACTTATGTATTACATATTTCAACTTACAAATCACAACTTCTTAGCAGTTTATGGGAAATAGACTGTATCAGACTAGCAATTGCTGACGTATTGTAGTTATACAAATATCATCTCAAAGTCTGTGCGATTTCAGTCAATTTCTTGACTATAATGACTGGCTTTGTTAACATTTACGCACAGACAAAAACTAATCTATTAAAGTCGGGGCCGTGACTCAAACAGTATAGCCGGCCTGGCAATAGTAATGATGACAAAAAATATAATTAGTCCGTCAGATTATCAGAAAATATTGGACACGTATTTTATTTTTTTCAATTAAACAAAAAATGATGAAGATATAGCCCGCTGAAGTTCCGCGTGACGTCACATCTATGTACAATTTTACTTAGAAGTGACGTCATTTTCCCCCACTCCCAAACTTTGACGCGCTTTATCTCTGTCATTTTTTGTTTGATTGACAAAAGAAAAAATACATGTATAATATTTTTTGATAATCTAAATGACGGACTAAATAGAATAATACTTTGTTTACCCTGTCTACTAGCCTGATGAGCTTCCCAACTGGACGGCTAGGTTGTTAGTTAAATAGCGGCATCCAACTAAACGGCTAAAGGATGCCTAGCCTAATAGTCGAACAAAAGGGCTGAAAGAGCTTAGCCTTTTGGTTAAATGGTATTTCTGGGTGGTCGTAAAAAAAATAACCACGAATTGCCATACCTAACCTTCTAAGCTAACCTACTCTCTTCTGCGCTGATTTTGACTGTGAACTTAGTCTGTTATAAAGGGCTAGCTTTCGGGCAGCCAACACGTTGACCGCTAAGGTGTCGTAACTTATACAACCAGCAGCCTAGCCGTTTAATTGGATGCCGCCACTTAATCAACGATCTAAGCGTCCAATTAGGAGGCTGCGACAGATACTGCCATCAATCCGTCCCAGGCAATGGTGGGCCACCTGGTTGTGCCTGTTTGAGAGCTGTTCTCTTACTCTCCCCCGAATAACTTCGGCAGGTTTGCGAGTAAGATGGTGGTACCTCCACAGTCGAGCCCGGCACCAGCTCTACTTTGGTTTGCAACCTTTAAAATGACATCATCATTTACCTTTAACTGTTTGTTTGTATTATTAATGTGAAAGTTCATATACCTAAGTAATGAAACCAGTGCAATGTACTTGCGATGTACCTATTTAGGTATTCTAATTTGTTTCTAGGTACCCGCTACATTCACTTTGATACATCGCTACTATATTAATTTTCGAGGGGTCCGTACTCGTACACCCGCGTTTCACCGACGAAGAAGTTTATTGTATGGGGTGGGGACCTTGGGTTTAACTTTTTAAATTGAAAATTTTATTTAATTTGTCTTGATAGAGGCCATTAGTAAAATGTAAAAATTTCAATTTTCTACCTATTACGGTTGAAGCTTGTGACAGACAGCGGAGACTTAGTAATAGAGTTCCGTTTGGCACCCTTCGGGTACGGAACTCTAATGTTATAAAAGGTTCGGTTCCGTACTCAGTCCGCATTGTTTGTCAGGCTTGTTTTGTGTCGCCCTATATTGTTGTTATTCACCATGTTAAAGCCCTTTTGTGTGATGTCGCGGAACCGCCCTTGCTTGTATGTATGTAACTGACTCCAAAATGTTGCTTTTGTACCCAAATATTTTATTTATTTTATTTTATTTATGAACAAAAATCCACAGCAAATACATTAAATATAAACTAATAATAACATCAGCTAACAAGGCCAATAAAGGATTTCACTATGCTAGACAATAAATACATACTATTGACTGGGAACATGATAATTAATTTATAAGTTTAAACAATTCAATTTAGAGACAATAAAGACGCAAGACTTTGTGTTTGGTTACTAACTAGGAATTTTTTGCGAGAGTATGTGGGTAGATTGATAAGTGTGTATGTGTACGTGTGAGGGTGTTTGGGTGAGTGAAACTCAGATAAAGATGTAAATAAAGGTGGGTTTACATGGAAAATTGTATGACAAGTTTTATACAAAGGATTATTAAGTGGTATTTTACAGCTTATTAACGGTGTTCAATGTTAATTATAAATAGTGAAATAGTGAATACGAGTAATGGGTAAGGTATGTTATGTTTTGTATGTCTGTCTTGTGCAAGTAATGAAAGTTGGTTAAAGTTGATCCAGCAGCCGCTGAAAAATGTTGCGTTTGAAAACAGATTTACTTGTACAAAATGTAGCTATTTTACAGTATTACTCGTTTGTTTACATAGAGTCGTGCTAACACAAGTAGCTAACACAAGTAGGTACTTGCGGTAAGCGTGAGCTTGGGTTGTATTTTTAGCACCAAACAAACAAAATTAAATAAATAAATAATTGAACGAACGAGCGAAGCGAGCGAGTCTACTTGAACAATCCGGCGTTTGTATGTATGTATGTTAGTTCGACGATAACTCGAGTACACACTAGATTCAAAATAAGGGGCCACATTGACGGTGTGTGCAAAAAACTTAACCAGGCTTATTATTCAATATCCAGGTTGGTACCAACCCTGACTATGCACAATTTGCTGTCTGCCTACTATGGTTATTTTAACGCTGTCCTATCGTATGGCATAGACTTATGGGGTATGTCGGCTGATAGGGATCGACCGTTCATGATCCAAAAGAAGATGATACGAAGGCTATCCAGAGCCATGCCAGGTACTCACTCGAAGCCGCTATTTATCAGGCTCGGTATTTTGACTGTCCCGTGTTGGTTGTCCCTGGAGGTTGCAAAATATGTGAGGCGGAACCCTACGGAGTTTCCTGACGGCAGTTCTGTCGATCACGGTTATAGAAGGTCGACCGGAATCTCATGAATATGTCAAAATAATAATTTATTCGATTGTTAGCTGGCAACTATGTTTTGACAAACGTCAGAATCACTGTGATTCATTTGTGCTTTTTGGTTATTATTTAGATTTTTATAAAAATTTCCAAAAATATCTAAGAAACCCTTGCGTAGTCAGGCCAGGGCAATTGTTTACAATGTATATCGACAGTTTTTTGAAGAAAAAAGCGAATCAGACACTCAAACTTCGATAATAAAGCGAGTTGAGAAACTTACCGGTAAGGGGAACCAAATGATTTTGATCCAACCTACGAACTAAGTCGAACGAACTAAATTTGCTTTATTTATTTAATTAATGTATATAAAGTTGTGTCTAATATTTAAGTAGACTATCCTAATTATATTTTATTATTTTAGGTGTGTCATTTGCCACAATCAAACGCATTATTATGGAGGCTTCTTCCAATAACGGCGTATTTGTTACTCCAGGAAAAGGTAGAAAAGGGGGAAAGAAGAGAATTGATATTGATGACTTCGATCTTGACGTCATAAGGAGAAAAATAAATGAATTCTATGTTGTACGAAAGGAAGTGCCTACGTTACAAAAATTGTTATATGTTCTTCGTGAAGATATAGGTTTTACTGGTCAAAAAGAATCATTGAGATGCATACTGAAAAAAATTGGCTTTGAGTATGTGAAATGTCAATCGCAGAGAAAACTTTTGATGGAAAGACATGATATTGTCATGGCGAGGTACAACTACTTAACTAAAATTAAACAAAATGCAGACTCTGAAAAGAAAAAATATGTAGTCTACCTAGATGAAACCTATATTCATCCGTCGTGTGGTGTAGCCAAATGTTGGCGGTCTAAAGATTTACCAGGCCCGTCCAAGCCCATCTCACCTGGGGCTCGATGGATAATTGTGCATGCAGGTGGAGAGCGTAGATTTGTCCCCAATTGTTGCCTGATCTATCGGTCCAAAAGCTTATCAGCAGATTACCATCATGATATGAACAGTAGCAATTTTAGAAAGTGGATAACTGAAAAGTTAATCCCAAATTTACATGAACCATGCAATATCGTTAAGGATAATGCTAGTTACCACTCCGTACAATTAAACAGACCGCCTACTCAATCCAACTGCATTGCAGATATAAAAACTTGGCTTCGTAATTAATAATACCGTCTATTACGAAAATAATTGGAGAAAATGTAAATTACTGGAAATAGTGCAACAGAATAAAGATAGCTCCCAATATGAAATCGATGAATTACTCAAAGCTCAAGGACATGAAATACTTCGATTCCCACCATACCACTGTCAATTAAATCCAATTGAAATGATATGGGGTATCATGAAACAAAAAGTTGCAGATAAAAACGTAAATAAACCTGCAAGTGCAATAAAAGAATTAACGGAAGAAGCATTTTCCCAAATTTCAGTTGATGACTGGCTTAAATGCTGCAGACATGTGCACGATATTGAAAACAAATATTATGAGCAAGATGGAATCGTGGAGATGATGCAGGACAGATTCATTGTTAATGTAGAAGACTCATCTGGTTCATCCAGCGATTGTTCTACAGATGCTTTTTGTCGAGATTCTATTGAGTATTTGGAAGTTGAGTGGTTAGAATCAATGTCATCTGACGATGAAATACAGTAGTTAATTTTATTTTTATTTGTTTATATTTACATTTTTTTTTATTTCGTTGCTTATTAAGGCGTATGCCACATCTTCACTTCGATTTTTCTTGGTGGAAAATAAGTACTTCAACTCGAAATTTCACATCAAGGAATTAATAAAAATAAGAAATAAATATTATGCCTGAAATATTATATGCCTATTGCCTGAAATAAAAAGTTAACATCAGTATAAAATATTAAATAATACTAAAGTATTAAATACGTTAAATCCTAGTATACCAGTGATACCATGCAAAGATTTAAATTTCCCTAATATTCATGAGATTCCGGTCGACCTTTAGTCTCAGGCGTCTACAAGACCTTCGAACACCGAAACATCGTCTCACCAAAACTGGAAATTCGCTTTTTGTAATGGGACTGCGTATTTATAATAAAATACCTGACTCCATAAAAGAATGTAGGAGCTTCTCATCGTTTAAAAATAAACTCAAAACATTATTAAAAAGTAAAGCTTACTACACTGTTAGCGAGTTTCTTGCTGAGTAAATTATCGTTACCTGTATTTGACATATGTCTGTACACAACAATTTAATTTTGTATTAATTGACTTATTTATATGCTTATTTTTTGTATTAATTTAACATTTCAATCTACCAATATTATAATTACCTAGGCAAGCATTTTATTTGTTAAAATATTGAATGTGTTTTAATTTTTATAACTTAATAATTAATACTATAATTATATGAACTTAAAATATCCTGTATATTAACTTGACGGTGTAATTTACTGAATAAATGAATGTGAATATATGAATATATCGTTGATCGGAATATCATGAAATTTGGCAGGCGAGTAAATAAGGCAAAAGGAATTTCCAAGTTCAAACATGAGCTAAATCGGTCAAGCGCGAATCGGGCGAGCGCGAGTTCAGAGTTTGGGGCAACCTACTAGTAAAATTATAATTAACTATATTTTCAGAAGTTTTGCTTTTTATCTCCTTAGTGTGGCTTGGTATTGAAGTTATTTACCATAATGACGCTTTTGTCAAGGATAGGCCTACTAACACAAACTTAGTATCATATGTTGACGATTTGAGTAGGAAAATTGATGGTAAATCACAAGTTGACGCTATTTACACTGATTTCTCAAAGGCGTTTGACAAGGTCTCTCATGGAAAAATCCTATGTAAACTGTCCGGCTATGGCGTATCTGGATCGTCATTGAAATGATTTGAATCCTACCTCCGTAACCGTTCACAGTTTGTAGTGGTAAATGGGTACTCATCGCGTTCATATGATTCGACATCGGGCGTCCCTCAAGGCTCGTATCTGGGCCCGTGGCGCTGACGAGGGCGTTATGTTATTTCACGCCTTGTTCTTAGGAACAGATGGCGCTGTCGTCGCTACAATATGTGTTGCTTCAGACAGTTAAGAAATTCACAGTTCTCATTCCTGGCCCGAGGATTTTTTTCAAATTCTTGTGTTTACATTTGTTTCTAATTTATCTTTTCCAGTTTGTAACGCACTCTAATAATAAATAAGAGTAATCCAAAGCGATGGATTTCGCAATAAAAACATAATCTTTAGTTAATGAGAACTCTGAATTTCTTAACTGTCTGAAGCAACACATATTGTAGCGACGACAGCGCCATCTGTTCCTAAGAACAAGGCGTGAAATAACATAACGCCCTCGTCAGCGTTCAGTATGTGGATTATAAGCTAGTTAGATCAAATAGTTACAAAAATATTCGGTGGACAAGTATGGTGGAAAAATTCAACGGTCTAGATAAGTACCTCGGTGGCGCAGTCGGTTAGCGCGCTTGTCTTGATAACAAGAGGTCGCAGGTTCGAATCCTGGCCCGAGGAAATTTTTCAAATTCTTGTCTTTACATTTGTTTCTAATTTATCTTTTCTAGTTTGTAATGCACTCTAATAATATTTAGATCAGCTAGATTGTTGCGATTTGTCTTGAGAAAAGTCTTTAAATGTGCTAAAACAAAAATACTGTTCGCAGCCACTTAGAGTATTGCTCTGTGGCGTGGTCTCCCCATTACATGAAACACAAGCTGCGGATTGAGCGTCTTCAGAAGAGATTCCTTTGGCATCTCAATTATAGCTGCGGTCTCGGAAAAAAACTGGTCTCGTACGAGCAAAGATTGAGTTATTTCAATATTAGTGGCCTAACTGAGCGACGAAATATATTAGACTTGTCCTTTTTGTACAATATCTTAAACAGTAAAATCGAGTGAAATTAACCTAAAAATTCCATATAATTGTCCCCGTGCTCCCTTTGGAATGTTTTCTCCGCCTTTATCCCGGACTGTTCTGGGTCAATTTGCTCCAGTGTCCCGACTTCTAAACACCTACAATAAACTAAGTTACACCTGTGATATTAATGCAGATAGCTTAGGTTGTTTTAAATTATTGTGTAGAAAAGCCCTATCTAAAGTTAAAAATGATTTTTGTTAAAATGTGTAAATTATTAATGTAATTTCAGTAATTAAGAATTTAAGATATGTAGATATACATGTTATATGTCACTTGTACAAAATGCATGCTGTGATTACCTTAATAAGTTAGAAGTTAAGCAGTTATTTAAGTTTAAGTATTGTTAAAATTAGCTTACTAACTACTGGTTCTCCCAACAAATAAAAGTATAACCCGTATTGTGCGATGGTAGCTTAATGGTCTAGGGTACGTAACCCTTTGTGCGCGAGGCCAAATGTTTCGTACCACCCCGCAATACGGGTGCGGAACCTAATAATATACATTCAAACAAGTCTTTTTTTTATCTCAAAGAAATGAAGAATGTCAGTTTCGGACCATTTTTGTTAGAGAGTCTATCTCAAAAACTAAATTAGTTGGGAATTAGAAAGTTTCTGTACATTGTGACCTATTCTCGTGCAGCAAACCTTAAGTTTAAAACCTAAAATAATACAAGCTCATTTAACTTTTATCCATCTGCGTTAAAGCCTATTTTGCAATGAAAAGTTATGGCAGCTCTAAATCGAATATTTGCTACACGAGAATAGGTGTCAATATGTGCATACTGTATTTAAACAACAAACACTGAAAACGCCGATGTTTTATATAGGTTTAGGGTTATGTAGCCGAATACTCGACCAACTTAAGATGGTAATGGAGGATCTCGGTACAAAATGCATAACATAAAAAAGTTTTTTTTTTCTTACTTTTGGATAAAAAGTTTGCAATAAATGCGTTTTATAGAAATTCGCGCAAACTGCTTGTTAATAGTTGGGTGCTCACATGAAAATTATTCAATTTTATCCGTTACATTTTAGCTGCATTACATTACAACTGTAAACACGCTTTTAAGTTTGTTAAAGTAATGCAAACAAAATGTAATACATTACCTATATGTACGTAATTTTTTGTGAAGACTTTATTATTAATAAATTATTACCGCAAGTTGCCTTAAAACACATTTATTGCATACTTTTTATTCAAAATAAAATTAATTTTATTACATTAATAAATCATTGCTTGAAATTGTAAAAAAAATAAATTAAATACCTACTTGGGGAAATAGTACATTATGATATGATACAAGTAAGCTGCATTGGATATTATAGTCGAGGCGGGATTGCAGCCCGAACCGAAGACGAGACCGTAATGGAGCCGAGAGTGTAATGTCTAATGCTCACGCGTTTCATACGACGTTTTTCAACACACTTGCGAAGAAAAATAATAAAATTTCACTGTCTTTTTTTTCCACATAATCGAAACCACAGCTATGAACTGACAATTTTCTTTGAAAAATGGCGGCGGAGATTTGTTTTTTGTGCAGATGGAAATAGAGGCACTGACGCAAAAAGCAAAACAGCCAAATATTAAATATTAACAAACTGAATATTTTTGTATTTACAACAAAAATTTGAGTTAATTTGTTAATAAAAATAAATAATTTGATGAAATTAAATTATCATTTATTATATTTTAACTGAGACAGTCTATTTATTCGCAAAAATTTTACTATTTCCCAAGACATCAAAACTCTTTGCTAAGATTAAAAAAAACTGTAACGTAAAAAACACTAGAGCGTTAATGTAAAGTAAAAAGCACCCGTGTTTAATATGCTGCTTTATGACTCTAAATACGCTGCAATAAGGGCCACTTTATAAGCCCGTATGTTGAAAACAATAGTATGGTGTGCATTTTGTACCGAGGTAAAAAGTTGTCGCAGTTTTGTATCATACATTTTGTAGGGCCCCCGCTAGAGATATCGAGTTGAAACTGATGACCTCCTACAGAAGTCACGGCCCTATAGTAAAAAATCTGAAAATTCTATTCATTATTTACGAATAAATTACACCTTCCAATATAGGTAGACCCTTTCGGTTCAAGGAGTTAAATAGGTAGTAAGCTTAGAATACTCATATTATTGCTCTAAGGTCGTAGTGTCAAGTTAGTTTGCGATATTATACTGCTCTTGGAATACGTTTGTGTTTCAAACGGTGATGTTATATTGGTGTAGATTAGTAACCTCTCTCATACTGCATGTCTGTGCAGATGTTATTATACTTACTTTGACAAGGTTCGAAGTCAGAAGGTACCTAATCAAGCAGAAGGTCATTACCTAGTCAAATTCTCGAAGCCCTTCTAAGGTAGAGTTGCGTAAACTGAAACGCACGTGTCAGCCCACACTCCGGTGTACGACGTTTCACAGACGATTACTACGTCCCAGCGTGATGAGCGGTGAGTACTATCGCTGTACTTCGGGCACAGAGAGGACCCATTGCCCACAGTAAATTAGCAATACTTTAATTTTCAACTAAATTCTCTAACGGAGCCTGGGACAAGTTCTTGACAGATGGACAGACGGACAACAAATTGATCCCCGTTTGTTTGTCTGTTTTGTCTGTCCGTCTGTCACAGCTTCAACCTTTAGATAGACAGATGAAATTTTCACAGAATATTCAGTTATTAAGGTGCAAAAATTATACACAAATTCTTGTACTATTTATTCCACAAATATTTATTAATATTTAACTATCGAAGATGATATTCCACCAAGAACTATCAACTGTAGGTTCAATATGTCCTAGACTCCTAGAGCTTGATATAAATAAGTGAATTGAATTGAATAAACCCATTCAACAACCGTCGAAAAAAAATTTGCATTTTTTAAACGTTATTTGTTTCAGCTCTTATTTTGAAGATGGTTATACACACAGGTTTTTAAATGTGGTGAAATTCTCGCACTTGGTCGTTTTTTTTTTTCTTAATAATACCTTCCCCTAGCTAGTGTCTGTGATCTACCACAACGCTATGTTTGTGATCAGCACATGGGAGTAGAGAGTCACGTGACAACGCACGCAGAGTGCTAAACGGCGAACTGCGTGCTAAGTGGCTGTACTAATGTTGACGTTACACGTTATTGTGGGACCTTCACAGTACATACTCCCACGTCATACTACCATGTAAACATTACCATTCTTGGAGTTCCGTACCCAAGGGGTGCTGAACGGATATCGACAATCTGCCCAGAAGGTGCTGAATTATCTGTCTGGCGCTGCCATTTTAGGATGAACTTTTAGCGCCTTATTGTTGGTATGAGATGTCTATATTGTTGTAATCATATTTTGGAATTCCTTATCAGAAAGTGGCCAAACGTCAAAACCCAACGGCAAGGATTTGTAGATTGGGGGTCCAAAAACTCAAATGACATTAAATCTAACTAAAATAAGAACTATCTAAAACCTAATCAATAACCTTAAAAAACTAATTTATGTATGACTATAAGAAGAGCCAACGAGAGATGGCACCTATGGCAGCTGCGTTTAGTGATGGGGTGCATTTTAATTTCGGCAAAAATAAAAAATCAAGTGTGACTAGCGACTTGAGTAAATAAAATATCGATTTATTGGACACGTCATACAACATGCATCATAATAATACAAATGGCAAATGTGCATTTGCTTACATTAACAAAGCAGCCATTAAATCTAGAAAACTGGTTTACAATTTTTTTATCATAAAAAGATATAGGTAGTTTGTAAACAGACGGAGCCGTAAGATTAAGGAGAATAGAACCCGTTATTTATTGATTACAATTCAGCCACTAAAATTCCTCATGATCCCTTGAGTTTTGAAAAAATTAGAAACTTTTGCTCTAAAGTCTTTATAAAATCGAAAAATGATGATCGAACCGAGTAGTACGTCACTTTTCGCTGCCAGCAACAATGAAGTATTAGATTATTTTAGTGACACTTACCCATAAACAATTATGAAACTTGGTGGGCATTTAAACGTCATAGGTGCCATCTCTCGTTGGCTCTAATTTAAATAAAATATTTCCGCTAAATCACATTATACTGTATAGTGGTACGGAACCTTTTAGGACTCGCGAATTCGATTCGCACTTGGCCGATTGTTTATTGTATTTGTCACCTCTATGACCGTAACAGAGGTAACAGATATTGAAGAGATGTTTTGGTTTGCAATAATGTTACTTGATGAGAGCTCTATAATGTGCATGACGACCACGGCGAGGCGAGCTACTGCGATGTCTAACTTCCTATCTTCGGGATCCATAGATTAAGTAAGCCCAAGGGCTGTATTGTCGATGTTGAGCGCAGCCAAGCAGTGACTGTCAAGGGTTTCTGTTCAACTTTTCTTCCAGTTGCTTCCGGAGTTCCCCGGGGATCTCATCTTGGTCCTCTTCTTTTTAATATTTTTACTAACGATGTTATCAATGTAATAAATAATTGCCATCTGTTATTATTTGCTCATGACAAGAACATTTTTAGAATAATTGGTAGTTTAGATGACTGTGCACTACTTTAAGAAGATCTAAACAGGTTATACACTTATTAAAGCCGATTTTGAAGGCTTTAATTTTAGTTTTAGTGATGTCAAAACTAAATTTTCTTCATTCCAAAATTGTTCTTTAGTTTTGAGAACAGAAGCTATATTACCAAGGAAATTTTTAAGTTTTAACAGCACTAAAACTAAAATAAAAATCAAGAATCAGAATCGGCTATACTATAATAATAATTGTCTTAAACTAAATATAAATAAATGCAATAATATTCTCACGTTAACTTATTAGTTTAAATTAATGGACAATTTAACCATTTTGATAACATACCATTGAATAGAGTGACTGAGGTGAAAGAACTATCTGGATGACAAACTCACCTTTAATGTGGTAACGGAGGATCTTGATGCACAATGCACATCATAATATTGTTTTCTTTACTTTTGAATAAAAAGTATGCAATAAATGCGTTTTATATCAATTCGCGCAAACTGCTTCTTAATAGTTAGGCGATCACATGAAAATTATTCAATTTTATGCGTTACATTTTAGCTGCATGTAAACACGCTTTTAAGTTTGTTAATGTAATGCAAACAAAATGTAGTACATATAAAATACGTAATTTTTTTGTGAAGACTTTATTATTAATAAACTATTTCCGCAAGTTGCTTTAAAACACATTAATTGCATACTTTTTATTCAAAAGTAAGGAAAACAATATTATGATGTGCATTTTGTAACGAGGTAAAAAGTTACCCTCTTAAGATTCATATAGAAGACTTCAGGGATGGCTCAACTTTAGTCTTATTATAATAACACATTGGTAAGTAAGATCGATTCTCGAATACTGTGCAACTGTTTGGAACCCTATTTTTGACGTTAACTGTAATGCGATTGAGAAAATCCAAAGAAAACTTGTAAAATATTTGAGGTTTAGATGGCACGTATTTGCTGAAAAACTTGTCATAGATACCCTTCAGAATCGTCGCACTAGAAGAGATCAATTATTTATACATACAATCCTCAATAATCAAATTGACTCGCCTTCCTCACTAGCCCAGGTTGAACTTCTTGGTCAGAGATTAAGTTCCAGAAATAAGCGACTTTTTTGTATATATAAATAAAGCCTCCGAAAAACAAATTAAATCCCAGCGAACTCCTGCACACTGTAATATCTAAGCAGCGGTAAAATTAGTTACCGAAAAATATACTAATTTAACTGTGTAACATCTACCGACAAAATAAATAAAAAATAGCAAACTAAAATTCCTTACGACCACCTAGTTTAAATAATGAACCTCCGAATAAATTACTGAACTTCCGAAAGAAATACTAAGTTAACGAAAAAAAAATGTTCTGCCGAGTCAAAAAATAGGTGCGAATAGTGCGAATTTAATGTACAGACACGACTTTTTACTAGATAAGTACTTTATTATTAGTATAGATAGATAAGCAGACTCCATAGAAATCTGATACAAAGTGCCTATTTATTTAGCGGTGGTAGCTCAGGCGGTAGAACACTGGCCTCTAAATCTTAAGACCTAGGTTCAATCCCCGGCATAGGATTTGTGTTCTTACCTAATACTTACCACTTGCTGAACGGTGAAGGAAAACATCGCGAGGAAACCTGCATGCTCTAAAGAGCGTGTAATTGTGCCCGAAGTACGGCGATAGGGCTCACCACATTGGGACGTAATAATAATGGTCGGTGAAACGCGGGTGTACCGAGTGTGGACTGTGACTTGAATTTCAGAGTTGATACTCGAGAACACCTCTGACACCCCCTCGGGGATTCATGTCGTGACGATATATTTATATTTCTCCGGTTACATGATTTAATTGTTGTACATTTAGAGAGAAGCAGAAGTCTATCAGATGCGTATGCGGTAATTCCACTGTTTACAGTTGTCACATCCGGGTGGGGCGTGGAGTGACGCACATCTTCCATCAACCATCGACCTCATCACGTGAGGGTACGGCCGTGGTCTGTGCACCGACGCACCGAGCCAACACGTCAGGCGGTGACTTGGTGAGCTTTCTCAAAGTTGTCTCCGAGTTAGCTCAACGAGAAATCCCAAGACTGCCAGAGACAGCGAGTGCCTTAGCTTCTAGGTGGTCCCAAAATTTAACATCAGAACAGCTCATCTGGCCTTTCTTGTCACTCACAACATCAGTCGTTATACACCATCTTTCGTTTACAGTATGATAAATACCAGTGGTGGTCCGAGGAGCGGGGGGGGGGGTCATGACGCCCCCAAAATCATTCACGTAACTCGAAAAATCCCCTAAACTTTGGCGGTTTTCGAACATTTTCAACAAATTATTATCTGCGTACTAAGGTCTAAGAAAAAATATTCAAAATAACGTGGCAAAAAGTAATTCGAACTGTGCAAACCAGAAAAGAGCATGAAATACGTATTCTTGACAACGCGGACGTTATTGACGACGACAGCTTGCCCAATAAAATTGCTTATACCGCGTGTAAAAGCAAAGGCAAGAATCCTTTAAGGGTGTGTTAGTATGATCGGTAAAGATATTATTTGAAATACTGGGATCTCTAAATAAAGTACCAGTACCGAATTTGGCGGAGTAGGTTAAATTCTTAGAAGGACAATTTCTATGCTCGTCAGTTTCTTATTAGGTCAAATTCGGAGTAGGTCAGATTCTGAACAGGTCAAGCACTTGATTGCAACGATTTTCTTTACTCAAAATACACTAATCGCGTGGACACTTTGGAATTTTTGGTGAAAATTCAAGGTATATTTTTTTTCTCGTAATGACATCAGAATCGTGTATACTTTCATAGTAAGTAAATCATTTATTTGTCACAGAATTTGGGTACATAATGATGGGATTTATCTTTTATGTTATCTTTTATGTACCCAAATTCTGTGACAAATAAATGATTTACTTACTTACTTACTTACTCATACCCTAAAGGGATTCTTGACTTTGCATTTACACCCTGTATTTACTTTGTGATTGAGATTCTTCATTTTATAAGAAAATGTTGTTTATTTGTTTCACCTGTTTTACTGCTGAAGTGGGTCTCTTGAACTGTACTTAAGCCTAGATGACCCCCCCCCCCCACCCTAAATCTGGAGCTGCGACCGCGCCTGATAAATGCAATGTGCCGCCGTGAAGGTGAGTGACTAAATCTCATTAGATAAAAACAAAAGAATGTAAGTTTTCAATCAAAAAAATCAAATCAATAAATATCGATAGAAAATAGCTTTCATTATCTGTCGCAAGTGCCACTTTATATCGCATAGTTGGATGGCCCTCTTAGAGTAGATACATAAATAAATAATCCACAGTGAAGCTCTAAATGATCTTCGCGTCATGTTTTCGTGATTCATTTACTATTCGCTAAATGAACATTAATGTACCATTGTCACAACAAATAGAGACAATTGTCAAAATTAGTACCTCCATGTGACATCCTAGCTCGATAGAGACGCAAAATGCGCGCAATTCGATACATCAAAACAAGATATAGGCGTCACTTTACGGAAGCTCATTGTCAGCTTAAAATAGTCGTCGTCGTTCGTAGGATGGTGAAAAATGCTTTTTTGCTAAAAACCGAATTACGCTGTTATAAGCAATTATTTTCTTTTATATTATAAGTAAAGGTACGACGTTCTTCGCTAATTTTAATAGAAAGTTTATTAGGGTCCTTGCTTGCTACTGAATATACAAGACTCGGCAAGTTTTCAGTGAATAATTGCACGGGTTTAAATATTTGCTGTGAAAACTTGCCGAATTCTACTAAAAGCGAAGGTTCGGAAATATCCGGGCACTTCGAAAGAACCCCGCCCGCCCCGAGTAGCGTTACCATCCGTCCGGATAAAGGTTTTTGACCTCTTGTCTGGCCAAAGTTGACTGCGTCCGGCCTGTCCGGCTTTATCATTTTCTTACTTTTCACGCAACATGGCCGTGAGTCGTACGTATCAACCCCGCAAAAATGGGTCACATATTCTAAATCGCTGAGTAACTTATATTGCTTGCTTTTTGCGAGTATTATTTTGCAATACCGGTCCATAATGCCAGTGTAGAAAGAGTATTCTCTTTAATAGGACAACAAAAACGTTATTTGTGGAGTTTAATTTAAGACATTACGTGTAAAAACTTTTTTTACGAAATTATTAAAGAAACTGAGCTTTTAAAGCAGGTTTCTGCCAAAGAAAAATATGTCAACACTTTTTACGTTTTATTAGATGTTTAAGCGTCCGGCCTTGGGATCCAAAAGTCCGGCTTTTTTGCGGCTAAGTCCGGCTTTCTGATTTTTAGAGATGGCAACACTAGCCCCGCATCAATCACGTGAGGCTCGGAAGAGGGAGGAGGGGTTCAGAAACAGAAATATCACAAGGGAGGGACGCCCTGGCTAGTTAGATATCAATTTATTTATCGATCAACGCACGATTTCTAAACCGAAAAGCGAAGCGCACACCGACCGGGGCGGGGGGGGGGGGGGGGGGGGTGGTAGTCCAAGACTTCACCACGTTAATAACTGGGTGAGACCGCGGTAGTGCGACGCGGCGGCGAGGAAGCGCATTCTTTTCGAAGCGCGTAGATATTTCTGACGTCATGTAATCTTGTAATATACATTACTGCTCGATATAATTTGGCACCGGGGGGGCAATTCCGGATAATCAATCGAATCGATTGAAAAAACTCGATCATAAAATGTATGGAGTTCGACTGATAAAATGGTTTTTGTACGATCGAGAAGGCCTACAGTTTGATTACAATTCCTTTATTTGAGGAGCTGACAATCGTTCATTGCCTTTGTACTGAACACGACCCCTTTCTATAAACGTATGTTTTGGGTGGGATATATCATAGTATTTTTACAAAGTTGTACATATTTCACTAGCCTTTCACACGCGGTTTCGCCTCCGCAGATGTAATTAAATGACCATAATTATGTCGTTAAACCGCCCACGCCCCTCCCAAGGCACAGATGATTATTATACCTATCTAACTAAGGGAACAAGCTATGACCTGTGTCCACATGAAGACTTGAAGAGTCCATTGCAACTGTGAAAGAATGTTCAAAATCAAATATTTAACATTAACTTATGTATTTTTGTGAAAATACAGCGTGACTTTCAAACAAACCCCGACAATTTTGGAGGATATTAAAGAACGTTAGTAGAACACATTTTAAATGTAAAACAATTAAAATTAAAAGTCAAAATATTAAAAAATGTACTTGGAAATAAAATGTATGGTTATCCTAGCCATTCACGTACAGAAAAAGTTGAATATAGTCCAAAATAGTGGGATCAATAATAGAAATAACTTTGCGCGGTCTCGTTGTCTTATCTCTTCGGGTGACCATGATTTCTTTGGATTTTACGATAATCTTCAAAGGGCTCTGACTTTAAAAAATAATTCTGAACATGATTTTGAATGATTTTAACAAAACCAATTTGTATTCTTCTACGAAATACTAAATTATCGGGGTTGGGTTAAAAGTCACTCTGTATATTACTGAATAAACGTGATATAGTTACAATTCAGTGGAAAGGTAAGGTTAGTCAATACAAGTTCCATCTAGAACTTGTAATATAAGCACAGAACATAAAACTAATCCAAACGATCACTAATTGATAAAGTTTTAATGTGATTTCTCGTGAGAATCTATTATTCCAGTTACCGATTTGCTTGATTCGCACCCCTATTTACGTTGCGATTACAGATACCAAAACGGGCCTCCTATATTGTGACAACTTTAATAACAACCAAGGAACGATAAAAAACTAATTAATTCTATAATCAGAAATCAAATTACCCGTTGTTAAAAGTTTGTCCCAGAAGTAACGTAAGTTTTAAATACCCCCCCCCCCCCCCCTATACGAGATGCGAATAAAGAAGTACCCAGTTCAAACAATTTGATTGTGCTCTGTGCCTTTTTCCACCGATTGGAGTTTGCCTATGACTTTTCACTGACGAGTGGTAAATTTGAAATGAAAGCAAATTATTATTTTGTACTAATACCTTATACTTTACTATACCACACACAATAATTTCAAATGTTAGAAATTAAATATAAAAAACATTTTTAATATATTTTCTATACATTATACATAGATAGGGGACACACTGTACATTTACAAATTATTTTATACGTTTCTTGATGTTTAAATGGCGACTAAGAACGATTAAATCTCTGTATACTTTAGTAAGAAAAAACAAACATAATCATGAAAATAAATAGTTAACTTTTAATATTCACTATCTATACAAAAAATAAGTTACGTCCATTTTCTTAAATATAAATCCCTAGGTCTTAAAAAGATTAAATATACATATACACACTAAACTCGTCTTAAGAACTACGCAAAAAGAATTGTGCAAACAAAACTAAGTTATTTCAGCTAAAAAGTAAAAATTGTCTAAAAGTATCTGTGCTATTATGATACACAATAATTAACATTTAAAACTCTGGTTTCTTAAAAAGCTTTGTAATATTTTCTTCACACCACACCATTTTGTAGCATAAGAGGCAGCTACGAGTTAACAAAACATGTTTGTTTCATAATGAGGAGTTTTCTATAGTATAGCTGAGATGCGATCTTATCTTTTGACATTAAAAAACACAGCTTTCGTAATATAAATTTACGAAAACCACTCTTCATTTAACGTTGAGGGAGCGTCTAAATTCTGATTGAGTTTTATGGCTTATCATAATTTGTCACCATTGCAATAAGAACTAGCTTTTTCCGTCGGAGAGATTTTCGTGGAAATAAGGAAAACAAAGGAACATGACTTTTCGAACGACAATATGTACAGATGATAGTTTTAGTATATTAGTTCAGTGACCCCGTGGAGACGATATTCTTTGTTTTTCCATAAGATTGGTATGGGAACTCACTTGCGACATGGTAACATACAATTGGCCATGCGAAATGCATTGTGAGTTCAAGTTAACCCCAGCAATCAGGAAATTGAAGCCGCTTAATGGAAACGGCAAGTCATTATGATTAGATGAAACGTCGTAAGATCACATCCCAACTGTAATGCTATTTTAATGTTCAGACGGCGCTATGCTGTTTTGAAAAATATGTCAGCATAACGAATACAGAGTTGAATACATGACATTGTCTCGGGACTCGGTCGATCGTTTATTCTCCGAGCATATATCCGTCTCTTTCACACCCATTAATAGTGAGATAGATATGAATATACGACCAAATAGAAACGACTAAATTTTGTCACATGTTGCAGACCCTCATCCCAAAATTTTAAACTTCAAACTTTTATTATTTGTTAGAAACCTCAAGACTTCTTCGGACATAAAAAACTCCTCAATTTCCAGATACGGAAAACGTAGCCGCCTCTTAACAATCTCCCAACTATAACACAGGCAGGCAAGCTTGCTCAAACAGACACAGAACCTTGTGTATCAATTCGTACTGCTCAGAATTCTGCACCATACCACC
The DNA here is from genome assembly GCA_910592155.1 of Ypsolopha scabrella. Taxonomy (NCBI): domain Eukaryota; kingdom Metazoa; phylum Arthropoda; class Insecta; order Lepidoptera; family Ypsolophidae; genus Ypsolopha; species Ypsolopha scabrella. The sequence continues at coordinate 522,250 of OU342988.1, forward strand.
TCTATTTAGTCGCATGTTACACACTATACCTAGGACGTCGACCTTGTACTCATTGGACAGCTGTTTGATCCCGTTCAGTATCGCGATGAGGCACCCTGTCCGGCCGATGCCGGCGCTGCAATGCACGATGGTCGGAGGCGATACACTTTCCTTGCTAAAATCTAACGGGTCGGAGACGTTTATCTGTATGTCACAGGGGCTGTTTTGAGCGTCGAGGGGGGGGAAGAGGAACTTGGAGTCGGGCTGCGGACTGGTACACTTGCAATGTTCGTCTACAACGTCCGTTCTTTGGCTAAAATCGTACTTCGAGTCTTTTAACACGTCTAAGCTTAAATTAAGGAGCGCGTTCACGTCTTTGGGGCATTTGTGGTCCGCCCAGTTGTGAAACCAGTAGTGGTACACTGTAGCACTAGACACACTATCAGTTTTTGTGTTCTTATTGAATGTAACGTCTAGTTTCCGTATAGTGTAGCCGGCCTTGTTTATGACGCCGCTGTTTCTGATGGTGAAGCAGTGTTTGGGCTGCTCGGGGAGGGGCTCGTCGAAGAAGCTGGCGTCGGCGTGGCTCGGGCTGAGGATTGTCAGCTCCTCGTCTAACTCGAGGGGGAAGTACCGCTCGCACTTCTGTCGGTTGTTCTCTATGAAGTTGGTCAGCATCACGATCTTCTGGATTCCCTGGAATGAGGAATAAAGGGATTAATAGGCATCCGGAAGCATGTGTCGAATACGCGGTGAAATCCACGAGTTAATTCAATGAGTTGTTACCAAATCAGTTTTGTTTTTACTTTTTTCGGTTGGGTAAAATCCCTTTTTCAATACAATATTTATCAATGCACGCTAATAAAGCGACAATTTCACGTGCAATTGGCGGTTTTATCACGAAAAAGCGATCTCTTCTAGACAAGACAAATGCAAATACAAAATCACTTTATTGGATGAAAAACACGTTACAAAAAACGTAAATTAAAATAACAATGATTATATATGGACATGCACAGAAGTAATACACAAAGTTGCGAAGGGTCCCCAAACTCGGCTAAGCCAGAAATGCGGGGTACCAATATTCTTATTAATGTACCAATAATATTACATTGTTTACATAATTAAGTTAAAAACTAGTACAAAAATTTAGATTCATTCATATTATTAATCTATCATTCGTTCATTCTTTCATTCTATATATTAATTGTGCATATAAATTAAAAATAACAAACAATTTAGACCAAATACAGAAAAATAATAATAGCAATATTTTTGCAGATCTTTACAGCAAAAAGGTAGCAATAAGGTTTCAGTTTTCTTATAGTTTAACGTTCTTAACCAGTTTAATAGCTCAACATGTGCTTGTGCAACAGAAGAGGTTTTAATATCTACGTGCTTGAGTATGTTGTTATAAATAAGGGAACTTATATGGAAACCGAATCTACTCGAGAACGCTGTCTTAACAGACGCTCCTGGCATTTTAAAAACTCTCCTTTCTAATTGATTATTATACTCAGCTGAACAAACCATAGCTCTGTGAGAAATAACAGCCATTTTATGAATATAAAGTTGGCATACGGTGAGGACTGAGTTTCCCTATACAATAGCTCGGTATCAAAACGGAAAGGTTTTTTAAGCATCACTTTTAATACTGAGCGTTGTGCCCTTTCTACCAGAATCATGAAAGTTTTAGATGCACTGCCCCATACCGGTATACAGTATAAAATCAGTGATTGGCAGAGCGTAATATAGATTAATCTGAGGATTTTGGCGCAAGCTATATTTCGAATCTGTTTCATGATTCCAATTACTTTACGAACTCGCTTTGACAACCAAAGAATGTGATCCTTAGAGGTGAGTTTTTCATCGACAATGACACCAAGATATTTAATACTGTTAATACGTTTGATGACATCACAGCGACACGGCAATTGGGAGTCATGGTTGTTGCAGGAGTGTATTCTAATGCCATTGTGTGATGGGGGTTCAGAAGCGGCAGTTTTATGGAAGCACATATATTGAGTTTTCTTATAATTTAGTGTGAGAAGATTGCTTTGTACAAAAAAAAACTTTTCTACTTTATCGATTTACACTTTTTTATCTGACGATCAAGTTCGACTTCAAAATTGGGATTTTTTGGCCAATGCATGATGTCAAATTTTCACATGATTTTCATCTAATTGAAATTTATGTTATACTAGTACGTTTTAGTATGTCAAAAAAGAGCTAAAATGAACATTGAACTTTAAACGTTCAAGCAGTATAATTTAGGTAATATACACTTCTGGACACATCTATTGGCCCACCTTAGAGTTTAGGTTTCGATGGCCCCTACCTAAATATGATTGCTAGATTGAACAAAAACTATTGATCCAGTTTTAAACCTGATACATTTTACCATCTTTTTCGATCGTATTGTTTTAAACTTTTCGCTCGACCTAATATAAAATTTTAGCTAGAACCAAACGAAACTGAAAATGCAAGGTGGGCCAATAGATGTGTTCAGAAGTAGAAGCGGTAGACTCGATTTAACAGATTTTGTACTTGCCATTTCAACTCTTTTTTGACAGACTGTATAAACCATAGACATAGGATTCGCTATCTATGGTATAAACATTAATTTCCCAACTGGAATGGAGTACAAGTGCGGTGTTTATGTTTGCAGTAGCACACGAATCTTTGATGCAACCGAAATGGAACACATTCCTGATTAAATTGTGTAATAATCGCTGTAACCTACGCAAATAAAAGGCTATGCTTTCTTCAGTGTTTTGTTGTTGTTTATTTATTTACTGTTGTTGTTGTTGCCCTAAAAATCTATAATTTAAAGTAGTAAAACCGAATCTCGGTACAAAATGCACATCATAATATTGTTTTCCTTATAGCCCGGGTGGTAGCGTTGCATTTTAGGAAGTGATTTTAAGCCGATTGATTTCCATCTTTTTCAATAGATCTGGAATGGCTAATAACAGAACCAAACGCCGGCTGAAACTTTTCTCACAGATAGTTGACATCATACTGAGCTGAAAACAAATATCTGTGAGAAAAGTTTCAGCCGGCGTACTAATACTTTTTTTTTTACCTCTTTCGCAACCTCTATCACCCAAACCCACTGCTACTTGAGCAGCTGACGGTCGATTCACATATCAGTCATGTGAGATCTACGATCGATGTCAATATCAGCCGGCTTACTATGACTTTTGTATTTGCAACGGTACCTCCCGGACTATTGTATAAAAAGTATACAAAAATTGCGTTTTAAGACAATTAGCGGAAATTTATTCCATCCATCCATCCATCAGCCTGTTTCGTCCATTGCTGGACATAGGCCTTTCCAGGATTTTGCCACTCTTGGCGATCCTCCTGGAAGAAATGCCCATACTCACACACGCTGGGCAGGCGGGTTGGTGAGCGCGGTGCCGAAACCTTTGCACCAGTGACGCCGCTGCCCATCACTAGTCTATTTTATATAAGGGCCGGCAATTGGGGATGGATATACCGCTATCAATCGGTCCCAGGCAATGGTGGGCCGCCTGGTTTTGCCTGAGAGCTGTCCTCTTACTCTACCCCGAATAATTTCGAGAGGATTTCCAAGTAAGATGGTGGTACCTCCACAGTCGAGCCCGGCATTAGCTCTACCACCTTAAATTACCAGCGGAAATTTATTAGTAATAATTAAGTTTTCACATTCAAATTCTATCATTTTATGATTTACATTTTGATTTCATTCGGTTAACAAACTTAAAAGCGTATTATACAGACATATTTTATTACATCAGTCATGGCTGTATGGGCTAGTTCCCTTTGCCTTCCAACTAAGGAGAGAAAAAAATTAAAAAAAAAAAGAATGCATGCACTTGTTACCTGCGAGCTGCAGTTCTGATACACCATGAGCCAGAAGTCATACATGGTGTTCTGTAGCGGGCCCTGCGTCGCGATGTAGCTGTTCTTTGTGTACTCGTGCCCCTGCGACAATGTACATCAATAGAGGGGTTATATAATAGTATCGCACGAGTGTTTTAATACTAGCTATGTGCACTTTCATACACTACTTTATATAAACTCATACAAAGGGTAGTTTATCTATCTATTTTTATAATCTTGGTAAATATTTGTCGTAGGGTTTCTTTTTTCAGTTTTTGCTGGTTCCAGAATGTCAGATGGAGTTATCATTTGTATCTTAGAGCAAAATAAAACATTTGAGTCTTTTGAACCAAAAAACACAGTAAATAATAAACCCCTTAGACTATGGCGCCACAATTCAACAGTCTATCGCGCTTATACTGCAATGATTCGTGTGAATTCTTAAATGAAGTGTCTTTCGAAGCAGTTTCAGAATGAAAGCATTCATACTTCATTGGATCAGTGCACAAAGGCGCTAATAAAGAATATGCATGTAATTTTTTTTCATGCACTAATCGTTATTATATGATCAAATTAGGGCTATGAATAAGAATTTACAACTAAATTATCCATATTTCATAGTTATAGAATCAAAATAAGTTTCATAATAATCTTCTACAATTCAAACGGCTGCCATTTAGCGCGCATCAAGTGACGTCACATGATACTGCTCTTGCTTGCGGTGTATGGCGAGTGGCCGGTCTTTTCATTATTTATGATTAAAACAACCTATTACAAAATATTTGAGGGTTTTATTTTACATTTATTAATTTTGAACTTAATATTTTACTCACTTTGTCACAAAAGGCAGTTAGCCAATGGTGAGGCGTTTTGCATTTGCGTTTCATTTCATCAAAATGTTGTATTTTTTAAACGGAAATAATAACAAAACTATAAAATAAAATAGTTTCCCATGGTCATCATTAAATGCTACCAAGTAAATAGAATACAAACAACGCAATTTTACTTATTTAAACGACATGCATATTCTCTATTCCTTGAAATTATCGAGAGGTTTTCTGTTTTAAAACTGAACTAAGTTCAATTGGAAATTGAAGCTCACCTTAATGAAATTGGCATTGATATATCCTTCCGTGGTCGACCCTTCCCCAGCCCTCAGTATGAACCGAGAGTGCTCATTCGGCAGTATCGTCTTGTACCTATTCTTCGGATTCGACCCCGAGACGATGGGTTTCTCCTGGAAATTCGTCGGCATATCCCAAAACTCCTGGTGCAGATTCCTGAGCAACTTTTTCTGGTATTCAGAGCACGGTTGCGACAAAACGGGCTCCGGGATCTCCATTTGAGGGTTGTCGTTGGCCAGGTCCGATTCGTTGATGCGTCCCGTACAGCAATGTTGGTCATCGGAGTTGCATTTCACTTTGGAGTAGCCATTTTGGAAAACGTCGTTCAAGTCTCTCAGTTGCTGGCGCGACAGGACGCTCGATGCGTTCTGGAGATGTTGCATGTTTGCCAAGTACAGTCTGAAATCTTCAGATGTGCTTTGAGGACTGAGAGGTTTAGTTGTGATGCTTCTAGTAAAGCCTTGGGCGAAGTTGGGATCGTCTTGGTGCCCGAATGCGTATATAATTTCGTTTTCCTGATCTCCGCACACGTAAGTCAGGTTTTGGGGACAATTCTCTTGGTTGTAAGATGCGGACCAAAGGTTGTCGTGGGAACCGAAACCACATTTGCTGTCGGTGGTCGATCTCATGCGCGTTTTGTATGACTTTGGTATTAAATTCTCCGTGCTCAAGGACTTCCTGTGTTTAGGAAGCTCTTTTAGGTTGGCATCTATTACACTCTCGTCTATTTCAATGTCTCTAGGCTCTTGGTTGCTAATGTTGAGTGTGAGAGACGTGTTTGAGCTCCGTCTCTCTAGGATGCCCTTTTTGGGTTCCGGTACGGGATTATCGATGCTTTGGTTGCTGTTGAATCGACTTAGATTGCACGTGGATCCGTTCAAGTTGTAGTTGGAAATGCTGAGTCCTCTATTCACTGAGAGTTGGGGATTTGAATTGTTGATATTTAACGTTAGGGAAGTATTTGAGCTTCTCCTTTCAAGGAGACCCTTTTTCTGTCCAGGTTTCGCGTCTTTATTCAACGACGTATTACTGGAGTGTCGACTTAAATTATTTGTGATATTTAACGTTAAGCTATTGTTGGAACCTCTGCGTTGCAGGAGGCAGTTTTTGCTCAGCGTCTGTTCGCCAGTAAGGCTCACATTCGAGGAGCAGATGACTCGGGTTGTGGGTGCCAAATGTTCCGTGTTCACCATCATTGAAGCATTGGAATCTCGCCTTTCTAGGGTTAGTTTTTTCTGTCTATTGTCGGTGTTGAGGCTAAAGTTGGAGACGCTGGTGCGAACCGAAGCTAAGTTGTGACAGGACGCTCCGGCGCTCGATAGAGAACAATTTGAACTTTGCAAACTGTGCGACGAGTACTTCCCATCATGGCTGAGCATGAGACTTTGATTTGAATTCCTCCTGTGCAGTTTTTTGCCGAACTTTTCTTCTTCCGCACTCGGCTCAAAGTCATCGGAAGGCACGCCTTCTGGTAGGGTCTTCAGATTCGTACTTGAGACGCTAAGGTTTTGCTTATAATTCAACAGATTTGACCCCAGGGTTTGCGTGGGTTCCAAATGGTACCCGGACACGTTTATCTCGGGCTTGGTGTCCGGTAAGTCTGCCATGTTTTCGTCGAAGGACCCCATGGTCCGCGAACCCATGCGAGAGGTCCCCGGCTGATAAAGCATGAGATGTGCATGGTTTTCTCTCAAGAATATGCCACTGTCTTGCCCTTTTAAATACAAGCGTCTTTGATCCGCGTTGCCAAGATTGAAACCCATTTTTCCGGTACTTTTTTGTTGCAATAATCTCTTTAGTTGACGTTTCGGGGTATTGGGAACTGATATAGAATTTTGTGGCACATCCAAAGTCTTTTTTTGCGGTAAGGAAAAATTTACGCTTTCCGAAGAATCTAACGAGGTGGCTTTAATTTTTAAGGTCGGCGTTTTGACTTTCTTTTCCTCCGCATCGGTGTAAAGTTTCTCGAATTCGAGTAATTCCTTCTCGAGATCGCTGTCTCGTTTTGTTAAGTCTATTGTGAGGTTTCTAAGGTTCTTGCTTCCTTTCTTTTTGCTTTGTACTTCGGCTGTAGTAGTGTCTCCTTCCTCGCTCGTGACAGTTATCTCGAATTCTTTGGGAGAGAATCTCGGCATGTCTATGAACGAGTGGGTGTCTGAGCTGTGACGCAAACTCTTTTTGTGCTTCAAATCTGGAGACTTCGGGTCTTCTTCTTCAGGGGATTTTTCTTTATGTTCGGCTTCGAATTTAAAAACTGGTCTTTCAGTCGGGGACTTCGGATGTCGGTCTATACTCTCGCAGGACGTACTCACTTCTTGGTGCTTGTACGCTTCGTTCATTTGGTCTTTCATTTGTTTTGCGATCGGAAGTCCCAAGTTTTGTTCGATTATCTTCGCGTTATCTGAATCTAGGGATATAGATTTCAGTCGTTGTCGTCTGATTTGAGCTGAACTCGAATGGCTTGGCATCAAACGTTTCCGGTTTTCATTTTCAGCTTCTGTGTCTAGGTGCATAGAGTCCATTTTGGCGCAGCAATCGACAACGTCTGCATCCGTATTATCTAGAGTTTCTTCAGTAGATTCAGATTCGATTTCAGCGTTATTGTTATCGGTTAGGGGAACATTCACATCGACGTTTTTGTAATTTGTATCACAGCTGTTGTGTCTTCTATATTTTTTGACCTCTTTTTCGGCTGGCGGTGTAAACCTTTCTCTTTCTATAGAATTTCTGCCCAAGTACCTTTTAGGTCTCGGAGATAGCCTGCTAGAGCCATCTTCTACTGCGTTTACGTTATCAAAAGTAAAATAGTTTTCCTTATTATAGCTATAGACTTTAGGGCTTTTGGGTTTACTAGTGTTTGCGTTTAAAATTCTAGGCGAGTTCGGTTTCTCAACGTGACCGTTATTTCTATTTTGATGATCGGATAAAGCTCTAGGTGACTGTGGTAGGTCGTTGTCTGTTCTCGGTGTTTCGGGGAAGAACTTCGGTGATCTCACCGTGTCGTAGTAAACGGACTTCGGTGATGGTTCCGAGAAGAACATCGGCGAAATCATCTCTGGAGGCGTGAAGAATTTCGGAGAACTCAGGCTATCGGCCAGTAGTTTGGGTGAAAAGTCAAATTTACACGCGTTCGATTTCTCTTTGGCGCTGCTACATTCCACCACCCTTGGAGAGTTTTGCATCTCCAATCGCTCCTGATGACCTTCCAAGTGAGGGTTCTCGTTGACGCTGCACATATTCAGTCTCGTGCTGACGGAACGGAAGCGTCTCAAGTTGCTCGGCGACATGTCGTGCAGACGGTCACTCGGGGATTCTTTAGGAGACATGGTCGGCAGATTCTCGCTCATCTCTTTACCAGCCGGACTGTTCCGTCCACTGCTGACTTTCTTCACCGCTTCCGCATCAAACCCGAAAACGTCCGACTTTTCAGACTTCGCGCTGCTCAAAAATGGCGACTTGTCATCCTTTTCCAAGGACGGTGATCGCGTTACACTAAACTTCTTGGTCCTGGACTCCACGGACAAATCGCTGCCTAGATCCGCGTTGACGATCTGAACTAGCGGCCTCGGGATCGTCGACACGTATTTGTAGTCAAAGGGCCGCTTGTGCAGCCACTGCTCCGGTAAAGGGAGCTTCGGGATGCCCTTGTATTCCGAAGTAGAGCTGCTGGAGTTGCGTGAGCTCTCGTTGGAGGTGGAGGGTTGGGTGGGGGGCGGGTCGGTCGTGTCGGGCGCGGGCGGGGGCGTGGCGGGGTCGGTGGGGCTGCCGCCGTGGTGTGTGGTTTGCACCACAGTGACGGGCGCTCGGTACACGTGCGTGTAGGGAGCGCACACGCGCGGACGAGCCTGCGGCGCCACCACACGGATTATGTGCACCTGGAATGGGAGATAATATACTTAAATATCACAAGAAATTACTATAGCACTAGAAAAATGAGACTATGATAAAAATTAACAATGGAAGGCACATGAGTTAATTCGAGAGTTGTGTATACCAATGTAGCTCAGTAGGGTAGGCGATGTGTGAGTATACAGTAGGAGCTAGTAGCGGGTACCTGGTCAAGCGGCAGGTGCTTGTGTCGATGCTTGCGGCGACAGAGCAGCAGAGCGAGCGCGCCCGCCGCCCAGCCCGCCAGCCCGCCCCACCACCACCACGCCCACATCACACACGCATCACATCTGGAACCAGAACATATTATCATTGAGTAAATAATGCACGCAGGAATCATCGCTACTCCACCCATTTGAATAGTCTTGCTAAGAAGAAGGGCAACAAACTTAGTAAGGTCACGTATTTTATTTTCTTTTTAGGGTTCATTAATGTCACTCTGCTGTCCTATGTCACGGATTTCTAGCTCGCAGACGAATTGAGTAAGAAAATGTAAATGCAAAGTCAAGAATCCCTGTAGGGTATGAAAGTATACACGTTTCTGATATTATTACGAGAAAAAAATATATACCTTGAATTTTCACCAAAAATTCCATTATTTTTCTAAGCTATGGCTACGCTCACCGGCCTCCCCACACACCTAATTGCACCCCGCAACCCGCACCCTTCATCCGAGTGGCCAGTGACCAGTGAGGGTGTCCACGCGATTAGTGTATTTTGAGTAAAGAAAATCGTCTTATTATGAGGTACTGGTACTTTATTTAGAGATCCCAGTATTTAAAATAATATCTTTACCGATCATACTAACACACCCTTAAAGGATTCTTGACTTTGCTTTTACACCCGGTATATATGAAATTTGACGCGGAACCAAATATTGAATTAAAAAATGAATTATTTTTCAGGGTGTCTCAAACATGTAAGACAAGCCGAAATAAAATTTCTTACCCTTGCATGTGAGATGTCATTTTTTAGAGCACATTTAAGTAGAGCAGAGTTTCTTACCCTTGCATGTGAGATGTCATTTTTTAGAGCACATTTAAGTAGAGCAGAGTTTCTTACCCTTGCATGTGAGATATCATTTTTTAGAGCACATTTAAGTAGAGCAGAGTTTCTTACCCTTGCATGTGAGATGTCATTTTTTAGAGCACATTTAAGTAGAGCAGAGTTTCTTACCCTTGCATGTGAGATGTCATTTTTTAGAGCAATCTGCTCTGTAGAGCAGAGTTTCTTACCCTTGCATGAGTTTCTTACCCTTGCATGTGAGATATCATTTTTTAGAGCACATTTAAGTAGAGCAGAGTTTCTTACCCTTGCATGTGAGATGTCATTTTTTAGAGCACATTTAAGTAGAGCAGAGTTTCTTACCCTTGCATGTGAGATGTCATTTTTTAGAGCACATTTAAGTAGAGTAGAGTTTTTTTTAACTTCCTAAAGAAATAAATGAATAACGAGATAGGGGACTGTCAAACTTGTCAGTTTTAGACCATTTTTGATATAGACCCCATATCAAAAATAAAACTAGCTCTATATCATATGCCATATACCGTTTTTGAACAACAAATACTGATAATTCCAATTTATAACGTAGTTTTAGGGTTACGTACCCGAATACTCGACCAATTTAATTTTGTAGTTTTGTTTCATGAGTTTTGTAAGTTTGTAATTTTTGTTTGAATTATTTAAGTCTATTAACTTATTTGAATGCTACGGAAGCCAAAAGCGCGAGTCTTACTCGCAATTGACCGGTTTTTTACGGTTCCGTACCTCAAGAGAAAAAAACGGATCCCCACTTTGTCACTTTGTTGTCCGTCTGTCTGTCTTTCTGTCTGTCAAGATCTTTTATCTCGGGAAGGCGTGGAGGAATCGAGTTGAAATTAAAATCATATACCGGGTGTAAATAGAGTGTGACCATTAAATGAAACCACACATTCTACCGACCCTACTGAACCACTTTTCACGGACGTCGATTCACGGACGACGCTCTCTCTAAACTCGCCCGTATGTCGGTGCATTAGGGTTCACGCATTTTTGTTTGGAACTCAAATATGTCCTAAACTAAGGGTGTCCGCGGGTATGTCTCTAGGGGAAAGTGGTTCAGTAGGGTCGGTAGAATATGTGGTTTCATTTAATGGTCGCACTCTATTTACACCCGGTATATACTCCGGTCTACAGTCCCTTGAAGCTGTGAATAAAAATCAAACTTCTAAGTTAACGTAAAAAAAGACAAGGCTGTTTATGCCGCAAAAAACTTACATTTCGACACTCTCAAGTATTTTCCGTTGACCTAAAACTATGAAATTTGGCAAGTAATACCGTCTTATACTACAAGTATAGGGAAAAATCGAAAAACTATATATTTGTAATAAAAAAATATAGTCTGTAACGGAGCCCTCGGTGGGCGAGTCCGACTCTAACTTGTTCGGTTTTTTACAAATATAGTTACTTATACTTAGTAAGGATATGAAACTACAAAACGTGAGGAATTTATTTACTACGTGTATTTCGTGCTCAGCTATAAATTGTGTATCACAACAAAAGTATAATCTAAACATTTAGACAAACAAAGTGCACACTCACCAGTCCCGAGTCTCAAGGTTTGAAGTGCAAGCTTCACCTTCAAATACGTGTGCGTGTTTGACAAAACAGGAAACCAATTGTATAAACAAGGCCGACAAAATGTATCTGCCATTTTACTTCCTTGCTTACAATCATATTGAGCAGAAGACATAAACGGAACTGATTAAATTCCCCTTTTAGGGTTCCGTAACCGAAGGGTTACAAACGGGACCCTATTACTAAGCCTCCACTGTCTGTCTGTATTTAGTAGCAAGATGTCTAACTCTTAATGACCATTTCGCAAAATTACAAAATAGCAAAATGTGCAACTTGTTAAAATGACTACATATGGTACAGTATGCCCAACCAATCGAAAGAAAACCTTGATATTTATTTCAAGTTCTTTTCTTTTATTTGTGCTCTATAAAGCTCAAAAGGTTAGGTGGTAGAGCTGATGCCGGGCTCGACTGTGGAGGTACCACCATCTTACTCGCAAATCCTCCCGAAGTTATTCGGGGGAGAGTAAGAGAACAGCTCTCAGGCAAAACCAGGCGGCCCACCATCGCCTGGGACCGATGGATGGCGGTATATCCATCCCTAATTGTCGGGCCTTATATAAAATAGACTAGTGATGGGCAGCGGCGTCACTGGTGCAAGGGTTTCGGCACCGCGCTCACCAACCCACCTGCCCAGCGTGTGTGAGTATGGGCATTTCTTCCGGGAGGGCCGCCAAGAGTGGCGAAATCCTGGAAAGGCAGTCCAGCAGTGGACGAAACAGGCTGATGGATGGATGGAAGCTCAAAATAGCTAATGAATTAACAGATGTACTCGAACAATAAATAAAGATTGCAAAATCACATGAATGATAATGAACTAAAACTTTCTTGTTAACAAATCACAATTTACCTAATAATTCGCAATAACCCGGCCCCCGCAACTTGAGGTTTAAATAACAGTTGGGAACCCTTTGATAACATAAATAAAATGTTTTTATTTTGTAGCATCAGTGCCAAGATTATGCTAAATGAATGAAATACTGTCGCTCTTTTATTTTTAGCAACACTTCAATGAGAAAACGGTATTTAGCTGTTGTAATGAGCTAAAAATAAGTCTTACAGCACATTGCTGTCGATTCGGTGTAACACGACTTATTTGACAGGACTTAACTTAATTTAAGGGTGTGCCGACCAAAATAAGCTAAATCGGCAGTCATGGTTAAGTTGATTTAATGAATAATATTTCATTAACAAAAATAAATAAAAAAATTTAGTATCACAAAAAATGTATGTAAACTTTATCCGAAGCAAAAATTAAAAATAATTTATATTTCATAAAACAAAACTATTTAAACTAAGCCCAAAATGTAACAAAGCCGTATTGGCGTTTAAGTCATTTTAACAACTTAACTGTGGAATTTTATCTCAAACTTAATTTCAAACAATCACCAAAGTATAAACTACAATTTGTCCGACTAACATTTTAGAAATATTGCCTGGCAATTTAAATACGATTTATTGCATGTTGATGGTTGTGATTGTCGGCACTTGGTGGAACTTATTATACATCTTGTTAAATAAGACACTTGTTAAATTATAATCCTGTGGACAAGTACAAGTGTTTTATTTAACAAGACGATTTATTGCGTTACATTTTAGTATGGCCGGGCAGCATTTACCACGATAAACACGACCACGAGAGTACAGAGCGAGGTGTCTAATCGTCGTACACTCGGCGCAGCCTTAAGGCCCAATATGTCCATGGCACAACGAAAGAGATAAACATATTTGCACCTCTTCAAGGACCATATCGAGCTCGATAGCGCTTGATACAATGCTCTGTCTCACTCTGTTGATCTACCTAAAGAGGGACAGAGAGTGTACGGTGGTATATCGAGCTGTCAAAGGTCTCCGATTAGATCTCCGACGGATCTCCTCATTTCGGATTATATCCATCAGAGATACCCCAAGCATAGCCCGCTCCATAGCTCGCTGAGCGACCTTAAACCGGTGGATCAGACCCTTTGTAAGAGACCACGTCTCAGCGCCATACGTCATCACAGGAAGGACGCACTGGTTGAACACCTTAGCCTTTAAGCACTGCGGTATTGACGACGTAAATATGTGACGCAACTTTCCGAATGCTGCCCAACCCAAGCATATTCTTCTGTCAGCCTCGGCGTCGAAGTTGTTTTTATCCAGCTGTATGACTTGACCCAGATAAACATATTTTTGAACAACTTCGATGCTGACATTGTCGACGGTTATTGGCCCTTGGATGACGTGACAGTTGGACATGACCTTAGTCTTATCCAAATTCATCCGCAGGCCCACTCGTCTCGAAGAATCGTCAAGGCCGCGCATTATTTCCTCTAGTTCCTGCAGCGATTCCGCCATTATGACGATGTCATCGGCAAAGCGAAGATGTGAAATGTACTCTCCGTTTACGTTTATGCCTCGTCCATTCCAGTCTAGTGTTTTAAAGACGTTCTCCAGCGCGGCGGTAAACATTTTTGGAGAAATAACATCTCCCTGTCTCCCTGACATCGTAGCGGAGCCATGCAGACATTTCAACAACTCCACGTAACGCCAGTTAACTTGGCAACGCTGCAAGGACTGCAGAACAGACCAAGTTTCGATGGAGTCGAAGGCTTTCTCGTAGTCCACAAACGCTAGACATAAGGGCTGATTATACTCTTGAGTTTTCTGTATAACCTGCCTTAGCGTGTGAATGTGGTCCACGGTGCCTTTTCGAAACCCAGCTTGCTCTGGAGGTTGGAAGTCGTCGAATCGTTGGGCGAGACGATTCGTGATAACTCTTGAGAACAGCTTGTAGGTGTGGCTCAGGAGCGCAATTAGTCTATAGTTCTTAAGTAGGATTTTGTCTCCTTTTTTGAAGAACAAAATGACCAGACTCCTGCTCCACTCTTTTGGCGTAGTACCTGTGCGAATGACGGCATTAAAGAGGTCCTGTAGCTGTCCGAGTATAGGGTAACCTCCAGCTTTCAGGAGTTCAGTTGTGATGCCGTCCTCGCCCGACGCCTTGTTGTTTTTCAGCTGTTCAAGAGATATTAGGATACCATAGCTCCAAGCAATGGGAATTGGATGAAATAGCTCCAAGTGGAGAGCCGACCATCCGCCTGAGCCCAGCAGGCGTCCCACCTCAACATCATCATCATCTACACCAATAAAATGTATAAAATTTACATTAAATTACCAAATGTAATTTAAGTAGATCTTGATTTACTTTTGCAAGGGTCCAAGCTAGAGTTAGTTAACGAAATGAAGTTTTTAGGCATTACTATATAGGTACTTTCATCTTCAGTGGGATCCCCACATAGAACCCCTCTGCAGTAGACTTAGTCACATACGCTGTTAGACAGATAAGGCAAATTACAGATGAGGATATTGCTAGCTAAGTAATAATAATAATAAGAGTTTATTCCATATAAATGTAGGTGGTAGAGCTGATGCCGGGCTCGACTGTGGAGGTACCACCATCTTACTCGCAAATACTCCCGAAGTTATTCGGGGGAGAGTAAGAGAACAGCTCTCAGGCAAAACCAGGCGGCCCAGCATTGCCTGGGACCGTTGGATGGCGGTTTATCCATCCCCAATAGGCTTGTACACAGGGTAAACAAAATATTATTCTATTTAGTCCGTCATTTAGATAATCAAAATATATTGGACAAGTATTTTTTCTTTTGTCAATCAAACAAAAAATGACAGAGATAATGCGCGTCAAAGTTTGGGAGTGGGGGAAAATGACGTCACTTCTAAGTAGAATTGTACCAAGATGTGACGTCACGCGGAACTTCAGCGGGCTATATTTTCATCATTGTTTGTTTAATTGAAAAAAGAAAAAATACGTGTCCAGTATTTTCTGATAATCTAACTGACGGACTAATAAATTTTTTTTAGTCATCATGCCTATTGCCGAGCCTGATATAAAACAGACTAGTGACGAGCAGCGGCGTCACTGGTGGAAGGGTTTCGGCACCGCGCTCACCAACCCACATGCCCAACTTGTGTGAGTATGGGCATTTCTTCCAGTAGAACCGCCAAGAGTGGCGAAATCCTGGAAAGGCCTATGTCCAGCAGTGGACGAAACAGGCTGATGGATGGATTTGATAGATCATACACAGATTAAAAGAGTTAGTGTACACAAAACAATTTTGAGCACCGTATTCCCTAAAAAAGGGCATAGCCCTGTAGTCTTAGGATAAGTAGCTTAACCCGAGAAATAGATGTCTTAGCTAGCTGACATAATATTACTGTACAAGATTGTATTGCACGTTTATAAAAAAATATATGTTGATTTAGTACTAAGTATAATTTAGTTAGGTATTTTCACAGCATTATGTCATACGGTATGCTGTTGTGGGAATACAGAAGTCTTTGTTTTACAGAAGAGAGCAATTCAGGCTATTTATTACATGAAGCACCGAGATTTGATAAGAAATTAATATATTTACTCTTAAATTAATACAGTTCTCTAATGTTATTGCTATTGGGGCGAAACACATAGTAGAACTTACAAGAAGAGGACAATAACTGTAAAAATAAAACTGGAATACATGGACATAATAACTTATGCCAAAATCAACAGTAAAATAATTAAATTAAATTGGGCCAGCGAGACATGTTACAGAACATGATTTCTGGTTCTGCCAGGTTATAGGCTGACTTTGTATTTGTATTTGTAATAATGTATTTAAAGAAAATGTATTCTTCTTTTCCACACCTTTTTCTGCTTTGATAGAAACCCAACCTTATCACACTAATATTATAAATGCGAAAGTTTGTGTGTGTGTGTATCTTTGTTACTCTTTAACGCTGAAACGGCTGGATGGATTTGGATGAAATTTAGAATGGATATAGCTTTTACCCTAACTTAACACATAGGTTACTTTTTATCCCAAAAAAAAGCATGTTGTTAAGCCGAATGATACGCGAGTGGAGCCGCGGGCAAAAGCTAGTAAATCATAAATTAGTAAATAAATAAATAAAGCTAAAAACATTTATAGACAACAGGCTGCCTCTTGGCAGTTCTTATAACAGTGTCATAGCTGTTTACATAAAGGGAGCTGGAACTGCAGGAGTCTGTTCTAACAAAGGAGCTTTATAGATAAGTTTAGTGTACCTATGATCCTAGTGTTGTGTTGCTATACCTTATTCAAGGCAACGGCACGTAAAACTTGTTTTTGATGAGGCAACCCTGAATGGAAATGTGGTTGCTTTGAAGTTTATACCCTATATATACCTAGTCGGTTCTTAAATACTGTCACTGGCCATTTATTTAAAAAATAGAACACCTAGAAAAAAAATTAAATGGTGTTCGATTTTCAAATATTTTTTGATTAATAATCTGCCAAATCCCAATAACATTCATTCATTTTTTACGATGGAGTGGACTCGCAAAGAGGACCGAGTAGCAGTAATTGCATTGCATCGTTGCGGCCATCCACCGAAGAGGATATTCAACTTGCTTCAAAAATTAAAAATCACGAAGGGGTTCGTGTACCGTACAATCAAGAGGTACAATGAAACCTCTAGTGTCGATGACGAGAAAAGAACTGGCAGACCTCGTTCCGTTAGGACTCCAGGGGTCATCAAAGCAATCAAGGCGCGTATTGCAAGAAATCCCGCCCGCAAGCAGAAACTGATGGCTTTGGAGATGGGATTAACCAGAAGTACCGTAAAAAAAGTACTCAATGAAGACCTGGGACTACGAGCTTACCGAAAAAAGAGTGGACATCTTCTGAACGCGCGTCTGATAGCTATGAGAGCCAAAAAATGCAAAGTTTTGCTAAAGCGGTACGCAAGAAACAGACACCGCGATATCCTGTTTACAGACGAGAAAATTTTTAATATCGAAGAGAAGTACAACAAACAAAATGACAGGGTGTACGCTACCAGCTCTACGGCAGCTGGAAATGCCATTCCTAGAGTGCAGCACGGCCATCATCCATCATCAGTCATGATTTGGTTGGGAGTGTCCTACTATGGCCCTACTGAAGCGCATTTTTGTGAAAAAGGTGTCAAAACCAGTGCAAAAGTGTACCAAGACACGGTTTTAGATCGCATAGTAAAAGATCTGCCCCAGACACTCTTTGGAGGACGGCCATTTGTGTATCAACAGGACTCCGCACCTGCTCATAAGGCCAAGACAACTCAGGAGTGGTTCAAGCGCCAGAATATCGAGCTAATAAGGCATCAAGATTGGCCCTCATGTAGCCCTGACCTCAATCCACTGGATTACAAAATTTGGCAGGAATTGGAGGAAAAGGTCTGTTCTAAACCTCACAAAAATTTGAGCAGCCTAAAGTCATCATTGATTAAAGCAGTGGCCGATATCGACATGAATATGGTCCGTGCTGCTATTGATGATTGGCCACGAAGATTTTTGAATAAATTTTGTGTTTAATGTAAGTTAATTAAATTACCTGTTTAAAAAAAAAAATTTTTTTTGAATGTCATGACTAGTTTTCATTTCATAGCCAATTTTGTTTGTGACAGAATTTTAGCACCGACTAGGTATAATAAAACTTTTTTGCCATCGGAAACACGCCAGGAATTTTCACAATAGTGAATTATGAAAATAAAAAAAAGATATGATGCAACTGCTTCAAACTTGGTGAGCTTATTTATTGGTACCACCATATGTTTAAAAAAAATGCCCTCCAATCCTCCTGGGCAGTTTCTGAGAAACAACCCTTCAAAGTCGCCAAGACCACTGTTACACTTCGAAAAAAAATTGTTTAAATCCGATGACATACGAAATTTAAGCGATTTTCGGAGTTTAAGGCCTTACCCCTGGTGCATGATAATCTTACTGAGCGATTTTGAACTTCAGTATGTTGTCAGAAAGTCTATATTAGAATGCTCGCTTCGCGCGCTGGCGGCACGCAAAATCAGTGAATTTTAGAGGTTTTTCTGGATTTTATGAAAAAGTTTTTGATGTAGGAGTTTTTTCCGCTTACATCAGAAAATAAACCATGTTTTCCTGTTATAGCAGTAATTTCAGATATAAAACTCAAGCCGTTTAGACATAAAACGAAATAATAACTTAAAAAGGCATCATTTTCAAAAATAAAATCTATCGAGCGAAATGTGTCCAATTAGGTAACAGAAAGACAAAGGTCTGAAAAAACTTGTGTCCAAGTTTTACATTGATCAGATAAGTAGTTGACTCAGCATATTAAAACAAAAACCATTGAAAGACCCAATACAAGCCCTTAAGGAGATTCAAGAATTATGTACAGTGTATGTACAACAATGTTTGGGGGTGGCGAAAATGGGGGTGAATTTCATTAAAACCAGATGGCATTGATACACACAATTTCTTGCACACATTAGAGCTTAAATTTCGAATGCCATTGATTCAAACAATTTTAACTATTTTTTTTTCGATTTTTGTGTAAAGTATTAGAAAAACAGGGGTTTTGGTGACTTTGAAGGGTTGTTTCTCAGAAACTGCCCAGCAGGATGGGGTGGTATTTTTTTTACAACATATGGTGACACCAATAAATAAGCTTACTAAGTTTGAAGCTGTTGCCTCATAACTTTCACCCACTGCGTGTTTCCGATGGGAATTTTTATTTATTATATAGATAGGGTATAAACTTCAAAACACTCAGATTACCACTCGCCATCAGGTTGCCTCTCAGGGTCAAACGTGAAATTGCCTTAAATACCTCATCGAGAAATAAAAATGTATCTTTGAAAGATGGAAAGTCTCTCTGGAAATATGGCTAACACTCACAACAATACGGAATTGCTGAGGGTTGGGGTTTAGATAAGGGGGCACTATGGGAAAAAAGACATGGAAAATGTCAGAATTCAGAAAGCGGAAACTGTTTGGCCATATTTCAAGGAGTTGTCCTGGCTGGGGTAGCAGACTGGGGGAAAGTGCACAATACTCACGATCATGGAGAGTCAATTATGAATTTAGAATGTCAGAAATCATTCAGCACAGAACAGAAGTGTGCTGGTAGGTTAGGTTAGGTTAGAAGGTTAGGTCTGGCAGGTCATATTTTGTTATGACAACTTAGAAATCCTTGCGCAATGCAGTTTGTGCCCCCTTAACAACACTCTGACCCCTCTGAGGAATAACAAGAACCCAAAAAAGTATTCTGAACCTCCATAAAATAGATGGTGTGACTATGATTCACAGTGATTTTTTTTTGCCAGATAGGCTTTTGTAATTTTTTCGACTTTTTTGAAAACACACTGAAAATCTGTTTTACCGATCACAAATTCATTTGCCATTTTTTATACTCTAGTGATGCCAATTAGGTTATTTTGACGGTTTTGGGTAAAATAACAATAATTCTTTTTATAGTTTGGGCGAATGGAAGGGTCTTTATTAGAGTCATAGTAAAAAACAAAACTTTCACCAAAAGTAAAAAATAGGTGCGACAATGAGCAAAGTGTCTCCAGCAAGAAAAAGAGGCAGAGCGAGGCTCTCCTCCCCCCCTTACCGCTTAAACCAGGTAGGTAGATGATATCTAAAAATTAATTGATTGTGTTTCAGAATACTTTATTGAGAAACTGTAGGACTACTGGTATCAGACCTGAGCGAGAAATTCAGTTTTTTTTGTATAGGTACCCAAACGAGTTGGTAAATAGAGATTAAAAATCGAAAAGATAATGAAATAATCAGTTTGGGATCTAACATACCTAACTATTATTGGACCAACAAAAGGGATATGCAAAAAATTACTTTATTTTACCTTCCAACTTCCTTTCTGGGCATAATTATAAGTACTACTCGATGGTAATTGTTGTTGTTAGCGAAAATGTAGCGATTTTTCATGTTTCAAAATGAGAAACAAAAACACTTCGAACTACGATTGAAAAAACAAATAGGTAATTGTTTGTTACGAAATGTTGTGTTAGGTACTGGGGGATGATGACGCATAATATGGACCTAATTGTACAGTCAGACAAGCTTGAGGAATAAGTAAAAAATCATGAAAACAAATGAAAAATCACTTACAGTGCATTAAATCCACTTTGACAAAACTGAGGCTATTTTGTTCGAAAACATGTATATTATGACCACGGATTTTCACATGGAACATAGCACAATCACCATTTCACGTCACTAGCATTGAATTTCAGTTTTCACGATAATTAACACGTTTTTATTGTACGCAAATCGTCTCGAGAAGTTTTGACGTTACGGTGGTCGGCCATTTTTCTTTCAAAAAGCAAATGTTCGGGGCTGCCATGTATCAAAATGTAAATATCTCAATTTCCACAAAATTTTTCAACTTTATTTCATTGTAATTTTTTACGTGTTCATGTAAATTATTTAAAAGAATAAACACTTAATTACAATCACCATCCCTGGATAAATTAGTATAAAAAGACCAAAGTACTCTGTGAAAAAGACGAAGCTGATGATTTTCATTCAACAAACATTTGATTGCTCTGCATTCTTTAACAGGCGCTATTACATTTGAAATCATAACATGTTCATTTTAGCCGCTATGTTCCCAAAAAGCGAGATATGAGAGTTATCCAGTCGCCCCTGAAGAAGCCGACTCAGCTCGTAGGTGGACCCATTCAAGACTATGAGCGCAAGCGCGGTGCATCTCCAAGGTGAAATAGGCCACTAGGGCATCGACTGGCCGTGGCTACCCCGCGCTGGTAGGTCACAGCTTTATGTATGCATTCGCGTTTTTACTATCTAGGACGCAATTCCTCTTGTACTGATAGCGGTCAATCAATATGCGTTGCTGGAACTTTTAGTAATTAAATTAAGATTTGTGCCTAGTTTGTTTGGTCCAACTGATGTATCCATGAAATAAAGTAAATACTTCGGTACCTAAGTATTTGTAGACTTTGGAAAAAGCTAATTTATACTTACCTAGGTGCTAAGGTGGGTAAAAAGTAAAAGGGTAGATAAAGCGTAACTAAGATACAAAAGAAACAAACAGCCCTTAGTTCCCCTCGTGACAAAGATTACGCGCATTCACCAATCATGATTCATAAGCAAATTAAACTGATGATCAGCCACGTTAGTCATTTCAAAGTAAAGTTTATTATATAAGGTGACTTTTAATCATCCCATCAAAAACATTTCATGGAAACTAGGTCGCCAACACTCAGAAGCTCATAACGCTTTTATGGTCTAACTAAGCGCTTTCACGGCTAATAAGTTACCAGATCTCATAGAGCCAAGCCTTTAACTCTATAAGGCCTAACTCTACAAACCCTACATCTTGATCAATAAGTATGGCTTGGCCGTTTCGCGGCCGTCTAACAGACACTCCCATCCATGGACTTATATTATTATGGCATGCAATAGTTCCATGAAACGGCCAAGCCATACTTTTTGATCAAGATGTAGGGTTTGTAGAGTTAGACCTTATTGGCTCTAAATGAGATCTCATAACTTTTTAACCGTGAACGCGTTATGGGCTTCTGAGTCTTGGCGACCTAGTTTACATGAAATGTTTTTGATGGGATTTCATTTCTTTTTGTAAGGTACCCTACTTTTTTATTTTCTAGGCTGCATTTCTTGCGCCTCAGCTATGACTTTTTTTTACCAAAGAAGTTGGGAATATATTTTTTTAATAATAATGAACCGGGCCCCCCTTAAGAGGGCTTAGAGGTTGAAAGTTACAGATTTCTTAATTTATTTGTTGTTTGTGTGCTAATCCTAGCCTGCATACCAAATTTCAGCTTTCTAGGACTTCATGAAGTACCGTAGAGGTTTTGATGATCATCAGTGCATGAGTGACGAAATCGACGTATTTTAGGCATTAATAAAATTTAAAGTATAAAAGCTTGACAAATGAAAACTGCTTACTACATCTTATCTTGAGAATTTGGTAAGTATCTCTAGTAATATCCAGACCGAAGTTATGAGGGTTCGAAAATATGACGAAAGGCTTCGAGAAAAGGTTTATGTACCTAGTGCCCCGCTTCGTTTGGCTCGTTTCGCTTGGCGGGGGGCACTGCCGTGCCCCCAGATACATACTGGAGGTTTGGTAAGTGATCAGTAACACGGATCGATAACACTTTTTGCTAATTTCTCAAAATAAAATGTTTACGTCCCATAGTAATTGACTCGGGGCTGGGCTTGCGTTTGTAGTCAACACGAAAAGAATAATTTACGAATTTCACAAAAAGGGTCATCGATCCTTGTTACCGAGACCTTACCGAATCTTCAGTAAGGATTTGGCTGCATAAATTAAAATCACCTTATATATCTACATAAAAGGCCTGACTACATTGAGAGGTGTGGGATTGATCATAAAGCCCGTGAGTGAAGCAAAAGCTGGTTCAAATTCCTTCAGGCACATTTGTGCACGGTCTGGGTGTTTCGGAATGCACGTTAAGCTGCGGATTCATAATCCATATGGTGCCCAAAGTACGGCGATAGGGCTCACCCACGCTGGGGCGTCATCGTCGGTGACTCGTGGGTATACAAATGTGGACTGTGAACTAGGAAACGCCTCTGACACCCCCTCGGGGAGACATGTCGTTATGATGAGTAATACAAAAGCTGTATTTGTCAGCCTCGATATACGTTAAAATTGGTGTTTATTTGTCAGCAGCATCGATCTACGTTATCTGAAATATGAGATTTTCATTCATAATTTTTATTTAGATCGACGTAATGAAGTAATTTGAACCCAATATGCTTGTAACTAAGAGTTTTATTTCCGGTTACTGAAACCCATGACCTGACCTAATTTCCATGACGTCATCTTGTGCTCTGCCCTGGAAAATGCACACAGAGCCATTTTTAGATGTAACTTAACCTACGTTTTGTAGTTTAATAAGGCATCAAAATTATTTCTACCTGTAATTTAATGAATCGTTTATTTATTATAAATTAATTACAGTAGGAACACGGATAAATATGTAAAGTAGGTAATAAAAACCAAAAGGCATCTTTACATAAACAGAAACGCTCTCATTTCAGTACATACATATAAGGTGACTTTGGTTGATATAGCCAAATTCATACTGGAGACTTTGTAAGTGGTCAGGACTAAGGTTTATTGACCCTTTGTGGAAAATCCAAATGAAAAATTTGATTTCCTATACTAATTGAGTCCAGTTGTTATTGAATATGTACAGGTGGACAAAAACAAATAGTTTTTCGTATTTCGGTCATTACCGTTAAAATAAACAACATTCTACTGATCATATTGAACCATTTTCCCAAAAAGAGATAATAGCGCAAATGAAACAAAAATTTGGACCTGCTCATACAAAATTCAGAGTAGATCAAATTTTTTTTTCCGCAGATTAGTTTTTTTGTGGAAGTTGTTCGCAATATCGATAGACTAATTTTAAAAAAAACGCAACTTTGGAAAATCCTATCATTTTAAAGCGAAGACTTTTATCAGAGTTCTAAAATTCATTGTTCTTAAAATTCAATATTTGCAAATGATTTAATTTTATCGATTGCTGTAGATGTCTAGCTGTGTATAATTTATCATAAATAAATATTTGACGTAATCGCTAGCAAGTATCGAGGCATAAACTCATAGTGGGCGGGCCTACAGAATCCGTCCGTCCTTTACGGGTTCCGTACCTAAATTGTGAAAGGTGAGAGTCCGTTGTCTGTATGTCACTGCCTTATAATTATAACTTTTGAACCTT
Source organism: Ypsolopha scabrella (assembly GCA_910592155.1). Taxonomy (NCBI): domain Eukaryota; kingdom Metazoa; phylum Arthropoda; class Insecta; order Lepidoptera; family Ypsolophidae; genus Ypsolopha; species Ypsolopha scabrella. Next base: position 546,293 of record OU342988.1, read on the forward strand.
AGGTTTTGAACTAAAATAAAATAAATAATAATTGTAGGGCTGCGTTCAATATGATCGTCGTACGACGCATGCCATCTATTTTGGACGCGTTCATTTTGTTTATTATGCATCGTGCTGTTATATTTTCTGTGGCTGTTAGTATTAGACGGGAGGGTGACACTAATCAAACTGAATGCAGCTTAGGTATTTAAAAGCAGATTTTAATAGTTCGTACATTACTGCTAAGACCACAGATAAGACCAGCCCCCTGATTCTGTATCGTAAACTCAGTTGCCAAACCAAATGCCTGTCGTCTAAAACATACATATCCGCTTATCCAAGGATAAGTTTGCACTTCAAATGACTTCACAATTCGTAAATAGTTCAATACCCATTAAAGGTTATTTTGGAAGTTCATTTTTTATCTGTTTTTGGTGAATAGCAACTACAGCTAGCAACCGACACTGAGTTACATAATAGCCACGCAGGATTGCTAATTAATGGCCGAAGCAAATATAGTGCTTTTCTCAAAAATAAAATGAGACTTTTTCATGATAATGAGTTGTATATCAAATATAATAAACTGACTAGGAAATATTAAAAGTTAGTTGCTCATATTTGGGCGATTAGTCATGTTTATTGTTATTGATTTCTTCAGCAAAGCATTAGTGGAGTACAATCTATATCAGAGCCCGCTTCTGAACTCATTTTGTAATTTATTTGCACAAAACACTTTCAAGTCTTTCAACTAAAATATAAAGCAACATAAATTCCCGCTTTTACGCAAATATTTTTTATTATTGCCAGCTGGGCAAAGGTATTTACCGCCATGCAGCCTTATTCATGGACAACGCCATCTAGAGGAACGCTAAGAACTAATAAAAAAAACAACTAAAAAAACGCTCATTGAGGTTAAATTTAAAGTAAGTATTCAATGGTTTTAAATATACCTATAAAATCAATATAAATGATATATTTTTGTTGTTATTATTGCAATTATAAAATATAGTAAACATTTCTACATTCTAAACATGAAATTGTAATTCATTTTATTTTTCTTTGTAAATTGGCCGCTTAAAACCTTATGATCGCCAAACTCCTTAGTCTCTTAAAAACACAGACACGGGTAGTTTTAAAAAGAAAACATATGAAATGTAGGTACTCTGTGAACATAATATGGTATGTAATGGATTTTCATACGAACTTCCTGGACAGTTATTCAGATTTCCTAGACACTTTTATTAGCTCGCCAGGATGAAGTGTTTTCTGGTAGGTCTTTATAGTATGTAATGGTATCTAATATAACAATGCATTTTTGAGAAAAAATATATAAATGCGCTATTATTTGTACAGATTAACAAAAAAATTAAAAATAAAAGAATAATGTATACCATCCCCACCCTTATCCCCGAAACCGGTGTATTTAAACATTTTCTAATAATAAAAATTGAGTTTTTTTTTTAAAACACGAATGAGAAATCTTTAATATACCAAAATATTGTTGTAAAACTATATAGTTAAGCAATATTTACATACACCTTAACTCTAAAACTAAAACAAAAAAAAAACATTAAAAAATTACGGTAATCGGTGTTTTACAGATATGTTAAGATTACAGGAAAAATATAGCTGTTAGAAATTTAGGAAAACCGTGGGAAAACCTAAGAATGGAAAAAATCCCCTTTAATAAGGGAAACACTATATACCACCATTAAAAAGTAATTGTTTTATTGATCAATTTTATTTTTTCATGTCGTAAACAGTGTTGAGTAAGATTTTTAAATACCATTTTCTTGACTTTCCCCAAAACTGACGAAATACGAAACCCGACTTGTCTTCTTTGGGCATGTTTCGTGTAGGTTGTCTCGCTCGCGCCACTGTCGAAGCTCGTCGCTCTATCTCTGTCATTCGGTGGCGCGTGTATAAGAAAGAGGTCCATTTTTCAGTTGACAATATAATAACGTACCGTATCTACCCTTTGTTATATGAATGGTCTTGACATTTCCCCAGTAAATGAAACAACCCGTCAACGATTACAAAAGCCTATATTAAGTAGTCAGATCAGAAGACAGGTATCCTGTGTCGCGGGGTGGTGGCGAGCGCGTCGTCCACTGTGAGCAGCAGGTTGAAGGAGAGGAAGAGCGCCGCGGCGGACGTCAGGTGCCACTGGTCGTGGGAGTCGTAGAACTGCAGCGCGGAGCACGCCAGGTTGTGCCGTCGAGACTGCGCCGGGGTTTGCTAATACCACACACAAACATACGCATGAGCATACTATAAAATTAACAAATAGTATTCTATCTCCATACAAACGGGCCGAAAAAAACCCCCCCATACTCAGTTCAACTCGGTTTACGACAGTCGCGCGGTCGCACCACATTACGTACGCACGTTGTCTCTGTGACGCTCCCGCGCATTTTCGTAAATTATGGCACGAAATTACAGAGTAGGTATGTTGTGCATTGTATTGTTGCTTAAATACAACTTTTATAATAATAATATAGCATTATCACATACGTAAACAGTCAGTTGGCAACCCTAGGGCGTGTTTAGGCGCCGATTAGTCTATGGCCGTAGGTATTGATTTCAAGGACACCGCTTAGTTAAACTACTGTTAGGCCTACCATCAGTTTGGTTATTATACACGTTACCGTCGCGTCGGCGTAAAATATTTTGTATGAGAAATGCTAGTTCCTGTAGTAAGCCGCTAGGGGCGCTGCACAAATTCTTATATAAATATTTTATTTTACTGTTGTTACCCAGTATGAATTTGCGATCTAAGTTTCCTTAAAAAATATATATAAAAGCATATATAATAGCATCAACCTGAAAGGCCGTATCAACAAAAATACTGGGTGTAAATAGACTGCTACCATTAAATGAAACCACATATTCTACCGATCATACTGAACCACTTCTCCCAAGAGTCATACCCGCGGACACATGAAGCTGTTTCACGGACGACGCTCTCTCTAATAGAATATGTGGTTTCATTTAATGGTAGCAGTCTATTTACACCCGGTATATCATTTTCATAGGTTTTAGTATAAATATAACTTGTATGCTGTAATGGGAAAAGCATTATTTATACCACTCATACACTTCAAAAGTATGTGAGAAATGCTTCATAACAAATAAACGAAATTTACGCCCTTTTACATTAGCTTACGCCTTTCACGGCTTTGTTAGCTCGTGTTTATTACCGGTGGAGCAACCATAAATTTTGCAGTACATTTTAGAGCTAATAAAAATATTTGCACAAAAAGTGATTTCGGAAAGTCCATAAATACGACCTTTCAGCTATATACCCTCGATATCGTGATAAATAAATGATATATTCCAATAAAATCTTTAAGAAATGGTCCCCTGTATTTCCAAGATTAATAACTAAGCAATCTTTAAGAAGTTCTCATGACGTAAAAAATGACTAAAATGTGAGATTCATCAAGGTCAATATGATGTCACTTAGTATTATTCATGACGTTCGAAATACCACTTTACTTGCTATTGTAATATTAATAAAGTAATTTCTGTGCGTCACTGAGCGTCATATTGAAACAACCTGTTTGTTTACCTTTTACAAGTTCGATAATTATCTTATTAGTTCTGATAAGATTTACCTATACATTCGTTTTCTCACAGTATAGTATACTATAGTAGAACGGGGGAACAAGAACAAAATTGACTTCATAGTGACTGGTTTAAAACTGGCAGTGATCACCGACTTGTCCGAGGCACTCTAAAATACGGACTTGCTCGGAAGGAGACGTCTGGTGAGGCCGAATCCTCATTCTACACTGCTTCAGGCATTCGAAGAAAGCAAAAAGTTTCAATGGGGGAAAATCAAATACTCAATGCGATTGAAACCGCTGGATATACTGAGGAGTACTGACGAGGCCACATATAAACTCGTCAACTCACCGACCATTTGGTCCCCGAGTGCAGGAAGAGCCGCAGCGCAGTGAACCACGCGACATGCGCGAGCACGAAGTAGAGCCACGTGTACACGCGCATGCTCTCTTTGTGTAACAGCTTGATGCTCACGTAGAACAGCAAGTAGAGGATGGTGTTGCCCATGAGGCCACATATAAACTCGTCAACTCACCGACCACTTGGTCCCCGAGTGCAGGAAGAGCCGCAGCGCAGTGAACCACGCGACATGCGCGAGCACCAAGTAGAGCCACGTGTACACGCGCATGCTCTCTGTGTGTAACAGCTTCATGCTCACGTAGAACAGCAAGTAGAGGATGGTGTTACCCATGAGGCCACATATAAACTCGTCAACTCACCGACCACTTGGTCCCCGAGTGCAGGAAGAGCCGCAGCGCAGTGAACCACGCGACATGCGCGAGCACCAAGTAGAGCCACGTGTACACGCGCATGCTCTCTCTGTGTAACAGCTTCATGCTCACGTAGAACAGCAAGTAGAGGATGGTGTTGCCCATGAGGCCACATATAAACTCGTCAACTCACCGACCACTTGGTCCCCGAGTGCAGGAAGAGCCGCAGCGCAGTGAACCACGCGACATGCGCGAGCACCAAGTAGAGCCACGTGTACACGCGCATGCTCTCTCTGTGTAACAGCTTCATGCTCACGTAGAACAGCAAGTAGAGGATGGTGTTGCTCATGAGGCCACATATAAACTCGTCAACTTACCGACCACTTGGTCCCCGAGTCCAGGAAGAGCCGCAGCGCAGTGAACCACGCGACATGCGCGAGCACCAAGTAGAGCCACGTGTACACGCGCATGCTCTCTCTGTGTAACTGCTTCATGCTCACGTAGAACAGCAAGTAGAGGATGGTGTTGCCCTAGAGGCCACATATAAACTCGTCAACTCACCGACCACTTGGTCCCCGAGTGCAGGAAGAGCCGCAGCGCAGTGAACCACGCGACATGCGCGAGCACCAAGTAGAGCCACGTGTACACGCGCATGCTCTCTCTGTGTAACAGCTTCATGCTCACGTAGAACAGCAAGTAGAGGATGGTGTTGCCCATGAGGCCACATATAAACTCGTCAACTCACCGACCACTTGGTCCCCGAGTGCAGGAAGAGCCGCAGCGCAGTGAACCACGCGACATGCGCGAGCACCAAGTAGAGCCACGTGTACACGCGCATGCTCTCTCTGTGTAACAGCTTCATGCTCACGTAGAACAGCAAGTAGAGGATGGTGTTGCTCATGAGGCCACATATAAACTCGTCAACTTACCGACCACTTGGTCCCCGAGTCCAGGAAGAGCCGCAGCGCAGTGAACCACGCGACATGCGCGAGCACCAAGTAGAGCCACGTGTACACGCGCATGCTCTCTCTGTGTAACTGCTTCATGCTCACGTAGAACAGCAAGTAGAGGATGGTGTTGCCCATGAGGCCACATATAAACTCGTCAACTTACCGACCACTTGGTCCCCGAGTCCAGGAAGAGCCGCAGCGCAGTGAACCACGCGACATGCGCGAGCACCAAGTAGAGCCACGTGTACACGCGCATGCTCTCTCTGTGTAACAGCTTCATGCTCACGTAGAACAGCAAGTAGAGGATGGTGTTGCTCATGAGGCCACATATAAACTCGTCAACTTACCGACCACTTGGTCCCCGAGTCCAGGAAGAGCCGCAGCGCAGTGAACCACGCGACATGCGCGAGCACCAAGTAGAGCCACGTGTACACGCGCATGCTCTCTCTGTGTAACAGCTTCATGCTCACGTAGAACAGCAAGTAGAGGATGGTGTTGCTCATGAGGCCACATATAAACTCGTCAACTCACCGACCACTTGGTCCCCGAGTGCAGGAAGAGCCGCAGCGCAGTGAACCACGCGACATGCGCGAGCACCAAGTAGAGCCACGTGTACACGCGCATGCTCTCTCTGTGTAACTGCTTCATGCTCACGTAGAACAGCAAGTAGAGGATGGTGTTGCTCATGAGGCCACATATAAACTCGTCAACTCACCGACCACTTGGTCCCCGAGTGCAGGAAGAGCCGCAGCGCAGTGAACCACGCGACATGCGCGAGCACCAAGTAGAGCCACGTGTACACGCGCATGCTCTCTCTGTGTAACAGCTTCATGCTCACGTAGAACAGCAAGTAGAGGATGGTGTTGCTCATGAGGCCACATATAAACTCGTCAACTCACCGACCACTTGGTCCCCGAGTGCAGGAAGAGCCGCAGCGCAGTGAACCACGCGACATGCGCGAGCACCAAGTAGAGCCACGTGTACACGCGCATGCTCTCTCTGTGTAACAGCTTCATGCTCACGTAGAACAGCAAGTAGAGGATGGTGTTGCTCATGAGGCCACATATAAACTCGTCAACTCACCGACCACTTGGTCCCCGAGTGCAGGAAGAGCCGCAGCGCAGTGAACCACGCGACATGCGCGAGCACCAAGTAGAGCCACGTGTACACGCGCATGCTCTCTCTGTGTAACAGCTTCATGCTCACGTAGAACAGCAAGTAGAGGATGGTGTTGCTCATGAGGCCACATATAAACTCGTCAACTCACCGACCACTTGGTCCCCGAGTGCAGGAAGAGCCGCAGCGCAGTGAACCACGCGACATGCGCGAGCACCAAGTAGAGCCACGTGTACACGCGCATGCTCTCTCTGTGTAACAGCTTCATGCTCACGTAGAACAGCAAGTAGAGGATGGTGTTGCTCATGAGGCCACATATAAACTCGTCAACTCACCGACCACTTGGTCCCCGAGTGCAGGAAGAGCCGCAGCGCAGTGAACCACGCGACATGCGCGAGCACCAAGTAGAGCCACGTGTACACGCGCATGCTCTCTCTGTGTAACAGCTTCATGCTCACGTAGAACAGCAAGTAGAGGATGGTGTTGCTCATGAGGCCACATATAAACTCGTCAACTCACCGACCACTTGGTCCCCGAGTGCAGGAAGAGCCGCAGCGCAGTGAACCACGCGACATGCGCGAGCACCAAGTAGAGCCACGTGTACACGCGCATGCTCTCTCTGTGTAACAGCTTCATGCTCACGTAGAACAGCAAGTAGAGGATGGTGTTGCTCATGAGGCCACATATAAACTCGTCAACTCACCGACCACTTGGTCCCCGAGTGCAGGAAGAGCCGCAGCGCAGTGAACCACGCGACATGCGCGAGCACCAAGTAGAGCCACGTGTACACGCGCATGCTCTCTCTGTGTAACAGCTTCATGCTCACGTAGAACAGCAAGTAGAGGATGGTGTTGCTCATGAGGCCACATATAAACTCGTCAACTCACCGACCACTTGGTCCCCGAGTGCAGGAAGAGCCGCAGCGCAGTGAACCACGCGACATGCGCGAGCACCAAGTAGAGCCACGTGTACACGCGCATGCTCTCTCTGTGTAACAGCTTCATGCTCACGTAGAACAGCAAGTAGAGGATGGTGTTGCTCATGAGGCCACATATAAACTCGTCAACTCACCGACCACTTGGTCCCCGAGTGCAGGAAGAGCCGCAGCGCAGTGAACCACGCGACATGCGCGAGCACCAAGTAGAGCCACGTGTACACGCGCATGCTCTCTCTGTGTAACAGCTTCATGCTCACGTAGAACAGCAAGTAGAGGATGGTGTTGCCCTAGAGGCCACATATAAACTCGTCAACTCACCGACCACTTGGTCCCCGAGTGCAGGAAGAGCCGCAGCGCAGTGAACCACGCGACATGCGCGAGCACCAAGTAGAGCCACGTGTACACGCGCATGCTCTCTCTGTGTAACAGCTTCATGCTCACGTAGAACAGCAAGTAGAGGATGGTGTTGCTCATGAGGCCACATATAAACTCGTCAACTCACCGACCACTTGGTCCCCGAGTGCAGGAAGAGCCGCAGCGCAGTGAACCACGCGACATGCGCGAGCACCAAGTAGAGCCACGTGTACACGCGCATGCTCTCTCTGTGTAACAGCTTCATGCTCACGTAGAACAGCAAGTAGAGGATGGTGTTGCTCATGAGGCCACATATAAACTCGTCAACTCACCGACCACTTGGTCCCCGAGTGCAGGAAGAGCCGCAGCGCAGTGAACCACGCGACATGCGCGAGCACCAAGTAGAGCCACGTGTACACGCGCATGCTCTCTCTGTGTAACAGCTTCATGCTCACGTAGAACAGCAAGTAGAGGATGGTGTTGCTCATGAGGCCACATATAAACTCGTCAACTCACCGACCACTTGGTCCCCGAGTGCAGGAAGAGCCGCAGCGCAGTGAACCACGCGACATGCGCGAGCACCAAGTAGAGCCACGTGTACACGCGCATGCTCTCTCTGTGTAACAGCTTCATGCTCACGTAGAACAGCAAGTAGAGGATGGTGTTGCTCATGAGGCCACATATAAACTCGTCAACTCACCGACCACTTGGTCCCCGAGTGCAGGAAGAGCCGCAGCGCAGTGAACCACGCGACATGCGCGAGCACCAAGTAGAGCCACGTGTACACGCGCATGCTCTCTCTGTGTAACAGCTTCATGCTCACGTAGAACAGCAAGTAGAGGATGGTGTTGCTCATGAGGCCACATATAAACTCGTCAACTCACCGACCACTTGGTCCCCGAGTGCAGGAAGAGCCGCAGCGCAGTGAACCACGCGACATGCGCGAGCACCAAGTAGAGCCACGTGTACACGCGCATGCTCTCTCTGTGTAACAGCTTCATGCTCACGTAGAACAGCAAGTAGAGGATGGTGTTGCTCATGAGGCCACATATAAACTCGTCAACTCACCGACCACTTGGTCCCCGAGTGCAGGAAGAGCCGCAGCGCAGTGAACCACGCGACATGCGCGAGCACCAAGTAGAGCCACGTGTACACGCGCATGCTCTCTCTGTGTAACAGCTTCATGCTCACGTAGAACAGCAAGTAGAGGATGGTGTTGCCCATGAGGCCACATATAAACTCGTCAACTCACCGACCACTTGGTCCCCGAGTGCAGGAAGAGCCGCAGCGCAGTGAACCACGCGACATGCGCGAGCACCAAGTAGAGCCACGTGTACACGCGCATGCTCTCTCTGTGTAACAGCTTCATGCTCACGTAGAACAGCAAGTAGAGGATGGTGTTGCTCATGAGGCCACATATAAACTCGTCAACTCACCGACCACTTGGTCCCCGAGTGCAGGAAGAGCCGCAGCGCAGTGAACCACGCGACATGCGCGAGCACCAAGTAGAGCCACGTGTACACGCGCATGCTCTCTCTGTGTAACAGCTTCATGCTCACGTAGAACAGCAAGTAGAGGATGGTGTTGCTCATGAGGCCACATATAAACTCGTCAACTCACCGACCACTTGGTCCCCGAGTGCAGGAAGAGCCGCAGCGCAGTGAACCACGCGACATGCGCGAGCACCAAGTAGAGCCACGTGTACACGCGCATGCTCTCTCTGTGTAACAGCTTCATGCTCACGTAGAACAGCAAGTAGAGGATGGTGTTGCCCATGAGGACGGCCAGCAGGTGGCGCGCCAGGTCCTTATTATGCTCGATCATACTGGAAGGTAACCTTATCTGTAACATGAATTCGAGCCACGATCTGGACTGTAATAAGTAATAATTAAATCTCATCATCTCTAAATCAACACATAAATATATGTAGATCCAGACCGTGGCTCAGTTCTATTAAACAGAGTAACCCTAGGTCCCCATAAAATTACGTAACATACATAAAAAAGAACAGTGAGATGGCATTTTAATAGTTTATGCTGAAACGCATTGAACATGATAACAAATATTATAACTTAAATGAAATCAAATTAATGCAAATAAAAGAAATATATGTTAATTTGTGTTTTAACCGTATCTTTTACATATACAAATACATAAGTTCAGTGCCTCGACCCCACAAAAAGTTAACCTAAACACAATGATTTATTTTTCCTAAAGCGATCGTGGCCAATTATGCCGAATTTCAGCCTAAACAAGCTTTTTGACTTAAAAACAAACAAAAGAAGTCGACTAAACGGATTCCTGTCGTATAGAGGAAACTGTTTAAAAAAATCGTTTAATTAGATTACCCATAGACGGCGAGCGCCCAGTTGGCCACGTTAGCTATAGCGAGCAGTATAGCGCGCGCTGTGTGTGTTGGCAACAGCGCGCGTCGTCCCTCCGAGCGCAGGTGAGACCATGCGCGTGCGCATGTCTGGCTGTCTGTTGACAAAAATACGAAAACTTACGTTGTAGTGCGTATGGGAACTGTGAGTATAAAAGACAGTGACTTTTTTTTTTTACTTTGAAACTACCTATATTTCAATTTGGTTAAAATTTCTTGAGGTGTGGCAAAAATTTAATATTATCTTTAACTAGGCAAGTAATAGTAGATTGTTATACAAGGGAGGCAAGTTATCAACCGCACCTGAGATATTTAGGCGCACGCACGAGCGAAGCGAGCGAGGGTGCTTATAGTTCGAGGGTGCAATTGATCACTTACACGTGTGTGTGACACTCTACTTTTCATCACTAATGCGAGGAATTAAAAAAAAAAAACAAAATTACAACATGATGATTAACTGCACCACACCTCTACCTCTTTTGTAGGACATGGTATAAGATTTTACAATAAACTTCCAGAGGAGGTCCTTAGTTTGCCTGAAAATAAGTTTAAATTATACATTAAACAGGGACTACTTAAAAAAGCTTATTATAAAATCAAAGATTATCTGGACGATAATGAAGCATGGTGTAATAAATAATAATAATCATTATCAAAATTGTGAGTCATAATTAGCAAATTTTAATACGAAATGTTTGATTCCTCTAAAGGCTAATCTTAAGCCCTTTATAGTTAACTAATATGTAAACTGACTTTGCTGTAAAAGGTAATAGACAATGTAAGACGGATTGACTAAGATCAATTTTTTTTTTTTCTCTTGGACATAATTCCTATGGTTTTATATTTGCCTTTACTTATGTAGGTATAAGAAAATTGTATAGATTAAGTTTATGTTACAAATGAAAAAATTCATGTTTGCTAAGTTTCTTGCTCTTCTTATTAGCAATACTAATCGAATGGTGCGGATGTTTAGGCATTATGTATACATAATATTTTTATTCCTAGATTTCTCTATTTTATGTAGGTGTATAATTAAATTTTTGTAGCCCAACCTAAATATTTTTTGTATGTATTTCCCTTATTAGTATATTCATATTATTTTTTTTATATTTTTTTTATTCTAAAGATATTTATTGTAATGATTAACTTTGACTTGTAGAAAGTATACTTTATGTATCTATTTTACAAAATAAATATTTTGTTTTGATTTGATTTGATACACTGCACATGTGTGTACTTGTTTCACAGTAATTATATTTTCTCAAAAATACATTGTAATATTAGTTACCATTACATACTGTAAAGACCTACCAGAAAATACTTCATCCCGGCGAGCTATTAAAAGTGTCCAGGAAATCTGAACAATGCCAGGAAATACGTATGAAAATCTATTACATACCATATGTTCACAGAGTATATGTTTTCTTTTTAAAACTATCCGTGTCTATGTTTATAAGAGACTAAAGAGGTTATTCTCGTTGTTTTTTTTTTCTTTAGTTCTTAGCGTTCCTCTAGATCAGGGGTTGGCAGCCAGTCGGCCCGTGAATCACTTCGGTACGGCCCGTAAGGTTCTCGCACCTCACTTACTCAGTCTTTGTGTAAGCAAATATCTTCCATTCTGAACTATAGAAAAAGCTAGCATTGTTTTCGGTTAACGGATGCGCATTTAGACGCGATACTGCGCATTTCCACATGTTAAATGGAAGCGAACATACAAAACCGTGCAAGCCAAATGCAGCCGCAAAAATTGCATTCGTTTTTTACTGATCATTATTTGTTAACTACAATAAATATGAAACCAAATTAACAAATAAGTATGTTTTATTTATTTAACACCGATGAAGATATAGCCCGCTGAAGTTCCGCGTGTCGTCACATCTAAGTACAATTTTACTTAGAAGTGACGTCATTTTCCCCCACTCCCAAACTTTGACGCGCATTATCTCTGTCATTTTTTGTTTGATTGACAAAAGAAAAAATACGTGTCCAATATTTTTTGATAATCTAAATGACGGACTAAATAGAATAATATTTTGTTTACCCTGTGCATAAGCCTATTGTGATGTTCCACTTTTACCGCATAAAAACTATCAAAGAGTACCCTCTGTGTCCATGAGAATGAATAAGGCTACTAATAATATTATATTTACTATAATTAAGCACCTAAATAAGAACAAAAGCCCCGGTATAGACGGTATAAGGACTAGGGATTTGATTTGTATTAATAATAAAAATACTCCGGTAATTACACACCTAACAAATTCGTGTATCTCCACTTCCTCTACCCCGATAAGTTGAAAACTGGCATTATCAGACCCATACATAAAAAAGGATCATATATGGATATTAGCGACTACAGACCTATTAACATATTACCTAGCATTGATAAAATTATTGAACGATTTTTTTGTAACGAAATAAATAAGTTCTTATCTAAAAATAGTATAATTAACAGTGAACAATATGGATTCCAAAAGGGCCGTAACACATCCCAGCTTTTATCAAGCTTTACAGATGAGGTCAACGGGGACTTAAGCAAAGCATTTGACGTGCTTCAGTATGATCCCTTATTCTCTTATTTTTATTATATGGATATCCATCCATCCATCCATCAGCCTGTTCCATCCACTGCTGGACATAGGCCTTTCCAGGATTTCGCCACTCTTGGAAGAAATGCCCATACTCACACACGCTGGGCAGGCGGGTTGGTGAGCGCGGTGCCGAAACCCTCGCACCAGTGACGCCGCTGCCCGACGAAGTAGTCTTCTCACAAACCTCTTTCTGGGGCGTGGGGAGTCAGTATCGGGGCTGAGCCCCCTGTCTGAAGTGGCTACCGCTGCCCATGACTATGGGCAGGTCTGTGATGATGATGCCCGAGGGCGTCCGGTGGAGTGTCCGGTGGCCTGTTGCTCGACTCACAAGGGAGGAGCTACGAGGTGCCCGGCTACTCTTCTCTCTTCCAGTTGACGTAGGAAGGTAGGATTGGTCAGGATGATGTCGAGAAGCCTCGTCATCTCATCCCGTTCCTCCTCCTCCTCCTAGTACGTCTGTGGGGACTCCGCTGGTGCTGCGGTGTCCATGGTCGTCGTGGGGGCGGGGTGCTCTGCCGTGGCCTTCTTTGGTTTCCTCCTGGTCCTCTTCCTTCGAGACTTCAGCGCGTTGTTCCTGGCCGTAGGCGGGTTCGCCTCGGCCACGAGCGAAGACGGCGCCGTCGTCTCTCGGGGTTGCGGTTGGGAGGTGGGCAGCTCCTTGGGTTTGGGGTCGGTCGCCGTTAGAGCGACGGTTCCCGCCTTTTTGTTCCGGGCCTCCCTCCGGAACACGGGGCAGGAGGTATTGTTAGCTGCGTGTGGACCCGCGCAGTTTGCGCAGGCCGCAGGCTCTTTCCTCGGGCGTGGGCATTCTCGGGCCAGGTGCTCTTCACCGCAGCGCACGCAGGCCCTGGTGCGATGGCAGTTATGGGAGGAGTGGCGGAACTGCTGGCACCTGTGGCACTGCGCAGGCCCCCGCTTCCCCCTCCAGGCTTCAACTTTGATGCCTGGCATGTGCATGAGTTCGGTGATCTGAAGAATATGCAGCCGGGGCGCCCCGCTCTCGCCCTAATCGGCTTGCAATATTCGGCCTCGACAGGGCTTCCATCAGTTCTTCCGGCTCGGTGTTCGCCGGGAGACCTCGGATGGCCATCTTGAGGGTCCTCTCCGCTGGTGGCGAGTAGGAGAACCACTTGTCGCCTTCCTCTGTTGTGAGTCGTGTTAGATACGACTGCACAATTCGGAATTCGTCGGCATCCGTTGGGGTGAAACGCACGCCCCTTTGAAAGGCGCGCGCGTTCGGGGCTCGTCTTATCTGCTGCGTCATCTCCCTGATGTGCAGCCGCCAGTTGGGCAGCGTGTCCACGACCATGGGAGGGTATCGTAGCTTCTTGGGAGCAGTCGCGACGGAGGGCGTCGCGATGGCGGGCGTCGCGACGGAGGGCGTCGCGGCGGAGGGCGTCGCGGCGGAGGGCGTCGCGGGCGGAGGGCGTCGCGGCGGAAGGCCCCGCGACGGAGGGCGTCGCGGGCGGAGGCACCGCGGCGGCGGGCGGCGCGGAAATGGGCTGTGCGTCAGTCCGTTTCGCGGGTGGACGCGGTCGGACGGCGCGCGGCGTCTGGGTGGGCGGGTTGGCGCGGTGTTGTGGTGCAGGCGGCTGGCGTGCGGCTGCTTGGGCGTACGACGCTATTGGGCGTGGCAGTCTTGATGTCGGGCTTGAGAAGGCAGGAGGTGCGCCGCAGGCGCGCTTCCCCTCGGTCTCCTCACTGCTCTCGGTCCTGGCCCGCTTGCGTTCCCTCTGAGGAAGGGGCGGCAGGTTGAGCGGCATTGAGGCAGCGAGCTGGCGAGTCTCAGCAACTAGTTGCGAGGTCTCGAGCACAGCTGGGTCCTCTTCGGCAGTCACGTTGGGACGGTGGTCACAGAGGTACGCTTCCATTGTCTATAGCAATCCCTCCGAGAGGTATTTGCTACGACGGAGGCGAGATGTAATCATCTCGTCCCATTCGAGCCCACATCTCGGAGAGACGGGATGCTCGAAGACAAATGGGTAGGCGTACTCCGTGCTGGTGGACATGACGAACACGTCGGCTTCAGATCCAGCGTTCAGGTCGTGGGATGAGTGCGCACGTCTTGAGCTGGAGGCTTCGCTGGGGGTGGAGCGTCGGCTTGAGGCGTCCGAGCCCTGAGAAGGGCTGTTGCTGCCGCTCATTATGAGTGAGCGGCGGCTGCGGGGGGGTGATACGCGTGCGATCTATGAGTCGTGGCGAATGCCAGTCCCCATGCCCCTTTCCTCGGTGATTTCCGCTGGTGGTAGGCCGAGGCAGGAAGCGCAGAGAGCGGCACCACAACTCAGGCGCTCTAGAGGTGTATGATGATCCCCTCCGTTTAGCTGAGGCGCGGGCGCGATTAGCGGAAAATATTAAAAAATAACATTTCGCGAATGCGCAACGAGAGATAGGTCCGTGCACGGCGAGCGTTCAGGCAATCCGCCGCTGCCCGTCACCAGTCTGTTTTATATAAGGGCCGGCAATTGGGGATGGATATACCGCCATCCATCGGTCCCAGGCAATGGTGGGCCGCCTGGTTTTTTTTTGCCTGAGAGCTGTCCTCTTACTCTCCCCCGAATAACTTCGGGAGGATTTCCGAGTAAGATGGTGGTACCTCCACAGTCGAGCCCGGCATTAAAATAAAATTATTATTATTATTATAATAAATCCATTTATTTTTTATTTTTGGCCTCACTACAATACTAATAAACCATATAATAAAAAATAATATAATAAACATTCATTTCACAGACGCAACTTTTTTATAATTAATTGAAATAGGCGTTACTTTGCGGAAATCCATCACTAATATCCATAAGTTACGACTTTTTTACTACTTATTATTTTACTACTAAAATTATTCACCAAAGCGATAGTTTTTAGTTAAGGGATTTGACATAACAATTCACATTTTTTTATGAAATAGTAGAAACAATAAATATGAACCTGCAATGACCTGCTCTATGGGGGGGGGGTGCTGCAGGACGACGACTGCTTTGTCTGTTTTTTGGGGCCATTTCAAACAAACCACAGACCGATTCTAAAACGAGGGCACACACCAAAAAATTACAAAAAAAAAGAAAAAAAAAGCCATAATATGGCAAGTAACATGTTGCGGCTGCAAAATTTTATCCATAATATGGCGTAACACACCACAGAGGTTATGACTCCATTAAATGGAATAAAATTTGCAGTTATTAGAGACAATATTAACAAAACAATTAAATTTATTGCATAAATCATGGTTTAGGGATGAATAAAGCTGAATCTTTGCAGTCATAAAAACTTCGTTCAACTCGTTCAGTCAAACGAATAAGTTCCTGGAATAAAAAGTACAAGAATTTGTGTAAAACGAATAAAGATGATATTCTATTAAGAACCATCAATCGAATCCATTGAATAAAAAAAGAATAAGTATGATTAATTAGAATGTTTTAAAAACGAGGTAATATGTAAACGATCCTTTCGTAATAAATTTAATTTTCCTTTACCTCAAAAGCCCTTGAGAATGCTTACAAGCGAAACTGGTTGGGCGTAGTGACATAATATAATTTGGTGTTACAAATACAAGCTTTTAATTGCAACAATGATACATTCATATATTTCCAATATATGAGGATTTTTTATTTATTTACTGGTAACCCCTGGAGGATTTTATTTTTTATGTTGTGTGGCAAAGGTACCCATATCATGCAGCCTAGTAACACCCTGCGCTTGTACAGACCATTCATCATAACTTGTCCCTTGCCGTCATGTTGGCATCACTGCTTGTCAAGTTTTGCTGTCATTGTAGTTGTCAGTCAGATTTTCCAAAATTATTTGATAAAATTATGTATTATTATTGCCAAAGCCGTTGAACAATAGTGCAAAAGAGATTGTGTTGAAGGTACGCCTATTGTGAAAGAGAAAATGCAAACAATGCACCGTGATTCCTCTTGATCAGGTTCTATCTCGTGTCAGTGCCATGACAGGTTAGTAAAATAGGGTAACCAGCTTTAAAAATAAAGCCAATTTCATGGGCAAATAATAATTAGCTATTCACGTTTGCAGGCATATTGGAAAAAAACGTTCACATTAAGTCGCCTGGAAAAAATCGTCAAAAACGTAAAAAAACGGGAGCTCGACGATTTAGAACAAACGTCGTCGAGCTAGAACAAGAAACAAAAAAACCGTTTTAGTACAGAGATATATGTATAGATATTCATACCATTGGATCATACGTATTGTTTGCGAAACACAAATCAATAAATAATTGATAATTTTGAAATTTTCATTCGGTATATTTTATTTCCATTAAAGAGTAGTTAATGTATAAAAAAACGCAGTTAAGTAAATATTAGGAATGTGTAGTAAGGTGAATGCTACGTGAGCTATTGGCGTCATAGACGTACAAAAAAGAGGACGGAGTCTCCGCTAATGAACAACTGAAGCATAGCAATGGCGGCGATTTACAAGTGTGTGAGTGGATTTACTAATGAAAATAGGCTTACTATGATGTGAATGTGTGCGTGCCGGGCTCGTGTGCACACGAGAGTGTACTATGGCTGCTTCAGTTTTGGGTTAGCGAAATTCCTTCCGCCTCTTTGTACTTTCATGGCTTCAATTTTAGTTTTAGTACTGTCAAAACATAATTTTTTCCAAAGTAATATAGCTTTTGTTGTTATTGTTAACACTATTTAAATAGTTGTTTACATAATAGTAATTCATAAACAATAACAGACTCACCAAGTTTCAGCTTCCCGAAGAAGTATATCTTGAGAGTGAGAAAGAAGCACGACGCGAGATGTAACATCGTGAAGATCGCCCAGAACGCTACAGACGAGTACAGGATACCGCACAGACCTGACATACAAACATATACTATTAGTTATAGTATTAGTATCACGGTTCTGGGACAACTTGACCATGCAGAGTACCGCTATCACTTACATGAACGTACAAGGACGGAGTTCAGGACAGTTACAATACGGGATACGTAATGTTACCTATAGCCATAATGAGCGCGAGCAGCAGGAAGGTGGTGTGAGCGCGCGCGTTCACGTCCGGGTGCCGGTTCTGGTACAACTTGACCATGCAGAGTACCGCTATCACTTACATGAACGTACAAGGACGGAGTTCAGGACAGTTACAATACGGGATACGTAATGTTACCTATAGCCATAATGAGCGCGAGCAGCAGGAAGGTGGTGTGAGCGCGCGCGTTCACGTCCGGGTGCCGGTTCTGGTACAACTTGACCATGCAGAGTACCGCTATCACGTACATGAACGTACAAGTACGGAGTTCAGGACAGTTACAATACGGGATACGTAACGTTACCTATAGCCATAATGAGCGCGAGCAGCAGGAAGGTAGTGTGAGCGCGCGCGTTCACGTCCGGGTGCCGGTTCTGGTACAACTTGACCATGCAGAGTACCGCTATCACGTACATGAACGACGAGTCTGCGGACAACACATCATTCACATTAATAAATACATTGGCGAGGTTTTTAATAACTTGTAACACCTCTGACACCTCGGGGATTCATGTTGTAACGTTATGTATATCGTTCCACCATGATGATAATTAATCGAGAATTGCCACGTGGTCTTCAGACAACCGTCAACTGGACAGACAAAAACGCTGAAACCTGTTACCGAGATCCGTACTTGAACTAACCGAACTGGAAGTTCATGTTGTTGGGACAGAGATGGTAGCAGCTGGACAGCGCCCCCTCCATCACCAGCGCCAGCCCCATCGAGTAGAACAGCCCGTGGTGCTGCGGGATGCCCAGCTCCTGCACACAGAACCCTGCACTCACCGAACTGGAAGTTCATCTTGTTGGGACAGAGATGGTAGCAGCCGGACAGCGCCCCCTCCATCACCAGCGCCAGCCCCATCGAGTAGAACAGCCCGTGGTGCTGCGGGATGCCCAGCTCCTGCACACAGAACCCTGCACTCACCGAACTGGAAGTTCATCTTGTTGGGACAGAGATGGTAGCAGCCGGACAGCGCCCCCTCCATCACCAGCGCCAGCCCCATCGAGTAGAACAGCCCGTGGTGCTGCGGGATGCCCAGCTCCTGCACACAGAACCCTGCACTCACCGAACTGGAAGTTCATCTTGTTGGGACAGAGATGGTAGCAGGCGGACAGCGCCCCCTCCATCACCAGCGCCAACCCCATCGAGTAGAACAGCCCGTGGTGCTGCGGGATGCCCAGCTCCTGGATTTTGAAACTTTAATGACTAAGACTCATTTATAAAACTGTTATGATGTCAACTCACTCTAACGCGTGATTACAAAAGCCTGTTGATTTCGGCCAGGTACTTGGCCCAAACACTCGGGCTTTTAAAGTAGACACGCTCACTTTAATCCCCAGAGCGTTTGGGCCAACCAACAGGCTATTAGAGTTGATGAATCGGTTTACTCCAACTACAAAAGCCCGAGTGATTCCGCCAGCGTGTGTTTGTCTCTAACAGGAAATTGTAGTGCAGGTATGTTTACTCTAAAAGCCAGAGCGTTACGCCAAATTCAATGCACAAAGCAATAGTCGATATGCAGATCTAAAAACTCTTAAACAGTTGCGCTAATTCCTTTTACATATTGCCATGAACATTGTATAACTTAAACTTAGCATTTATTACTTAGTTGATAATCTGACTATCAAAAAAGTGATAAACTATATGAGACAGGTGGATGATGTTTTGCTTGTATTTTAACTTACTACCTCATTAGACAAGTAGACTAAGATATATTTTTTTTTTTTCCTCATGACACAATTTCCCTCTGTCTTTTATATTTTTATCCTTTTTTAATACATTGTTTAGTATTATTTTATATAAGTTAAAAAAAGCTGTCATAGTATTAAGCCATATTCAGGAAAAAAAATACTGATAAAAAAGACATGATCTTGCTAAGTTTCTTGCCCTTCTTCTTAGCAAGATTAATCGAAGGGCGGATTTAGGCATTATATCTATTTATAGTTTATTTATCTATTAACTTATTTATTCATTGAATTATGTAGGTATGTATATACAATATTTTAATTTCTTACTTATGTTAGTATATATTTGGCTAGGCATTATATTTATTTAGGGTCTATTCAGTTTATTTATCAACTTATATATTAATTGCATTGTGTAGTTATAATAACATTCGTATTCCAATAAGTCTTTATTTTATGCATTTAACTTTTGTAGCCCAACTTAAATATAGTTTTTTTTATATATTTCCCGTATCATATTTGTTAATCATAAAATATTATTTTTATACAGATTAGATTTGACATGTAAAACGTATACTTTATGTATCTATTTTACAAATAAACAATTTGAATTTGAATCTAAGGTTGTTATTAATTTAACACGTTCGAAAACGTTCTGCGGATATGAAATGCCATACGCGTGACAGAGATAGCGCGCTGTTTATTACTTTCTTCTTAAATGTTATTAGTAACACGTATATTTTATTTGAATATTTGAATGCCCCGGCCCCAGATTTTAGCTTTTGTCACGACACCTTTCCCGGTGTACAATTACTAGCACAAAGATCCCAAATCTACGAACTTGATCACCGAAATGAAACTCTTGTTCGGAACGAGAATATTTAATCAGTAACATTTAAAAGTATTAACATTGTGCGGTGAGACAAACGATACCGCGAGTCAGGCTACAGCTCACGCCATCTACATTAGAACTGGTGAAACTGAAGCTTCACGGTTGAACATTCCGCCCACCAAGGACTTGGTCCTTCACCGCCCACCATGACAGAATCAAAAATGCAAACAACTACTTATATTGTGAGTACAATGCAATTGTCTCCTTATCTTAACTATGAAAAATAACCATAAACGTGAACACAATCAAATGTTACCTAATTAACAAAATACTACATACTAATTAACTGTAAGTAAAGGACATAGTTTAGAAACTGGACGCTTCATCTCGGAGCCATTACAACGCAGGGTAACTACTCGTGTTATATTATCTTTACCCGGGTGTAATTGCGTGATTTTTCCTAATAGCCACCTAGCTGGAGGCAAATTGTTTTCCCTAACTATAACTATGTCACCTGCCTTTGGTTCAGGTATTTTACTTGCCCATTTATATCGGTGAAAGAACTGTGTCAGATATTCATTTGACCATCTACGCCAAAAGTTTTGCACAATACGTTGCGTCAATTGCCACCGTCGTAAACTACCGACATTTTCATGCTCAAAATTATGCTCAGGTGGAAGTACCAGTGGTTCTCCGACTAAAAAATGTCCAGGAGTCAATGGCATTGGATCATTTGGATCCATACTAGCTCGAGATAGAGGTCTGGAGTTCAGGCATGCCTCAATCTGGGATAAAACAGTTGTCATTTCTTCAAATGTTAGAGTTGAATCTCCGATGACGCGTTTCAGATGATGCTTGGTACTCTTTATACCTGCTTCCCACAAACCCCCGAAGTTAGGCGCATGGGGGGGGATAAAATGCCATTGTGTTCCATTATTTGCCAAACCTGCTGCAATTTCCATACCTATCGACGATTTTTCACTAGAAAATAAACCTTTTAATTCTCTGGAGGCACCTACGAAATTCGTTCCATTGTCGCTCCAAACGTCACTGCAATGGCCACGTCTAGCCACGAAGCGTTTGAATGCTGCTAGGAACCCCTGAGATGTGTAGTCAGAAACAGCCTCAATATGTACGGCTCTTGTCACCATACAAACAAACAAACATATATAGCCTTTATATGAGCGCTGTCCACGGCCCTTTGATACTCTTATATTAATCGGCCCGGCGTAATCAACACCTGACTTTAAAAAAGGCTTACTTGGTGTGACTCTACAAGATGGTAATTCGCCCATAAGTTGATGTTGAGAGACAGCTGCGTGTCTAATGCAAGTCACGCAATTGTGAACATGGGTTTTTATTAAATTTTTAGATCTTAAAATCCAGTATTTCGAGCGCACATAATTCATCATCAATTGAGGGCCACCATGTAATGTTTTCTCGTGGGAATCCTCTACGATCAACTTAGCCAAATGGCTGTCTTGATGAATAATCACCGGATGCTTTTTATGCAATTTTAAACCTTCTGCCTTCTGCAGTCGACCACCAACTCTCAGAATTCCTTTCTCATCAAGAAAGGGATTTAGTGATGAGATCGTGCTCTTTTTATTTACCGAGCTATTCTCAGATAGATCCTTAATCTCCTTGGCAAACCATTGAAGCTGACTTCTACGGATGCAAGAATCCAAGGCATCTCTGATTTCAGACGCTAACAGGTAAGTAGGTTTGCTATACACACCACTATGTTTTGAAGGTAAGAGACGTCTGCAATAAGCAATTACTCTAAAAAGCTTTCTTAGAGTAGAAAACTTCGCCATAAAATCTTCTTTGTCATCTAGAGCAACCGAATGGTGAGCTTTAACAGACTTCTTTTCAAGTTCGGTTGTTTCTTGTTTTGATTGTGAATACGGTATAGCCTCTGTTTTCAACCACAATGGTCCTTCTTTCCACAGCTGATCCCTCAAAAGCTCCGAGGGCAACAAACCTCTTGAAGCACAATCAGCTGGGTTCTCTTTCGACTGCACGTGTGACCATTGGGAGTGGTCTATACTGTCCAATATTGCTGAAGTACGATTGGCAACAAAGGTCTTCCATCGACTCGGGTGATCCTTTAGCCATGCCAACACTACTGTTGAGTCTGTCCACGCGTGCAAATTGGATTTGTCTATTTGCAAAACATCAGCGACTTCAATCATTATCTTTGTAAGTAAAACCGCACCGCACAACTCCAACCGTGGAATTGATAGCTGTTTGATTGGAGCTACCTTTGTTTTAGCAGTTACCAATGTCGAATGAATTTCACCCTTAGAATCAACAACTCTGATGTATACAGCTGCAGCAAATGCAACATTGGACGCGTCGCAAAAGCCGTGAATTTCGACCGATACATCATCATTTGTTGTATGAAGCCACCGAGGTATATGAAAATTATCCAGCCTCAACAGTTCTTTGCGGTACGTATCCCATTCGTCTAGAAGTTGAGGTGGTAGCTCTTCATCCCATTCTAAACCAGCAATCCACAATTTCTGGATGAATACTTTCGACGTAATGATGCACGGTGCTATCCAGCCTAATGGGTCGTACAGACGTGATATTTCAGAGATAACTTTTCTTTTAGTTAGAGGTCTGGTCATTGGAGCGAGCTGTACTGTATAGAAGAACTCATCGGCATTCCGGTTCCAGGTAAGTCCCAAAACCTTAGTTACTCTGTCCTCCGTCTTTATTTCTACATCTTCTCCTGTATTTTCCTTCAAACCTTCCAACAACCTTTCTTTGTTACTCGTCCATTTCTGCAACTCAAACCCCCCTTTTCTTAAAAGTCCATTTAGTTGTTTATACACCTCTACTGCTTCTTTTTCAGTTTCGCAACCAGTCATTACGTCGTCCATATAAAAGTCATTTAGCACTCTTTCTGCAGCCAATGGAAATGAGTGACCTTCGTCATGAGCTGTTTGCTGTAACGCTTTGACTGCAAGATACGGAGCGCTTGATGTGCCGAATGTTACCCTAAGAAGTCTGTAATCCTGAACTTCAGAATGAATATTTTCCCTCCAGACAATTCTTTGGAAATCTGTATGATCTTCCGTGACTTTGACCATACGGTACATTTTGATTATGTCTCCAGCGAGACATACAGGGTGTTTACGCCACTTCATTACTATATGCCGTAAGTCAGCCTGTAACGCAGGCCCCACCATCAATGTATCGTTCAAAGAAACCCCATTGGTTCCCTTACAAGACGCATCGAAAACCACTCTAGTTTTGGTTGTAGTTTTATCTTCCCTGATCACGGCGTGGTGTGGTAAATAAACGGCATCAGGTTTATCCTTCTGATCTTCCGGAACTATTTCCATGTGACCCATTTGTAAATATTCATTCATCACATCAGAATACTTCTGTTTAAGCTGCAAATTATTCGAAAACTTGCGCTCTAGTGCCATAAATCTTTTTACAGCTATAGTTTTAGACTTGCCATATTTACAAAGTGGATCAGTATCTTTGAAAGGAAGACTGACTATATAACGCCCATCAGTATCCCTTTTTGTATTCTTGTTAAAATGTTCCTCACAAGCTTGTTCTTCTAGTGTCAGAATCTTTTCCACCATAGTTTCGGACTCCATCTCCCAGAATTTCTTAAGTTGAATGTCCTCTTCGATCTTAGTGTGCATGCTAACGATGGAGTTGTGTGGGTTTTTGTCATTTTTTCCCACTTTCCCGGACAGAATCCAGCCAAGACAGGTATTCTGTGCTAACGGAGAGCCTGGAGGACCTCTCATCAAGCCTTCTTTCATAATATGGCCATACACCTCGGCCCCCAATAAAATATCTATTTTATTTGGTGTGTTGAAATTCGGATCCGCTAAACTTATTTCTTGCAAGTGTGGCCAATCAGCAAAAGTGAAGTGAAGTTTTCTATCAGGCAAAATTGAAGTCAAGGTTCGCAGTACATGTGCCTTTACCTGTAGAGTGAATGTAGGATCATACAGGGACTGAATATTTACCATGACCACAGATTTTGAAGTCAAGCCACCTGTATCTCCTCCTATTCCCGATATTATACTTTTGCTTCTATCTTTTTTCAATTGCAGTAATTGTACTGCTGCCTCCGATATGAAAGACGCCTGGGACCCCTGATCCAAAAGCGATCTTAACAACATCGGTAACCCATTTTTCGACTCAGCCTTAACAATTGCTGTGGCCAATAAAACATGATTGGCATTTCCTGAAGAAAAATGAGCTGAAATATTAGGTGTTTCGATCTCGTTCTGTGTCACTACTGACGTTGGTACTACTCCAGCACTATTGCTTTTAATGCTAGTTTCGATCCCTCCATCTGCATTGACAAATTTGGGATGCAATAAAGAATGATGTTTTCTATGGCATATACGACATTTGGTTGACACACGGCAATTTTTTACGGAATGATTTCCAGCTAGGCAATTGAAACATAAACCCATCGATTGTACCATACCACGACGGTGTTCAGTATCCTCCTTAATAAATCTTTTACAACTACCTAACTTGTGATCTTCTGAGCAAACAGGACAAGATACAGTGGATGTCGCGTGTAATACTTTGGGGACGGTAGTATTGACGGTAGGTTTATGGTATGAATTTGTTGGACGATTTCTGGGTTCAATTGCTTCTAAAGCACGAAATCTAGTCTCTAAGAACTTAGTGAAATCAGCGAACTTGGGCAAATCTTCGGATGATTCAGATACCTGCAGTTCCCACTGCTTCCGAGACTCTGCGTCCAATTTTGAACTCACTACATATATCACAATGATGTCCCAAGATTTTATATCAACACCCAAATTGGATATCTCATGCAAACAATCTGATGTTGTGTCTAATAAATCTTTAAGTGCACTAGATGACTCATTTGTTATATTTCGTTGACTAAATAACCGTTTGAGAATACAATTGGCCAAAAACCTTTTGTTATTATATCTTTTTTCCAACAAATTCCAGCATTGCATATAATTTGCGTGGGTTATTGGTATGTGTTTAACAAGCTGTTCAGCCTCTCCGGTTAACTGTGTTTTTAAATAGTGCAATTTTTGCACATCGTCCAGACTGGTGTTACTGTGAACCAGCGATACAAAAAGATCACGAAACGTTGACCACTCCGTGTACTTCCCACTGAACATTGGTATTGTTATTTTTGGTAATTTTATTTTTGACCCCGTTTCACACACATTACTCGGAGAAGCTGATGTTTGTTGTGGTACGCTTTGCAATTTAAATAAGACATTTTTCAATTCAACCTTATATTCTATGTACACCTCTGTGACATCTTGAAATACATCATTTGAAATATATTTGGAAGCATTTAATTCTACACTTTCAAAACTCGATAACAATTCTTCATGTTTGGTACGAAACAATGTAAAATTTGACTCTAAAGATTCCAATCTTGCTTCTACATAAGCCAAAGTTAATCTTTCTTTAGGACTTTTCTTGAAATTAGATCTATCCTTTCCTATATTTGATTTAAAATGTTCCAGCACTCTTATTTTAGCTTCCATTTTATTGAAGTATAATTTAAATAACTAATGCAAATACTAATTTATATAACCTTAAATCAGTCCAAGTTTTTGATGTCTTCTTCAGATGTACACCACATAAAATTTTACAAGTTAGTGAAAAAGTCTTTGAATTTATAAGTCCCAAATTGCACTTATTCTTCTGAGTACACTTTCACATATATTCTTCAAAGTTAAAGTTGAGTCAAATTTTTCTAAGTGTTTTGCACTTTGGACCGAAATCGGGCATAGGTTCCCCGTGTCTTCAAGTTTAGAGAAATTATTCTAAGTCCTATGCTACGATTGAAAATTTTACAAGTCCAGGTCCATGCATTAACTTTAACTCTTTAGCTACTCAAACACTTAGCGGAAATGTACTCACTGTTTTATCTTGCACTTTACCACAATCACTTCACGATGTCACGTGTCACCGCTGGGCTCCCCTGTCACCTTGCTAGGCAGCCGTCCACTTGTCCCAGCACCGCAGCAGCCAGCTCCAGTCGCCGCTTGTCCCAGCCACACCAACAGCCAGCCAGCCAAACCGACTGTTCCAACCGCCGCCACCAAAATGCGCCCGGTTCGAAGGACCTTGTACAATTACTAGCACAAAGATCCCAAATCTACGAACTTGATCACCGAAATGAAACTCCTGTTCGGAACGAGAATATTTAATCAGTAACATTTAAAAGTATTAACATTGTGCGGTGAGACAAACGATACCGCGAGTCAGGCTACAGCTCACGCCATCTACATTAGAACTGGTGAAACTGAAGCTTCACGGTTGAACACCCGGCACTACCCAATAACGATCCACACCACCAAAGGTTAACTGGAAGACAATGCTAAATAGCACTAAGTTCGCCTTATTTACAATACTTTAAGTGCAATAAAGAATTTATTATTATTTGTTGGCTCGTTTTTTGTTTTGACCAGTAATTGCTATGACGTGGCAAAGTCAAGGTTTGTTTTGATTGTAACTAACGCGTATAGTGCATTCAATATTAACTGGCGCGTTTCCACTTCAACATAAACAATGGGGGTTATAAACCAAACACTCATAGAGCCCATTCTGTTCCTGTTTTGTTGCAAACCAACCTGTGTTGTTACTTCTGCATATTCATAAAATAATTTAAATCAAATCAAAAACGATTTGCTTTTATTATTAGAGAAGATAACATAAGGAAAGTATTAAAAACGTTTGAAATACCGCCTGCCGCACGTGTTTTACAAGTGTCTATTGTTTCATTCCGGCGAATTCACCCGCCATGACTTATTCCTATTATTATTGCTAATGACGACGGTCTCGAGTGGAAACACGGCAGCTAATACTGAATGCACTATAACTAACGTAATATTTTGAAAGACTTAAGGAGCCCACAGCATCTGATTAATTTTATATATCACAAAAAGATTGCTCAAGGAGTGAAAAAAAGTTAAAGAGTCCAACTGACCTCTATTGGAAGATAAGTTCAAAGAGGTATAAAAGGTGGAGATCGAATCCGGCTTGACGCCCTTCTAATGAATAAACAGCCAAAAGACCTCGCAAAAGGCCTCAAGAGGCTACAATTCATTTAGGACAGCCTAGTGCAAAAAAGTGAAAACTAAAATAATTACGTGTGTACGTTTGATAGTAGATTTTTTATTTATTTATAAAAGTGCAAAATGATCTTTAAATTGTTAATTTATGTAGAGTTCACTCGATGTCTTACATTAAATTCATAAATCTGCAGAAATGTTTGTTTTGTTTTCTTTCAATAAAACCTCCCACTCCGCTGTCTAAACCTGCCTCTCACGGTTTTGTAGAGGCAGTATTTTAAAATGTCGACTTTAATTTATGTAGACTTCACTCGATGTCTTACATTAAATTCATAAATCTGCAGAAATGTTTGTTTTGTTTTCTTTCAATAAAACCTCCCACTCCGCTGTCTAAACCTGCCTCTCACGGTTTTGTAGAGGCAGTATTTTAAAATGTCGACTTTAATTTATGTAGAGTTCACTCGATGTCTTACATTAAATTCATAAATCTGCAGAAATGTTTGTTTTGTTTTCTTTCAATAAAACCTCCCACTCCGCTGTCTAAACCTGCCTCTCACGGTTTTGTAGAGGCAGTATTTTAAAATGTCGACTTTAATTTATGTAGAGTTCACTCGATGTCTTACATTAAATTCATAAATCTGCAGAAATGTTTGTTTTGTTTTCTTTCAATAAAACCTCCCACTCCGCTGTCTAAACCTGCCTCTCACGGTTTTGTAGAGGCAGTATTTTAAAATGTCGACTTTAATTTATGTAGAGTTCACTCGATGTCTTACATTAAATTCATAAATCTGCAGAAATGTTTGTTTTGTTTTCTTTCAATAAAACCTCCCACTCCGCTGTCTAAACCTGCCTCTCACGGTTTTGTAGAGGCAGTATTTTAAAATGTCGACTTTAATTTATGTAGACTTCACTCGATGTCTTACATTAAATTCATAAATCTGCAGAAATGTTTGTTTTGTTTTCTTTCAATAAAACCTCCCACTCCGCTGTCTAAACCTGCCTCTCACGGTTTTGTAGAGGCAGTATTTTAAAATGTCGACTTTAATTTATGTAGACTTCACTCGATGTCTTACATTAAATTCATAAATCTGCAGAAATGTTTGTTTTGTTTTCTTTCAATAAAACCTCCCACTCCGCTGTCTAAACCTGCCTCTCACGGTTTTGTAGAGGCAGTATTTTAAAATGTCGACTTTAATTTATGTAGACTTCACTCGATGTCTTACATTAAATTCATAAATCTGCAGAAATGTTTGTTTTGTTTTCTTTCAATAAAACCTCCCACTCCGCTGTCTAAACCTGCCTCTCACGGTTTTGTAGAGGCAGTATTTTAAAATGTCGACTTTAATTTATGTAGACTTCACTCGATGTCTTACATTAAATTCATAAATCTGCAGAAATGTTTGTTTTGTTTTCTTTCAATAAAACCTCCCACTCCGCTGTCTAAACCTGCCTCTCACGGTTTTGTAGAGGCAGTATTTTAAAATGTCGACTTTAATTTATGTAGAGTTCACTCGATGTCTTACATTAAATTCATAAATCTGCAGAAATGTTTGTTTTGTTTTCTTTCAATAAAACCTCCCACTCCGCTGTCTAAACCTGCCTCTCACGGTTTTGTAGAGGCAGTATTTTAAAATGTCGACTTTAATTTATGTAGACTTCACTCGATGTCTTACATTAAATTCATAAATCTGCAGAAATGTTTGTTTTGTTTTCTTTCAATAAAACCTCCCACTCCGCTGTCTAAACCTGCCTCTCACGGTTTTGTAGAGGCAGTATTTTAAAATGTCGACTTTAATTTATGTAGAGTTCACTCGATGTCTTACATTAAATTCATAAATCTGCAGAAATGTTTGTTTTGTTTTCTTTCAATAAAACCTCCCACTCCGCTGTCTAAACCTGCCTCTCACGGTTTTGTAGAGGCAGTATTTTAAAATGTCGACTTTAATTTATGTAGAGTTCACTCGATGTCTTACATTAAATTCATAAATCTGCAGAAATGTTTGTTTTGTTTTCTTTCAATAAAACCTCCCACTCCGCTGTCTAAACCTGCCTCTCACGGTTTTGTAGAGGCAGTATTTTAAAATGTCGACTTTAATTTATGTAGAGTTCACTCGATGTCTTACATTAAATTCATAAATCTGCAGAAATGTTTGTTTTGTTTTCTTTCAATAAAACCTCCCACTCCGCTGTCTAAACCTGCCTCTCACGGTTTTGTAGAGGCAGTATTTTAAAATGTCGACTTTAATTTATGTAGACTTCACTCGATGTCTTACATTAAATTCATAAATCTGCAGAAATGTTTGTTTTGTTTTCTTTCAATAAAACCTCCCACTCCGCTGTCTAAACCTGCCTCTCACGGTTTTGTAGAGGCAGTATTTTAAAATGTCGACTTTAATTTATGTAGAGTTCACTCGATGTCTTACATTAAATTCATAAATCTGCAGAAATGTTTGTTTTGTTTTCTTTCAATAAAACCTCCCACTCCGCTGTCTAAACCTGCCTCTCACGGTTTTGTAGAGGCAGTATTTTAAAATGTCGACTTTAATTTATGTAGAGTTCACTCGATGTCTTACATTAAATTCATAAATCTGCAGAAATGTTTGTTTTGTTTTCTTTCAATAAAACCTCCCACTCCGCTGTCTAAACCTGCCTCTCACGGTTTTGTAGAGGCAGTATTTTAAAATGTCGACTTTAATTTATGTAGAGTTCACTCGATGTCTTACATTAAATTCATAAATCTGCAGAAATGTTTGTTTTGTTTTCTTTCAATAAAACCTCCCACTCCGCTGTCTAAACCTGCCTCTCACGGTTTTGTAGAGGCAGTATTTTAAAATGTCGACTTTAATTTATGTAGACTTCACTCGATGTCTTACATTAAATTCATAAATCTGCAGAAATGTTTGTTTTGTTTTCTTTCAATAAAACCTCCCACTCCGCTGTCTAAACCTGCCTCTCACGGTTTTGTAGAGGCAGTATTTTAAAATGTCGACTTTAATTTATGTAGACTTCACTCGATGTCTTACATTAAATTCATAAATCTGCAGAAATGTTTGTTTTGTTTTCTTTCAATAAAACCTCCCACTCCGCTGTCTAAACCTGCCTCTCACGGTTTTGTAGAGGCAGTATTTTAAAATGTCGACTTTAATTTATGTAGAGTTCACTCGATGTCTTACATTAAATTCATAAATCTGCAGAAATGTTTGTTTTGTTTTCTTTCAATAAAACCTCCCACTCCGCTGTCTAAACCTGCCTCTCACGGTTTTGTAGAGGCAGTATTTTAAAATGTCGACTTTAATTTATGTAGAGTTCACTCGATGTCTTACATTAAATTCATAAATCTGCAGAAATGTTTGTTTTGTTTTCTTTCAATAAAACCTCCCACTCCGCTGTCTAAACCTGCCTCTCACGGTTTTGTAGAGGCAGTATTTTAAAATGTCGACTTTAATTTATGTAGAGTTCACTCGATGTCTTACATTAAATTCATAAATCTGCAGAAATGTTTGTTTTGTTTTCTTTCAATAAAACCTCCCACTCCGCTGTCTAAAACTGCCTCTCACGGTTTTGTAGAGGCAGTATTTTAAAATGTCGACTTTAATTTATGTAGAGTTCACTCGATGTCTTACATTAAATTCATAAATCTGCAGAAATGTTTGTTTTGTTTTCTTTCAATAAAACCTCCCACTCCGCTGTCTAAACCTGCCTCTCACGGTTTTGTAGAGGCAGTATTTTAAAATGTCGACTTTAATTTATGTAGACTTCACTCGATGTCTTACATTAAATTCATAAATCTGCAGAAATGTTTGTTTTGTTTTCTTTCAATAAAACCTCCCACTCCGCTGTCTAAACCTGCCTCTCACGGTTTTGTAGAGGCAGTATTTTAAAATGTCGACTTTAATTTATGTAGAGTTCACTCGATGTCTTACATTAAATTCATAAATCTGCAGAAATGTTTGTTTTGTTTTCTTTCAATAAAACCTCCCACTCCGCTGTCTAAACCTGCCTCTCACGGTTTTGTAGAGGCAGTATTTTAAAATGTCGACTTTAATTTATGTAGAGTTCACTCGATGTCTTACATTAAATTCATAAATCTGCAGAAATGTTTGTTTTGTTTTCTTTCAATAAAACCTCCCACTCCGCTGTCTAAACCTGCCTCTCACGGTTTTGTAGAGGCAGTATTTTAAAATGTCGACTTTAATTTATGTAGACTTCACTCGATGTCTTACATTAAATTCATAAATCTGCAGAAATGTTTGTTTTGTTTTCTTTCAATAAAACCTCCCACTCCGCTGTCTAAACCTGCCTCTCACGGTTTTGTAGAGGCAGTATTTTAAAATGTCGACTTTAATTTATGTAGACTTCACTCGATGTCTTACATTAAATTCATAAATCTGCAGAAATGTTTGTTTTGTTTTCTTTCAATAAAACCTCCCACTCCGCTGTCTAAACCTGCCTCTCACGGTTTTGTAGAGGCAGTATTTTAAAATGTCGACTTTAATTTATGTAGAGTTCACTCGATGTCTTACATTAAATTCATAAATCTGCAGAAATGTTTGTTTTGTTTTCTTTCAATAAAACCTCCCACTCCGCTGTCTAAACCTGCCTCTCACGGTTT
The DNA here is from genome assembly GCA_910592155.1 of Ypsolopha scabrella. Classification (NCBI taxonomy): domain Eukaryota; kingdom Metazoa; phylum Arthropoda; class Insecta; order Lepidoptera; family Ypsolophidae; genus Ypsolopha; species Ypsolopha scabrella. The sequence continues at coordinate 578,069 of OU342988.1, forward strand.
TGTAGAGGCAGTATTTTAAAATGTCGACTTTAATTTATGTAGAGTTCACTCGATGTCTTACATTAAATTCATAAATCTGCAGAAATGTTTGTTTTGTTTTCTTTCAATAAAACCTCCCACTCCGCTGTCTAAACCTGCCTCTCACGGTTTTGTAGAGGCAGTATTTTAAAATGTCGACTTTAATTTATGTAGAGTTCACTCGATGTGTTACATTAAATTCATAAATCTGCAGAAATGTTTGTTTTGTTTTCTTTCAATAAAACCTCCCACTCCGCTGTCTAAACCTGCCTCTCACGGTTTTGTAGAGGCAGTATTTTAAAATGTCGACTTTAATTTATGTAGACTTCACTCGATGTCTTACATTAAATTCATAAATCTGCAGAAATGTTTGTTTTGTTTTCTTTCAATAAAACCTCCCACTCCGCTGTCTAAACCTGCCTCTCACGGTTTTGTAGAGGCAGTATTTTAAAATGTCGACTTTAATTTATGTAGAGTTCACTCGATGTCTTACATTAAATTCATAAATCTGCAGAAATGTTTGTTTTGTTTTCTTTCAATAAAACCTCCCACTCCGCTGTCTAAACCTGCCTCTCACGGTTTTGTAGAGGCAGTATTTTAAAATGTCGACTTTAATTTATGTAGACTTCACTCGATGTCTTACATTAAATTCATAAATCTGCAGAAATGTTTGTTTTGTTTTCTTTCAATAAAACCTCCCACTCCGCTGTCTAAACCTGCCTCTCACGGTTTTGTAGAGGCAGTATTTTAAAATGTCGACTTTAATTTATGTAGACTTCACTCGATGTCTTACATTAAATTCATAAATCTGCAGAAATGTTTGTTTTGTTTTCTTTCAATAAAACCTCCCACTCCGCTGTCTAAACCTGCCTCTCACGGTTTTGTAGAGGCAGTATTTTAAAATGTCGACTTTAATTTATGTAGAGTTCACTCGATGTCTTACATTAAATTCATAAATCTGCAGAAATGTTTGTTTTGTTTTCTTTCAATAAAACCTCCCACTCCGCTGTCTAAACCTGCCTCTCACGGTTTTGTAGAGGCAGTATTTTAAAATGTCGACTTTAATTTATGTAGACTTCACTCGATGTCTTACATTAAATTCATAAATCTGCAGAAATGTTTGTTTTGTTTTCTTTCAATAAAACCTCCCACTCCGCTGTCTAAACCTGCCTCTCACGGTTTTGTAGAGGCAGTATTTTAAAATGTCGACTTTAATTTATGTAGACTTCACTCGATGTCTTACATTAAATTCATAAATCTGCAGAAATGTTTGTTTTGTTTTCTTTCAATAAAACCTCCCACTCCGCTGTCTAAACCTGCCTCTCACGGTTTTGTAGAGGCAGTATTTTAAAATGTCGACTTTAATTTATGTAGACTTCACTCGATGTCTTACATTAAATTCATAAATCTGCAGAAATGTTTGTTTTGTTTTCTTTCAATAAAACCTCCCACTCCGCTGTCTAAACCTGCCTCTCACGGTTTTGTAGAGGCAGTATTTTAAAATGTCGACTTTAATTTATGTAGAGTTCACTCGATGTCTTACATTAAATTCATAAATCTGCAGAAATGTTTGTTTTGTTTTCTTTCAATAAAACCTCCCACTCCGCTGTCTAAACCTGCCTCTCACGGTTTTGTAGAGGCAGTATTTTAAAATGTCGACTTTAATTTATGTAGAGTTCACTCGATGTCTTACATTAAATTCATAAATCTGCAGAAATGTTTGTTTTGTTTTCTTTCAATAAAACCTCCCACTCCGCTGTCTAAACCTGCCTCTCACGGTTTTGTAGAGGCAGTATTTTAAAATGTCGACTTTAATTTATGTAGACTTCACTCGATGTCTTACATTAAATTCATAAATCTGCAGAAATGTTTGTTTTGTTTTCTTTCAATAAAACCTCCCACTCCGCTGTCTAAACCTGCCTCTCACGGTTTTGTAGAGGCAGTATTTTAAAATGTCGACTTTAATTTATGTAGACTTCACTCGATGTCTTACATTAAATTCATAAATCTGCAGAAATGTTTGTTTTGTTTTCTTTCAATAAAACCTCCCACTCCGCTGTCTAAACCTGCCTCTCACGGTTTTGTAGAGGCAGTATTTTAAAATGTCGACTTTAATTTATGTAGACTTCACTCGATGTCTTACATTAAATTCATAAATCTGCAGAAATGTTTGTTTTGTTTTCTTTCAATAAAACCTCCCACTCCGCTGTCTAAACCTGCCTCTCACGGTTTTGTAGAGGCAGTATTTTAAAATGTCGACTTTAATTTATGTAGACTTCACTCGATGTCTTACATTAAATTCATAAATCTGCAGAAATGTTTGTTTTGTTTTCTTTCAATAAAACCTCCCACTCCGCTGTCTAAACCTGCCTCTCACGGTTTTGTAGAGGCAGTATTTTAAAATGTCGACTTTAATTTATGTAGAGTTCACTCGATGTCTTACATTAAATTCATAAATCTGCAGAAATGTTTGTTTTGTTTTCTTTCAATAAAACCTCCCACTCCGCTGTCTAAACCTGCCTCTCACGGTTTTGTAGAGGCAGTATTTTAAAATGTCGACTTTAATTTATGTAGACTTCACTCGATGTCTTACATTAAATTCATAAATCTGCAGAAATGTTTGTTTTGTTTTCTTTCAATAAAACCTCCCACTCCGCTGTCTAAACCTGCCTCTCACGGTTTTGTAGAGGCAGTATTTTAAAATGTCGACTTTAATTTATGTAGACTTCACTCGATGTCTTACATTAAATTCATAAATCTGCAGAAATGTTTGTTTTGTTTTCTTTCAATAAAACCTCCCACTCCGCTGTCTAAACCTGCCTCTCACGGTTTTGTAGAGGCAGTATTTTAAAATGTCGACTTTAATTTATGTAGACTTCACTCGATGTCTTACATTAAATTCATAAATCTGCAGAAATGTTTGTTTTGTTTTCTTTCAATAAAACCTCCCACTCCGCTGTCTAAACCTGCCTCTCACGGTTTTGTAGAGGCAGTATTTTAAAATGTCGACTTTAATTTATGTAGACTTCACTCGATGTCTTACATTAAATTCATAAATCTGCAGAAATGTTTGTTTTGTTTTCTTTCAATAAAACCTCCCACTCCGCTGTCTAAACCTGCCTCTCACGGTTTTGTAGAGGCAGTATTTTAAAATGTCGACTTTAATTTATGTAGACTTCACTCGATGTCTTACATTAAATTCATAAATCTGCAGAAATGTTTGTTTTGTTTTCTTTCAATAAAACCTCCCACTCCGCTGTCTAAACCTGCCTCTCACGGTTTTGTAGAGGCAGTATTTTAAAATGTCGACTTTAATTTATGTAGACTTCACTCGATGTCTTACATTAAATTCATAAATCTGCAGAAATGTTTGTTTTGTTTTCTTTCAATAAAACCTCCCACTCCGCTGTCTAAACCTGCCTCTCACGGTTTTGTAGAGGCAGTATTTTAAAATGTCGACTTTAATTTATGTAGACTTCACTCGATGTCTTACATTAAATTCATAAATCTGCAGAAATGTTTGTTTTGTTTTCTTTCAATAAAACCTCCCACTCCGCTGTCTAAACCTGCCTCTCACGGTTTTGTAGAGGCAGTATTTTAAAATGTCGACTTTAATTTATGTAGAGTTCACTCGATGTCTTACATTAAATTCATAAATCTGCAGAAATGTTTGTTTTGTTTTCTTTCAATAAAACCTCCCACTCCGCTGTCTAAACCTGCCTCTCACGGTTTTGTAGAGGCAGTATTTTAAAATGTCGACTTTAATTTATGTAGACTTCACTCGATGTCTTACATTAAATTCATAAATCTGCAGAAATGTTTGTTTTGTTTTCTTTCAATAAAACCTCCCACTCCGCTGTCTAAACCTGCCTCTCACGGTTTTGTAGAGGCAGTATTTTAAAATGTCGACTTTAATTTATGTAGACTTCACTCGATGTCTTACATTAAATTCATAAATCTGCAGAAATGTTTGTTTTGTTTTCTTTCAATAAAACCTCCCACTCCGCTGTCTAAACCTGCCTCTCACGGTTTTGTAGAGGCAGTATTTTAAAATGTCGACTTTAATTTATGTAGAGTTCACTCGATGTCTTACATTAAATTCATAAATCTGCAGAAATGTTTGTTTTGTTTTCTTTCAATAAAACCTCCCACTCCGCTGTCTAAACCTGCCTCTCACGGTTTTGTAGAGGCAGTATTTTAAAATGTCGACTTTAATTTATGTAGAGTTCACTCGATGTCTTACATTAAATTCATAAATCTGCAGAAATGTTTGTTTTGTTTTCTTTCAATAAAACCTCCCACTCCGCTGTCTAAACCTGCCTCTCACGGTTTTGTAGAGGCAGTATTTTAAAATGTCGACTTTAATTTATGTAGACTTCACTCGATGTCTTACATTAAATTCATAAATCTGCAGAAATGTTTGTTTTGTTTTCTTTCAATAAAACCTCCCACTCCGCTGTCTAAACCTGCCTCTCACGGTTTTGTAGAGGCAGTATTTTAAAATGTCGACTTTAATTTATGTAGACTTCACTCGATGTCTTACATTAAATTCATAAATCTGCAGAAATGTTTGTTTTGTTTTCTTTCAATAAAACCTCCCACTCCGCTGTCTAAACCTGCCTCTCACGGTTTTGTAGAGACAGTATTTTAAAATGTCGACTTTAATTTATGTAGACTTCACTCGATGTCTTACATTAAATTCATAAATCTGCAGAAATGTTTGTTTTGTTTTCTTTCAATAAAACCTCCCACTCCGCTGTCTAAACCTGCCTCTCACGGTTTTGTAGAGGCAGTATTTTAAAATGTCGACTTTAATTTATGTAGAGTTCACTCGATGTCTTACATTAAATTCATAAATCTGCAGAAATGTTTGTTTTGTTTTCTTTCAATAAAACCTCCCACTCCGCTGTCTAAACCTGCCTCTCACGGTTTTGTAGAGGCAGTATTTTAAAATGTCGACTTTAATTTATGTAGAGTTCACTCGATGTCTTACATTAAATTCATAAATCTGCAGAAATGTTTGTTTTGTTTTCTTTCAATAAAACCTCCCACTCCGCTGTCTAAACCTGCCTCTCACGGTTTTGTAGAGGCAGTATTTTAAAATGTCGACTTTAATTTATGTAGAGTTCACTCGATGTCTTACATTAAATTCATAAATCTGCAGAAATGTTTGTTTTGTTTTCTTTCAATAAAACCTCCCACTCCGCTGTCTAAACCTGCCTCTCACGGTTTTGTAGAGGCAGTATTTTAAAATGTCGACTTTAATTTATGTAGACTTCACTCGATGTCTTACATTAAATTCATAAATCTGCAGAAATGTTTGTTTTGTTTTCTTTCAATAAAACCTCCCACTCCGCTGTCTAAACCTGCCTCTCACGGTTTTGTAGAGGCAGTATTTTAAAATGTCGACTTTAATTTATGTAGAGTTCACTCGATGTCTTACATTAAATTCATAAATCTGCAGAAATGTTTGTTTTGTTTTCTTTCAATAAAACCTCCCACTCCGCTGTCTAAACCTGCCTCTCACGGTTTTGTAGAGGCAGTATTTTAAAATGTCGACTTTAATTTATGTAGACTTCACTCGATGTCTTACATTAAATTCATAAATCTGCAGAAATGTTTGTTTTGTTTTCTTTCAATAAAACCTCCCACTCCGCTGTCTAAACCTGCCTCTCACGGTTTTGTAGAGGCAGTATTTTAAAATGTCGACTTTAATTTATGTAGAGTTCACTCGATGTCTTACATTAAATTCATAAATCTGCAGAAATGTTTGTTTTGTTTTCTTTCAATAAAACCTCCCACTCCGCTGTCTAAACCTGCCTCTCACGGTTTTGTAGAGGCAGTATTTTAAAATGTCGACTTTAATTTATGTAGACTTCACTCGATGTCTTACATTAAATTCATAAATCTGCAGAAATGTTTGTTTTGTTTTCTTTCAATAAAACCTCCCACTCCGCTGTCTAAACCTGCCTCTCACGGTTTTGTAGAGGCAGTATTTTAAAATGTCGACTTTAATTTATGTAGAGTTCACTCGATGTCTTACATTAAATTCATAAATCTGCAGAAATGTTTGTTTTGTTTTCTTTCAATAAAACCTCCCACTCCGCTGTCTAAACCTGCCTCTCACGGTTTTGTAGAGGCAGTATTTTAAAATGTCGACTTTAATTTATGTAGAGTTCACTCGATGTCTTACATTAAATTCATAAATCTGCAGAAATGTTTGTTTTGTTTTCTTTCAATAAAACCTCCCACTCCGCTGTCTAAACCTGCCTCTCACGGTTTTGTAGAGGCAGTATTTTAAAATGTCGACTTTAATTTATGTAGAGTTCACTCGATGTCTTACATTAAATTCATAAATCTGCAGAAATGTTTGTTTTGTTTTCTTTCAATAAAACCTCCCACTCCGCTGTCTAAACCTGCCTCTCACGGTTTTGTAGAGGCAGTATTTTAAAATGTCGACTTTAATTTATGTAGACTTCACTCGATGTCTTACATTAAATTCATAAATCTGCAGAAATGTTTGTTTTGTTTTCTTTCAATAAAACCTCCCACTCCGCTGTCTAAACCTGCCTCTCACGGTTTTGTAGAGGCAGTATTTTAAAATGTCGACTTTAATTTATGTAGACTTCACTCGATGTCTTACATTAAATTCATAAATCTGCAGAAATGTTTGTTTTGTTTTCTTTCAATAAAACCTCCCACTCCGCTGTCTAAACCTGCCTCTCACGGTTTTGTAGAGGCAGTATTTTAAAATGTCGACTTTAATTTATGTAGAGTTCACTCGATGTCTTACATTAAATTCATAAATCTGCAGAAATGTTTGTTTTGTTTTCTTTCAATAAAACCTCCCACTCCGCTGTCTAAACCTGCCTCTCACGGTTTTGTAGAGGCAGTATTTTAAAATGTCGACTTTAATTTATGTAGAGTTCACTCGATGTCTTACATTAAATTCATAAATCTGCAGAAATGTTTGTTTTGTTTTCTTTCAATAAAACCTCCCACTCCGCTGTCTAAACCTGCCTCTCACGGTTTTGTAGAGGCAGTATTTTAAAATGTCGACTTTAATTTATGTAGACTTCACTCGATGTCTTACATTAAATTCATAAATCTGCAGAAATGTTTGTTTTGTTTTCTTTCAATAAAACCTCCCACTCCGCTGTCTAAACCTGCCTCTCACGGTTTTGTAGAGGCAGTATTTTAAAATGTCGACTTTAATTTATGTAGACTTCACTCGATGTCTTACATTAAATTCATAAATCTGCAGAAATGTTTGTTTTGTTTTCTTTCAATAAAACCTCCCACTCCGCTGTCTAAACCTGCCTCTCACGGTTTTGTAGAGACAGTATTTTAAAATGTCGACTTTAATTTATGTAGACTTCACTCGATGTCTTACATTAAATTCATAAATCTGCAGAAATGTTTGTTTTGTTTTCTTTCAATAAAACCTCCCACTCCGCTGTCTAAACCTGCCTCTCACGGTTTTGTAGAGGCAGTATTTTAAAATGTCGACTTTAATTTATGTAGAGTTCACTCGATGTCTTACATTAAATTCATAAATCTGCAGAAATGTTTGTTTTGTTTTCTTTCAATAAAACCTCCCACTCCGCTGTCTAAACCTGCCTCTCACGGTTTTGTAGAGGCAGTATTTTAAAATGTCGACTTTAATTTATGTAGAGTTCACTCGATGTCTTACATTAAATTCATAAATCTGCAGAAATGTTTGTTTTGTTTTCTTTCAATAAAACCTCCCACTCCGCTGTCTAAACCTGCCTCTCACGGTTTTGTAGAGGCAGTATTTTAAAATGTCGACTTTAATTTATGTAGAGTTCACTCGATGTCTTACATTAAATTCATAAATCTGCAGAAATGTTTGTTTTGTTTTCTTTCAATAAAACCTCCCACTCCGCTGTCTAAACCTGCCTCTCACGGTTTTGTAGAGGCAGTATTTTAAAATGTCGACTTTAATTTATGTAGACTTCACTCGATGTCTTACATTAAATTCATAAATCTGCAGAAATGTTTGTTTTGTTTTCTTTCAATAAAACCTCCCACTCCGCTGTCTAAACCTGCCTCTCACGGTTTTGTAGAGGCAGTATTTTAAAATGTCGACTTTAATTTATGTAGAGTTCACTCGATGTCTTACATTAAATTCATAAATCTGCAGAAATGTTTGTTTTGTTTTCTTTCAATAAAACCTCCCACTCCGCTGTCTAAACCTGCCTCTCACGGTTTTGTAGAGGCAGTATTTTAAAATGTCGACTTTAATTTATGTAGACTTCACTCGATGTCTTACATTAAATTCATAAATCTGCAGAAATGTTTGTTTTGTTTTCTTTCAATAAAACCTCCCACTCCGCTGTCTAAACCTGCCTCTCACGGTTTTGTAGAGGCAGTATTTTAAAATGTCGACTTTAATTTATGTAGAGTTCACTCGATGTCTTACATTAAATTCATAAATCTGCAGAAATGTTTGTTTTGTTTTCTTTCAATAAAACCTCCCACTCCGCTGTCTAAACCTGCCTCTCACGGTTTTGTAGAGGCAGTATTTTAAAATGTCGACTTTAATTTATGTAGACTTCACTCGATGTCTTACATTAAATTCATAAATCTGCAGAAATGTTTGTTTTGTTTTCTTTCAATAAAACCTCCCACTCCGCTGTCTAAACCTGCCTCTCACGGTTTTGTAGAGGCAGTATTTTAAAATGTCGACTTTAATTTATGTAGAGTTCACTCGATGTCTTACATTAAATTCATAAATCTGCAGAAATGTTTGTTTTGTTTTCTTTCAATAAAACCTCCCACTCCGCTGTCTAAACCTGCCTCTCACGGTTTTGTAGAGGCAGTATTTTAAAATGTCGACTTTAATTTATGTAGAGTTCACTCGATGTCTTACATTAAATTCATAAATCTGCAGAAATGTTTGTTTTGTTTTCTTTCAATAAAACCTCCCACTCCGCTGTCTAAACCTGCCTCTCACGGTTTTGTAGAGGAAGTATTTTAAAATGTCGACTTTAATTTATGTAGACTTCACTCGATGTCTTACATTAAATTCATAAATCTGCAGAAATGTTTGTTTTGTTTTCTTTCAATAAAACCTCCCACTCCGCTGTCTAAACCTGCCTCTCACGGTTTTGTAGAGGCAGTATTTTAAAATGTCGACTTTAATTTATGTAGAGTTCACTCGATGTCTTACATTAAATTCATAAATCTGCAGAAATGTTTGTTTTGTTTTCTTTCAATAAAACCTCCCACTCCGCTGTCTAAACCTGCCTCTCACGGTTTTGTAGAGGCAGTATTTTAAAATGTCGACTTTAATTTATGTAGAGTTCACTCGATGTCTTACATTAAATTCATAAATCTGCAGAAATGTTTGTTTTGTTTTCTTTCAATAAAACCTCCCACTCCGCTGTCTAAACCTGCCTCTCACGGTTTTGTAGAGGCAGTATTTTAAAATGTCGACTTTAATTTATGTAGACTTCACTCGATGTCTTACATTAAATTCATAAATCTGCAGAAATGTTTGTTTTGTTTTCTTTCAATAAAACCTCCCACTCCGCTGTCTAAACCTGCCTCTCACGGTTTTGTAGAGGCAGTATTTTAAAATGTCGACTTTAATTTATGTAGAGTTCACTCGATGTCTTACATTAAATTCATAAATCTGCAGAAATGTTTGTTTTGTTTTCTTTCAATAAAACCTCCCACTCCGCTGTCTAAACCTGCCTCTCACGGTTTTGTAGAGGCAGTATTTTAAAATGTCGACTTTAATTTATGTAGACTTCACTCGATGTCTTACATTAAATTCATAAATCTGCAGAAATGTTTGTTTTGTTTTCTTTCAATAAAACCTCCCACTCCGCTGTCTAAACCTGCCTCTCACGGTTTTGTAGAGGCAGTATTTTAAAATGTCGACTTTAATTTATGTAGAGTTCACTCGATGTCTTACATTAAATTCATAAATCTGCAGAAATGTTTGTTTTGTTTTCTTTCAATAAAACCTCCCACTCCGCTGTCTAAACCTGCCTCTCACGGTTTTGTAGAGGCAGTATTTTAAAATGTCGACTTTAATTTATGTAGAGTTCACTCGATGTCTTACATTAAATTCATAAATCTGCAGAAATGTTTGTTTTGTTTTCTTTCAATAAAACCTCCCACTCCGCTGTCTAAACCTGCCTCTCACGGTTTTGTAGAGGCAGTATTTTAAAATGTCGACTTTAATTTATGTAGACTTCACTCGATGTCTTACATTAAATTCATAAATCTGCAGAAATGTTTGTTTTGTTTTCTTTCAATAAAACCTCCCACTCCGCTGTCTAAACCTGCCTCTCACGGTTTTGTAGAGGCAGTATTTTAAAATGTCGACTTTAATTTATGTAGAGTTCACTCGATGTCTTACATTAAATTCATAAATCTGCAGAAATGTTTGTTTTGTTTTCTTTCAATAAAACCTCCCACTCCGCTGTCTAAACCTGCCTCTCACGGTTTTGTAGAGGCAGTATTTTAAAATGTCGACTTTAATTTATGTAGACTTCACTCGATGTCTTACATTAAATTCATAAATCTGCAGAAATGTTTGTTTTGTTTTCTTTCAATAAAACCTCCCACTCCGCTGTCTAAACCTGCCTCTCACGGTTTTGTAGAGGCAGTATTTTAAAATGTCGACTTTAATTTATGTAGACTTCACTCGATGTCTTACATTAAATTCATAAATCTGCAGAAATGTTTGTTTTGTTTTCTTTCAATAAAACCTCCCACTCCGCTGTCTAAACCTGCCTCTCACGGTTTTGTAGAGGCAGTATTTTAAAATGTCGACTTTAATTTATGTAGACTTCACTCGATGTCTTACATTAAATTCATAAATCTGCAGAAATGTTTGTTTTGTTTTCTTTCAATAAAACCTCCCACTCCGCTGTCTAAACCTGCCTCTCACGGTTTTGTAGAGGCAGTATTTTAAAATGTCGACTTTAATTTATGTAGAGTTCACTCGATGTCTTACATTAAATTCATAAATCTGCAGAAATGTTTGTTTTGTTTTCTTTCAATAAAACCTCCCACTCCGCTGTCTAAACCTGCCTCTCACGGTTTTGTAGAGGCAGTATTTTAAAATGTCGACTTTAATTTATGTAGAGTTCACTCGATGTCTTACATTAAATTCATAAATCTGCAGAAATGTTTGTTTTGTTTTCTTTCAATAAAACCTCCCACTCCGCTGTCTAAACCTGCCTCTCACGGTTTTGTAGAGGCAGTATTTTAAAATGTCGACTTTAATTTATGTAGACTTCACTCGATGTCTTACATTAAATTCATAAATCTGCAGAAATGTTTGTTTTGTTTTCTTTCAATAAAACCTCCCACTCCGCTGTCTAAACCTGCCTCTCACGGTTTTGTAGAGGCAGTATTTTAAAATGTCGACTTTAATTTATGTAGACTTCACTCGATGTCTTACATTAAATTCATAAATCTGCAGAAATGTTTGTTTTGTTTTCTTTCAATAAAACCTCCCACTCCGCTGTCTAAACCTGCCTCTCACGGTTTTGTAGAGGCAGTATTTTAAAATGTCGACTTTAATTTATGTAGAGTTCACTCGATGTCTTACATTAAATTCATAAATCTGCAGAAATGTTTGTTTTGTTTTCTTTCAATAAAACCTCCCACTCCGCTGTCTAAACCTGCCTCTCACGGTTTTGTAGAGGCAGTATTTTAAAATGTCGACTTTAATTTATGTAGACTTCACTCGATGTCTTACATTAAATTCATAAATCTGCAGAAATGTTTGTTTTGTTTTCTTTCAATAAAACCTCCCACTCCGCTGTCTAAACCTGCCTCTCACGGTTTTGTAGAGGCAGTATTTTAAAATGTCGACTTTAATTTATGTAGAGTTCACTCGATGTCTTACATTAAATTCATAAATCTGCAGAAATGTTTGTTTTGTTTTCTTTCAATAAAACCTCCCACTCCGCTGTCTAAACCTGCCTCTCACGGTTTTGTAGAGGCAGTATTTTAAAATGTCGACTTTAATTTATGTAGACTTCACTCGATGTCTTACATTAAATTCATAAATCTGCAGAAATGTTTGTTTTGTTTTCTTTCAATAAAACCTCCCACTCCGCTGTCTAAACCTGCCTCTCACGGTTTTGTAGAGGCAGTATTTTAAAATGTCGACTTTAATTTATGTAGACTTCACTCGATGTCTTACATTAAATTCATAAATCTGCAGAAATGTTTGTTTTGTTTTCTTTCAATAAAACCTCCCACTCCGCTGTCTAAACCTGCCTCTCACGGTTTTGTAGAGGCAGTATTTTAAAATGTCGACTTTAATTTATGTAGACTTCACTCGATGTCTTACATTAAATTCATAAATCTGCAGAAATGTTTGTTTTGTTTTCTTTCAATAAAACCTCCCACTCCGCTGTCTAAACCTGCCTCTCACGGTTTTGTAGAGGCAGTATTTTAAAATGTCGACTTTAATTTATGTAGACTTCACTCGATGTCTTACATTAAATTCATAAATCTGCAGAAATGTTTGTTTTGTTTTCTTTCAATAAAACCTCCCACTCCGCTGTCTAAACCTGCCTCTCACGGTTTTGTAGAGGCAGTATTTTAAAATGTCGACTTTAATTTATGTAGACTTCACTCGATGTCTTACATTAAATTCATAAATCTGCAGAAATGTTTGTTTTGTTTTCTTTCAATAAAACCTCCCACTCCGCTGTCTAAACCTGCCTCTCACGGTTTTGTAGAGGCAGTATTTTAAAATGTCGACTTTAATTTATGTAGAGTTCACTCGATGTCTTACATTAAATTCATAAATCTGCAGAAATGTTTGTTTTGTTTTCTTTCAATAAAACCTCCCACTCCGCTGTCTAAACCTGCCTCTCACGGTTTTGTAGAGGCAGTATTTTAAAATGTCGACTTTAATTTATGTAGACTTCACTCGATGTCTTACATTAAATTCATAAATCTGCAGAAATGTTTGTTTTGTTTTCTTTCAATAAAACCTCCCACTCCGCTGTCTAAACCTGCCTCTCACGGTTTTGTAGAGGCAGTATTTTAAAATGTCGACTTTAATTTATGTAGACTTCACTCGATGTCTTACATTAAATTCATAAATCTGCAGAAATGTTTGTTTTGTTTTCTTTCAATAAAACCTCCCACTCCGCTGTCTAAACCTGCCTCTCACGGTTTTGTAGAGGCAGTATTTTAAAATGTCGACTTTAATTTATGTAGAGTTCACTCGATGTCTTACATTAAATTCATAAATCTGCAGAAATGTTTGTTTTGTTTTCTTTCAATAAAACCTCCCACTCCGCTGTCTAAACCTGCCTCTCACGGTTTTGTAGAGGCAGTATTTTAAAATGTCGACTTTAATTTATGTAGACTTCACTCGATGTCTTACATTAAATTCATAAATCTGCAGAAATGTTTGTTTTGTTTTCTTTCAATAAAACCTCCCACTCCGCTGTCTAAACCTGCCTCTCACGGTTTTGTAGAGGCAGTATTTTAAAATGTCGACTTTAATTTATGTAGACTTCACTCGATGTCTTACATTAAATTCATAAATCTGCAGAAATGTTTGTTTTGTTTTCTTTCAATAAAACCTCCCACTCCGCTGTCTAAACCTGCCTCTCACGGTTTTGTAGAGGCAGTATTTTAAAATGTCGACTTTAATTTATGTAGACTTCACTCGATGTCTTACATTAAATTCATAAATCTGCAGAAATGTTTGTTTTGTTTTCTTTCAATAAAACCTCCCACTCCGCTGTCTAAACCTGCCTCTCACGGTTTTGTAGAGACAGTATTTTAAAATGTCGACTTTAATTTATGTAGACTTCACTCGATGTCTTACATTAAATTCATAAATCTGCAGAAATGTTTGTTTTGTTTTCTTTCAATAAAACCTCCCACTCCGCTGTCTAAACCTGCCTCTCACGGTTTTGTAGAGGCAGTATTTTAAAATGTCGACTTTAATTTATGTAGAGTTCACTCGATGTCTTACATTAAATTCATAAATCTGCAGAAATGTTTGTTTTGTTTTCTTTCAATAAAACCTCCCACTCCGCTGTCTAAACCTGCCTCTCACGGTTTTGTAGAGGCAGTATTTTAAAATGTCGACTTTAATTTATGTAGAGTTCACTCGATGTCTTACATTAAATTCATAAATCTGCAGAAATGTTTGTTTTGTTTTCTTTCAATAAAACCTCCCACTCCGCTGTCTAAACCTGCCTCTCACGGTTTTGTAGAGGCAGTATTTTAAAATGTCGACTTTAATTTATGTAGAGTTCACTCGATGTCTTACATTAAATTCATAAATCTGCAGAAATGTTTGTTTTGTTTTCTTTCAATAAAACCTCCCACTCCGCTGTCTAAACCTGCCTCTCACGGTTTTGTAGAGGCAGTATTTTAAAATGTCGACTTTAATTTATGTAGACTTCACTCGATGTCTTACATTAAATTCATAAATCTGCAGAAATGTTTGTTTTGTTTTCTTTCAATAAAACCTCCCACTCCGCTGTCTAAACCTGCCTCTCACGGTTTTGTAGAGGCAGTATTTTAAAATGTCGACTTTAATTTATGTAGAGTTCACTCGATGTCTTACATTAAATTCATAAATCTGCAGAAATGTTTGTTTTGTTTTCTTTCAATAAAACCTCCCACTCCGCTGTCTAAACCTGCCTCTCACGGTTTTGTAGAGGCAGTATTTTAAAATGTCGACTTTAATTTATGTAGACTTCACTCGATGTCTTACATTAAATTCATAAATCTGCAGAAATGTTTGTTTTGTTTTCTTTCAATAAAACCTCCCACTCCGCTGTCTAAACCTGCCTCTCACGGTTTTGTAGAGGCAGTATTTTAAAATGTCGACTTTAATTTATGTAGAGTTCACTCGATGTCTTACATTAAATTCATAAATCTGCAGAAATGTTTGTTTTGTTTTCTTTCAATAAAACCTCCCACTCCGCTGTCTAAACCTGCCTCTCACGGTTTTGTAGAGGCAGTATTTTAAAATGTCGACTTTAATTTATGTAGACTTCACTCGATGTCTTACATTAAATTCATAAATCTGCAGAAATGTTTGTTTTGTTTTCTTTCAATAAAACCTCCCACTCCGCTGTCTAAACCTGCCTCTCACGGTTTTGTAGAGGCAGTATTTTAAAATGTCGACTTTAATTTATGTAGAGTTCACTCGATGTCTTACATTAAATTCATAAATCTGCAGAAATGTTTGTTTTGTTTTCTTTCAATAAAACCTCCCACTCCGCTGTCTAAACCTGCCTCTCACGGTTTTGTAGAGGCAGTATTTTAAAATGTCGACTTTAATTTATGTAGAGTTCACTCGATGTCTTACATTAAATTCATAAATCTGCAGAAATGTTTGTTTTGTTTTCTTTCAATAAAACCTCCCACTCCGCTGTCTAAACCTGCCTCTCACGGTTTTGTAGAGGCAGTATTTTAAAATGTCGACTTTAATTTATGTAGACTTCACTCGATGTCTTACATTAAATTCATAAATCTGCAGAAATGTTTGTTTTGTTTTCTTTCAATAAAACCTCCCACTCCGCTGTCTAAACCTGCCTCTCACGGTTTTGTAGAGGCAGTATTTTAAAATGTCGACTTTAATTTATGTAGAGTTCACTCGATGTCTTACATTAAATTCATAAATCTGCAGAAATGTTTGTTTTGTTTTCTTTCAATAAAACCTCCCACTCCGCTGTCTAAACCTGCCTCTCACGGTTTTGTAGAGGCAGTATTTTAAAATGTCGACTTTAATTTATGTAGAGTTCACTCGATGTCTTACATTAAATTCATAAATCTGCAGAAATGTTTGTTTTGTTTTCTTTCAATAAAACCTCCCACTCCGCTGTCTAAACCTGCCTCTCACGGTTTTGTAGAGGCAGTATTTTAAAATGTCGACTTTAATTTATGTAGACTTCACTCGATGTCTTACATTAAATTCATAAATCTGCAGAAATGTTTGTTTTGTTTTCTTTCAATAAAACCTCCCACTCCGCTGTCTAAACCTGCCTCTCACGGTTTTGTAGAGGCAGTATTTTAAAATGTCGACTTTAATTTATGTAGACTTCACTCGATGTCTTACATTAAATTCATAAATCTGCAGAAATGTTTGTTTTGTTTTCTTTCAATAAAACCTCCCACTCCGCTGTCTAAACCTGCCTCTCACGGTTTTGTAGAGGCAGTATTTTAAAATGTCGACTTTAATTTATGTAGAGTTCACTCGATGTCTTACATTAAATTCATAAATCTGCAGAAATGTTTGTTTTGTTTTCTTTCAATAAAACCTCCCACTCCGCTGTCTAAACCTGCCTCTCACGGTTTTGTAGAGGCAGTATTTTAAAATGTCGACTTTAATTTATGTAGACTTCACTCGATGTCTTACATTAAATTCATAAATCTGCAGAAATGTTTGTTTTGTTTTCTTTCAATAAAACCTCCCACTCCGCTGTCTAAACCTGCCTCTCACGGTTTTGTAGAGGCAGTATTTTAAAATGTCGACTTTAATTTATGTAGACTTCACTCGATGTCTTACATTAAATTCATAAATCTGCAGAAATGTTTGTTTTGTTTTCTTTCAATAAAACCTCCCACTCCGCTGTCTAAACCTGCCTCTCACGGTTTTGTAGAGGCAGTATTTTAAAATGTCGACTTTAATTTATGTAGACTTCACTCGATGTCTTACATTAAATTCATAAATCTGCAGAAATGTTTGTTTTGTTTTCTTTCAATAAAACCTCCCACTCCGCTGTCTAAACCTGCCTCTCACGGTTTTGTAGAGGCAGTATTTTAAAATGTCGACTTTAATTTATGTAGAGTTCACTCGATGTCTTACATTAAATTCATAAATCTGCAGAAATGTTTGTTTTGTTTTCTTTCAATAAAACCTCCCACTCCGCTGTCTAAACCTGCCTCTCACGGTTTTGTAGAGGCAGTATTTTAAAATGTCGACTTTAATTTATGTAGACTTCACTCGATGTCTTACATTAAATTCATAAATCTGCAGAAATGTTTGTTTTGTTTTCTTTCAATAAAACCTCCCACTCCGCTGTCTAAACCTGCCTCTCACGGTTTTGTAGAGGCAGTATTTTAAAATGTCGACTTTAATTTATGTAGACTTCACTCGATGTCTTACATTAAATTCATAAATCTGCAGAAATGTTTGTTTTGTTTTCTTTCAATAAAACCTCCCACTCCGCTGTCTAAACCTGCCTCTCACGGTTTTGTAGAGGCAGTATTTTAAAATGTCGACTTTAATTTATGTAGACTTCACTCGATGTCTTACATTAAATTCATAAATCTGCAGAAATGTTTGTTTTGTTTTCTTTCAATAAAACCTCCCACTCCGCTGTCTAAACCTGCCTCTCACGGTTTTGTAGAGGCAGTATTTTAAAATGTCGACTTTAATTTATGTAGACTTCACTCGATGTCTTACATTAAATTCATAAATCTGCAGAAATGTTTGTTTTGTTTTCTTTCAATAAAACCTCCCACTCCGCTGTCTAAACCTGCCTCTCACGGTTTTGTAGAGGCAGTATTTTAAAATGTCGACTTTAATTTATGTAGACTTCACTCGATGTCTTACATTAAATTCATAAATCTGCAGAAATGTTTGTTTTGTTTTCTTTCAATAAAACCTCCCACTCCGCTGTCTAAACCTGCCTCTCACGGTTTTGTAGAGGCAGTATTTTAAAATGTCGACTTTAATTTATGTAGACTTCACTCGATGTCTTACATTAAATTCATAAATCTGCAGAAATGTTTGTTTTGTTTTCTTTCAATAAAACCTCCCACTCCGCTGTCTAAACCTGCCTCTCACGGTTTTGTAGAGGCAGTATTTTAAAATGTCGACTTTAATTTATGTAGACTTCACTCGATGTCTTACATTAAATTCATAAATCTGCAGAAATGTTTGTTTTGTTTTCTTTCAATAAAACCTCCCACTCCGCTGTCTAAACCTGCCTCTCACGGTTTTGTAGAGGCAGTATTTTAAAATGTCGACTTTAATTTATGTAGAGTTCACTCGATGTCTTACATTAAATTCATAAATCTGCAGAAATGTTTGTTTTGTTTTCTTTCAATAAAACCTCCCACTCCGCTGTCTAAACCTGCCTCTCACGGTTTTGTAGAGGCAGTATTTTAAAATGTCGACTTTAATTTATGTAGACTTCACTCGATGTCTTACATTAAATTCATAAATCTGCAGAAATGTTTGTTTTGTTTTCTTTCAATAAAACCTCCCACTCCGCTGTCTAAACCTGCCTCTCACGGTTTTGTAGAGGCAGTATTTTAAAATGTCGACTTTAATTTATGTAGACTTCACTCGATGTCTTACATTAAATTCATAAATCTGCAGAAATGTTTGTTTTGTTTTCTTTCAATAAAACCTCCCACTCCGCTGTCTAAACCTGCCTCTCACGGTTTTGTAGAGGCAGTATTTTAAAATGTCGACTTTAATTTATGTAGACTTCACTCGATGTCTTACATTAAATTCATAAATCTGCAGAAATGTTTGTTTTGTTTTCTTTCAATAAAACCTCCCACTCCGCTGTCTAAACCTGCCTCTCACGGTTTTGTAGAGGCAGTATTTTAAAATGTCGACTTTAATTTATGTAGACTTCACTCGATGTCTTACATTAAATTCATAAATCTGCAGAAATGTTTGTTTTGTTTTCTTTCAATAAAACCTCCCACTCCGCTGTCTAAACCTGCCTCTCACGGTTTTGTAGAGGCAGTATTTTAAAATGTCGACTTTAATTTATGTAGAGTTCACTCGATGTCTTACATTAAATTCATAAATCTGCAGAAATGTTTGTTTTGTTTTCTTTCAATAAAACCTCCCACTCCGCTGTCTAAACCTGCCTCTCACGGTTTTGTAGAGGCAGTATTTTAAAATGTCGACTTTAATTTATGTAGACTTCACTCGATGTCTTACATTAAATTCATAAATCTGCAGAAATGTTTGTTTTGTTTTCTTTCAATAAAACCTCCCACTCCGCTGTCTAAACCTGCCTCTCACGGTTTTGTAGAGGCAGTATTTTAAAATGTCGACTTTAATTAATGTAGAGTTCACTCGATGTCTTACATTAAATTCATAAATCTGCAGAAATGTTTGTTTTGTTTTCTTTCAATAAAACCTCCCACTCCGCTGTCTAAACCTGCCTCTCACGGTTTTGTAGAGGCAGTATTTTAAAATGTCGACTTTAATTGCCCCTTGACTGGCGGAAACACTCCGGGGATTAAAGTGAGGAGTGTTTGGGCCAAGTACCTGGCCGAAGTTAACAGGCTTTTGTAATCACGCCACTCTGCCTTTAAATATATTACAAAAACTTACTCATCAGCTAAAACGAATTTTAATAAAAAAGCCGGATCTTTTAAAATATCCATACTTTTTTTATTTCAGTTCTATCTTGAATCACAAAAATAGAAATAAAAATGATTTTTTAATACACCTGCTCAAAACATGGTAGATTACGTGCCTGTTTAGCTTACGTAAAATTATATATTTCGCACTCGTGCTTTATGTTTTTACTACTTACTAACGCCATCTAGGGGAAACCGGCGACATCATTTAGTACGTATGTAAACCTTGTTATACTTGTCATTTTGTTGGTATTTCTGGAAGTAACTGGATACACTAAAAACTGTTTAGGATGAGTAGCTTCAAACTTTAATATTATTATTAAATATATGATACACCAGGTGTAAAAGCAAAGGCAAGAATCCTTTAAGGGTGTGTCAGTATGATCGGTAAAGATATTATTTTAAATACTGGGATCTCTAAATAAAGTACCAGTACCTCATAATAAAGGTGGTAGAGCTGATGCCGGGCTCGACTGTGGAGGTACCACCATCTTACTTACAAATCCCCCCGAAGTTATTCAGGAGAGAGTAAGAGAACAGCTCTCGGGCAAAACCAGGCGGCCCACCATTGCCTGGGACCGATGGATGCCGGTATATCCATCCCCAATTGCCGGACCTTATATAAAACAAACTGGTGACGGGCAGCGGCGTCACTGGTGCAAGGGTTTCGGCACCGCGCTCACCAACCCGACTGCCCAGCGTGTGTGAGTATGGGCATTTCTTCCAGGAGGACCGCCAAGAGTAGCGAAATCTTGGAAAGGTCTATGTCCAGCAGTGGACGAAACAGGCTGATGGATGGATGGATGGACCTCATAATAAGACGATTTTCTTTACTCAAAATACACTAATCGCGTGGACACCCTCACTGATCGCTGGCCACTCGGATGAGGGGTGCGGGTTGCGGGGTGCAATTAGGTGTGTGGGGAGGCCGGTGAGCTGCGTAGCCATAGCTTAGAAAAATGATGAAATTTTTGGTGAAAATTCAAAGTATATATTTTTTTCTCGTAATGACTCAGTATCGTGTATACTTTCTTTCATACCCTAAAGGGATTATTGACTTTGCATTTACACCCTGTATAGGCTGAAATTAAATCAACTGACCAAATTCGTACTAGAGACTCGGTTAGTTCTAAAGAACAACGTTCAGTAATCGTTTTGGCCAATTTTGAAAAATATTTTTTTTACTCCCTTACTGGTTGGGCTAGTTTAAGTACAATCCTAGTGCAGGCACTAAGGGGCAAAAAAAAAATTCTGTCGAATTTCACCTTGAGTGTCATTAGGTTTGTTCCTGATGACTAACTGAGTCTCCAGTATGAATTTGGTCGGTTGATTTAATTTCACCTAGTATGTTAAATTGTAAAAGATGTTTTAAAAATTCTAAACGATTTTATACGTCATAATTTATAATCTATTGTACTTAGAACTTATTATTTAAAAGATTTTAGAAAGAGACATTGGTCTTTGTATTATAGATTGGCGCTAACTAGACACTGCGTTTTCTTCTGTCGCAACAAAACTGCTTTTATTTTATTGTTTCATGTAATTTTTCGCAGGTGTATTAAAAATGTCATTTGATACACGTGCGAAAGTGTTGATATTTATCGTCCCGACTGCGTCTCGGCAAAAAAAAATCAGTCGTGACTCGAAATATCAACCATTTCGCACAAGATTCAAAATGTACTATTGCGTGATCGTTTGTCATTTGAAATACGACCTTTGCCTATAAATCCTACGCGTATTATTTAAATGGTATCACCATTGACCTCTCATAAACAACTAGACTCACAATCTCGCTGAAAAAGTGTCCGCGATGCATCTTGTCACCGCTATGGGATGACTAAATCGAATGACGATTTCGTACAACTGATATTGCATCTTATGTTAACGACATAACGTCTTAATTTGGTTGTTTATGAGAGGTCAATGGGTATCACTTTAAATAATGGTCGAATAACTCACTTGGTCAATTTTTTGCGCTTTCTTTTGTCTGTGTCTCACTTGAAGCATAAATAAAAATCCTGAAACAAACACCATGCAAAGGTTATTAAAATAGAATATTATTTGTATGAATATTTTATTTAACAATAATAGAAAAATATTGAAACTTCTTGTATGTCGTTCCACTAATACATTTTTGTGAAAACGGTTATGCCACCAGTTTCATTGATTTAATCGACATCATCAGGCGAAAACAATATAACATAATGAATGAATTTTAAACGCATAAAAATTGCGTAATGTTTACACTGTGGATGACTAAAACGTCGATGAAAATATGTAAGGTGACTTTCGTTTATAATGCCAAATTCATACTGGAGACTAGATAAGTGGCTAAGAACAAGGCTCAATTACCCTTTCTGTAAAATATGTAAAATAAAATTTAGACTTCTGATACTAACTGAGTCGAGGTTGTTCTTGAACAAGTATAGAGGCATAAAATATATTTTTCATTTAACCTTGGTCCTGAACACTTACCGAGTCTCCAATATGAATTTGACTACATAAACGAAAGTCACCTTATATTGGTGGAACAACGTAAAAGATGTTTCAACATTTTTAATATTAATTTTTGGAGCTTGAAACGAAAACATAAACACAGGAGTATTTAGTTTTATTTTCAAAACACGTTGATTTTATCCGAAGTTTTATGACGGATGGGAAGTAAAGGTTGAGCGATAGATAATTTTTATTAGATTTTATCGTCATTCGTACAGGAACTACGCCGAAGTAGTGGAGCAGGAGCCTGGTCATTTTGTTTTTCAAAAAAGGGGAGACAATCCTACTTAAGAATTATAGACAAACCGCGCTCCTGAGCCACACCTACAAGCTGTTCTCAAGAGTTATCACGAATCGTCTCGCTCAACGATTCGACGACTTCCAACCTCCAGAGCAGGCTGGGTTTCGAAAAGGCTACAGCACCGTGGACCACATTCACACGCTAAGACAGGTTATACAGAAAACGTATGTCTAGCGTTTGTGGACTACGAGAAAGCCTTCGACTCCATCGAAACTTGGTCTATTCTGCAGTCCTTGCAGCGATGCCAAGTTGACTGGCGTTACGTGGAGTTGTTGAAATGTCTGTATGACTCCGCTACGATGTCCGTCCAAGTACAGGGTGTACAAACAAGACCGATACATCTTCAGCGCGGCGTGAGACAGGGAGATGTTATTTCCCCAAAACTGTTTACCGCCGCGCTGGAGGACGTCTTTAAAACACTAGACTGGAATGGACGAGGCATAAACGTAAACGGAGAGTACATTTCACATCTTCGCTTTGCCGATGACATCGTCATAATGGCGGAATCGCTGCAGGAACTGGAGTAATGGTGCGCGGCCTTAGCGATTCTTCGAGACGAGTGGGCCTGCGGATGAATTTGGAGAAGACTAAGGTCATGTCCAACTGTCACGTCATCCAAGGGCCACTAACCGTCGACAATGTCAGCATCGAAGTTGTTCAGAAATATGTTTATCTGGGTCAAGTAATACAGCTGGATAAAAACAACTTCGACGCCGAGGCTGACATAAGAATAAGCTTGGATTGAGCATCATTCAGAAATATGCATCACATATTTACGTCGTCAATACCGCAGTGCTTAAAGGCTAAGATGTACAACCAGTGCGTCCTTCCTGTGATGACGACGTATGGCACTGAAACGTGGTCTCTTACAAAGGGTCTGATCCACTGATTTAAGGTCGCTCAGCGAGCTATGGAGCGGGCTATGCTTGGGGTATCTCTGATGGATAGAATCCGAAATGAGGAAATCCGTCGGTGATCGAAAGTAACCGACATAGCCTGCAGAATCAGTAAGTTGAAGCGGCAGTAGGCAGGCCATATCTGTCGTCGCTCTACTGTTACTGTGTAGTTGTAATAGTTCGGGTGGTACGTACCCAGTATCAAGTAGCCGACGTTAGAGAAGACGTGGTTGAAGTCGGAGAGGTTGCCGAGCGGGTGGGCGCACAGGAAGTTGTAGTAGCAGAGGTCCTGGTTCCCGGTCTGGAACACCATCTGGGGACGCACCGCTCTACTGTTACTGTGCTCTAATAGTTTGGAGGACACGCTGTTTTAGAAACTATGTAAAAACCAATAAGAGCATCATTTATGTGTATGGTATGTTCGATTTAAGAAATATATGTAAGAACGTAACATTAAGAAATGTGGGTTATTTTGTGATCTGTGTCTGGCAACATTGGTGGGCTCACGGAAGTCGCGAGTTTGCCGTGTGTGTCGGCTTGCTTGTATAATGGCGACGAAAAAGGATAAAATTGAGACGCAATTCATAAAATAACCAACCAAGTTGTGAAAAACGAGGTTTTTGTAATTTGAAATTGTATTCAAATGTTATTCGCAAGTGCGTGTGCTAGAACTATATAAAAGCTATCGGTTTCATATGAAAACGCGTGTGATGTTGGCATACCGGTGAATCGAAGATCAAAAGAGACATTACCAAGTGGAATAGGTTATTTATTGGGGGTTTGACCGGTCAGGGCTAGTTTGAACAGGGGGCATAGGGTTTCAGCTGTTCCCGGACCTTGGCGGTACCACTGCATGGACAGCGGTGTTCTATTGCCACTCCACGCGTCGTTTTGAGGCTTCGCCAGGCTTGGAGCTCAAGGACGAAAACTATCGTTAATTTTAGTTAAGTGAGCACCTATTTAGTTATATTTTCCCTTGTCGGATTATTTCTTTTCGGTTGGACGAGGGCGTTTACTCTGATGGGCCCCGTGATACCCGCGTGGAGTCGGCCGGAAGGAGACAATCGGACAGCACATAAGTTTGGTACACGGAGGATAGCTAGAACCAGGGTTTCTGAGCTGCGCTTATCCCTGTGTCAAACAGGTATGTTGACATCAATAACAGAGTGAAAAATATATCGACTTAAGGGAACGTTGCGGCTTGAAAGAAGATGTAGTGACTAGAATATACCGGGTGGAAATAGACTGCTACCATTAAATGAAACCACATATTCTACCGACCCTACTGAAATAAAATGAAATGAAATGAACCACTTTTCCCACGAATCATACCTGAAGCTGTTTCATGGACGACGCTCTCTCTAAACTCGCCTGTATGTCGGTGAAGCTGTTTCACGGACGACGCTCTTTCTAAACTCGCCCGTATGTCGGTGCGTTAGGGTTCACGGATTTTTATTTGGAACTCAAATATTTCCGAAATAATTTAATGGTAGCAGTCTATTTACACCGGTAAAACTGAGAAAAATCAAAATACCTACATATACACGAATCATTTGAATGGAATGAAAATAAATCTTCCAGATACACAGCGGGTGAACACCACACACCTTGTTTTTGAAGAAGCCAACGCTGCCTTTCAGCACGAGTCAGCGACCTCAATCAAAGCGTGTGAACTATTTGATTAAACGAGCTGTACTTCGGACACGATGCACCATTTGAAACACTGTGATATGAGTTTTCTTAATGTGACGCCTACGAAAGTGTTATAATTCTGTATTTGTCAAGCCACCAACAATGTATGGAAGTAAGCAAAATTTTGAACAATGCTCGGCAAACGTAAGTTCGATATACATAATAAATTGATGTGGGATTCCTCAGGGAAGTATTTTTGGTCTCTAGTTATTTCTTCTATAGATGAATTATGTAAAAAAATATATGTTATGCAGACATAAAAGCGAAGAAGTAACATTGTAAGCACCGACTTGTATCTAAAAAATGACTTGTTGGGATCGTCGGGTAAACAATGAAAGTAGTCGCCAACTCCTTAGAAGACAGTTAAGGCCCATCAAGAAAGCGGCTTGAAGTTAGCTGCCCCCCCCCCCCTCCCCCTCCGTCGTCGACGCTCCGAGAATGCGCGACCGTGACTAACTTTAAGCCCGCTTTCTTGGTTGCCCCAAACTGTATAAGTAGTTTTAATATTATAACAAAGTTACTTACGTCTTGGTAGGTGACCAATAGTTGTACCACGGGTAGCGCATACACCACCGCCATCGTTAGAGCGCTCCAGAAATACCTGCAATAAACATCGTTTAGGTAACGAGACACTTTTCATAAGGGTACTAATCTAATCAAAAACTACTGACTTGTTGGATCGCTTGTTGAGGGCGGTGGGACGCGACCGACAGAGCTCGGCGACTGACAACGGTTTCGCCACCGGCGGCGTGCCTTCCTCAGACTCCGAATCTGACAGACTGTTCGCTGCGGAAACACTCGATATTCATACATTTAACTTTCAATGCATTTCGAGATTTAATCAAGTTATACCGAGTGTAAACGGACGGGTTCGTTTCTCTGGGACTCTTTCATAATAAAATACGGTATTTCATGTACTACTAGGTGGTAGAGGTGATGCCGGGCTCGACTGTGGAGGTACCACTTGCTCGCTAAACCCCCGAAGTTATTCGGGGGAGAGTAAGAGAACAGCTCTCAGGCAAAACCAGGCGGCCCACCATTGCCTGGGACCGATGGATGGCGGTATATCCATCCCCAATTGCCGGGTCTTATATAAAACAGACTGGTGACGGGCAGCGGCGTCACTGGTGCAAGGGTTTATAAGAATGAAAAAAAAGGGCATATCTCTTTCTTTTACTGATTCTGCAGGCTATGTCGGTTAGAATCAGTAAGTTGAAGTGGCAGTGGGCAGGCCATATTTGTCACCGACATGATGGCTGTTGGGGCCGAAAGGCTTTAGAATGGAGACCACGTACAGCAAAGCGTAGTGTAGGCCAACCTCGTGCCCGCTGGACGGACGACCTGAAGGACTTTGTGGGTGGCGGCTGGATGAGGAGGACAGAGGACCGACATGAGTGGCGAAATTTGAGAAAGGCCAATGTCCAACAGTGGACGAACACAGGCTGATGGATGGATGGATCTCTTTCTTAAAATTGTATTTTTCTTGTATGCTGGTTTTTGGAAAGAGGATCATGCATGTATGTGATTATTTGTGTGACGCAAGTGGTTGACCAATCAACACCCTGTATGTTACTAAAGCCGGAATAGTGATATATCAGGATTTACAACCTTAACAACTTCGTCCATCTTTATAAAGTCTTCCGGGCATAATAAATTGATTATTTACTGATGATGTTAATACCTACGATAACGGCAGCCAAAGCTGATATTTGATCGAAGGTCTCCAGGATAACTAAATAACTCACATCTGATGAAGGGTATGACGTCAGCGGTTTCAGCGGAAGTGGAAGGTCCCTCGGGCTCCTCCAGCACCAGCACTTCCTCTACAAATAGACATCATAAACATTTAACAAATTTAATATGAAATCTCAGGATCTTGATCACGACTTGTTCCGTCTATCTATAGCAGGGATGAGATACAAAATAAGTGCAATTTTTTTCAGCAATTAAAACTCAGCTTAATTCCATTTATGTTTTCTTTACTGGCTTTTCTCTTTTTCTTACATTATAACGTTTTTGTGTTTATTTTAATAATAGTATTAAATTTATATTTTGTTAATGTACAAAAATATTTATAGTACGTTAATTTCAACAATATAATAATAATAATAAGACAAAACACTTGGTACCAATACAACCTGTAGTTGATGCTCGTGATTGTTGGCACTTGGTGGAACTTTTGAAACATTTTTTGTTTGATAAACACTTGTACTTGTCCACTTATTTATATTAATTTCCCTTACCGGTTTCGCTGTTAAAGCATTATCAAAGGTTTGTTTGGTTGTTTACGGGTTAATACAACCTGTATCTATAAATGAAAACTTGTAAATGGCCTTCTGCTTTCTGCATTTATTATATACTTTTAACTTTATTATAATTTGTTGTGCTGTAATTTTTCCCAATAAATGAATAAACAACTAAATATTAAGATTATACATATACTAATGCTATGCTATAACACGTTAGAGATATTATTTTCACGAAGTCGGTGTGGCTTTGGTTGTAATCGTGCGTGTCCGTACCTCAAAATGATAAAACAGAACCCATAAAATCACTTTGTTGTCCTTCTATCTGTCTGTTCGTATGTCGAGACCCTTGTGCTCGGGCCCCGTGAGAGATATCAAGTTGAAACTGATACCTCCGGCTTCTAACTTAACGCGGAATAAGTTATCGCCTACATTTTATACAAAAAGGTTCACCATGAAAACCTATAGGGTACTTCCAGTTTACTTAGAAACTTGAAACTCCGTTCACAATTAGGTGTAGGAAACACGTATAGGAAAAATCAAAAAATCAACAATATTTCATTATTCAAGGAGATATGAAATAAATACGTAAACTAAAGGATGGACGAAACTATAATTAATTAAATAAGATTTCTTCTCATGTAATTGTCTTTAGTAAGAGTAAAGTATCTTTAAACCTTAAACGGCAATAACTTTTTCACATTGAGTTTGAGTTACAAGCTGGATTTTTTAAATAAATTATACACAAATTCTTGTACTTTTTATTCCACATATATTCATTTTTATTCTTAGGCGACCGGTTTCGTTTTAATTTTTTAAACTCATTTGACTTGATTTTTAGAAGTGTATCCTGACATATAATAGAAAAATGCTATTGAAACTATATATATTGTTTGAAACTATACATTTATTGCCGTCATTAATGGACTTAACCTTGACGTAGACCAATTTTGAAACGCAAGCTGTGGTGATTCACCTCTGTTTATTTTATATTTGCTTGCTAAAAATGATTTCTTTTTGTTCTCTTTCTGTAGTATTAAATAGTTATTAAATTAATAATTTGTTGGCCCGATGATGTAATAGGAAACCGGTAGCCTAAGTTAGAATAAAAATAAATATATGTGGAATAAAAGTACAAGAATTTGTGTATAATTTATTCAAGATGATATTCCACCAAGAACCATCAATCGAATCCATCCAATACTTGATTTTTTAACAGCACTATGTAGTCTATACTGTACTGTAGGAAGTTTAAGTTTAGACGGACGGACGGATGGACGGACGAACGGACAGACAGACAGTTAGATAGACAACCAAGTTATCCTATAAGTTTTTCGTTTTGAGGTTATATTTACGTTTTTTACGGGTTTGTTGTTAAGATATGATTACAATTTCCCGACTTTTAATTCTAATCGGACATAGATCTAGACAATGTCAATGGACTCGGCCTAAAATACTAAAAAAACATTCCATAGACATATCACAACGTTGTTTGCGTATGTATGGAGGTTTGTGCGTGATGGCTGTCCTTCGGGTGTCGTTTTGATTGTCCATAGCCGACTCTACGTGCACTATCTGTCATGGATTGTATGGAAAGCGTCCGGAAATACGACCTTTGCAGTAGCGAAGTTTCCTACGCGCATTATTTAAAATAAACTTACTGGCAAATCTGCCGAAGTTATTCGAGGGAGAGTAAGAGAACAGCTCTCAAACAGGCAGAGCCAGGTGGCCCACCATTGCCTGGGACCGATAGATGGCGGTATATCCATCACCAATTACCGGCCCTTATATAAAACAGACTGGTGACGGGCAGCAGCGTCACTGGTGCGAGGGTTTCGGCACCTGCCCAGCGTGTGTAAGTATAAGAATGTCTTCAAAGAGGACCGCCAAGAGTGGTGATATCTTGGAAAGGCCTATGTTCAGCAGTGGACGAAACAGGATGATGGATGGACTATTTACGTACACCACATATACTAGTACCTGTCCATTGGCAGTGGCAGTAGGACAGCAGCACGGCGAGAGTGTAGAAGGTGAGCACGAGCGCGACGGCGACCGCCGCGCCCACCAAGTACTCCTCGTACGATATCGTCGCGACCACGCGGAACCTGAACAATGTAATGCATCAAGTGTGACGTTGCCATTATGCGACCAAAACGGAACGCATTCTATTGTTTCACCCTCACTCTGTGAGTCGCAAAGACATTGTACAGAGAACAAGACTGTGCACTACGATACGAAAAACGAGCCGAGCGAGATGGGTGTAGGCACTCGTTGGTCCCTTTCTAACACGTTAGAAACTCAACAACACTATATAAGTATAGTTTATATATTATATACACTGGCGACTTGCTAGACAAGGATACACAGTAGCAACAGCTATCTCGCTCGACTCGTTTTTCGCTTTTTTTCATAATAATTACAACCTTATTTCTAAGGAGATAAATTCTAGTTTAGTTGATTAAAAATTGGACAGTCTAGTTCTTATATAATGTCTTTGATTAGTCGACTGATATTCCGTTTTGCGCAATAACTACAACGAAAAGTAGGTGCGTTCCGTTTAGGTTGCGTCACTGCCGCGCGCATTTATATTCGGTATTACAATTGTGAACACCGTTTATGGAT
This sequence comes from Ypsolopha scabrella, assembly GCA_910592155.1. Classification (NCBI taxonomy): domain Eukaryota; kingdom Metazoa; phylum Arthropoda; class Insecta; order Lepidoptera; family Ypsolophidae; genus Ypsolopha; species Ypsolopha scabrella. Next base: position 607,711 of record OU342988.1, read on the forward strand.
GTGATTTTTCACATGTTCAAAAATGACTTCGATTCCTATTTGCAAGTGCAATGTTTAGAGTTCTTACAATTTACGATTCGGCTGATTTTGCGAACACGAACGCTGGCGAAGATTTTTATGCGCATTAAATCTTTAGCTGATATGTTCGCTCATTATAATTTGACCGGGTTGTACCGTTCGGGAGGAACACACTCGGGTTGCAACGCTGAGTTTTTGACTGGGTTTGGGTTTCGTCGTGTAGCGGCACTGCAAGCATCATTTGACATTTTAACGTTAGTTTTAGTATTGTTGCATTTCATTTGAACCTTGCAAACTGTCAGGAATAGATGGGATAGGATAATGTTTCAGTCAGAAAATAATACGGCTGCTCACTCTCCATGACAGGTTCTATATTCAGTCCCATAGACAAAAACCATAGACACAAGACAGACGTCACTAGTGATGTGACCATAACCGGTCATCGCTTACACAAACCCTGTTTAAAGTTGATGTTGAACAAGTCGAGAGTGGTGTAGCGACACTGCTATTGAACAGTCGGTGTTGCCACCCGTTGATTTTTACACGGGTAAGTGTTGCAAGGTAAGTTTTGTGTAGGAAGCCCAACCCAGTGTGAGTTTATGAATAAATTATATTCCACCAAGAACCATCAATCGAATCCATCCAATATTTGAGTTTATGACATCAGAGAAGCGCGCTTAGTTACAGTGCGGCGTGGATCTAAATGAAAGTTGCGAAAAGCAGAACTAACGCCGCCTTCTCGTGACGCGTCACATTCTGACGGTTCACCACGTGTTGTACCGTCCTCGCTCACGTTTATATAAGGTGACTTTAATTCATGCAGCCAAATTCTTACTGAAGACTCGGGTAAGTGCTCAGTAACAAGGTTCGATGACCCTTTTTGTGAAATTCGTAAATTATCGCAAGCCCAGCCCCGAGTCAATTACCATGGGACATCAAGATTTTATTTTGCGAAATTAGAAAAAGTGTTATCCATCCGTGTTACTGATCACTTACCAAACCTCCAGTATGAGTTTGGCTGTATAAATAAAAGAACACCTTATACCGGGTGTAAAAGCAAAGGCAAGAATCCTTTAAGGGTGTGTTAGTATGATCGGTAAAGATATTATTTTAAATACTGGGATCTCTAAATAAAGTACTAGTACCTCATAATAAGACGATTTTCTTTACTCAAAATACACTAATCGCGTGGACACCCTCACTGGTCGCTGGCCACTCGGATGAGGGGTGCGGGTTGCGGGGTGCAATTAGGTGTGTGGGGAGGCCGGTGAGCTGCGTAGCCATAGCTTATAAAAATGGTGGAATTTTTGGTGAAAATTCAAAGTATATATTTTTTTCTCGTAATGACATCAGAATCGTGTATACTTTCATACCCTAGAGGGATTCTTGACTTTGCATTTACAGCCTGTATAGATCTTTGTCACATTGTAGCTGTCACTGCGCATTATCCCCTGTGCGACTTGGGCGCCATCTTTGTTACTTTTGTCATATTTCGAAATAAAAAAAAAGTCATCGACCGCTAAAGAAGCACCAATACCCCGTTGACAAAGACGACGCTCTAGAAAACCTATGTGTATGTGCATTATTTACCGCCGGGAATATGCACTGTCTATTGTCAGTCACATGTCGCGTCGTGTCGTCGTGTACAAAACTTTTTTTTTGCGTTTTTGTGTTGTATTAGTGATTCTGATTCAAAGAATTCAACAAAGCTAGGGGGTTCATTTTCAACCTGTATCCTATATAACAATAAAAACGTACCACTCACCTGAACGTCTTATTCCGTCCGTCCACCCCGACCCCCCGCACCACAGTGACGTCTCCCCTCTCCCTCACTCCTATGTCCGTCTCGCTCACTCCCGTGCACTCTTCGTCTCGCTCCTTCACTATGAACACGATGTAGAACCCCGTTGGAAACATTGATTGCTGAAACGTTATGGAACAACGTTAAGTAATTCGGCCAAGAGTGAGTCGGAATCGCGCACATAGGGTTCCTTACCGCCATAAAATACCTATTTCCTTTACAAAATAATTACATTCCCGAATTGATCTATTTATTCTGAAATGCAGACAAAACTAGCACATGGAAGTCAAGTCTGACTCGTTCACTAAGGGTTGCGTACCACAACGGATAAGGAACCCTAAAAACATGATGAATAACGACAACATAGATGCCATAGCGACCGTTATGCTGCAAAAAACGTATATTTCGACACTCTCAAGGGAATCAAAATTTATAGGGTATTTCCCGTAGACCTAGAAATATGAAATTTGGCAAGTAATAACGTCTTATACTACAAGTATAGGGAAAATCTGAAAACTATACATTTGTAATTAAATCATACAAAATTAAGTCTTTAACGGAACCTTCCGTGGGCGAGTCAGACTCGCACTTGTCCGGTTTTTTTGTTCTAATCGGACATGTCAATAGACTCAGCTAAAATATTATAAAAACATTCCATAGACACCACACAACTTCGTTTTTGCGTTTATATGGAGGTTTGCGCGTGATGTCTGTTCCTAAGTTTTAGTTTTATATGGACGTTTGCGCGTGATGTCTGTTCCTAAGTTTTAGTTCTATATGGAGGTTTGCGCGTGATGTCTGTTCCTAAGTTTTAGTTTTATATGGAGGTTTGCGCGTGATGTCTGTTTTTAAGTTTTAGTTTTATATGGAGGTTTGCGCGTGATGTCTGTTCCTAAGTTTTAGTTTTATATGGAGGTTTGCGCGTGATGTCTGTTCCTAAGTTTTAGTTTTATATGGAGGTTTGCGCGTGATGTCTGTTCCTAAGTTTTAGTTTTATATGGAGGTTTGCGCGTGATGACTGTTCCTAAGTTTTAGTTTTATATGGAGGTTTGCGCGTGATGTCTGTTCCTAAGTTTTAGTTTTATATGGAGGTTTGCGCGTGATGTCTGTTCCTAAGTTTTAGTTTTATATGGAGGTTTGCGCGTGATGTCTGTTCCTAAGTTTTAGTTTTATATGGAGGTTTGCGCGTGATGTCTGTTCCTAAGTTTTAGTTTTATATGGAGGTTTGCGCGTGATGTCTGTTCGTAAGTTTTAGTTTTATATGGAGGTTTGCGCGTGATGTCTGTTCCTAAGTTTTAGTTTTATATGGAGGTTTGCGCGTGATGTCTGTTCCTAAGTTTTAGTTTTATATGGAGGTTTGCGCGTGATGTCTGTTCCTAAGTTTTAGTTTTATATGGAGGTTTGCGCGTGATGTCTGTTCCTAAGTTTTAGTTTTATATGGAGGTTTGCGCGTGATGTCTGTTCCTAAGTTTTAGTTTTATATGGAGGTTTGCGCGTGATGTCTGTTCGTAAGTTTTAGTTTTATATGGAGGTTTGCGCGTGATGTCTGTTCCTAAGTTTTAGTTTTATATGAGGTTTGCGCGTGATGTCTGTTCCTAAGTTTTAGTTTTATATGGAGGTTTGCGCGTGATGTCTGTTCTTAAGTTTTAGTTTTACGGCTGTTGAAAATTACAATATTTGCAAGTATTGATTAATTTTAACATCGCTGTGACATCTTGCCGGGAATGGTATTTAATTTTTGGTTACATAATATTTTAATTTTCCTTTATAACTTAAATTGAATTTAACATTTTCAAGGTCCTTGCCCTGAACAAATATTAATTTTTAAAATGTTGTGTTTAATTTTTATGGGTGTAAATAGTTTATAATCTAAATTATTTAAAAAAAAGTGTAAGTGTTTTATTCAGCCAATTGTTGGTATTATTATTCCACGTTTTGTTTATGCATAAAATTATATTTTATTTTATTTTATTTTATTTATGAACAAAAATCCACAGCAAATACATTAAATATAAACTAATAATAACATCAGCTAACAAGGCCAATAAAGGATTTCACTATGCTAGACAATAAATACATACTATTGACTGGGAACATGATAATTAATTTATAAGTTTAAACAATTCAATTTAATTTAAATATGGCACTATGAATAAACAAAACTATTGTTATCTAGTTCAAGTATATTTCGAAAGGGTTTTATCAAGTGTCGCTTGCAGCGTGCAACATTGAACTGTTTTATACAGTTGATTGATCTAGCCGATCTGTGACAAATGTGAGTGGTGATGTTATTGCTACAGGGCGTTTCATTCCACGACATTTGCGGCATGAATTCTATTAAATTTGTCATTAAAGGTCAATCCAAGAGCATCAACATGTTGTTAATTTCTTGGATCACCTCATCCCACATCTATAAAAATACTAATAATAAAGTGGTAAAAAGTCGTCTCTGTACAATGAATATTGTCGCGAAGTTTTAAATGAAATGGGGTATTTTTATGAGGTGGTAGAGCTGATGCCGGGCTCGGCTGTCGAGGTACCACCATCTTACTCGGAAATCCTCCCGAAGTTATTCGGGGGAGAGTAAGAGAACAGCTCTCAGGCAAAACCAGGCGGCCCACCATTGCCTGGGACCGATGGATGGCGGTATATCCAACCCCGATTAAGGGCACTCTATTCGCCCTAACTCCCATACGAGTACGAGCTCGGGAAATGAACGTTCAGACCAACCAATAACAGTCAGTCAGTGCTCTATAATCCAAAGTTGAATGTAGAATGAAATAGCAAGCATAGCGACCCCGTGCGCGACTGACTTAAAGTCACCGACTACAGGCCTCTTAAAATAGACTGGTGACGGGCAGCGGTGTCACAAATGGTAGGGTTTCGGCACCGCGCTCACCAACCCGCCTGCCCAGCGTTTGTGAGTATGGGCATTTCTTCCAGGAGGACCTCCAAGAGTGGCGAAATATTGGAAAGGCCTATCTCCAGCAGTGGACGAAACAGGCTGATGGATGGATTTTTTCTTTTTTTTTCTTTCTGTCTGTATGTGTATTTTCCATTTTAACTCGAAAACGACTTAACGGGTTTGGATGCGGTTTTTTTATTATCATTGCTGTGACCATGGTCAACATTATAGGCTATAAGGCATGTTCATAAAATAAGGCTCAAGCTGAAAACGGGGCAAAGATTGAATAGACGCGGGCGGAGTCAAGTACAAAGGCTGTACTAATAATAAGGTAGTACTGGCGGTAGACTTCGGTCGTGGCTTGTCACCGCCACGAGTGACGTCACCATGACGCCAAGCGACTGTCGTGTGACGTCACGAGTAGCCGCACCGGGGAGTGCCGACCGGCTGTCGCTAACCCGATGCCGGGCTCAGGTTGGGCCCGACATATTTATATCTTATGAAGATGTAATTGTGTGCATTATGTATAATGTGACCTTATATCTACCCTCAGAAATTAAAAATTCCGAACTCTTATATGATTTGAAGCGCAAATTGGCTCAACATATTTTAAATAAATAATAACTGGTGTTAGAGAGGTGGTTATAAGATTAAAGAAGTGAACTGCGGAGTTTACTAACACCACACAGAGATCAGTGTATCACTGGTGCAAGGGTTTCGGCACCGCGCTCACCAACCCGCCTGCCCAGCGTGGGTGAGTATGGGCATTTCTTCCAGGAGGACCGCCAAGAGTGGCGAAATCTGGAAAGGCCTATGTCCAGCAGTGGACGAAACAGGCTGATGGATGGATGGATGGATCCATGAGTGACACCTTCAATTATTGTATGTGCGGATGGACGCAACTATAATTAATTAATTAAGATGTCTTCTTATGTAAGTGACATATTGTCTTTAGTGAGAATAAAGTATCTTTAAACCTTATATGTATCTTTAAAACAGTATGAATTTGGCTATATTATCACCTTATATTCTTTTTATTATAAGGCCCGCACCTGTACAATAAAATGAATAAAATAATTGAGTTATTTCACTTCACTAGCTTTAAATGAAAAAATCGAGTCTCTGAATGTTTACAATGTCTGTCCTACGATGAGACAGGAAACCTACTCTCAGTAGTAAATTAGATGTAATTATTCTGTTCTACTTAAATTATTTTATGTGTGATATTTCAATTACTTTATATTCTGTGCATTTTGTGCCTAAACTACAGGCTACTTTTCGTAGTTTAGTTTAGGCAAACATTTTTACTAAGCCGTAAGACCCTATTTTGATTGTATTAATTGTGCGTTGTTTTACGCAAACAAATAAATATTATTATTATATTATAAGGGAACATGGAAACTAACATAGAGACGCGATGGCGAGTAGACTCACCGTGAGAGTGATTCCCCCCAGGTTGGTCATCGTGAGGTGGTACCCCTGGTACAGGATCTCTCGCTCGTTGTCGAACACAGGACACTGCAACACAACGGGGTGGCTGTCTTACACTGTTGTGGGAAATGAAGTTGTTTGAAAATCCATTACAATATGAACACCGGAAGTTAAGGATATGTGCCACAGTTATTCTTCGCTATTAAGGACGCTATTAAAAAGTATCGAAATGACCGAGATAAGTGATCGACTAACATAAGTTGAACGTTATAAAGTAAACTAAAACTTATTCCATACAATAGGCTTGGACACAGGGTAAACAAAATATTATTCTATTTAGTCCGTCATTTAGATTATCAAAAAATATTGGACACGTATTTTTTCTTTTGTCAATCAAACAAAAAATGACAGAGATAAAGCGCGTCAAAGTTTGGGAGTGGGGGAAAATGACGTCACTTCTAAGTAAAATTGTACCTAGATGTGACGTCACGCGGAACTTCAGCGGGCTATATCTTCATCGTTGTTTGTTTAATTGAAAAAAGAAAAAACAGGTGTCCAATATTTTCTGATAATCTAACTGACGGACTAACAAAATTTTTTTAGTTATCATGGCTATTGTGTGATTATGGAAACATCAATAAGTCCATAACGACGATGAGGTTTCTTTACGCAGATAACGCCATTTGGCTGAAGGGGGTTTTACATCACTAAAAGATGTGTTAGCTGATGAAATGTTTATTGAGTCCGATATAGTAAAGTGGTTTAATAATGCACGGCTAACATCAGCACAGCAATAGAGCAAACTGGAGCGCGCATTTAGCGATCGAGTAAACAAAGCCAGTTGCAAATTACTACGTACAACCCGGTCACATTATCTCGAGACCTGGCGTCGATGACGTCACGTCGCGTCGGCGCTCAGATATGGTGCGCAAAACAAGCATCCTCTAGTAGGATATTATTATAAACACTAAGATTTCCAACAAAACAAATATTGTGTTAATTAATTTAATGTAGGTAATATTATTATAATGATATGATTAAAATGATGAAAAATAAATGAAACAATCTTGGTTAAGTGGGTACAAGAAGTGTTTATTACACAAAACTACAGACTAAAAATCTTCGTCAGAATATATGATTGGCTCGATGCCAGTCATTGTCTCATTATCGCTATCGCTATCGCTGATCTCACTGTCCGAACTCTCTTCGCCTAGGGATATAATTATTTCACGAACAGAACTTTCAGGATTAAATTTCTTGCTTCACTGTGAATAGTTTTTCCCATATTTGAAAAACTTCCACTGTCCCACTTCAAAGCAACGAAATAGTAACAAAAATGTCCAAACTAAACCAAAATGTCCAAACTTAACAAAAATGTCCAACGTTGCAACAAAAACAATATTTTAACGTAACAGCAATAACAAAATAACAATAAAAGTCCAAACGTAACAATGAAATGTTTAAAAATATACCACGAAAACAAGTCGACGCGTATCGGCAACGAAAGTGCTAACCGTACTGACGCGCCGTGGCGAGCGCGGGGAGGTGAAAGGAGAACGGGGCGGGTGGTTCGCATTCCAGAGAGGTCTCGAGATAATGTGACCGGGTTGTAAGTAAAACGTGACCAGTCACAATTATTAAAGTTTTGTTTATTTTTTTCGGGGTTTGTTTATGGGTGTATAATACCTCACTTCGCTTCGCATGATCCTGCTTTATATCAACAAATACTGCAACAATCACTCTGAAATTATTATATGATAAAGTTGAGGACTAATGCTATGTCCATGCTGTTGTGAAAACTTGATTGCATTAAATTTTCTCTATAGAAAAAAATACAAAGTTACCTCCAAACCGTACAATAAACCGATACCATTCAATGAATACTTGAAATTAGATCTGACACTTAGCATAATAATAACTGATATAAGTATAAGGCAGCTGCAGACTGTTCCATAAAAATGAAAAAAACCATCAGTGTAGCCGCGATTTCAAAATAACTGATGTTTTTGCGTGCCCGTCATCTGATTAGAGTAGGATAGACAGTTAAAAAGCAGAAGCGTTAGAGCAGGACTGCGAATTGAGGTATTATGGGCCCTTAAGCAATTTCAAATGTTCTTATTATTTTGGCATTTTTGTTTATTATATAGTTATTATAGTATTTTTGATCAAAAGTTATTGGGATATTTGTACCGAAGCTCACCGTGTTTTTGAGAGGAAAATACGGAAATTTGATTTGACTCTATTAAATACGGTTTTCTTTTGATAGAAACTCTAACCTTGTAGTTAGAGATGATGAACAAAAAATCACTTGTACTATTCCACAATTTATTAAATATTAATTTCCTGACCGGTTTCGTACAAGTGATTTTTTATTCATCATGTTTTCCAAGTTCCACCAAGTGCCAACAACCAATAGTATCAACATTTTGTAGTAAGAGGTTTAAGGTATCGAAAACATTTGAGAAATTTGATGTATTTGTCGGGAAAAATACCGAAAATGTGCCGAAAACAGCGAATAATTCAACATTTTGAAATAGCGTCCTTAATGTAGAAGTAAACAGTATGTGCCGGAAATACAGTTCAAGTGCCTTGTCGTTTTCTATCTACTTCAGCAGTCGACCAAAGATTTGTGAAAAGTTTCACACACTTGTGAAGACATTGTTCAAAAAAGTATTGTCTCTTTAGAACACATTGGAAGGAGTGCAACGGAAAATTTGAAAAACAAAACAGACTAATAAACAAAAGTCATCTTTTCTACCATAATCTGACCAAAGTTCAAACTTGTATGTATTACCATCTTTATGTAAGTAGCTGAAACAAATAACGTAAAAAATGACTACTTCTTATAGGTTTGTTGTACCTTGGATTTTTTTTAAATTATTTGTTGTGATAGGGGCCCATCGTGATACGTATTCTGTGAAAATTTCAACTTGCTTCCTATATCGGTTGCAGCTGCAGACCCCTGTGAAAGATAGACGGGCGGTAAAAGGATCCCGTTTACGAAAAGAGTACGGAACTCTAAAATGACAAAACTGAACTTACCGAGTTGTTCTGTATAGAGACGAGCGCACAGAGATCGTCATCCGATTCTATAATTAATATCACACTCTTTGGTATCGTATAGTTAAAGCTGAAAGAGAAAACGCATCATGTAGCTACAGAAATATTCGAACACAACAGAAAGAATTTGTTTTAAATTCTGTGAACATTATTAATTAATCAGCGGAAGAAACCGGCCACGCATAATAAGGGTTCCGTAGCAATACTATAGTTAGTGAGCAAGTAGCATAGCATTTACCGTATGAAATTAGTAGGTATAACCCGTATCAATAGACCTTGGAATTAAATATAGTCTAAACCCGCAAATGGCAAAATCTTTACTAATAAATAATAAAATAGTAAAAAGTCGGGTTTGTATATTAAATATTTTTTCGATTTTTTTAAAGAAATGTGTTGTTGGTGTTGTACTGACGCAAAGACAACCATTTTTAGAAATTTCGGTATGTCTGTATGTTCCGTTTTAAGTCTAGAACCACTTAACGGATTTGGATGCAGATTTCTTTATAATCATCGTAGTGACCTGAGTCACCTTGACCCTGAGGTCACCTTGACCATGCGAGATGTAGATAAAATAACGCCCAAGCTGAAAACGGGGCAAAGGTTCGCAGGAAAATGCTAGTAGACAACATAAAAGCAATACAATCGCTCTCATCCCAATGTGATGCAATATTGGGTATACGGTTGGTCTACACAGACGGTACCAGTTTGACCAATGTCTATTGATACGGTTTGCGGTCAGCAAGCGCTACACCGCGCCTCAGGTAGTAGCTGTAGGAAGGAGGGGGGTCGAGCAGGTTTCACATTCAGCAACGTTCCCTCCGCCGCGTCTGTCGCCACCCAAGGCGCGGTACACCGACCTGGGTAAGAGGGCCCGCCTGCCGCCCCGCGTCACGTTCCACGGATCGTTGTCGAAGGAGAAGTAGTAGTACTTGGGGGTCGCCGGCGTCGAGCTCAGCGTCACCTCCTGGGGGGCGAGCGAATGAAGTTCAGATGCTGCGCAACGTTGACGGAAGTGCACGAGTGAGTGAGTTGCTGTCTCAAAATGATCGTATCCTAATAGTATATGAAACGAATAGTATTTGGATCGTCTAAATTGACGGATTTGGACTCGAAAATGGCGTCCATTTTAGGGCGTCGACGGAAGTTGTAGAATACCAACATTGTTATATCTATGCACGTGGGCAATTTTCTCGTAGCCAAACTCTCCTTCTGAGTTATAGGTTTCGTTCCATTGTAGTTACATGGTGGAACTACTGCGATTTTTTTTCGCTCTTTGGTACCAAATATGATTTATTTTTTGTACAGATGTCAGAGTGACAGATGTCAAAGTGACAGATGATTTATTTTTATCCATTATTCTGACAGATGTCAAAATTTACAGATGATGAATTTTTCATAGATTTTTTCACAGATGTCAAAATTGATCTGTCAAAAGTCCATGAAAAACTCAATATCTGTCAAAATACTGGATAAAAATAAATCATCTGTCATTTTGACATTTGTCACTTTGACAACTGTACAAAAAATAAATCAAATTTGGTCCAAAAGAGCGAAAAAAAAATTGCAGTGGTTCCATCATGATGTAACTACTACATACAATGGAACGAAACTATAACTCAGAAGGAGAGTTTGGCCACGAGTAAATTGCCTGCACGTGGGTGGCAGTTACGGTGCGTTCCGTTTTGGTCGCATCAACATATCTAAGCGCTGCATTGGTAGCGCGCTTGTCTTGTCTTGATAGCAAGAGGTCGCAGACTCGAATCCTGAACCGAGGAATTTTTTCAAATTCTTGTCTTTACATTTGTTTCTAATTTATCTTTTCTAGTTTGTAATGCACTCTAATAATAATATTTAGAGTATTCTAAAGCGATGGATTTCGCAATAAAACATAATCTTAGGTGTAAGAAAGCTCTCGAGTTACCTTATCGACTTCGACGTAGAAGTCGAGAATTCTCCTCACTTTGATGTCGACGGAGACGTTGACGGGGCTTGATGTAGAGACGTGGATCAGCGGCCGGTTCATCGAGCTGCTGTCTGCACAGAGAGATTGCGTTTGTCAGTAGAGACCATCTAATCTTATAGTTCCGATTCAAGACATAATCGATTACAGCGCGTCTATCGTCATTCCGAATCACTGATGGCCGTACGGCGTGAGTAGTTTGATAGTACTTTTAGTGCTGTCAGCGCCATTCGGAACCCTGCCTTAAAATGCATGCCATTCCACTAATTGTGACTATTTCAATGTGTGAGAGGAAACAGTTATTGCAACACTTTACTTGTGTGAGTGTGCCGATTTTACTGTTGACTTGGACTCGCCCGTGCATTGGAAGGTCAACTAATCGTGCGATCAGTCCAACTACGGGCAAAGTATGTCGGGGAGCGCTAGTATTATATAGAACGATACATCCGCTCTGTGCATTGACCATAAGCAACTAGACTCACAATCTCACTCAAAAAGTGTCCGCGATGCATCTTGTCACCGCTATGGGGTGACTAACTCGAATGAAGATTTCGTACAACTGACATTGCATCTTATGTTAACGACATAACGTCTTAATTTGGTTGAAGATTTTTGCGACTATGCACGTCGCACGTTCGGACACTTTCTGATGAACTTTTCTTAGAGACTGTGTGTCTTGTTGTTTATGAGAGGTCAATGGCTCTGTGTCGTGCGTTCGTTCGCGTCATTTATGCACTACTTGGGCAACAGATCCAGCCGTTCGGGAATTTGACAAAAACCGTTAGCCGGTGACTAAATGACCAATGACAAAGACTGTTTAGTGTGTATTGCGTATTTGCGCCTATTTTGCATGTGAGCGTAAGCACATTTGGAGGGGCATGCACTTTACGATAAGATTATTTAAAATAATTTGGCCAAGTGAGAGCCGGACTCGCGCACGAAGGGTTCTAGAGAGGAAATCTAGAGCGGAATCGGACTAATATAATCGTGAGTTATACGTTTATATTAATGAGATGACTGTTCGCTTTAAAACGTATTGGAACGCACATTGTATGGGTCAAGATATTTGATTTTTATTGATATGGCAACACGAATTGTCAACTGTGACATGGACGTGTGTCCGGTTTAGATTTGATGGCGTTTTCAGACAACAAAAAAAAAATGAAAAGGTTATGTGTTTAGTATCGTATATAGTATTTCAAGGAAATAAATAGTTAAAATAGAGAAATAAACCAGTTGATCAGTGTGAACTGTGATCCGGGACGTGTACGCGAAAAGTTTCGTAAATCCGATAATAGTGGAAGGTGATGAGAAAGGATTTTCATTACCACGTTTAGCAGAAATCGTGATACCTTTAACGGGTTGGGCTGGCCCAGGGTTAGAGGGTTGCGTTTAGGAATCTACATCTGCAAACTGCTGGCTGGGCTGGTCGTTTGTCAGAAATCTTCGTGCCGAGGTCGACGACAATCAACGTCAGACCTGTGCTTTCCTTTGAACCAGGGCTGAGTCGTGACCCGGATCGAGCGTGGAGGACCCGTCCAGGACGAGAAAGTGAACTTTAATGTGAGTGTTTGAACCATTTACCCTTGTAACGGGATTTAGTATATAAGGCCCCCTTGTGTGGAAAACCCTTTTCGGGCAGGTTTTAGTTTTTGTACAATATAAATGGGTCCAGCACGCGAAATCTGAATTGCACCTGGAGAGGGGGGTTTTTATCATACATGACTATGGTTAACCAATGGCAAACCAGCTGGTAGAGCTGATGCCGGGCTCGACTGTGGAGGTACCACCATCTTACTGGCAAACCTGCCAAAGTTATCCTGGACCTGCTGGTCTGCACCACCAGGGGCAGGACGACACAGGCTGATGGATGGTAAACGTTCCACTCACTGTGTGCCGGGTCGTGTGGACAGAGAGTCCGCGCCATGCTGTCGAACACCACCCTGGACCTGCTGGTCTGCACCACCAGGGGCAGCTCCCAGGACGACACTTCTGCAATCATTAATCCGTTAGCTCTCTCAAGTGCCCGTCGGCACAGGTACGACCGGCTAATATATATGTAATGTCCTACAATTTAAAGTGAAAAAAAATCAATAGATGATAGAGTATCCCTAATAGGCCACATTCAAAAGAAAAAAAATATTAATGTTTGGTCTGTTATGGCTGTGCTTGCTTATACCCTATATAGTGGCTAATATCGAACTACAACTAGACATGCTCTTGACTGTACCAGTAAGCGAGCCACCACCACCACCAACCTTTCTGCTGAGCGGCAGTGATGAACAACGGATGGTCTCCATCGACGGTATCGTTGGTAGAGACGTGCACTCGGGTCGGGTATGCGTGGTAATCGTCAGACTTTATACCTAATATCGAACTACAACTAGACATGCTCTTGACTGTACCAGTAAGCGAGCCACCACCACCACCAACCTTTCTGCTGAGCGGCAGTGATGAACAACGGATGGTCTCCATCGACGGTATCGTTGGTAGAGACGTGCACTCGGGTCGGGTATGCGTGGTAATCGTCAGAGTCCTGTGTCAGACCAAACATTCCTGTAGTGCAACTTCTAAGTACAAGCATAGTTATCTAACGAAAGCGCTCAGACAGAGCAATTGTGCGGGGCCTGCGGGTTAGACGCGGGAGGTAAGCCACCGAGCTACATACCATTTTCGAATTTCGAACAAGCAGTTCGCAGCTTCTCTTAAATTTTTTTCACTTTGAAATTAGGACCTTATGTAAGGTTACATTTATTTATAAAGCCATATTCATACTGAAGCCTCGATAAGTAGTCGGTATTAAGGTTCGATGACCCTTTTTGGGAAATTCGAAAATAAGTACTACAAATGCAAGCCTAGCCGCAAGCTCCGTACAACTGCTCCGTCCGAACGCTTTCATTGGACAACTGTATGGATTTCTAGACTGTAGTACAAGTGAGGAATGTGATAAAAACTATTATCAGCAGTTTTCGACTTGGGCGTTATTTTATCAACACCCCTCATAGCCTATTGTTGACCAGGGAAAATCGCATCCAAATCCGTTGAGTGGTTCTCGAGTTAAATCGGAACATAAAGACAAAAATTCTAAATATTGTAGTCTTGACCTCAGCACAATACATACTAATTATAATAGCCATTACAATAAAAATAATAAATGTACATACAGAAGGAATTTTTTACAATGTCGGAATCCACTTAAGATCTTAACTTCCAATGAATGGCATTGTTATCTATTGTTAAGTTCGACCGCTAAATGAGCAGTGCACAACGAAACACATAAACAGCAGAATATTTTATGTTAATAGCAACTTTACCACCTAAACAAAAAGGCTCAAATTTGAACGCCAAGTCGCCAACGCATTTCAGATTTAATTTTTTAAATTGGAAGCGCAGCCATTTTGTGTGTTAGTTACAGGATGATTAAGTAATGGCTTTCGGAAACTTAAATACTGTTTTTCTTACTAACATGCATATAAAATTATGTAAGAATCTTAAATTGTTTCACCTGTATCACACCTGTACCTTACTGCCGCTTTCAATTTCAAAAAGTGCTATCTGGAATGCGTTGCTGTTCAAATTTGAGCCTTTTTGTTCAGGCGTTAAAGTTGCTAATAACATAAATATTTTGTTGTTTATGCGTTTCGTTGTGCACTGCTAATAAGTGGTGGAACTTAACAATAGAACAATGCCATTCTTTGGAAGATAAGCTCTTAAGCCAGACCCGACATTTAAATAAATTCGTACTGTACACAACTTTAATACGACTACTTTACTATATTATACGTACATATAAAAATAACGTGTTACGTAGATGTATTTGAGTGCTCCCAAAAATATTGGTTCAAGTTGGTAAACTAATTATTTTCTATAATAAAATAGATTACTGACGAGGAGTAAGGACAATAATCACCTCATAAAAGTCTAGAATTTGTTCTGTTGTTTCGTTCACCACCAAACTATATATTGTATTGTAGCTGTACCTGAAAATTATAATGACATATTAGAGTATTCCAAAGCGGAGGATTTCACAATAAGAACATAATCTTATAATGACATACATTATATACCAAGAATAAGTGTTATATGTAGGTGGTAGAGCTGATGCCGGGCTCGACTGTGGAGGTACCACCATCTTACTCGCAAATCCTCCCGAAGTTATTCGGGGGAGAGTAAGAGAACAGGTCTCAGGCAAAACCAGGCGGCCCACCGTTGCCTGGGACCGATGGATGGCGTTTTATCCATCCCCAATTGCCGGGCCTTATATAAAACAGACTGGTGGCGGACAACGGCGTCACTGGTGCAAGGGATTCGGCACCGCACTCACCAATCCGCCTGCCCAGCGTGTGTGAGTATGGGCATTTCTTCCAGGAGGACCGCCAAGAGTGGCGAAATCCTGGAAAGGCCTATGTCCAGTTGTGGACGAAACAGGCTGATGGATGGATATACCAAGAATCCTACATCACCACATCCTTACATACCGTCATAGACAAATTTGTTCATCCATGATACCATACATACAGTTGAAAATGAACCCTACTCTAGCTTTATTGAACTCCATGAATCTGAATCAATAACAGAACAAAAAATCGTACAAAAAAATATTTATTTTTTTTTGGTTTACGAATTTCTGAAAAATGGCCAACCTACGCGACCCGACATGTGTGTGACTGACAATAGACCGTATATATTCACGGCGGTAAATAATGCACATAGGCTATGTAAACATAACTTTTGTAGAGCGTCATCTCTGTCACCGAAATATTAGTGCTTCTTTGGCGGTCATCATCATTTCTTCTTCCGCGTATGTTTATTGATGCTAGAGATGTCGATTTTAAATCGATTTAATCGAAGATCGATTAATGGTAGCAAGAAAATCAAGTATTTTCGGAGCAATTCGATCTTTGAATCGATCCATGGACACGATTTTTTTCGGTTTCACGGAAAATTTTGCTAACAAATCACATACAATTAAAAAGAGTACCTACATTTAATAACGTTCCCAGCAAGTATATGAAGAGCCTTACATTTCAAGATTAGAAGTTGGAGTGAGTAATAGAGACTAAGAAATATTGTAATATAATATTAACATAATATTATTCGAACAAAAATTGTAATCAAAATCAAAATATTTATTTTGTAAAAAAGATACATAAAGTATACTTTATAGAGGTCAAAATTTTAATTTGTATTATGTATTTGCATTATAAGTTACTTTGGCAATAAAACTTCTTTTAATTAATGTTATATTTATGAGAAAACAACTAACTTTACTTACAATAAACTCTGGAAAAATTATCGCTTATGAATTTATACCTAGATTACCAACAAAAATAAAAATTAATTGACGCTAATTGTGTGAATTTCTGTTCCGATTATGAATCGATTATTTTGAATCGATCTTTTCTTTACCGTTTTTTTTTATCGATCTTTTCACCACGATTTGAAATCGATCTTTTTTAGAAAGAATCGACATCCCTAATTGGTGCAAAGTTGAGGGGAATTTTCTAGTATTCACGTGGATTCTTAACGATTTTGATATTTAATAGACGATGACGGGGATGATGCTCTTGAAAGTATTCGTTATGATGATCTTCTTCTTCGAGTGGAAACTAAATTATATCTTTCCAATAAGTAGCCACCGTTATGTCTAAATAAGTACAGGAAGCCAATTACCAATTTAGTAGTTTTATTTATTGTAATTTCTTGTTTAATAAACCAAAAGCAGACAAAAAACTTTTTTTGGGAAGGTAGGCAGGCAGGTAGGAAGGTAGGTTTTTTATAACGTTCCGTTTTACGGTTTGTTCTTTTTGTTTTTTTTTTAATGCGTTATATTCTAACTTTATTTTTTGTGTACAGTGATTTATTTTCACTGCTTAAAACCTGCTGCCCATCATCGATTTAAAATTTATTTTAAACGCACAACTGGCAGGTGAAATTTTTACATTTTATTTTCGCGGTTATATATTATTTTCGTATTTATTATATTACTTATAGTATTGTTATTCTTATTAAAGTATGTTATATAATTTATTTAATAATAGTTCTCAGAGTGACGAATTCTTGTCCTGTTCTTCTTCATCTTTTGATGATAGTAGTAGCGATTGTAGTTTTCAAAGTATCCCGAATCTCCACGATTCATTGTCTTCTCAGTTTACTGATTGTTCAAAGAATTTTAATGTTGTTCATATCAATGCACAAAGCATCTGGGGTCATTACCCAGATATGCTGACAACATTCGATATAAAAAATATCCACGCTATTCTCGTGTCAGAGTCGTTTTTAAAACCATGTTTGCCTTCCACATCTGTCGCAATTCCAGGTTTTCATCTTATTCGTAATGACCGTGTCCCTAGGAATTGCGGTGGCGTTGCAATTTACCTGCGATCACACATTCCTTTCTCTATAGTCAGTATGTCTGCCCAACCCCCACCGACAGATGCTGGCGAACACCTATTTATTGAAGTCACGTTAAATCATACAAAGATTCTTCTTGGAGTTTACTACCCCCCTTCCATGAAAATCAATTACTTTTTATCCTTCGAAAGTCTTCTTCAGAACTTAGTTCCATCTTACAGTCATACAATTGTGATGGGCGATTTTAACACATGTCTCCTCAAAAATGACCACCGTTCAGCTTCCTTCAGATCGCTCATTAACTCCAACAATCTACACATCCTTCCGTCTAGTTCTACGCACCATTTTCCAAATTGTCAGCCTTCTCTTCTTGACCTTATTATAGTTTCATCCTTAGCACACGTAACAAAGCATGGGCAGTATAATGCTGATGCTTTTTCGTACCATGATTTGGTTTTTCTATCCTATAAAGTCCGTCCCCCCAAGGCTAAGCCAAAAGTTCTTCTGCAGCGCAATTTTGGTAGTATGAATCTGGATAACCTTAGGGAAGATGCTAAAAACATTGACTGGAACTTGGTTTTAAATGCTGATTCCGTTGATGGTCAAATTAGTGTCTTTAACTCGTTACTGACACAATTATTTGACAAACATGCTCCAGTTAAAGCCATCAAAATAAAGCATGCTCCTGCTCCTTGGCTCACCGAGGACATTAAACAATTAATGGTAAAAAAGAATCTTGCTAAGGCAAGATTCAAACGTCGACCAACTGACCCCAACAAAGATAGGTACTCACGTATTCGGAATCACTGCAACAAGGTGTGTAGAGACGCTCAACGACGCCATATTCACGAATCCGTCGAAAACGGTGATCCAGCCAAAGTCTGGAAATTTCTCAAATCTCTGGGTGTGGGTAAATCTCGTAAAGACTCAATTTCGAAAGATTTGAACTTAAATTCACTTAACCAATATTTTTCTTCTTCGTCCACTATTGACAGTGCAACGAAAATAAAAACTCTAAACTATCTTTCTTCAATCCCAACACCCGACTACCCTTCTTTTAATTTTAGTCAACTCACCGATTGTGATGTTAAGAAACACATTAATGCCATTTCATCCAACGCTGTAGGAAGTGACTGTATTAGTCGTAAAATGATCGTTCCTATCCTTGATATCCTCTTACCCATCATCACCTGTATCCTCAATCGATCCATCTCCACAGGATCTTTTCCGAACTTATGGAAAGATGCTCAAGTGACTCCCTTAGCTAAAAAAGCAAATCCCACTACTTTTTCTGAGTATCGTCCTATTTCTATCCTTTCGTTTCTTTCCAAGGTCCTTGAACGTGCTGTCCATCATCAGTTAAGTGTTTTTTTGAACAAAAACAACCTTCTGAATCCTCATCAGTCAGGTTTCCGCCCTGGTCATAGTACCGCTACGGCCCTTCTAAAAATTACTGATGATATACGCAAAGGAATGGATGATGGACAACTCACAGTTCTGACCCTACTTGACTTTTCTAACGCATTTAATACAGTTGACTTTGAAATCCTACTGGGTCTGCTACGTTCTCTTAACATATCTCCAACGGTGATTGACTGGTTTCGTAGTTATCTACAGGGGCGCCGGCAACGTATCCGCATTGATGATACCTTTTCTGAATGGTGCGACACTACTGCCGGTGTTCCTCAAGGTGGCGTCCTATCTCCTCTTCTCTTCGCTATATTTATTAATAATATATCTCAGTTTATTTCTTCGTCCTACCACCTTTACGCAGATGATCTCCAAATTTACACTCAGGCCAAATTAGAAGATCTTCCAGAAGCCATAGCTACGACAAATGCCGATCTATCAAAAATATCTGTCTGGAGCAACGAATATGGTTTAAAAATCAATCCCTCCAAGACGCAAGTCATTATCATCGGAAGTCCTTGGTTCACCGATAGGATTGACTGGCAAACAGTTCCTACTATTGTATTTGATGGGACTATAATACCATACAGCAACAAAGTAAAAAATTTAGGTCTCCTATTAGATAGTTGCCTGTCATGGGACCCCCAAATAAATGAAGTTAGCAGAAAACTTTTTGCGGCTGCAGGAGCTCTGAGAAGGCTTCGAAATTTCCTCCCGACTGCTACTAAAATTGCGCTTGCACATTCCTTGTTACTACCGATTCTCGATTACGCAGATATTTGTTACCTCGATCTTACTCAGGTCCAACTTGATAAACTCGAACGTCTTCAGAATTTCTGTATTAGGTTCATTTTTGGTATTCGTAAATTCGATCACATTTCTGAATTTCGTTCGCGTCTTAATTGGCTTCCTATTCGTCGTCGTCGCAATTCTCATATTCTGTCTCTTTTGTATTCTGTATTAAATAATCCTGCCACCCCATCATATCTCAAAGCTCGCTTTCAGTTTCTTCATGGTACTCATGACCGTATCTTACGGTCCTCTCAAAATCTACTCCTGGCTACCCCAATACATTCATCGTCCTTCTATGACAATTCCTTTTCAGTACAAGCCGTCCGTTTGTGGAATGATCTTCCTCTATCTATAAGAAGAGCACCTTCCCTACCAGTCTTTAAGAGACTGGTAAAAGAACACTACCTCTCACTCCCACTGAACTATCTACATTCCTCTTAAAGTTTATTTATTATTTATGTAATATATGTATGTATGTATATATTTATTCATTCATGTTATTTATCTATAATACATTATTATTTTTTTTTAAATTTATTAATGTAGATTTTGTATAGTATATTTAAATATTATTTTAAAATTAGTGCACCGCCTATTCATCAATCTCCTTTCAAACCAGATTCTACCCAAAGGTTGTCTGGAAGAGATCGCTATAAGCGATAAGGCCGCCTGATTGTACCTACGTTATTTGGCTATTGTAATTTATATTATTTTTGTTTCCTTCTTTGTGGTGTGCAAATAAAGTTATATTGTATTGTATTGTAGGCAAGAACAATGTTCGAGTGGTTAAAATCACGGAACGAAAGTAAAGAAATAAAAATAAAATATTTTAAAATCTAATCATAATTCTACCAAAGGGTAGAAATATTAAGACTTCCCATATCGAACGAATGAAATGCAACCATTCTTATCTGTGGTCTTTACCGCTATTATAATCTGTGAATTCAATTTAGTTCGAGAAAATTAAGTCAAACAGGGCAACCAAATTTAGTTCGTTGACAAAACCGAATAGCTAATAGAAACGACTTAACGTATTTTAGTCGTATTTTGGTTAGGTTAAGTTAAGGTGTGGTGTTTTACCGAATCGACACCAATTATCTTTTTCAAAAGTAACAACTTCGAACATAGGACAGTTTCCTTTGTTATAGCTAGAGGGTTAATTTTCAATTGTAACTTTCGTTTATATAGCCAAATTCATACTAGAGACTCGGTAAGTGGCCAGGACCAAGATTCTATGACCTATTCTGTGAAATATGCAAAATAACGTTTAACGTAACTAAAAATTAACATATACGTTTACATTGCGGAAAGTTTCTAACAGTAATAAAATCACTTGTAGTGACTGGGCAACGCCAGGTATTTACAAAAGCCGAAATCATTTATACGAATTGTACGACATAAAATCCTACAATAATAATACTGAATTTATTGAGCATTTGAAAATATACTCGCGTACTTTCAAATTAGTGTGTTTAAAAGCAAAAAGTATATTTCTGAATAAAAAATTTAAAATGGCCGATAACAAAGTAAAAGCAGTATGGAATATCATAAATACTGAAACTGGGAAGAGTAACAAACGGAATAATTAACTAAAATTGAATATTAACAATGAAGTTTTTACAGGAGATAAAGAAGTTGCGAAGGCCTTTGAACAATTCTTTACTGACATTCCTTCCTTGACAACTAAAGGCTTAAATTCAAGTCCAAGACTTGCACAGGATCTTTTGAGTGATCACGTGCCTCAGTGCCATTCTGTATTTGCTTTTGAGCATATTAATTCACAAACTGTCATTAAAGCATTTAAATCTCTTAATTCAAAAAAAAAACCGAGGACTTATGGGGCCTATCTGTTAAATTTGTAAGCTGTATTATTGATTTAATAGCTCCATATTTAGCTTTAATCTTTAATAAATGTGTAGATGATGGTGTCTTTCCTGATTTAATGAAGTTGAGTAAATTGATCCCTCTTTTTAAATCAAGCGACAATGAAGACCCTTCCAACTATAGACCTGTCTCAGTTTTACCAGTATTTAGTAAGATTTTCGAAGAAATTGTTTTTAATCAATTATTATCTCATTTTAACTTAAATAAGTTGTTTCACAGTGAACAATATGGATTCACTAAAGGGAGGTCAACCACTGATGCAGGAGTTGCTTTAGTCAAGCACATATTTGACGCTTGGGAAGTAAAGCAGGATGCGTTCGGTGTATTTTGTGACCTCTCAAAAGCTTTTGATTGCGTTAATCATGAAACACTTTTATGTAAATTAGATCACTATGGAGTTAAGGGTAAATCTTTGGCGTTATTTAAGTCATACCTTAGTGACCGGATTCAAAAGGTAGACATTAATGGAGTAAAGTCATCTGGAGCATTAGTCAAAATGGGTGTTTCGCAGGGCTCCATAATGGGGCCCCTATTGTTTTTAATATAGATAAATGACCTTCCTTACTTAGTTAGAGACTTATCTGAGATAGTTCTATTCGCAGACGACACGTCACTTATTTTTAAAGTGAATCGACATAATGATATTCTTGATGACGCGAATTCAACTCTCTCTCTGATTCTTGATTGGTTTACTGCAAATAATTTAGTTCTTAATGAAAAAAAAACAAAATGTATAAAGTTTACTTTACCAAATGTAATTCAAGTAGATGTCAGTTTATTTTTGCAGGGGTCCAAGCTGGAGTTAGTTAACGAAACTAAGTTTTTGGGTATTACTATAGACTCTCGTCTTCAGTGAGGTCCCCACATAGAAGCTCTCTGTGGTAGACTTAGTTCAGCCGCTTACGCTGTTAGACGCATAAGGCAGATTACTGATGAAGATACTGCTAGATTAGTATATTTCAGTTATTTTCACAGCATTATGTCATATGGCATAATGTTGTGGGGTAGAGCCGCGGATATAGAAGCAGTCTATGTCTTGCAAAAGAGAGCAATTCGGTCTATTTATAACATGAAGTATCGAGATTCATTGAGAGAAAAGTTTAAGGAAATTAATATATTTACGGTCCCATGTGAAATTATTTATCAAGTTATTAGATATGTCAGAAAAAATATTGATAATTTCCCGAGGCTTGGTGTGGACCACTCTGTTGAAACCAGAAACAAACATAAACTAGCTTTTCCAAAATTCAGACTTGCCAAGGTAGGTACCTCTTTTGTAGGACATGGTATAAGATTTTACAATAAACTTCCAAAGGAGGTCCTTAGTTTGCCTGAAAATAAGTTTAAATTATACATTAAACAGGGACTACTTAAAAAAGCTTATTATAAAATCAATGATTACCTGGACGATAATGAAGCATGGTGTAATAAATAATAATAATCTTTATCAAAATTGTGAGTCATAATTAGCAAATTTTAATACGAAATGTTTGATTCCTCTAAAGGCTAATCTTAAGCCCTTTATAGTTAACTAATATGTAAACTGACTTTGCTGTAAAAGGTAATAGACGATGTAAGACGGATTGACTAAGATCAATAATTTTTTTTTCTCTTGGACATAATTCCTATGGTTTTATATGTGCCTTTACTTAAGTAGGTATAAGAAAATTGTATAGATTAAGGTTATATTACAAAAGAAAAAATTCATGTTTGCCCTTCTTCTTAGCAATACTAATCGAATGGTGCGGATGGTTAGGCATTATGTATATATAATATTTTTATTCCTATATTTCTTTACTTTATGCAGGTTATTACTTTATTACATTTTAGTAGCCCAACCTCAATATTTTTTGGATGTATTTCCCTTATTTATTTATCAGCTTGTTTGTTCCTTGCATCATTTATATATAATATTTTTATTCCTAGATTTCTCTACTTTATGTGTGTGTATAAATCAATTTTTGTAGCCCAACCTAAATATTTTTTGTATGCATTTCCCTTACTATATTCATATTATTTTTTTATTCCAAAGATATTTATTGTAAAGATTAACTTCGACTTGTAGAAAGCATACTTTATGTATCTATTTTACAAAATAAATATTTTGATTTCATTTGATAAAAGAACTAAACACCAAATGTCGGTGTTTTCTGAAGTTGTTCTTGAATAGTACGAACACTTTTAGTATGAATTTGGGTGTATAGACTAAAGTCACCTAAGTTTCTACAATTCAAAGTGAAAAAAAATCAAGACATGATAGAGTATCCTTATTAGACCACTTTCTACGGAAAAATTTTTTTTGTCTTTAGGTGAAAAAAACCTTTGTATAGAAATTTTGTCAGATTGAACCAATTTGTACTGGGAAGTGAAAATTTTTTTTCTTTTCGATTAGGGTCAGTGAATGATACGTGATCAACCCTAGAATCATTTTCACTTATAATCGTCGGACCTGCATACAGATGTGCTTAAGGACGTAATAATATAGAATCTTTGTCAGTGTTTATATTCTCCAAAACAATCATAAGCTGTAAGAGCCTTAAACAGTGCACGAACATTTGGAAACATATTAGAGAGATAATAGGAGTTTTAAAACATGCACAAACAATCTGTACTGGAAGCAATTAAGAGTAGCGATGTAACGACGTGGTTTACCAACCCGGTTCAAACCGGGTTGAGCCTCAAACCGTCCGAACCGGTTGAGTCTATGTCAAACCGGGTTGGACGGTTAGAGAGTTAGAGTGGGTGGTGGTAAAAGTTGACCAAATATTGATTCTAAGCAGTTGCAAGAAATTACGATAATTACTTTGATTTACTTTACTGCCCAAATATTTTGCTTAAGCAATATTTTTATTAAATTTCTTTGTAGATTGCTTCTACTGTAGATTTTTTTTTGTTATTTGTAATAATTATACTTTTTTTGCTAGTACCAAACAAATAATTATGTGATTTATGATGATCTCAATAAAAAATTCATATAAAACTTTTTGTTTTTTTTAACAGGTTTGGCAGAGACTAAATACTATGAAATTAAACATAATTTCATAATCAGATGATCATAAATAAATCCTTGTTTGTCGCATCTGTTTTGTCAACACGGTTTGTAAACCGGGTTACATCAAATTTATCGGTTCAGTTTGCAAACTGGTTTGCGTACATGCTCAAACTGGTTTAAGTTGGTCAGAAAATTTTCCAAACGTCACATCACTAATTGAGAGGCCTGTTGTCGGTGGCTGGAAATCAGTTGCAGACGGGGTCGCTATGCTTGCTATACTTTGGATTACAGAGCACTGACTGACTGTTATTGGTTGGCCTGAACGTTAATTTCCCGAGCTCGTACGGAACTAACCGAACACGGTGTGAGAGGTAAGCTAACGCAATACAAAATCAAAAAAGTCGAGAATGGTTTTGGTGGTTTCTATGATTTCAGGAGAAATATCCCAAAAATCAAAATGAAACAAAAATATTCTTGAAATAATAAAATATACTATGCTGTGAAACTAAATTTATTTTATTTATTGTATCTCTAGGACATTACAGTACATAAACATTCATCAAAATATGTGTAAAATTTAGGACTTTTATATGCTTGTAACTTTTGTATGTATTAGGTTTTGGTAAATGTTTTAGTTTCACATCATGGATATTGTATGAGATATGTTGAAAAAGAAAAAATAATAAGCAAGTACCTATAAATAAGGATATGATCAGCGAACTGCGCTAGTATGGGAGTTCGGCAAATATAGTCACCTTAAGTGTTCCATTTGGTTGTCTATAACCAACTGGACCTACACTATCTGACATGGATTGGATAAAGAAAGGCAAAGATTCCTATGCATGTTATTTAAATGGTACTGGCCCCATAGTAATTTATTATTTAGTTTGTTTTTATTTACCATACCACATTACATACTGAATTTCTTATAAAATTAAAAGAATCTCACAATGTATAAGTACTTATTACATTTTAAAAACTGTACTCTAGCATCTCCCTTATCTTTGTTTAAAAAAACTAAAGAGTAATTTATTTGTTTTTAACTTCAGAGAACACATTTAATGTGACGAGATGAAAAAAAACAATAATATAAATCACCATAGCACATCTAGGCAAGGCACGAGAAATGTATTGTAAATCAATTTATTCGAAAATAAATAATTCTGCAGCTTGATTGCACAAAATCATAATGAACTTGTTATTGTACTTTTAATACTTGGCTTACTTTTCAGAGAAACAACTTTAACACATTAAAAAATATTTACATTCCAAACAAAAATAGTATTCAGTTAGCACTCTTACAATGCTATTTATGTCTAACATTCTATGACTCACCCCTGTAATTCACAAAATATTAAAATTCAAGTACAAAGAATGTATTTACATTTCATTGTTTGTTTATGTAATCTATGTAGGTTATTATTTTTGTAACACTATAACGTAAAAAACTTAACAAAATAGATAGGTACATCAAATAGATGTTGATTATGTAGAATCAAACATGTAGAATAGGAAAAGTTTTGAATATTTTTTATAATTATTAGAAAGATCTATTTCGGTTTGGGTGTAGGAACGGGGGCACTATGGGATAAAATGCTTAGAAAATGCCACCTTAACGACATTCTGACCTCTATTTCCTCAAACAAAACACACTATACCCAAGAAAAGCATTAGGTTCAGCTTACATTTGGTAGATAAAGTTGCGACTGATGTTTCCCACTGCAGACGCTGGTAAAACATTTTGTTCGACACAAGAAACAGTTACTAATATTAAAGCATTAATCACAAAAGTAAACCACATAGTTTTCCTAAAACTAAATCAATAACACGCAGGTAATTATCCAATTTACGTTAGTTACTTTGTTTGAATACAATTCACTTTTCTTTGAGTTCACTCACTCGCCGAAGGCCGGGTTCCGAATGGCGCTGACAGCACAGATAAAGAACCTAAACGGAGAGCTGACTGACAGCGCTAACGTCACGCCGCACGGCTATCTTGATTCGGAATGACGATAGACGCAATGTAATCGATTATGTCTTGACTCGGAACGCACTAGAAGGTGATTACAGTGTTGCCTGTAGTCAAACTAGAAATTTCCCATACCTCTTTCAAATGAACAGCAGGTTACCACGTAATTCTGATTGCCATCGGTATGAACATTATTATGAACCTTATTACCATTGCCAGAGTCTGATTCGGAGCTATTTTGTAAAAATATCAATGACAATGAACATCATCTTTCTTTGCAGTCCTTGGCTGGTGGTAGGCCTATGGTTCAGTAATGTGTCTAATAATATAAATTGTTTAATGTCAACTGTCTTAACTTTGTTTAACTTTATATAATTTTGGTACTTTTGCTTTCTAAATTCTGTGTGTTTTAATTTGTTTATTTATTATCGTTCTTTTTTGTGTGTTTCTTGTTAATTAAAGGCTAAGGCTGAAAATCGGCGGCTTTTTGTTTAAATAACAGACTGTCATAAGCCGAGTCTTAGACCGATTTGTCTCTTTTCATGTATAAAATTATTGTGTATAAAATTTATTGTGTTTTTTGAGACAAATAAAAAGCTTTTATTATTATTATTATTATTATCATGAACGAATGAAAATCTGCGTTTTGTTTATTCAATTTAGTTATGGGTGGATGTGTTTTCGAAGTTATTATAAACCAAGTTATTCGTAGAT